>CP045891.1:23868413-24009449 GCA_013387185.1 Caligus rogercresseyi
TTTTTTATAAGCTGATAAATCAATATGATATTATATAACATTGTGGTCAAAACAAAATTAGTTACATATTGTTCTATAAATATAAAGTGCATAGGACTGTATTACTTAATCACTTTACCATGTGTGTAAGAGCTCCCATATTATATAATAACGCCAAGAACTGGTTGAACTTAGAACACAATAAAAAAATTTGTATGTAGTTCAAAAATATAGATAGTCCTTAAGTCAAGGTCTAGCTTTTTTAAGGAGTAACAACGTAAATTCTATTTGAATAGGGTTCCCCTATCACATTTCAAGGCCTACTCGTTCGTCTCTGTATTGCATAATAATAACCCTACGTGAACCCTAAGTCAAGTTTAGTTTTTTAAAATTTAACAACCGTAATAAATGAGATCTTTCAAAAATAGGAGTGATACGTGACGTTATACTATTTTTCCCTCTCAAAACCATAGAGATATAAAGATATAGAGAGCTTATTCCCTTCAATAGCAAAGAAACATCGTTCAGCTGTCGCCTGTGCCCAATATAAACAATTTAGTAATTTGTACTACGTCAAATCGTAAGCTGATCATAGAGACATAAAAATTTTGTTATATTGGGCACAATGGCGTATTTTTATGAAGAATCCAATAAGCTCTTTAGTCTTATATATCTCTATTTTCAAAAGTCGTTGAGCAATTGGCTATATTAATACTCTTTCAAGGGTTGACAGCCTATGTGTGACGTCATCCCAATAACCTATTTGTCAACATAAGCGGTGTCAGAAAATATCCCCGTTATCTAATTGTTACTGTTAGATGTCAAGTTCTACAAATTCATGCAAGAGTAAAAAAAGGAAGATACTGATATAAATCCATTTAGTATATTTATATATAATTTCCTAATTCACTTATGTGTTAGACCCGCTCACGTAAAAGTGTGTACACCCCTTATAATTTCACCAAGAAAGGCCTGAGTAAAAAGTCAAGAAACCTACATATGTCATTGGGGTTTTCTGTCATTTAAAAAATATACCAAGTACCTCATTGCACCTTTTCCACGTTCTTTCATTTATTCATCTTTTATATTATAAAGCTTAAATAACAAAATATAGAGTGTATATACTACAGACCTCAGGCTCTCATCTCCTTATTGAATGATTGACGTCAAATGAATAACGAATAACTGTCAGATAACGTCATGACTCATGACTATGACTTTAAAGAGATTATTGAAAGAGGATGTGGAAATCAATATACAAACTACATACAAAAATTGGACCGACAACAAAATATGATCCAAAGCAGTAGACATCTTTAGCATTTTAAAGTAAAAAGTTAATTTAATACTATTGAACTTCTTAAACATTGTCATAAAAGGCAATATTTAAAAAGGAAAACAAACGAAAATAGTCTATGCCATACTAGTTTACATATTTTATGTATATTTTAGTACATTGAATGAAAAACAAATTTTATAAAAGTAGTTTATTTGTAATAATATTAACCTATTTACATATATATATTATCAGAGCTGGGATTCGGTAAAAAAATCTACCGCCAGTTCGATATTCGGTATATACGAATACCGATCGATATCAATATATATCAATTGTCAATCGGTACGGTATTTGGTAGTTTCTACCGAATATCGTATAATCGGTTCGATACTTGAAATTACCATCGGTAGTATCGAAACCGATTACATTTGGTAGTCGCAGCTCTGATATATATATATATTAGGGTTGTTCTTATTTTTCAAATGTTTGAAATGTTAGCAACATTGGGATTTCTGTTTCTTGGTGATAAAAGAAGACGACATACAAAGTTTGAACAAAATCGGTCAACATTACGAGGTCGCGCAACGAGGTCAAAGTTTTAAAAATTTAGTAAAAATATAGTTTTCTGCAAATTTCTTCAAAATGGTGGACGTTACAGACTTATATAATTAATTATAATAATTAAAGGAATATTATTATATTATATATATATATATATATAATAAAAAACTATTAATTAATCTACAATAAATAAACTTATAATTTTAATAAATTAAATATTATGATCCTTGGATCTATTAGCTGTAAAAATCTAAAGTTACAATACGAACCTATTGGGAATTTTTTATTTTCAAACACTATTAATGTATATTTTAAGAGTAATGAATCTGTAAATACATTCATACACGGTTTAAATCTAATATAGCAAGTAATTATGGGTACATATCCTATTAAATAGTCCCTAATGGATAGAAAAGATGAGGAAATTGTCAACAAATACAATCGAATAATATCCTTTATTTTTAATAGAATAAATATTATATTGAATGGATCTTTACCCTTCACAATTGTGGATTTCTTGGAAGAGATCTCCTCCTCAAAGGGCTTACTCTTATGGTGTATGCATCTATGTATTGTGACGTCAATGGCTTAAGTATATCTAAGGTAAATGTTTATTTCAAGACAGGCCAGCATATCTAAATATTCAATAAAAGAACAGAATAACTCCTCATTCTGTCCCCGGATGTTACCGTTCTGTTACCGGCGACGGTACTTATGAAGTTACGACGTCACGATAAGTAGATGTATTCAACTTAACAGTAAACCACTGTACGAATTCCGCCTGGAATAAAATATGAACAAAGATGACGTCATTGTTTATTGATTTTCGTTAGTTTCTCTATTTTCTCCGTAGGTATTATATAGTACTTCGACTAATGTTGATATTATGTGGAAAATTCCAATGACTAATACATATTTGTGACGTTATTTAGTCTATATATATGAAGTAATCCTTCAAAACAAATCTTCTCAACCCTTATTTATTGAGCTCATTATGCAAAAGTACTTGAACTCATCATATTTAACCTACTTCATAATTTTTGGCGTCAAATAATCAAACCCATTCAAATAAATAATCTAGGCAACATTATTAATCCTCTTAGCCTTGGCAAAGGATTACTAATAATAGTAACAACCCTTCATATAATCCAATAAATGCGTAAACAAATTTTTCTACTTTTTTAACAACATATTTCCACTTTCATTAACTCCTGTAAGAAATGATACTCAGGATATATACAAGGACTCTAAATGTGAGGTAAACAGCAATAGAAGTAATAATAATAATAATAATAGGCCTTGTGGAATGCCCACAACACTACACAAATATTTCCTCCTCTATGTCATAAGTCCTTGAGGACTTTTAAAAAGTAGTATGTAAGTGTAAGCAGTTGGTGCCCTTTTTTAAAGAGTAGAAGAAGAAAAATATTGGAGGTTCCGTGAGCTTCTCATTCCTTCTATCCAAATTGTCAATAAGTAAGACAACTTCTCCTCAGTGACGAATAGACCCATCTCGGATCCTGTAGGATTGAAGGGGGAGGGGAATACGATCCGTCCAGAAGGAATAGGTCCATGTGTGGAATTCATGAATGTATGTCCGCCCTGTAAAGCAGTGGGCTCTTCGGGCTTGAGAGGAGTCTTCGATATGGGTAATGAAGATTCTTTTTTTATCCTTTAGTTATTTGGATTCTTGATTTATTTATCTTACGCAAAAAAAAATACACAAAATAGATAGAATTAGTCCTATAGAGCAAATCTACCTGCGAGCCATATTTGACTGCTCCCCCCTCCTTTTGAAACTGCAAAGGCCGAGCAAAGGTTTTTCGTCCCTTTTCAAGCACTTTCATTGTTTCCATTCAGGCATTTTAGACGTAAGGTAAGGAGACAAGGAGTTAGCCTAGATTTCTGTTCATTTTCTTCTTCTTCTTCTTCCCCTTCTCGAGTAAAACACGCCTTTTGAATGAAATACTTTTTTTGTTTTGTTTGTGTCTTTCCCTCAGTTCGAAGAGTTCTGAATGCGTTAACTGCCCACGGAATTTCTCCGAATCTCAAGAGTCCTGAGGAAAGAGAGGAAGAACCCCTTTGACTGACCGGAGTCAACCCAGAGGTAATTCATGGTGTAGTCATAAAAGGAGTATGAAAGACACTTAGCCAAAAAGTCATCCTTATTTGAAATGATAAATATTAAAAGTTATTTATTTATTGTTTGGCTGCCTAGCAAAGAAAGCTTATTTTTTGTGTGCCTTGGATTGTTGACTCCTAGCATCCTATTTGGATTTGCTTTTATTTAATTTCATTATTAATTTTTTTTTGTATCAAATTATTTTTTATATTTATTTTTTACAATCTATCATGTTTTTTTAATATATTTATCGGCTTGATTATAGTCATTATTATCTAATAATTCAATAGTAGAACTAATACCGATTTTTCTGCCTTTCTTTCCTCACAGGGGGAGTTTGGAAGGATTCCAAGAAATTGTCTTAAGAAGAAAAAAAGAATTTAACGATTCTCTAGGAGAAAATATTACCTTCGAATACTTTTTCGTCGGGGTCTAATTTTTTTTGTTTGAAAGGCCGAAGGCTGAGTAATCAAAAAAACGAGAAAAAAAGAAGGAACAACGGGAGGGAACATGGCTAATTGAAATATATTTTATTATTATTATTATTGAACGTCAGTAGTAATATTGAAACAAGCAGATCGGAGCAGTTGTTTTATCATTAGGTGTTGGTGTTTGCATCTTCTGTTTGTGAGCCTCTACGTTCCTCCTCGACTATGAAAGGCCGAAGTGCGTATAGTTCGATATACCGTCAAGGCTCCGGGGAGTCCTCATACTCTCAGCGCTCCTCGGATCTGAGCCTGGATGAGGAAAGGGAGCACTTTCGCCGTGACACGGAGCGACAGGCCCTCCTCCAGCTTGAGAAGAGCCGCTCCAAGCCTGTAGCCTTCGCCGTGAAGACCAATGTGGCCTTCGATGGGTCTCTGGACGATGACTCTCCCGTGCACGGCTACGCTGTGTCTTTCGGGATCGGGGACTACCTGCACATCATGGAGCGCTACGACCAGAACTGGTGGATTGGTAGAAAGGTTCAAGTCAACTGCGACATCGGTTTCATACCCTCGCCTGCCAAGTTGGAGACGCTACGGATTATCCTTGCTCAAAACAAGAACGCCAAGGTCTATGCAAACAAGCAAGCCTCCTCCAAGCTACTCTTCCAGGGCAAGAAGAAGCTGCCCGGGGCTGCAGGGAACAATGCGGGTGCTCATGGGAGCAACAACCATCACCCCAAGGATGCCTCTATGGAGTCCGAAGAGACCCTTGAAGGTGAGGAGGAGGCGGTGGCCAGCGGTCCCCCCGGGCGGCGCAACACAGCGGAGGCCGGGAGTGAATCGGACCACCAGCAGGGCGGCGGCGGCGTCTCCTCCTCCCTTGTAGAGCAGGAGCGCAAGAAAAAGGGCCTCCTGGGCAAGAAGCAAGAGCAGATCCCTCCCTACGACGTTGTTCCCTCCATGCGCCCTGTCGTTATCATCGGGCCCTCACTCAAGGGCTACGAGGTCACAGACATGATGCAAAAGGCCCTCTTCGACTTCCTCAAGCGGCGCTTTGAGAGCCGCATCATCATTTCCCGCGTCTCTGCAGACATTTCCCTGGCCAAGAAGAACGTTCTCAACAACCCCTCCAAGCGTGCCCTCATGGAGCGCTCCAACGCCCGCTCCTCCTCCTCCATGGCAGAGGTCCAGAGCGAAGTTGAACGCATATTCGAACTGGCCAAAACCCTACAGCTCGTTGTTCTAGACTGCGACACCATCAACCATCCATCTCAACTCCTCAAAACCTCGCTCAACCCCATTCTAGTGTACCTACAAATCTCATCCCCAAAAGTCTACAGAGGCTCGTCAAATCACGCGGAAAGTCACAGACGCGAAACATGAACGTACAACTCGTGGCTGCAGAGAAGCTCGCACTCTGCCCTCTAGACATGTGGGACATACTTCTACACGAAAATTCCCTGGAAGAGGCTAGCGAGCATTGTCCAGCTGGCTGGAAGAGTACTGGGCTGCCACACACCCGCCCATGAAACAAACACCTCATCCACTCCAGAGATCCATTCCTCCCACACTCCAGAGACCCGGAGCGCAAAAAACACAACAGCAACAAAGCAACCTCACCTGACGAACGAGCCAGAAAAACAGGAAGAGCAGAAAATAGAAGAGGACAACAAAACGATGATGACCTCGAGTTCCAACAAATGAGACAGAGATATGATGAAGAATAATAGGACTCGGCCTTCACTTCCCATGCCCTGTGGGATAACCTCATACATCATTAAATTATCTCTTAGCTTATTATCAAGTCAAAAAATATATACCCTGGTGTATCATAAAATTATCATGTTAACTCAATTAAAAAGTTTATACATCTCTAGCATAAATTGATTGTGTATGTATTTTTTAGTTGTTTACTTAAGTCAATTTTATATCGATTTTTGATATGTGCATTTCTACCCTTCTCTCTTTTTGTGACGGACACACAATTTCAAACCACAACAATATTCCATATACTTATGGGCCAACCATAAGTATCAAATGCCGTAGGACCAATCCTTTTACATATCATTGCAGATAATACCCCATTGAGGTTTCAATAATGAATAATCCCAAAGAGCTAGAAAGAAAGAAGTAGAAAGAAATAGAGTCAATGTAAAAAAATGAAATATTGTGGCTTTTAATATTTTCTATTTCTTTACTTTTTTATGTTCAAATCACACATTTTAACAAGTTCATAAGTTAAATTATGTTTAAATATTTATAATGTTCAACTATTTGATTGTTTTATGTGTTGTTGACGTCTCTTCTTTCATTTTAGGCTCTTTAGGTTATCCCAATAGCTATACTCCCATGAAAAACCTTTATCAACCTAACAGTTCTTCTGCGTCCAAACTCGAATATCTTCTTCTCTTTTTCTACTTGTCAAAGAACAACCATGAATCTAAAACACACACAAACACACCAATACCGTTCCAATTAGATCTCTCCATCCAATGTTGAACAAATAAACTATGTCGTTCGGAGAATCCTTTCTCCGTTGTTTTTATATATATATTACGTATCACCATGACTCTTTTCCTCAAAGCACAATATATAATAATTGTAAGGCTGAAAATACCAATAAGTAATCAGTCTTTTTGCCAGAGAATAACTTTTCTAAAAGAATTATAATAATAATAGAACGATGTTTTTATTTGCTCCATCATACACCAACTATTTCTGTTTATTATCTGTACCCCTCCCCCCGCCCTCTGTCTCTCTTCTTGTTTGTCAAACCATTTTTTTAAATAAATGAAATACATGCATATCTTGTCCACACATTTGGTGCTTATTTAGAGGGGGGGGGGGGAGGATACACTTCAAGTAAATGTCCTGGAAGGTTTGCCATAATTTAGTGTAGCCACAAATAAACCATTCATATCGATATTTATGTATTATAAAATTAATTGTTGATATATAAATATATATATATATGTATCAGGAAACGACCGGGTACCCAGTCCGGTGTCTAACAATCACCGGGCCGGGGTTTTAATATATTCGTTCGTTCTTCATTATGAAAGTGACGACATTTTTTAATAGAAAATTATGAAATAAATCAGGTCTAATAAGTTCTTTAAAAATTCATTGAATAAAATATAGCATTGTTTTGTTTGTGTTACTCCCAGATAAGCCCCACCACAACATAATTTAATCAGGTATCATTCAGTAGAGGTCTACCTAAGAGCAATTAGTTTTAATATTAAATAATTTATATTACATAAAAGTTAATAACTTATATTTAATAATTGACATTCAATAGAAAAATGACATAAAATGATTTTAAAATCATAAATGACTTCATATCACAATTTCATGTTCGAAATCATTTTCAAAGCGATAATAAATTTTAAAAAGTACTTCTTCCAACGATTATCCGCGTGAGCCTTGGTTAAATGTCTTCTTAGTAGAACACGAATATAACAATTCTTGAAATTTCTATACGAAAAAATGACGTTCAGTTTAGTGTGTAATGCGTTTTGAAAACTATTGTTCACGAAGTCAAAAAAAAAAGATTGTCAATATCATTATTGCCAAACTATAAGTTTCTATGAAACCATACAAAATATATGATATATGCTGAAACATATAGATTGATTTACATTTAATTACTATTATAACAATACTGAGAATTACTACTTCTTATTTTGTAGGATATTATTTTTATTATTAAGTGTTTTTATTTCATAAGTATGTTCGTCATACAATGGTTTGATAGCTCGTGCCATTAAGTATGTCGGTCTATCTTGCAAACGAATGAAATACAAATACTATATAAAGCTTTTTCTTATTGTGCCAACATTTATAAATACAATCATGAGGCTTTGAATGGCTTATTAAATAATCACTCTTCAGAAATATTTCTTGGATATATATATATATATATATATATATATATATATATATATATATGTATAGTGAAACATTTTAAAGTACTTCTTTATTGTTTTGCAATATTCAATACATTTTTTGTATTGAGAGAATCATGCAATCAAAGACTTTTCGCATTTTTAAGTTGTAACTCCTCATTATATTATAAGGAATTATATATGAAAATCTTTGTACGTATTGAGGATATTTTCTGCGCTAAAGTACATCTGTTAATTCTGTAAAAAGTGTATCTTATTTCATGAAAAAATAAACAATAATACATATGACTTTCTTTAAAATAAAATTTACGGATCTTCTTAAGCACAGAACACCCGCAACCTTTCATAACAATAACAAAAACACACGTCCTTGAAACTTCAATCATGAATTCATTACGTCGTCTTGGACTCTTGCGGGTCTCATTGCTTGCCAAGCGGGGCCTTGGTGGCTTCAATGTCCCTCCGAGAAAGAGATTCGTCTCCTGAAGGATCCTCATGTCTGGAGCAATGGAGAAACTCTGTCCTTTTCAGAGGCAAAGCTCCTTGAAAAGGAAAATAAGAATAAAATCCTCGTGCAGATCATTTCCAAGACATGGGACTCCCTTCCGCTCTTCAAGCTCATGTCCTCCGCCGAGCTAGATAATCTCCTTCACAAGGCACGAAAGGAGAGAAGCGATATTCGCTACTTGACTGAGAAGCAGGGGCGCATCAAGGAGAAAATGAGAAATATCTCACAGAATGCATCCGAACAGGTGATTGACTCATGTCACAAAAAAAAGGAAATTCGTTACTTTTTACTCGTATTGATATATAAAAAAGAAGGTGAAGTTCTGCAATATCTAAAAATGATAAGGATAGGTTTAGTCAATTTACTTCATTTATAGACCCTAAACCCTCCTTGTAAAGCTCAAACAATCCCAGTTACAGTATATGAATCTGAAATCTAACCAAAGTTTAATTTTATCTGATGTTATTGTATAATAAAATATGAATAAATTGTCCAAAATATTCAGATATAACTACAAACAATGGTAGGCATCTTTAAAACTGAAGATTATGATATCATTCGTGATAGCCCCGCAAATGTTGCATCGTGGGAAAGAAATATTCGTAAATAATGGATTATAGGGGGACCCAAAAATGCATTAGACCTCAATATATTTGAAAAATCATTAAAAAAACAATATTTAATTCTATAAGTAGTATCTTATAATTGGCTCCAATCGAATAAAAATACGTTTTTATATATTAAAAATTATGTATTCAAGTCTGATATTATTGAAGATCTTTGATGTCAGCTGAATCGAAAATATTTTACATTCTTAGTTTTAGTTTAAAAGAGTCAGCGTTTGTGCTATGAAATTATAATATAAAATATGGGGAACTTAATTAATAAAAAGTTTATTTTTGTGCCAATACGCCAATTTGATTTTTTGTTCATTTCCCTAATTTTGAAAATTGAAACAAGAACATTAATTAAATAGTAATCATTCATTATTAATTTGTTAATATATAGCTACTCCATTGGAGTAAATGTCATACTGCAATATAATTAATTTGCATTATTATCTAAATTGCATTATTTCTCATAAATTGTGTAAGTTGTGATTTTTAGCACTTCTCATTTTTTGACCATCTTATTCAACGTAGTTTAAAGTAATTTACATTGAAATAAAATTATTATTCAAATGACCCAAACACATGCAAACATTTTCTATTGCAAAGTTAAAGTTCCTTTTTGATATTGACTTAAAAACACGTGGATATTTAAAAAATACATATATTAACATAAAATATTTATTCATTTACCATTCACTGATACATTATAGAACGTCTCCAAGGAGTCCTTACAACAAGTTGATTGTTATATTTTGTCTTTCTCAATATAGTAGAGACAAAAATTTCTGTTCACACATACAACAAAAAATATTATGTGTATATGATAAAAGTTTTTTTGCGCATCTCATACAATTATAAATTAATAATATTTTGTTCCATTCAATAATTTTAGATCAGTTTTATTCTTTAAAAAAAGTTGATCGTGTAGATTTGATGGATATTGGGATCACTTAAATTATGCTTTTTAATATTTTTTGACAAGAATGTCATATGACTTGTGTAATGAAAGAACTCTCCAATGCTTTAAAATATTTGCGCTCAGGTTTTTAGGCTAAAGTTTAGTTTCCTCATTTTTCGATTTGATTATTATTTTAGTGTGTAAGCACGTTCAACTCTAAAATGTTATGGGCGCCTCCAGAGAGGGGAAGGTCAAGTTTGATCAACCCCACTTTAAAAAAACTTTGGTTCGATTGAGTAATTTAGCTATATAAATATAACATATCTGATGTTATGATCTACTTGGTATAAAGTATCAGCTGACAGTTCTCTTGACTCTTTATAGTAGGTTTTCTCTCTTTATATATATATATATATATACCGGGTGGAACGCAGAAATTGTTACACTTCGTAGTTTTAACTTTAGCTACTTATATTTCAGCAAATATTCATAAATTAAGGAAAAAGCTTTAACATATAGTTGTATGGCATATATATTACATCAATCATTGATATAGCCACCATCAGCGATCACAATGGCCTCAAGACACCTCCTGAAGGCCTGACAAGTCTTTATAATTTACTCTATAGACATGGAGGTCCAGTGCTCATTAACGGAGGCTTTCATGGCCTAAACATTTGCGTGGCGGAGTGTACATGCCTTGGACTGAACGTGCGGTCAGAAGGCGTAATCCAGCGGGTTGGCGTCTGGGCTGTAGGGCGGCCACATGTCCTTAGGCCAGAACTCCACATGCTTCTTCAGCCAATTCAGGGCAGTTAAGGTAGTGTGTGCGGGAGCTCCATCCTGCTGGAAGACCACATTACCATCAGGGAAATTCTCCCTCACCCATGTAAGGAATTTCGTCTTCAGCACCTTGATGTAGTCAGCTGCCTTGAGCCTGAATACTGTCGGGAACCAAATGAGTGGTGCAGCGAAGCCAGTGGAGGCCACAAATCCCAAGGACATTGCACTTGCAGGGTGCTTTGTGGTGGTCAGTGTCCAAGCTGACTTATCAATTTCCCCATTGCTGCAATAGTGGTCATTCCGGCGTTTTTATACTGGATCAACAGTCCAAGTCTTTTCATCGGAAAAGATGATGACGCAGCCAGCAGTTGCACTCTTCAGGTTGTTGAGGAGAGCTTGACAACGTTGGAGATAGACAGCTTTCATTCTCTCAGTGAGAAGTGGCCTCTCCACCCTCACCAAACTCTTCCCCCAAGCATTTTGACAGACCTCACAACCGTTGTGTGCGAGATCCCTATGTCCTTTGCATGAGCCCTCATTTATTTCAGTGGTTCCGCCTCCATTGCCTCCTTGATGACCTGTAGGTCCACTTTGGCCTTGCTACCACTGCCACGTTTCTCTCGATGTTGTCCTTCATGTCAATGTGGTACACGGAGATTCTGGCTACGCCCAACAGCCCGAAATCTCTGTGGGTGTCTTCCCAGCATCAAGAAGCGCGCGGACTTTTACACGGGTGTCTCGTTCTGAAGCCATTTTCTCGTGAACTGATTGAGTGATCAACTTGAAATTTTCATCAGGCACGCTTTTTTGTTGTTGCTTTTTGCTAATACTTTGGACTATTTTAAAATCTGTCTTCAAACCTCTTAATTAAGAGATTAAAGAGTGTAACAATTTCTGCGTTCCACCCGGTATATATATATATATATATCAATGATAAATAGTCATGATTAAGAGCCTACAAGGGAAATTGGTGAACAGACAATATATCTTAAATAATCAAAAATAGAGAAATTAATCGTTACCAAAAAAAATCATAGTATTGTTCCTAAACCAATCGAATGACTATGATATTATATATGATATATAAATAAGCAAAAAATAAATTTTTATGATGTTTCCTTTTACTGCTAGGTTCCCTAGCCATGAGAATAAAAGTCCATGAAGTGATATTGCAAAAGTTATATTATAATATAACATGATTCCCGGTGTCGAAAACAGTGGTTCAGGGAAAATGGGTAAACAAATGAATTTCATGAAAGTCCCGAGGTTTGATGGCGATAATTACATATTCATAAATCAATAATATTGGCTGGGAGGCATGTTATTATTCAATGATATGTACTCTTTTTTGACAATCTGTAGGACTCAAAATTAATCGTTTAATCGAAGAAATTTCAACTAATACAAGTAGAACCGTAGGTAATATTCTGTTTTTGTATTCAGGTCCACATAAAAAGAAAACCAGCTTTATTACAACAAAATACAAATCCTAATACACTTAATTTAATGTTAATTGATATAAAACTAAATCATTTAAGATTGTTTTGATGTATAGTATTGCAACTTGGTCAAATTATTCCATTTTAACATTTTTCTGATTTACTTTCTTTTATCTAATTTAATCTTTTTGTCCATAAACATTTTGTTCTTTTAGTATCATGATTTTCATTTCATTGAATCTAAACCTAAGAAATATTTTCTTCTTTTAAAGGAAGTGGAATATGCCTTCAAGCAGATCACCAAATGGCTCCACCAAGGTCATCACGTTACTGTTCAGCTGACTTATAAGGATCTCCAGTTCACTGAGAAAATAAAACAAAGACTAAAAGAGATTGAGGAGTCCCCGGATGCATCTGGCTCTGTGCAAATCAAACTTGACGGCAAGAAATGATACGGGAGCCGAGAAAGAGAGCCGGTCACAAATCATACATTCATTTGGAGTATTTAGTATTCTCTAGGCAATACATAAATCATGTTTTTAATTTCTAAAGTATATTATCGTGTTATTATTGCGAGAAAAATCTCGCTTTTTTGGTGTCTGTACTCATACTTCCTGTAAGACAATTTATTTATTGAGTAAGGTTGCCGTTTAACAGAAAATAATTAGGTATTTTTTTGATTTGCACATTATTTTATATAAATAACTGGTCATAAAGGTACTTATTACATTATGAGCATTTAGATGTAGGTGTAGGAAATAAGGTATGGAAGTAATAAAAGAGTAAAACTTCATCTGTAGAGCTAGGATTTGGTAGAAAAATCTCCTATCGATATCTGCAATCAATTGTGTTCAATCTATATATCAATAGCTCTGATATAAATAGAATGACTTTAATAGGCCCATAACACGCATTCTAAGTATTTCTCTCATTTAAGTGAATTTAAGAATGGAAATAGATTCATATTGTCTTTTTCAAATGAAATAATTTTATCCCTTCCAATACATGAAACTAAAAAGTTAAATTTAATTACACCAAATTAATACTGCCTACGGATACCTTACAGCTCCTTGTGTTCTCCCAATTGGATTACAATCCTCTCGACCATGAGGAGTACATAACTACGAAAAAACTAATGTGCAGATCAAGCTTGTGGAGTCTCATCCATGTAATTACTCAATCGTCTGGTTTACTGGCTTGTAAAAATGTGTAGGCTCAGTCATTTTGGACGCCATCCAGAACCAGGTCGATTAAGTCCAGTCCAATCTCCTGAGAATTAATCTGTCAAAACAATGGCAACAAATCCCTTTTGAGTGACTTCACGGTATGGAACACATGTGATGATGATCTGAGTGTCCAAAAACGACAAGGAGAAATGTTGCATGCAAAGCCTTGCTTGGGACCATATCTCTATAAAAGCGTTTACCCTTTGGCAGTTTCTTATTTTATTATTTAACAGTGATTTATTATAAATATATTTTATTGCATTTTCATATCACTATTTTACATTAATAGTTTTTTTTTCGACGAGCTAATCCTAGCTGATTAGTTATATTTTATGTAACTAAAAATTAGATACACCCACTAAATTGTACCCTAATCAGAAATGCATCGATCATCGAAAATAACTGGTTCAAATGTGGCCTCTTGTGTAAAAATAATGGTTCACCATTGAGCTAGACAATACAGCATCATTTATTATGTTTAAAATGTTAATTGGACTTTTAGACTAAGTAATAGTATTTTAAATAGCGTTCACTTCCAATTCTAACGCTATCGATTGACTACAAATCATGCAATAGGTAGTATATTCAGTAATTTGAACAAAAATAGAATAATCGAAAGACCAAATCTAACGCTGGGATCTCTGATCTATTGAATATAAACCGGTTATTGGTCGAAATTGATTTAACCATCTATCTATCCTGCTTTTTTAGGCTCTTCAATTGAGGACTGCTCAGATATTAAGTTATTGTTATATAAACATGGTACTTGGCTCATGGAAAATATTACTCAATCTATATATAAATAAATTCTTCAAGGTGGGATATCTATCTATCTATATATATATATATATATTGTACATCATACATATTCAATAGAATTTAAAATTCCATCTAAAAAATCCCTGTGTGTTACAATCTAAATCATAGGCTATCATGCAGGAGACGAGTCATTTCTAGGCGTCTGTAACAAAAAGTAAAAATTTCGAGAGGAAAGACGCTCCCGGTACCCAATTTCACAGCACAGCGACATCTATTGGCAGAGTAGGCTAACTTGAAATATTTATTAGTATTTAGTTCATTTTGCATCTTAAAAAAGCACTCAGAGATGCCAAAATTTAATCACTTGTTCCTTTTAGCATTTCCAACAACTCCACAAAGTTTCATCCGAATCCATTCCTTACTTTGAGTTATCCTGCTGACAAACCAACCAACGCCAGTGAAAACAATACCTCCTTCGGCGGAGGTAATAAAACATGAGAATAAGGATATACAATAAAAGAGATGAATATGAAGTGTATGAAAATATTATTTGATAAATATATTGCATAGAAACAAAAAGTAAATGATAGCTGGCTATGATGTCCTTATTCACCAGTTAGTAATCTCTAATATGACTGGAGACATAAATAAAGCACATGTTAGGAGCTTGATAGAATTGGTCATCTCAGCCACACCCCTTCATCAGGTCTCACAAAAAGTTTAGTGAAAAAAAAACCGAACTTGTTAAAATGAGCTGCTTATATTTTTGTTTCAGAAAATGAACTAAGAAAGTCTAGAGTATCCCTAAAATGGATTTATTCAAAGATTGGGAGCCCCTGAATTATATGTCTATTTTCCCACAACAACCTATCCTATAAGAAATTTACATATTGCAAATACAACTAAATTCAGAGTAATTTAAAAACAGGTTTAAAAGCCAAATTGGGATTTATTTTTATAACACTAGATTATCTCCTATGTGTTGGTTTCCCACCTTTTTTTGGGGTATTTTCATACTTTGCATAAATGTATTTGAAACAAAAATCTGTTACATAGGAAATGATTATTGCTTATTTCATAAATTTATAAATGCTTATTTAACAAATAATTCACGCGACTCCATAATTATAATATCATTTCATGTTTGCAAACAGAACGCTAATTGAACGTTCAACATCCATGGAATGAGCACAATTTTACTTATGTAATTTTTTATACATTATCTTGGGTTTCTTATGTATTCTGTTGTACATATATAAAATTGAACTGTTGAATAAAAAAAAATGAGCACTCAATGAACGAAACAAGACATTTATGTTAAACGAAAACAAAAATCTGGTGTTCATGATTTCCATGAACAAGTTAAATACTATAATTTGAATTATACATTTGTCATATTGTTTCTCAGCTAATGACCTAATATAATATTTTCCAGACTCTTTTTTGTCGATCACTTATGCTATTAATAAAACTTAAGATGTATGAAACTTTCTATGAAAGTTAAATGTTTGAAAATATATTTGTATTCTACCATATATAATGGATATTAATTAAGTTGAAATTCATTTTTTAATACCACTATTAATACGTGAACCGGATCATTATTTTGCATTATATCCGTTCTATTTGTCCAACATTGAGTAGTCTTAGAGTGCTTTTCATCAAAGGCTCTAATTTTGAATTCAATTTGTTCATATAAATCCCTTCAATTGAGATGGAGTAAAGGACAGCATAAAATGGACTTTCGATAATTTTGAGGTACTCAGGAATGCAATTTGAACGTCATAATGGCAATTGTCTTAAAATTAAGAGGAACAATTACTTCAATGGTGATGAAACAGAAATAATAATTAAACGACGGGGCTTTTCTGTGCCACTAACAATATATATATTTAAATAGCAATCTTTCTAGAAATACAATTTGATCTTGTATATAAGGCAGCCACGGGCATTGTTAGGCCATTTGATTCGTTAATTGACCGTTCAGCGTAAGGGTAGTTGGAATAACTAAATAAATAACTTCTTGTTTTGATAACAACAGCAAGGAAATCATTTATTTATATTTGCAAAGATAAAATTATGAAAGTAGTGTTTGTACAAAACAGTGTGATTCCATTCAAATACTTTCCCATTCATGTATTTGGACCGTTTTTCCATGCGTCATTATTTTTTTTCTATTGAGTCATTTATTCCTGGTCTATTTTTTCTTGTGTCATATTTTCCTTACCCATTTCTTATGGACAATCCACAAGTATGTCGTATTCGGGGATTCAAATTAAGTATCTATTGAATTAACTAATAAAAAAGATGCTTAGATAGACGTCTACCGGCTGACACCAATTAGATTCTGGTGTTGTAGAGCTTCTTTAGGAGTTTATCAAACAAGCAAGTATGTATGTGTCCTTGGTTCCACAATTTATGTTTATGTTATATTTGTGTATCAAACCAACCTTCAGTTGATCCTATTACATCAAATCTCTAGTTACGGCTTCTAACTGTAAAACATATGTGTACATAACGTTATAAAAAAGAGAAGCCTTAAAAATTCATTTTTTTTTTACATTTATTGAATTTTCAATACTTGATCCAAAAATTTCAATTCTTCAATATAATCAAATAAACCAATAAACAATTTTCAGTAAAGAAAATAACAAAAAAACACATACTGCTACAAAAGGTATTTGCGACTTACTTGGATTGGTCATATTAGGAGCCGGATATGAGGTTATTTAATACTTATAATTAGTCACATTTCCCGTATTCAGTATCCTTAATTTGTTGAATAATAAATGGTGGTACCTTAAAAATATTGCTATAAATGTCTTTTATTTCAACATAAAAACATACTTTATAATTCAATGTATGTTTTTCTAGAATATTAAAATACTCTCCCATAGCTATACTAAAAAGCCCTTAAATTTAGTATTAGTTTTTGAATGTGCTAAAGTCATCATTGTGTTGATGAAACGGTTATGGGAAAAAAGTGAACACTCAAAACAAAAGATTCTCATTGTAGACGCAAATCACACAACCTTTCATTTATGAAATAGCATTGATGAGTTTGTTATTGATTTGCTTAATCAACAGTTGATATATATTACTTCGTTATTGATGATAATAATTTGTTTTTATCGCCATGTGAAGCACTCGCTAAACATCTTCCCTTATTAGATGTTAAGAACAAAAAATAGAGGCATTTTTATCCAAATGATGTTATAAACATTAATATTCAGCTTTTTTATTTATTTATATCAGGGGAGGAAGAGTCCATCATTATTGAACATAAATGGGCCAACGTTAGCGAACTATGAGTTAAATAAGTACGACTCTACACATAAAAAACATGTGAGTTCTTATTTTAATGAACAGGACTCTCTATTACATTTCTAAATATTTGTATAATTGAATATGTGATTCCTTATTTTTCTAAAAAAACTCCTTATCACAACCAATTTCCTATTAATTTTTTATAACTGACGATTTTATATAGCAATTTTTCGACATAAAAATACTCAATATATGCCTTACATTCGATTATATTCAAATATTTTTTCTGTCATCCTTGCCTTCCTTCATTTGTCGTTGGCTTAAAAGAATCAATGAACCAAAGCCAAACTTCCATGTCAAAAGCTCATGAAAACAATGTCAAAAACACATCCGCATTCAAATATAGAAAACCTCAAATTTGACTTCCAAGCTATTTTGAAAGACTCTTGATGTTCCAAATTGAAATTGAAGTCTTCAATGAGATTTTAAATAATGTTCTGAATTATATATCATTCTTTAATGGTTATAATACCTAATATAAAAATAATTGGTAATAAATAGAGATTATAAATGTCAAATAACTTTAGAGTCGCTCATAGCGTACGACGCCATATTTTTGATGTCATTAAAATTTATATTTGGTATAAATAAACATTTAATCAATTGGATAATAGTCAATTGGGCTTAAAAAAAATTTTCGGTGAGATTAATACATGAATTTATTTCCTTGTTTGGATTTCAAACCTCTTATTCAACCCCGTATTTATGTCATTTCTATATAAGTATTAATATATGCTTTAGGGCAAATATTAGCAAAAAACTAAAAATGCATATTTTGGGCCAAAAGAGGCCTACTTAACGGGCCAAAAACCATAGAAATATTTATTTGCTTGATTGCTCCAAAAATTTTCTTGAAAGATGAGACTTCAAGCTATCCTTAGAAAAAAAATTTACTCGATATTACTAAAACTCAGACAGCACAAGCCACTTGAAATTCACAATTTTTCACCCAAAAAACGGCCTTTTTGAAACTTTGAGTGGCTTGTGCAGTCACAAAAATGGCCTTTGAAGGCTGAAACTTTCTCAATCTCATTTTTCATCACTACGCAGCAGAAAAGTGCTTGGAGCAAAAATCGGAGCGATTGACCTGAAAACGGGACAGGCTAATGCTTATAGTTACAAAAATTAGGTTAACATCACAGTTGGTTTTAGTCACTGGTTTTAGTTGTAATGGAACACTTTTTTAATAAAATAATATGAATGTCTGATAAATAAAAAATATACATATACAAATTAAAAGTTTTGTTATTTTATACTTTTATCATTCATCCATATTATTTATCCCTGGCACTATATATCTATATTTTGCTCTTTATTATCTTTGTCTAAATCTCAGAATGATATTTATTGCTAAACAAAAATATATACTTTTGACAGAAAATATAAACTGTTTTTTTTTTTGTCATAGTTCCCTCTTCTTTGTAGGTTTGCACTCATAAGTAGGGCCTTGAGTCTAATTGGACACGAGGATATCGGGTGAAAGTAGGCCCTTCTCTTCCCCTATCTCTTTATGTTCCAGTGATGATCAATCAAAAAATTCACTCATCTACGTCAGTCAAGTAGGTGTAGTTCTCAAGACTGTATATTTATGTAAGGAATTTATGCTCAAGCCTTTACATTCCCTCCCCTTTAGAGATGCTCAAAAGAAAATCATTGCCTCTTCTTCCTTCTTTTCTAAATATATATATTTACATGCTTCCATCAAACATTTGAAAGTTAAATCCATTACAAGTGCAGCCCCATCATGAATATAGCCACATTTTAAATAATTAGTTGCTTCTCTAAATCAGTAAAAATGTATGATGAATATAATTTATTAAATCTATATCTTTCACTCATTGCTGGGATAAATATACGGATAAGTCATATTTCGGACTGAGATATGAGAGATCTATCAAAAATTCTTACTTGAATTCATAAATTAATAGAAGGAAAATCCAATCCATAAGAGAAAAAATAAATGGGATTTTCGTACAAATATTCAATTACTTAAAAAAATTGCCGGAACTGCCGAGACGGCAAATTTCTCCCTTACTTTTAAATAGCTTTCAAACAATATTAAAATAATTTTTGGCTTGTACGAGGCAGTCAACAGACCTTCGGTAGATAATGCAACTGGTTAAAAACTCTTCATCTATGTACGCTGCAGACAATTTCAGCCAACTGTATATCCGTTCATCAATTATTTAAAAAACGACCTAAAAGTGGCCAAAGTGACGGATAAAAGGGATATATTGTCGTCGATATTGGGAATAAATGACCTAGGAAAAAAACGGCCTAGGAAGAAATGCCCCCAGATAGAAAAAGAAAATGATGACGCATGGAAAAATGGTCCAAATAAATAATTTTTTTCGTCTAATAGCAAGAACAAGGAAATCATTTATGTATTCTTGTAAAAGTGAAATCATTTTATGCCATCATTTACTCAATTTATATGAGTAATATTATTAGCACAATAGTTAATAATATTCCACTCAAATACAGCGTTTTGGCTAATAAATCCAGACTTATTTTAAACATTAAAAATTTGAGATTGAATGGTCACGTGAGGTTGTTAAGGATCTCATTAAAAATGTGTGTGTCTCTTCTTTCAAACATAGTATTACTCATTGAAAGTAATTAAGTTTTGAAAGTGGCATTAAAGAGGAGAGCGACGATCATGGAAATGGCCAGACCGGGCAACAAACCAATATCATCAAGACCCTGGGCTACTCCAAAGGCCACTGTCTACGACATCATCAAGCACTGGTAGGGGGAAGGAGTGTCCGAAATGAGGGCCCTTGTCCACAGAAGTGACAAAATCCGCTCTCTCAATTTCTTGGTTGGCCTTAAGAAATCTATCGTGCCCTCACCCGAGACCCCCATTACCGTACTTGCCAAGATGTGCGACGTCAGCACAAGACCATAAGGCGAGCAATTCAGGACGACCTGAACTTCAAGAATTACAAATTGTAAAAAGACACATTCTAACCCAGTCCATGAATGAGAAAAGGGTGAAGAGCCGGAATAATCTGTTGAACAATTTTAAACGAAATATCAAATAATTGTGCTCTTCATCGAAGAGAAAATTTGGACCGTGAACAGGAAGTGCAGCATCTAGATTGAAGGGTGGAGGTCTGAGGCCAAATAGTAATATGGCCAAATAGTAATATGCAGTGGACGTCTTATCTATAGGAAAACTTTCCTCCGGACCATTTTATGGTCATAATTAAGTCCTTTAACTAAAGTCATATTTTCTCATTTTTTCTCGTACTAACAAGTAATGCTCATTACCTGTTTCCTTTGTTGAGGTAGACGCCGATGAAGATGGTGACATTTTGACCATAAAACAAATTGATTTTTAAAGTTTAATCTACAATACGACTCATTTATCAAATCATAGACAATGTTTAACCTTTCATAAAAAAAAAAAATGATTGGTATTTATCATCCTTTCTATGGGAATAACTTACAACAAGAATTACACATTATGTTTTCTTTTTCTAAAATATGAAATATATATATATATATATATATATATATATATATATTATATATATATATATATATATATATATATATATATATAGGTTGTTCTTATTTTTCAAATGTTTGAAATGTTAGCAAATTGTGGATTTTCTGTTTCTTGGTGGTAAAAGAAGACGACATACAAAGTTTGAACAAAATCGGTCAACATTACGAGGTCGCGCAACGAGGTCAAAGTTTTAAAATTTAGTAAAAATATAGTTTTCTTCAAATTTCTTCAAAATGGTGGACGTTACAGACTTCAATAATAATTATTAATTTAAAGGAAATCTAATTTACTACCAGACGTATGTTTGATGTTTTTTAATAAAACAAAGTTTTCAGTAAAAACAAAGCAAGAAAGGGAGTGAGTATTGTTAGCTTATTTCATAGCTTTTTTGTATCAATTAACTTCACTCGCCTGTAGAAGATGACTTGTTCGCTTCAGAGTAAAATAGTACTTTTAAGTTTAGTAAAACTTTAGATGATAAATCCAAAAATGACCTTGGTTGCATTCTATCAATTCAGAATTCAGTACAATCTGAGTTTACATCATATGATTCAGAGCCTGTATTGACTTATAGAAATCGATTATGAAAAAAATAAAAATAATGTGTTTTTTAGATTTGCGTCAAGGTATCCTCTCAAAATTTTACTTTGTCTCTGACGCATACATAATCCATTATATGCGTCATTTTGTACGTGAGATAGGCTTTTTTAATGTACATATAACTCTCTACTTATTTAATTGACATGATTTAGTATACCAAAATATTAAAGCTGGTTAACCAAGCTTTCATTTGATATGTTTGGTGTTCTAAAAATCGCTATACTTTAAGAGATATAAGCAATACGTACTCTCCCCCAAAATTGATCTTTTGATATGAGAATATACGATTACCATTTGGTAACGCCTGTTAGTGTTACCTGGATAGCAAGAAAAAAAGAAGGGAGAGAAGTGAGGCGAAATACTCTCTCCCTTCTTTTTTTCTTGCTATCCAGGTAACACTAACAGGTAAACGTCGTTACCAAATGGTAATCGTATATTCTCATATCAAAAGATCAATTTTTGGGGATATATATTATATATATATATATATATATATATATTATATATATATATATATATATATATATATATATATATATAAATATATATATAGATATATATACCAGGCTGTGAGCGTTCAGCTTTTTTGCGTTCAGCGTTCCGTTCAGCGTTAAAAAAATAGCGTTCCGTTCCATGTTTTTGCGTTCAGCGTTCCGTTAGCGTTCAGCGTTCAAATATTTAAGTGACGACGGTTTTTTTTTAAGAAAAGAATTTCCCAAAAAAGTTATGGGTAGTGAGGATTTTTTTTAGAAAAGAATTTCCAAAAAGTAATGCGTAGTGAGGACGTTTTTTTAGAAAAGAATTCCAAAAAAGTAATGCGTAGTGAGGACGTTTTTTTAGAAAAGAATTTCCAAAACCGTGATGACCTTTTTTCCGAAAAAAGTCTAAGAAATGTTTGGAAAAATTGAACGCTGGACGCAAAACTCTTTTTTTGTGTTCAACGTTAAAAAAAAAGTTGCGTTCCGTTCAGCGTTCCTTCATTGAACGTGCGTTCAGCTGAACGCCGTTCAATTTTGCATTCCGTTCACAAGCCTGATATATACACATACATAATATAACCTTCCCCACTCAGGGGAAGCGACCCTGTTCCCTTAGCATTGAGAGTTGAGGAGCCTAAGTTTTCTTTTACTCAATAGATTGTACCAATGACAATATGTTGTTATCAAAAGTAATTGTCGAAAAACACCTTCTTATGTATAGAGTGAGGGTGTCGTTTATTTCTGTCTGTGAAAATAAATCGATTTTGGTGGTTTTAAAGTGCATTTAGTCCTCTTTTTTTCGTGCAAAAGGTGTCTTAAGTGCCAGTGTCTCCATCGGTCGAAGTTATTTTCGAAGAACTCGTCTTCGGAGCCCAAGATTTGACCTCGGTTTATTGGAATCTCTGAGGAAAGTAAGGTTCTTGTTTTGTTTATTTTTCTCTTCCTCCTCCTTGTGTGTATAAGTTATTTATACTCCTTGTGAGTGGTTGCGAGATATTACACGGAACTTTTTACTTCAATGGAGGGTATTAATTTACCTACAGATAAGCCTCCGGATGAGGCTCCTTTTAATAAAAAGCAAGCTGGGAGAGGGTATGCTAATGCCCTCAAAGTAAACAACAGCCTCCCTACGGGGGCAGCGGTTCAATTGAACTTAGATAACTGTTATAGGTGGGAGACGTTTGTTCTCATCATAGAAAATGAAGACGGCGAGTCTTACAAAGGAAATAATATCAAACACATCAACATTTATGATATTTCAATGAAGTTTGGTTTTAAGGACCATGAAATTGCCGGAGCAAATCCGAGATTCGGCCAAGGTCTAGCTAGCTTCTACTCAAAATTCCCTATCGATATCAGGGGGAGGCTGGAGGAGCTGAAAAGATCTCATGTGCTCAAAATAAAAATGTAGATGGCTCCTTTGAGAATATTACTTTCAAATTGAAAGGGATTGATAAAATAAGTTTGGATAGAAAAAGGAAATTGACAGTGACTCTAGTCAATACATTTAAAAGAGTGAACGAAGCCGGAGTGGTGGAATGGATGAAGAAATTCGGGAGAATTGTAAATCATTACCCAAAGAAGAACCCTACGGACGCAACTGCCGAGGAAAAATATAAGAATTATAGAGATGTTTGGAGGGATGCTGATTATATTGTGGAGATAATTGCCGACCCCTCTTCTTTGCCTCAAATATTACCTTTCCAGGGAAATTTGATTAAAGTTAAATATACGGGAGTTAGGCTGCAGTGCCAGAGATGCTTTGGCTTCGGCCACCTTAAACAATTTTGCACCCAAAAGAGAGTCAAACTAAGTGACTATGAACAGGCGCTTAAGAGGGCTTTAGTAGAGCTACAAGCATCGAGTTCTCGGGGCGAGACTCCTTCAGTAGTTGAATCCCAGGGAGAAAAAGATAGACAGCTTCGTGGTAAAGACAACGTCGTTGAGGTTGGTGTAAGAGAAGAAGTCTTAATGGAAAGTCTAGCAGAGCCCTCTCCTTCGGAGAGGTCCTGTGGCATTGAGGAAGCAATTGAGATCGTCTCTGTGGAGGATAATTTAAATGAGGGTGATTGTCCAACAAGCATTCAGGCAGGAACATCTCCTTTGGAGCAATCCTCTTGGCGTGCTGGAGTTCCGGGATCGGTCTCTTTGATTGAGACTAATAGAGATACGACCGTCTCTGATGCTCCATTGGACCCTACTCCTTTATTAAATGGCGCTTGTCCGGGAGGTGAAGAGAATGAGGTTAGATCAAGCGACTCTCCAGCGCTTTCTCCTATTAGAGTAGTTAACGACTCTACGAAGAATAAAAATAGCTCGCACTTGAATCCTAGTCTAATTTTAATGCATCGGACTAGATCCCAATCTATAGGGAAAAGAGATAAGCCTGATTCTTCGAACTCCCCTGAAAAGAATTTAAACCCCTCGAAACTTCCTAGAACATAGATTTCTTGTTATGTTCTCAATGCAAACTCTCATTACAGAGTTCCTCCATAGCCCTGTTCCCTTTAAATCGTCTACTGGGTTAGGAATCAAGAAAATTATCTCCCTCAACACTAGGGGCGGAAAAGAGAGATTAGCCAGGCATGCCTTAATGAAGCATCTTCTGTCTCTGAATGCAGACATTATGTGTCTGCAAGATATAAAGTCACTCACATCTTCTACTTGTTCGAATACTTGTCCCCTTTGTCTCCCTAGAAGTTTTCACTATTGTTTTACCGGCTCAGGATCTAAGAGAGGAGTCCTAACCTTTATTACGAAGA
Source organism: Caligus rogercresseyi (assembly GCA_013387185.1). Lineage (NCBI taxonomy): Eukaryota > Metazoa > Arthropoda > Copepoda > Siphonostomatoida > Caligidae > Caligus > Caligus rogercresseyi. The sequence continues at coordinate 23,893,597 of CP045891.1, forward strand.
GAGTCTCAATGTGGTATATCATCAAAGAATATTCGGGAGCGAGTGATTGGCATAAAGTGCGCTTATCTTCGAACGGAGTTACATTATGTAATTAATGCTTATGGGCCTAATGTAAAGTCGGCTCCCTTCTTCCAAGCTATTTTAAACTCTCAGCACGACAACAAGTTGCCTATTCTTATGGTTGGAGATATGAATGTTGATTTAGATCAGCCAATGCATGTTTATCCGAATAGCGCAATGTTGAAAAAGTCATTTTGAGTTTTGATCTAATTGATGTCCTAGAGAAATACAATCCAGGATCTTTTTCGTGGTCCAGAGGAAATAAAAAGTCCAGGTTGGACTTAACTTTGGCCTCTCCCTCCTTAGTTCAAAAAATTAGAAAAGCAGGCTATCGTTCCGAACCTTCATCTGACCACAAAATTATGGAAATAGAGTTTTGGTGTAGCGTAAAAAAAGCAACATCATTGTTCCATACTGGCTTCTGGATGATGAGAAATACATTGCAAGCTTAAAAGAATTCTTGAAGTTAGCTATAAGGATTGTCTTTCGGCCTTTCAGGCTAAACAGCTGATGAATAAAATAATTATATCCACTTCCTTTACTTTTAAAAGGAAGAAAAAAGTAAAATATGAGAAAGAGAATCGGCAATTAGAAACGATGCTGGGAAAGGAATCCTTGCTTGTTCGATCATGTATGGCTGACTCTATTATCGCTTTTCGATTAGCTGAGGTGGCGGAAGCTGAAATGGAATCTAAAGTTAACCGTGAAAATGACTGCAACAAACGAATTAGGGACCTTTCGAGAGAGGAAAATATATTGGCCCGTTCTGTCTCCAAGATTATTGATGGTAAGAAGATCCTTACAAATAATCAAGATATTTTAGATTTTTTCTATCGCCGCTTTCAGATTCTAGTTGAAGAAAGAGTTGGACATTTTCCCCGCCCAAGAAAATGTCTCACCAGTAATCAGGATTCAGTGTACTCTTTTCAAAGCATTTCAAATTATATCGCAAAACATCTTAAGCTCAATAAAGCGTGTGGCCCGGACGGTATTGTTGGGAAGATCTACACAAAATTTCCTGAACAGACTACCCCCTTCCTTTTGAAGGTAGGCAAAGAAATGGAGAAAAAAGGAAAGATGCCCAGTTTATTATCCAAGGGAAGAATTGTGCTGATCCCAAAAAGGGGAGATGGATCTGATTTTGCCATTGGAGGCCCATCACGATTTAAATGAATCCTACAAGATACTTTCGGGTGTCCTAGCTCAACAAATGGGAGCTTTTTTAAATGAAAAATAGGCCCCCATCAAAAGGGTTTTTAAAAAACGTCCAACGTCTTAAGAGATGCTTTAAAATTACTTTTAAAGAAATTTAAAAAATCTAAATGATCCTTTACACTTCGTTTTTAGTATTTATTTTTTAATAGTTTAAGTTTTACTTTTGGAGAAATTAGGTAGTATGTTCATGTATGTTGCTATAATTATGAACTAAAATGTTTATATATTGTATTTTTACTTATTAGCATCAATTTTATATATTGTTTTGTATATAATTTTTACATGAACTGTTGAATAATAATAAAAAAAAGTAATTGTCTTTTTTAAGTTTTAGGAACCACATTTAATGTTGCGTTGTTGTAAAGGACAAAGAAAGGAAATGGTAGTTTGCATTAAATATTCCGGTTTGTTCCATAGAACCCTTTCACTAATATATCATTCATTTTTGCAGGTTTTGTAACAATTGTTAGCCAGTTGCTTTAAAAATCTATGCTTAAGTCATAATCAACATTTCCGGTCAAAAAGACTTTTCTGCTCACTTTTTATGTCGCTTAATGGATCGATGTAAATTTATCCATATGAATATATGTAAGTATGATAGCTTTGAAATGAGTTTTCTTGCATGTGCTCAACATATTAGGTGTAGCTTAAAGAATTAATATGACCATGAAAAAATCAGGATTTAGATTTAAAAACACTTCTAAATTACAAAAAAATAATCTTCTCCGGCTGCAATAACGTTGTGACAGTGTTCCCGGAACTTCTTGAGCTGTTCAAACACTCGCATTCGCTCACTCTTTTTATTGTCTACTGTACGGCAATAGTGACTCCTCATCCTCTCCAAATCGCCATTCCGGAGCAGATACTTCACCATCCGAAGCAGGAACCAGTTCAGATCTGAGCTATAGTGTCACTATTTGACCGGTTTCGTTTATTCTTGTGTTCACATTTAATCCATTGCTTCGATAGGGGAGTGTTAATGTTGAAGGCGCATGTTCGACTCCTGAGAGAGGGAGGCAAGCTTTAAAAGGCTTTATGGAAAAGATCTTTGGTTCGATGGACTAGTTTTAATGTTAAAATTTTATCCCCACGGATGTGATGCAATTCCATTTAACTGAATAGGAAAAAATCATGCTTTTTGTTTATATGTATATATATATATATATTGTTCGTTTTTGGCGCCAAAGAAACAAAGAATTTTCTTCTTCATAGGAAAAATTTCCTTTCTAAAAAAGCGTCATCACTTTTTTTTCAGAATGACGATGAAAAATTTCCTTTAAAAATAAAACATCGTCAATTTTTTAAGGTGACGAATGACAAACGAACGATGAACGACCATTGATAACTTTTGGTGAACGACAAACAACAATTTTTCGCAAATGTCAACAAGTATATATATATATATATATATATATATATATATATATATATACTTGGCTCTATTTAAAGGAAACAATTCTATCGAATCATATGGCCGCAATAAAAAACGTGCAAAATAACAAGTTTTAAAGCTTACGGTATTTAAAAGCCATACATATTCTTATAATAAGAAAGTGAAGTACTTTCATCATTAAACCCTAATCATAAATAAGCTTTTCATCCAACCCATTCAAATTATTATTTCCTTGGCGTTGAATCAGGAATGGATGACAGGTTTATTTTTTGCAAATGCATTAATGCACATGTCCCAGCATTCTTATGATAATATTCAAATCGGGAAGGCGGTTAAATGTGTGTGTGTGTGTTGTAATCCCATGAGGATACAATAAGAAGATCATGGTGAATTTATGTAATTATGTGTTCGTGCATAAGAAAAAACGTTATCTTTTCCCTGGAATACCGATCAGGAATATTAAGATGTTATGACCTCTGCGTCACAAGTGTTTTATTAAACATATGAGTCACTTCCAGGCATCATCCATTGATATTAAAGTATCATTATATGAGTTTTGAAGTTGCTTAAGAATTTATTACTTTTTGGTTTTTTATTTGCTTGTGTGTAGGTGTCATTTTTCAGTTACAAATGATCAATAGTGTTTGAAGAAGAGACATATAGGCGTGTCCACATGATCTTAGATAAATATGTATACAGTCCTATCGATATTTTTTACCCAAAAATATACTTTTAATTATTAGAATGAAAAAGCACATTTTCTTAACATAAAAATATATTGATATCAAGTCCCCTTTTTTTAAAACCCAAACCTATATTTTTCGTTGCAATTACTTTAGCTGTAACTTGCAGTTAAAACGACTTATACAGTTGGTTGTATGTTCTAACATCTGGGAATTTAAGTATAAGAAGCTTCCTGAGGTTGTTGATTTGACAGCTTATTTATGACTTTGTCATTATCGCTGCATAATCAAAGAGATGTATACATACACCTGCTGCTCTACAAAACAAATATTATGATAGCAACTACGTAATAATATCAATTGTTAAAAAATACATTTTAAATGGAGTTCAAAGTAACCGAAAAATGATATCCTTAAATATTTTGCAGTACTATTCCTGGAGCTATTCCTTTGAGACTGACGTACAAAGACGGCTATATTTCATTTATTTATTGGTCCTTATTGTGTTGCCGCTCACCTATAATATCAATTCGATTTGTTAGATGTGGCTTTATATATCTAATGATGGGATATATTAAAGTTACTACTGTTAGAATATTGTGATTCCCTTTTTATTTTTTTGTCATGCCTTTTCGTCTTTGAATGCAATCATATTTTCCCCGAGATGTAAAAGCTTGTAAACGAAGAGAATAAATGAGCAAACTATCAATAATAATATATCAAATCAACTATCTATCGACCTCTAATCTGTATGATCCAGTTGATTCCTACATCCTTAGGTGCTTGTGCCTTAAGTATCTAAGAGTTATGCCCATACAGTTGCCAAACCACAAACCTACACAAAAATAATGAATTTGAATTAAAATCCTTGCTCTATGGATGTTATTTTTTCTATGTTTTCATTTAGACCTTGTGATTGTAAACTTGGTACTCAACTTCCATCCAAATCTGACTTAGTATAAATGTATGTACAAGGGGGAAAATCATACTGAATAGATAGTTTTGGTAACGGGATAAAAATCTAACAGCTCTAAGCTGGATTTCCGACCAAAATACGTTTTTGCAACCAACCAAACTGATTAAGAGAATCATTTTTGTACCGATCTTTCATATATTAGTGATACGATCAAGCAAAGAATCAAAATCATAAAATGCTTGTTCATATCCAATCTATGTCAAAATGAAATCAACGCCTTGTTGATCAAGTAGGTGCCTGACACAAAATTATGATTACTATATATATAGTGATATCTCTCTGTATCCTGAAAAAGAAACCATCCATCCGCGTATAAGATGAGTTCACACCATGGACTCCTAGATACTGACGTCTCAATGCAATTAATGCACAAAAAGAGGATAACTCACGGTCCAAAAGAATCAGAGTCAGCTATAAATATATCCTTGGCCCAAACACTTATATATGCATATATATATACCTACCTTGGCCCAAACACTTAATATATATATATATATATATATATATATATATATATATATATATATATCAGAGCTGCGACTACCGAATGTAAATCGGTATATGATACTACCGACGGTAGATTTCAAATATCGAAACGATTATACGATATTCCTCCACCTGTATGTTTTGGAGACATCATAGATGGCATTGTGAGGACTGCACACTTTTTATACAATCATATGGAAATCTATAGTTAACTCTTTGTTTTATGTTTTATGCATACTGTTTTCTGTATTTTATATTTTGTGATATAGATTTTATATCGAGTTTCGTTTCAACTTATTGTGTTTGTTTGTATGTTTGAGTGAAAAAAAACAACTACCGACGGTAGATTTCAAATATCGAAACGATTATACGATATTGGTAGAAACTACCGAATACCGTACCGATTGTCAATCGATACGGTATATTTGAAAGTATAAATTTTGTAGCATTCACATAGAGACATAAAGATATAGAGAGCTTATTCCCTTCAATAGCAGAGAAACATCGTTCAACTGTTGCATTGCCCAAGCGCTCCCCTGTGTGAAGAACTTGAACTTCGAAAATAAATAAACAACTATAACTTATAGCAGGGTTGTTTGATTTAAATCAGGTCGATTTAAATCATTGATTTAAATCGCGATTTAAATCAAGTGGATTTCCAATTAAAATCATTGATTTAAATCAATTCATGTTTTTTTCAATAAATTAAATTGATATTTAATTTTATGCTTCTAATTCTCAATGACAGACACAAAACATTTCAAGTCTGTCTTCTTAATAGTAGAGCAGTGGCCTTTTTCATTATATCTATAGCCTCAGACTATAGGCCTATATCATATAATATATCATATTAAGCTTTGAGTTAGGATTATTTGATTTAAATCAAGCAATTTGGATTGCGATCTAAATTACGTTTTTTTTCCAAAGACATAATCAATGATTAAAATCAAGTCGTGTTTTATCAAATAATTGTTTATTACTTGTACAATGTAAATGGAAAAGTTAACGCAGTTCAATTTGACAATTACAGGAACGAGTTATTAATTGTCAGTCTTCTTGCTCTTCTAAATCTTCTAATTAGCTTAAGATTTGATGAACATATTTAACAATTTGCTTCTATTCTGCTTGTAAATTTGAATGAAAGAGTAAACTCAATAAATTTGACAATGACAGGAACGAGTTATCAATTGTCCGATTGTCTTGCGCCTCCTTTTCCAAGCGTACCTGGCGCGTCCTAGATTCGAGAGTGACCCATCTTGTAGTCATCTTTGATCAGCCGTTGGCAGCTCCACCCAGTAATTTTTTAAGGTAGAAAATTGTCATGAGTCTTCGATCCTCGCTTGGATTTCGAACTGTCACGTGATTACCGAGTATGACTCATTACAAGCCCTTTGAAATTCTGTAATTTTATTGTTTACTCCTTTGCATTCTTTATTAAAATGAAATCATTAAGTAAGGCAACTAAAATTTAATCAAAGACAGCATTTAAAGTCCCCTGAGTAATAGGTAGGCCTATATGTATATTGGGTATGTTTTAAAAAGTTACAATTTAAAGTATGGACAAAATTTACACATTGAAAAAAAGATTTGTGGTTCATAAAATATCGTTAACAATTAAAATAAAAAAAATCTGATTTAAATCAAAAAAATCCGATTTAAATAAAAAAAATCCGATTTTTTTTGATTTTTTTGAAAAAAATCAAAAAAATCAACAACCCTGACTTATAGTATTATAGAGCAAAAACATAAATAGACATTCAATATAAGCTTATGCTATGCATTGAATACTAGAGTATATATCGGACAATAAGAGACAGTATATATATATATATATATATATATATATATATATATATATATATATATATCCTACCATTTCCTACAAAATCCAAGAACATTTATAATTTATATAAGATTAGTATGTATTGAATTTCAAATAATCTCTAATAAATTATAACAAATGATGTATTTAATTGTCCATTGTTATAAACTATCCGATATGAAATGCATATGAAGAAGTAAAAGCAGATACATAAATACATTTCTCTCTTTTTCTAATCTACCGTACCGAATATCGATCGATACTGTAGATATGTAATAAAATCTACCGAATACCGATATCGATCGATAGAAGGTATATATCGAATATCGAACCGGCGATATATTTTCTACCGAATCCCAGCTTTGATATATATATATATATAGTTTAAATATATATAAATCTAAATTTATTATTTATATAAATATATAATAATAATAGCCACTCAAACAAAATATCTCTAATAGTAGATATTTTAGCTAAACACTTACATATTTTAGTCATCTAAAGTAATGGTTCTCAACCTTTTACAGTCGTAAACCCCTAAGTTAATGCTCCACATTTTTAGATACCATATAAAATTTCTTTTGAATCTAATTACGTCCTGTCCTATATCGCCCAGTTGGACACTATATATTTTTTTGCCTTTATAGATGTCCTGAAAGATTTGGCAGTCCTAAGACATTGTCTTGCCATCCCAATTGAGTTATCTAAAATTTGCGTTATAACAAAGTAGTTTTCAATATTGTCTTTTAATCGGAAGACGAAGGGATCCCAATTATTTTTTAATATGTGACAATAATGTTTGATTCATTTATGAAGCCGTAGGTAGTTTGTTTGAACATGTGTAAATACAAGCTTTTAAAGAAGGATTCAGGATCTCATTCATAATAAATCTTATGATTAAGATTAATTACCTGAAATTTAATGATGTGGTTTTGAGTATTCAGAGGAAGGGGAATGAGAGGAGAGGCGTTTCACATACTTTCCTAAAGTATCCTACCCAAAAATACTCCTTTTTCTCCTTAAAGCATCAAGTTACTTTGATGGAAAATTAGAAAACAGAAGATGCAGCCCACATACTTTCAAATATTTGAATATGCAAGGTCTTAAATATACATAAATATGAATATTATACTCAATACACTATTCCGACTCATTATGATAGATACATTAAATCTCCAAGGGAGAGAATGGACTTGTGAAAATACATTAACCCATTTATATTTCAATATTATCAAATTTGTCTCCCATAAGACGGTTCGAAACAATAATTAAATTACCGTATTAAATTAAAGAACTCTATTGACATAGTATTCGATTAGGACAACGTCCACTATTGATAAGCCTAAGTTCCTTATTGGATGCATAAACGACGGAATACTTTAATAAAAATACATCTTTCATCCCATCGCAAACATTACTGAAAATAATGGCTCAGGTAAGTAGACTGTTTCTAAAAAAAATAAGATTATCATCATTGATGAAAAATAAATCTCATGTTGTAAATTATCCTCGGTTAAGATGTTCTATCTTAAAATTAATGCTTCATGCCTTTCTTCTTGCGACCTTTATACAAAGTAATACTGTTTATTATTAACTCCATGGAAGCCATCTTCTTCAAATCGATTTTACCATTTTTTATAATCATAAAAAAAATTCTTTTCGAATATTAAATGTTTGACTATATAAACAACCCTCCATTTTTCAATAGTGTAAAACAAAGCATATAAGCATGTAAAGCAAACTGCATTTGCAGTTGCGTGAAAATAGCTAATTAAACGTTTTAGTAAAAAAATACAGCTTCAGGAAATAATGTAACGATGAATATTTTTGGACTATGACAGGCTAAAATTTCGCGAATTATAATAAAGTTACAAAAATGTTTTTGAGTGTATGGTGTTGATGGGATGAAATTTATATGTCTCTTCCAAAGTAACCACTGTAGTCCATCTTTAGGGTTAATATCAATGGAGTAAAGTATGAAGCCAAATCCCCTTGGCATCCTCCTAACAGATAGGTTGGTATTATTAGAATATTTCCACAAAATATGTCTATGTAGAGCAGTCCTTCAATTTAAAATAATAAATAAGACAACTTTCATTCATTGATAATATCCTATGGTACAACAACAGCTGAATGCAAAAAAGTTTATATCCTAGAGCAACTAGTCACCTTCTACTGCCATCTACTGGCATGGAAGAGTACTTGTATGGATCTACTAAATACTCTTTATAGCCGTAAAACACACAAATTGAAGTATTCTCCCAGCACATCTGGTAATATCTTGCAGCACACCAGTATGTCCAGCAGGAAGATTAAAAACCTGATATAGGTAGAATGAGCTAGATAACGCAATTCGGAATATAGTTGGAAAAAATCATTTCTAGTTCAAATTAGCCATCCTTATAAGAATTAATATATTTATGTCACTCATGCTTGTAATAAGTTATTACAAGCATGAATGACATAAAAAATATAAGGATAGCTAATTTTTATTACTAATAACGCCCCAGGAGCAAGAGAGAGAGAGAGATGCTTGTCCTTAGATTTACTATTTATTACTGACTAGTAAAAAAGAATAACAACAAAGTATATACATAATAAACCGAACAAACCGTAAGATATCACAATGATGTTAGGCAGTGGTTCTCAACCTTATAAAGTCGCGACTCCCTAATTTAATGTTCATATGCCGTCGCCCCTCCAAAAAAACCGCAATGAAAAATACGCTGTCTGCGGAAACAACACCTGATCGATAAAACGTATGTCCGACCTACAATTAAGAGAAGGACTCATGATCACACTTCAGCGGCTAAAAAAAAATTAGGTTATTGTATTTTTAAACATTTATGGAACATAAAGCAGCATTAAGAGGCTACTTTCATAAGAATCTTTAGGTCAACCACGACCGAAGGAAATGCTGTTCATACACGGCTCAAATGTAAAAAAAAGCATTGCAAACTTTATTTTATTTTTAATGAAGGAAAACGAATACAAACAAAATATGAATCCCTTGTTGTTCTTAACCCCCGGTCGGACACTACATTAATTTAGCGTTTTTATATTTTTTCTGAATAATTTGGCGACCCTCAGAAATCATCTCGGGACCCCAAGGTTGAGAATGGCTGCCGTAAGGGACACACTCTAGATATCTACCTCTTTCTTTTCGCTCATCTTAGTTTTTCTACAATTAGAGTCTCTTTTAATGCATTAAATCATTTTATATTCCTTTAATCAAGAAAGGGTTAGCCATAATAAAGGAAAACTCAGAGCCCAAGTAATATGTGCATCATTATTATATAAATATGCCTTTGAATCTTGGCTAACACATACTTTAGATACTCAAAAATGCCATATGACGACGTCCAATGAAGTAAATAATGATACACTTAATTGAGTAGTTAACAGACTACGTGATTTAATATCAGATACAACGTGGTCTCCCCTTACAAAACTATTACGATCAAGGACGGCCGAAGTCTTTACCTTTCTTCTGACACGCTAAGTCTCATGAAAGCCAGAGACCAGGCAACCGGAAAGGACTATCGAAGGCTCCGTAACAGGGTGTCCTCTATGGTTAAGAGAGATAAAATCCGTACGAACCTAGATAAGCTTCTCAAAGCCAACAATGACCCAAAGGTCTTATGGGACCTTGCAAACTCAGCGTTGGGAAAGGGTCCGGGTTCCCTTCCTGCCTCTCTCACAATCGAGAAAATTTCTACGGAGGGAAATAGAGAAGCAGCATCAGCTATGAATCAATTTTACATAGACAAGGTCGATAAATTGCGAGCAAATATACCACCTGTGTCTGCTCCACCCTCGAGTTGGCCGAGATCAACTTCGCCATTCTCTTTCTCCTTTGCTAGCGCGGGGAAAATCGCCAAAGTGATATCAGCCATGAAGAGCACGGAGGCGCTGGGCTTGGATGAAGTTCCTGTATCAGTTCTGAAGAAAGGTGTAGAGGCTCTGGCAGCACCCATTGCACATCTTGTAAACCGGTCACTTGCCTCTGGGATAGTTCCAAGTGGCTTTAAAACAGCTCGGATTATTCCTATATATAAGGGAAAGGGGAAAAGTCCAGCTGACCCAGCCTCTTATCGTCCAGTCTCAATATTACCTGCCCTGTCCAAGGTGCTTGAGACGGTGGTGAAACGTGACTTGGAGTCCCATCTAGCCAAGGTGAGTGCATTACCCAATTCTCAGTTTGGCTTTCGTCCTGGCAGATCGTCTGCAGCAGCACTAGCCACTGCCCATACAAAGTGGATTCGAGGGAAACAGGAAGGTAATGTGGTTGGGATTCTTGCTTTCGATCTTTCTTCTGCGTTTGACACCGTTGACAAGAGTCAGCTCATCCCCAAACTAAGAGCTATAGGTGTTAAAGGATCGGCATTGGAATGGTTCACATCTTACCTATCAGACGGACAGCAATGTGTCGATTGGAATAGTACCCTGTCCGACCTTTTAGGGTGGAGTTTGGGGTGAGACAGGGGTCTATTTTGGGGCCCATACTCTATCTAGTTCTAGTGGCTGACATGCCCGATTGCTTGAGTATCGGTGAGGAGGACAACTCGGGCTACGCTGATGACACTGCCATTTGGGCTGTTGGTAGAGACCTAAACCATGTTAAGGCTCAGTTGGATCTGCGAGCAAAACTTTTTGCTCAATTTGCTGCGGGGAATGGTCTTGTACTGAACGCTTCCAAAACTCAACTCATGGTCGGGGGTAACCTTCGCAATAAAGACTTAGCTTCGTTCTCTGTGTTGGTTGATGGAAATTTGATTCGTCCCTCGAAAGAATTGGAGCTGCTTGGAGTTACATTCGACTCAAATTTCACAACTCTTCCTCATGAGAACGGAGTTGCTAAAGCTGCCAGACAAAGAGCGACACTTATTGCAAGGTTGGCTCTCCACCTTCCTAGAGGAGAGTACTTAAGGCAACTGGCAAGAGGTCTTTTAGTTGGAAAAATTTGCTACGCAGCAGCTGCTGTCATTCCCCCACGTCTTGGATGTGAGACTTGGGAAAGTCCGTCCTCTGCTGCGTACAAATCAGTACAAGTATCTATTAATGACGCGGCCAGATCCATTACAGGAATAAAGAGGACTGACCACATCCGCATTTCTGACCTACTTCGCAAAGCAGGTCTTCCGTCAGTGAATGAGATCGCCGTGAGAGCTGTAGCCCTAGAAACATGGAAAGCTTACTCCAGCTCGGATGGAGGGTGCGGTGAGAGAAGTCTCATCGGCAAAACCATTTTTTCCTCACGCACCATCCTACCATCAGAAAACAACAGGTCGAGCCGATCAAAGTCGCTGGGCATCATCCCCTGTCCACTTAAAGTAAAGGAAAAAACGTTTTCCGCCTTCGCCGCCGATCTGTGGAATTCGTTTCCCGAGCTGAGGTCCGCCCCCACACGTGGTGCAGCAACGGTAGTTGCCAAAAACATTTCTAAAATAGCGCCAATATAAAGTCCTCTTTGTTTTTGTCAAATGACTTTGCTTTGTTATTATTATTTTTTGGGGTTTTATTGTATATATATGTGTATATATATATTTGTTGTTTTTACATAAGTTTTATTTATATATATTTTTTTTAAACATTATTCTTTACGCCATAACTAGTTGAAAGAACTAGGTGTTATTTTTAAGGATGAATAAAGACGATTACACATATAGAGACATGCCCACATTTCGAATTAATTGTACTCCTATGATATCAATAATATTTTTTTCTTTTAATTATAAAATTTGACATCCATTCCTTTTTTAATCCTTTTAATCTTTATGGAATCAAAAAATGGTAAAGAGCTTATTAAGTCAATGTTTAAATATAAGACAAGAAGCAAATATACTGCCTTGCCTCTTGTGTTTGTCTTTGCTTCCTACCTATACACTCTACTCTAGAACAGTCATTCTCAACCTTAGGGCATCGAGATTATCTCGGAGGATTGTCAAAAATGCGCAAAATGACCGTTGTGTCCGACGTGACCTCATAGGGCAAAAAGCATAGATATATACAGATATAGAGAGCTTATTCCCTCCAATTAGAAGAGAAACATGGTTCAGCTGTATTCTGGACACAATGATGTGTTTCTCTGAAGAATCCATAGAGATATAAAGATATAGAGAGCTTATTCCCTCAAGTAGCAGAGAAGCATCGTTCAGCTGTATTTGGGACGCAATGACGTATTTCTCTAAAGGATCCAATAAGCTATCTATGTCTTTTTATCTCTATGGCAAAACAGGGAATCATTTTCTGAGAGAGGCATGCTATAAGGCAACTCATCACCAAATGCGAGGAAAGGGAGGTTGCAGGCCTTTTGAACATTTCATATGGAGGTCGCAGCTTTAAAAGGTTGAGAATCACTGCTCTAGAATATCGGTATGTATATGAAGCGCATATTAATAATTCAACAAAAGAGTGTCGTTAATACTTAATCAAAATATATCATCTTTGATTTCATGGATGAATGATAAAGGATAGGATAGCCTGCAATCTCACATTTACTAAGTTGGGGCTTTCATGTTTTATTTGGAGAAAATTGATATATTTCCCGCCTTTCGGAAATAGATGATATCAGCATCTCACATGATGGTCATATCATCATATGCATTGGAATTGTTACATGAGACAATGAATCATTGGAAGCAAATATTGAGCGAGTTATTCTTGAAACAGGTTTTCGAACGGGTCATCGAAAATTGGCGCAAAAGAGGCTAGTTGCAGTCAACAAATCATTGTTCGAGAGTAAATTTTAAAGGATTGTTTTTTTGTACTTATGTACCTAGAGTTTGTAGTCTCTTTTATTTTATTTTTATAAAGGGTTATTCCAAACGAGTGGTTTTTGGATTGTAGAAATAAAACACATAAAATATATTAGGTTAGGACTAATATATTTATGTGTTTTATTTTGTACAATCCAAAAACCACTCGTTTGGAATCACCCTCTATAAAAATAAAAGAGACTACAAACTCAAGGTACATAAGTGATCACATTGAGTAACGTTCGATATACATATCACAATTCCAATGGAATACTGCTGTAGAGCTTTTAATAACGGAAGTGTCCCATTAGTTCCAGATAAACTGGTAATATCACCAACCCATATCACCGTCTCATACTTGGCTATTATTTTTATATTTATGTTGGGGGTCGGGAAAGGTTGAGTGAACAACAATTCATTTATCTAAATCAGAGGTTCTCAACCTGTTAATGTAGTGACCCCTTAATTTATTGTCTTCCCCATATTTAATTTTAAGTTGCCTACTTCAATCCCCTCTTTGGATTAATCATCTTGAGCATTTACTTTTCCCAAAATAATTTATTAGCCTTCAAAAATAATCTTGCGATCCCGAGACGGCTAAAGAGTTAGGTACAGTTGTTCCTGCTTGTTGACAGCTTATACATTTTCATTTGACGTTATATATACTACATAATATATGTACGCTTGGATTCGAGCAATCTGTTAAATTTCTATTCACGTTGCCGTAAACATATTTTTATATTTTGCTTTTAGAGGAGGAAAGTAATTGAAAAACAAAGTATTTGATTTTGGGGAAAGTTTTCACTTCACATCTTGCTGTGTTATTTTTATAGTGTTCACTGACGGAAAATGAGGGATTGTTTTGGGAATAATAACAATAATAATTATAGCTAATATCGTGACTGAGTAGGAGTGATGAGGGGTCCTTCCCATCGCATCTCTTTCTTGGGAGGATAATGTACCTCAAAAGGAGTAACTTGTGTGTGTGTGTGAATATGGAACTAGATACATGTTGAGGAGGAAATAAATGATGATATCATAAAACTATTATTATTTTGTGAAGGGGTTTCACTTTTGATCATAAGGATACAACTTGAGAAAGTTAAATAAAAATATGATATTTACGAACTTTAAGGGTATTTACCATAGAGATATAAAGACATAGAGGGCATATTGGATTCTTCAGAGACATACGTCATTGTACCCCAATATAAACAGATCTTTCTATGTCTATGATCAACTTATGATGACGTAGTACAAATTACTTTGTTTATATGGACACAGGCGACAGCTGAACGATGTTTCTCTGCTACTGAAGGGAATAAGCTCTCTATACCTTTATATCTCTATGGTATTTACAAAAAGGAATGGGGAAAAAGTAAGATATGAATTTCAATAAATGTAAATCCATTTTGTGCTTAAGTTGATCAAATTTTTTTTTTTTTTTTTTTTCATCAAATCTTTATTTACATGAAGTTATTGTGTATAAAAATACATAAATAGACATTGTAATCTAAAATTAAAACTTCATAAAAGATTAAAACAATTTTACATTTCTAAAATCAAATATGAATGCACTACAATAAACAAATAATAAGGATTAATAAAAATTCAATAGTTTTTTTATTATTTTTAAAAGACTCTTTGACTTTGATGGGAAATATTTTATTTCTTTCGCGGCGACACTCCAAGAGTCTTCCACAACTGACGGTATCCGTAGCGAAAGTGCTCCATATCTCGCCGCCGCTGAGAGCATTATGGCTCTGAGTTCCTCGGATCGGATGTATTCGTTGGTGGTCAACCTCTTTGCAATAAGAGCCTTAGCATTTATGATAGTAAAAGAAATCGCTTTTGAAGCATCTGATCGGTTTTTTTTGCTTTTTTGGTAAACCAAACAATAAAACACCTTTCATAATGTTATTGGGAGAGTTGTTCAATCCCTTAACATTAAGAGCTAGAAAGGTCTTCAAAATTGATATCGCAGGACAATCCGCAAAGGCATGTAACGTATTGACATATAATTTGCCACAGTCCTTGCAATGATTTTTAAAAATGATGCAATTGGAGGAAATCTGTAACTGGGCCGTAAATTTTTTACCATCGTGAATCCCTGACGTGGAACTCATAATTCTTTTCCTCCAATCATCGGGAAGCTCCAGTAAATCCATGTAAAAGTTTACTAATTTATTGACCTCCTCTTTGAGATTAGGAGGCTTCATCTTGAGATGCCAGGGACACGGTAACTTATGCATTTTAGCAGCTCTTTGAAGAGGGTATTTAAATCTCCCATCCTCACAGAAATCGAAGTTCATTATGGAACTAAAATCATAAGCGCCATGAGCTAGTGCTAAATCCTCTAGTAAAGGTGGGGCGCCCAAATTTCTAAAGAAGAATGGTTTGCTTGCATTTTGATGAATTATGTCTATTATACTGTCTCCACTATATGCCGGACTAAACTTCCAAAGTATACGCTGGGCTGCTGCCCATACTTTTGATAAAGATTCTGTCGTCTTATTAGTTAAAATGGTACCAAATAAAAGCCTTAAATAAAGAATGCTATTGGAGATACCTCTTCTCCATTCCGTTTCTGGATTTTTGGTTAAGTCGATAAAAACTTTTATATAAATCTTAGGAATAATAAAGGATAAAAGGGTTAAGCCTCCACCCATTAGAGACTTTGGTCTCTTTAGAGCAGGAAGATATCTCTTATGAAAAAGAGCAGAGAGCCATAAATGCTCCTCTTCAATGACCTTTTCTGCTATCAGGGGAGAAGCTGTTGCTCTATACAATACACAAGGGACAATCTGAGTATTGTATAAATCAATCCTCTTTTGTAAATTAAATTTTTTCCATGCGGAAATTCGATTTGGAATTGAACAGAACAATATTCTCCAATTATCATCATGGATCCCTTCAGGTCCCCAGTCGATTCCTAAAATAGAGACTTTCCGTCTTACCGGGCAACCCCCAATATTATGTCTTTCCTTTGCGTCCCATGCGCCAATAGGAAGAACAAACGTCTTCGATCGATTTAACTTCAATCCGGACTTCTTTTGGAATTTCTCAAAAAACCTCAAAAGAATTTCAACTCTTTTGATGAGTTGGGTCTCCGTATTGGCTTCAACCGAGAGTGTTACGTCATCAGCATACAAATCGATGAGATGCGTGTAATCTGTCATTTTAACCCCAAATCCATTATATTTCTTTTTTAGAAGAAGGACTAACTCTTCCATAGCTAAAACAAATAGAAGAGGGGCAGATGGGCAGCCCTGCCTGCAGCTCTTTTTCAATTCTATGGATTTTCCCTGTAAACCTCCAACAGAGATAAAAGATGATCCATTAAGTAGGAGTGCTCGGACAGGATTGAAGAAATGTTTGGGCAAAAAACGTTTTACAGATCGAAGAATGTGGACATGTGAAATCGAGTCAAAGGCTTTTTTGAAATCAATTCCTATGATTGCTCCGAATTTATTCCGCCTTTCGACAGAATCAATAACAGCTTGCACGTTTCGTGAAACATCCGAAATTCTTCTGTGTTTTAAAAAACCTTTTTGAGAGATACTAATCTTTTTATTTAGTTCCGGTTCCATCTCCTGGGCCAAAATACCCGAAAGAATCCTGTAGGAGTTGTTAAGAACAGTAATTGGCCTCCAGTGATTGAAGTCCGTTCCATTACCTTTTTTTGGAATCAGTACAATTCTCCCCCTGGTGAGGGATTTGGGAAGCTTGCCTTTCAATTCCATGGATTCTCCTATCTGAAGAAGGAAAGGAGCCGTTTCTTCCGGAAGGCGTTTAAATAGTCTCCCATCAATTCCATCGATTCCAGAGGCTTTTTTATCTTTAAACTTTTTCTTAATGTAGGTTGAAATGCGTTCTAGAGTAAAGATTCTACATCTAGAAGAGGCTTTTTTCCTGGGAAAGTTGAGTCGTTCAGATTGTACTACTTCCTGGAAGCGATTATGAAAATATTCCAATATTTCATTGGGTTTGGTTAACTTTTTGTCTCTATGCAAAATACACTTAATAGTCTTTGCAGAGTACTTATCTTTTATAAATAAAGTTTTTAGTCGTACGTTCGTCTGATTTTCCTTATCGACTTTTTGTGTCATTTCAAACTCTGCCACTTCGGCGAGCCTATAAGCTTTTTCTAATTCTGAAGAGAATGTTTTCGTGAATAGAGAATGTTTCATCGTTAGCTTTTCCATCTTGCGCTGATCTTCTTTTGCACTTTTCATTTTACTATGAATAAACTGTGCAGTAGTAATGCGAACCACACTTGTTAAGGTCCGAGCAGCCTGTTCCGCAAACGCTGAGTTGTTAAAACTTCGTAGTAAATTTCTTTTTAATTTTGATATGTACTTATCATCCTTTAGCGTCCATAGTGGAATTTTGAAACTCTTCAATTTGGGGGAGAAATGCATCTCTAAGTTTATAATATAATGGTCAGAGAACGTTTCTGGCCTGTAAAATGCCTTTTTAACATGAGTTATCAAAGATGGAGAGATAAGTGCCAGGTCGATTCGAGAAGATTGTTTCCCATTACTCCATGACACTAATTGACTTGGACTGAATTTTTTAATACAATCTACTAAATTCCATCCACTTATTATTGCATTCAAAAAAACTGAGTTAGGATATTTGGGCAAACGATCTAAATCGACATTAAGGTCGCCTATTAGAATAGAAGGAAGATGACTAAGCATTTTGGAATCATGCAGAGCTTTAAAATATGCTGAAGAACGTGAATTAGGTCCATATGCGTTAATAAGACAAAAACTAAATCCATTTGAAGATATGTAAATTTTATGCCAGTCACTTTCTTGTGAATATTCTTCCACACATTCGGCCACGTTAATCTTTTTTGAAACGAACGTAAGAACGCCTCTTCTGGACTGAGATCCTGTGAAAAAGGTGAGGAATTGTTCCGGTTGGCACATTTTACAATCAAAACTACAAGACGAAGAAACTATCGACCTTATGTCCTGGAGACATATTATATCAGGATTAGATATAAATAATGATTTCAATAGGGCATGTCGTCGTATTCTTTCAAGCCCTCCCCTTGAGTTAATTGAAACGATTCTTCTCAATCCCATATTTGCTTTCATTTCATTTGAGATGTCCTGTTCAAAATATTCCGTAATTTTAGCTTGAGATGATACGCGAGAGCTCATGAGAATAAGAGTTTAATGTAAAATTTGTCACTTTCTTTGAATTTTTTGCGGATTTACTTCCTTGGTTGGAGATTTGCCAATGACTTCTCTACTTCTTTTTGAGGATTGCGATCGAGTTCTCTCTTTTATAATAGCTTCGGAATTTAAATAAGAGGCTAAATGTTTTTTTGGTTTCTCTCGACCCCTGGAGTCAAGAACCATGCCATTTGAAGTCAGATGTTCCATTAGAGGTACCGTTGACAAAGGAATATTATTATCTTGGTCGATCTCAATATTTTGAGATGTGGAAACATCCCCTTCCTTTTCTGCTTCGACCTCGATATCATTGTCATCACAGTCGTTGTTAAAATCATTATTAGTTGAACCCGTATCAATGACTTCAACATCCTTAAGACTTCTTTCTGAAGAGGGCCTTTCTGTCAAGTCTTTTATCGGAGATTCCGAACGTGAAACAGGTGGGGTAGGAGAATGTAATTCCACAATCTCTTCTGTTCTCACGTTCACCGCAGTTGCAGGCGTATGTGATGCTTCAGTTTCATTTTTTTCTTTTTGCAATCTCTCATCCATTCCTTTTTTAAGAGCTCTGTCATATTCGAAGATTTTAACCCGTTTTTGGGTACAATGGTGCTTCATATGCCCAAAGTTAAAACACCTCTGGCATTGCAGCTTTACACCAGAGAATTTGAGCTTTATCAAAAAACCCTGGAAGGGGACAATTTGAGGAATACATGTCGGATCTGCAACGATTTCGACAATGTAATCACTGTCTCTCCAAATATCCCGGTAATTGCCATATTTTTCTTCTGCTTTTATATCTGTAGGGTTTTTCTTTGGGTAATGGTTTATTATGTCACCAAATTGGCCCAGCCAATTCACCAGACGAGATTCGTCAACTCTTTTGAAGGTGTTAACCAACGTTATTTTTAACTTTTTCTTTCTATCTAATGATATCTTGTCAAGACCTTTTAGTCTACAGGTCATGTCTTCAAGAATACCATCCTTGTTCAAAGCTTTTGTGCGAGGTTGCTTTTTCAAGTCTTCTAACCTCGCTCTGATATCAATGGGAAACTTTGTATAAATACAAGCAGTTCCCAAGCCGTACCTAGGATTAGCCCCAGCAATCTCATACTCCTTAAATCCAAAAAGGATAGCCAAGTCATAAATCTCTAGGTGCTTTACATTATCATTTTTAAAAGGGTTTCCATCGGAGTCATCTAATATGACGACGAATGTCTCCCACATAAAGTTTTTGTTTATGTTGAGAGAAAAATCCCCCTTTTCTTCTTCATTACTTTTATTCTTTTTTAATATGTCCGCGTAGCGACTTCTTTTATTACCAGCTTGTTGATCGGGTTTTTTCCGATCGGCGATCAATAGCGATATAGCGATATTTGATCGCTGATCGAGTATCGCAAAAAGGTCTGATCTTTATATCTTTTGATCGTAAGAAAATCACTATAAAATAGCGATCCGATCAATTTGTTTAATACCCTAAAAAAGAAAAAAATGTTTTTGTAATAAGATTTTTGAGATAACCCTTACATTTCTTAAAACTTAACTAGCTGTCACATTGACCAAATACATTCCAACAACTAATATTTGTTTAGAAAACACAAAATACAGACTAATACTAATAGAAAAAGCCAGTGTGTGCTATCCTGATATATTTTTTTGTCCTAAAATATCAGACAGGCGCCTATGGAGAAGTCATTGTTTTGGAGCTCATAGGCTATGGGAAACATATATTCTGGCATCTCTTGAAAATATGCAGACATACCGTCAATTGAGGAGCCAAGGTGTTGGAGCTCATAGGCTATGAGAAACATAATTCTGATATTTTTGTCCTAAAATACCAGACAGGCGCCTATGGAGAAGTCGTTATTTTGGGGCTCATAGGCTATGGGAAACAATCATTTCATTGCCATATAAAGATGAATACTTATAAAGGTTTGACTGTATATTCATTTAAATTTTTACTTAGAATTAGTATTACATAGGTATTTTTTTTGTTGATCGCAATTAAATTGATCGGATCGCTTATCGGAAAAATCCCTGATCGTTATATCGCTATATCGCAAAGAATTTCTGATCGCTATTTTTGATCGGATCGCTATTTTTTTCCTGATCGCTCACAAGCCTGTTTATTACTTAGATCTCCCTCATCTGGGGGTTTTCCGGAGGGACATTATTAGATTCCATATTCTTGTTAGGTCTTAAACCTGCTTCAAGAGTGAAGGATCAAGGGTAAAGAGAAGAAGAACAACAAAAACTCTGCGTGCGTGCAGAAGAGAGGGATGCAGCAATAATAAAAAAGGAGAAGAAAAGAAGAACAAAAAGTAACTTCTTTTTATGCCCCAAAAGCGGATGAAAACTCAAATTTATCTACGAAAATTAGAGTTACAGACTATTTAACGATTCTTACCGATAGCCTCGAGAGTGAGGAATCCGTAGAACTCCAAATTAATCCACAAAACGGAGAATTATTAATTATGAATTACATCAATTTTGTAAGAAAAATAGATGATGGTACAGCGTTATTACATATTAGGGAATCGAACATGAAATACTGTTTTCGGTGAGATATATCCAAAATCGGCCTTGGAAGAGTCCAAACTGCGACCTTCAACATTGAGAGTCAAACACGCTTCCACTGACCTCCATTATTTTTAGGAATAGGACTTTTTGTTAAACAGCTACTTCTAACCCTAAAATGTCATAATTGTGTCCGGAGGAACCCAAGAACTCAGTTGCGCTGGATCTGTAACGCCATAATTATGACTGTCGGAACCTGAAAACCAGAGTTGTTGATTTTTTGGATTTAAATCGGATTTTTTTGATTTAAATCAATTTTTTTTTATTTTAATTGTTAACCATATTTTATTAACCAAAAATCTTTTTTTCAATGTGTAAATTTTGTCCATACTTTAAATTGTAACTTTTTAAAACATGCCCAATATGCATATAGGCCTACCTATTACTCAGGGGACTTTAAATGCTGTCTTTGATTAAATTCTAGTTGCCTTACTTAATGATTTCATTTAAATAAAGAATGCAAAGGAGTAAACAATAAAATTACAGAACTTCAAAGGCCTTGTAATGAGTCATACTCGCTAATCACGTGACAGTTCGAAATCCAAGCGAGGATCGAAGACTCATGACAATTTTCTACCTTAAATAAATACTGGGTGGAGCTGGCAACGGCTGATCAAAGATGACTACAAGATGGGTCACTCTCGAATCTAGGACGCGCCAGGTACGCTTGGAAAAGGAGGTGCAAGACAATCGGACAATTGATAACTCGTTCCTGTAATTGTCAAATTTAATTGAGTTTACTTTTTCATTCATATTGTACAAGCAGAATAGAAGCAAATTGTTAAATATGTTCATCAAATCTTAAGCTAATTAGAAGATTTAGAAGAGCAAGAAGACTGACAATTAATAACTCGTTCCTGTAATTGTCAAATTGAACTGTGTTAACTTTTCCATTTACATTGTACAAGTAATAAACAATTTATTTGATAAAACATGACTTGATTTTAATCATTGATTATAAAATGTCTGGAAAAAAACTTATTTAGATCGCAATCCAAATTGCTTGATTTAAATAAATAATCCTAACTCAAAGCTTAATATGATATATTATATGATATAGGCCTATAGTCTGAGGCTATAGATATAATGAAAAAGGCCACTGCTCTACTATTAAGAAGACAGACATGAAATGTTTTGTTTCTGTCATTGAGAATTAGAAGTATAAAATTAAATATCAATTTAATTTATTGAAAAAACAGAATTGATTTAAATCAATGATTTTAATTGAAATCCACTTGATTTAAATCGGCCTGATTTAAATCAAACAACCCTGCTGAAAACCCATAGGCTGTGCATTTGATTAATTTGTTACAAAACGAATCCGAGGACCCACTGGCCGCTCATTTAAAACTACAAGATAGCATAATTTTGTCCCATGGAATAATAGCCCATTGAGGGGTATTTATAAGGCCCGATTTGTCATAGTGGGGATCAAAAAGGTTTTGTGAGTATATTATAAGAATATCCTTCTCTTAAAGGTGTCCGTGACTTAAAAGACTCCATCTAAAAAGAGTCTGTCAAAGAAGTGACCCTGTCTAAGAAAGGACTGTTTAACAAATGCCCTGGAGCCTTATTTTCTTTAATAGTAGTTGTAAACTATTCACATACATATATACAACACAGGTATATAAAAATCATGCTAATTCATATAAAGTACAAAATAAACATTTGAGATAAAATAGTATTTTTTTACTTCGCTAATACAATGGACAAACGCAAAATAAACCCTATCAGCATAATCAATTGAACTTTATGTCATAATATATTTTAATTGTGGATTTTGTGGGTTCTTTATTAGTAATATATTCGTTCTGGTACATGTTGGGATCAAAGCTCATTAAAAAACACTGTCAAATATCCTCAAGTTAATTTGTTGGGAGACAAAATGTCATGTGAAATGAAGTCCTTCAAAACAAATCATATCTGTTTTTCTCAAGGAAAAATATATGTTGAATCGGGTTTTTGAAGATTGTGAAAGGACTAAAATGAACATGACATATTCAAGAAAATTTTGATTTAAAGAATAATGAAAAGTAATGCAGAAAACATATTAACCTAAAAATATTTTAAAATTCCAGCCAACTCAACACAATTTCAATCCTTGATCAATATGTTGTGGGTCTATGATTTGGGTATATTTTGTACATTTACATACACTTTTATTTTATGTCCAAATCTGGGTATTGATTGAAATATATCATTTTTTGAAAGGATGAATGAAAAACAAACCGGAATTACATCCATGAGAAAATATGTTCTAAATTTAGCATTCATTTCTTACATAATGTGTTGGAAATATGTGTTCTAAGTTCAATAAATTAAATACTATCTAATGATATTTAAAATGTGTTGAGTCAGTTAGAAAGTTAAAATATTTCAGCGTAAAAGAAAATGAGATAATTTATAGTTATATACTTACCTTCATAATTAAAATCCATTTATGTCAAGGAAATATATAGAGGCAAAAAAAGCAAACGTTTTTTATGTCCACAAAAATAGGTGCAGAGAAGAGAAGATTAAATACTCGTAATTATTCAAAAGGACTATTTACATTGTATGAATAATAATACTCTTTTCAATCAAGTTGATTTTAATTTTATAAGAGTGTAATTTTAAAATATTATGGTATAAAATGCAAGCTCTAGGAAAGATTCAATAAAATTCCAACAAAATACGAATAAAAACATCTAAAAGCTTAAAAATGAAAGAAACATTTATAAAAATTTGCCCAACTACTTTCAAATTTGTTTAAAATATTTCTCCTACTTTAAAGATGTCGATGGAAGGTAGCGTATTATTTTTATTACTTAACACTACGATTTGTAATCTGTCTTCGGGACATAAAGGGTTATTTACCGATCTCAGGCAGTCAGAATGAAATTGTTTGTATTGAATAAATAGAAGTTGGATACAATAATGACATGGAAAAATAATTTGTAATCGACATATGTACGAACGTGAAAAAAAAAGAATAGTGGTTCTTCCATATAATTTGGCTCTCCTTGGTGAGCTCATTGACCAAAAACATATAATTCTATTAGCTAGGAAGGTTTTCTTTCTTTAATAACCAATTGTTTTTTATTTGAATCAACATGGATTCGCTATGATTCCTAAAAGATATTCATTTATAGCATAAGCAATTTTTATGAATAATATAACCAGTTTTTTTAAAATAAACTCGAACCCTTAAGGAGCCAAAGTTTGAGAACATGTTAAGGAGGAACTTGGTTAAAAGTTTTAGTTGCTCATTTTCCGCCGAACGGGCGGCAAAAGTTTGTATTCAAATAATTAAAATGTCCACATTGAAGTTTTATCACATAATAAAAAAAGACTGGAAAACCAAAATAGCCAAATGAAAAATCTTTTAACCCAACGTTCACCTTTTATCCAAACTTTTACTTCAGAAGTTTTTAATGCTTTTAGGATTTCTGAAATGGTAGAAATTGAAATGGCCGAAAAAGTGGAGAGAGAAAAAAATTCAAATAGGCGAATCAAGAACCTACACAAACAAGACAGTTGTTCATCCTCTTCAGTGTCAAGAATTTTACATAATGGACGAGTTTTATCGAAAACAAAAGAGATTTTATACTTATTTTATGAAAAATTTCAAAGCATGGTTAATGATAACAGACCAAATTTTCCAAGAAAGCGAAGATCCAAAAATGCCTCTATTTATACTTTAGAAAGCATAACTGCGTATATAAAAAATAATTTTAATGATAACAAGGCTTCGGGAGTTGACGGCGTAGTAGGAGAAGTTTATACTTTATACCACATAAATGTTCCAAGTTCTTACTTCAATATGGACAGTCAATGGAGACGAGAGGTAGTTTGCCACGAGCCTTATCAAATGTTAGGATTGCCCTTATTCAAAAAAAGAAAAAGGCACTGATACCAATGATTGGAGGCCAATCACGGTTCTGAATCAATCCTACAGGATCCTCTCGGGAATTTTGGCCAAAAGAATGGAACCAGAGCTAAACAAAAGAATTGGTGCTCCTCAGAAAGGATTTCTTAAAGGCAGAAGAATCTCAGACGTGCTTCGGAACATTGAGGCATCCATTGAGTCTGTAACCGATAGAAAGAAATACGGAGCTGTGATAGGAGTCGACTTTAAAAAAGCCTTTGACTCTATATCGCATTTGCAGATTCTTAGAGGAATTAAAAAGCTCCTTCCGAAGCAGTTTTTTTAATCCAGTTCGAGCTCTTTTGCTGAACGGATCCTCAACAATCACGATTGGCGAACAAAAAAGCAAAACTATAAAAGTAAAAAAGAGCTGCAGACAAGGTGCCCGTCGGCTCCTCTTCTCTTCATTGCAGCAATAGAAGAGCTAGTTGAGAAATTAACACGAAAATATAATGGTTTTGGAGTTCAATTTCCTGGGTGCAAGCATCTCATTGCCCTATTTGCAGATGACACCACACTTATAGTTAAAGCAAACTCAGAATCTCAATTGATCAAAAGAGTCGAAATTCTTCATGAAGCATTCAAAAAGTTCAAAAGAAAATCGGGTTTGGCATTAAATCCATTCCATTCCATTAAAGACATTCATTCTTCCCATTGGTCGGTGGAACCCTGTTAAAGGTAAAATTGTGGGCACCTGTTCAATAAAATATAAGGTTTAAATTCTTGGGGTGGATGGGGACCTATAGGCATTCATGTAAGTAATTGGAACAAAATGTCGTCTCATATCAGTAAACTCATCAATAGTTGGAGAGGTTATAATATCCAAAAATTAATAGACCTTTATAATTCACAAATTATCCCAACTGTTTTATATAAGGCTTCTGCTTCTCCTTGGTTGGCAGAAAAAGCATTAATAGAGGAGGAAGTTTGGCTCCTAAAACTTTTCCACAAACGATATCTACCAGCTATTAAGCGTCCAATTAAGCAAATCGGTTGGGGTTTAGCTCTTGTATCCCACATACTCCCTATGGAGTTTTGTGGATTGTCCTTATGTATCCATCCTCAAAAAGTTTGAGGTTCTAAATGTGATAGGCCTGGATAAAAGTGAAGACAATTATGTGAGAGGAATTATTTTATTTGGATTGGCGAAGAAAACTGGGTCCCAGTCACCCAAGGCAAAGTCGATTGGATTTGCCATTCTCAACTCGAAGGCGTGGATTGCCAACTGCATCACAAACAACAGAGTTGTGAGGAACGAGGATTTGAGGAAAATAATAATATCAGCTGCAGCACGTTATTCTACCCTGGCACTCAAAATACCTTCCCTTTTAGATGACTCCTGGACCAGCGCCGCCAGGATTGTATAGTTTTACCCATCAGCATCATGTCACTATTTTAAGTTAATCAAAAAAATTATGAAATTTTATAAACAATCATCCACATGAAATTTGTATTCTGTTTTTAATAGTGTTTTATAATCGATAATGTATTCGTTCAGAGTTTTATCATAAACTTTAATGTATATTTGATTTTTATTGATGTATATATGTCCATTTTTATATATATGCCCTCTCTGAACAATAAAAGAAGAAGAAAAAAAAAACCTCACTTCAATACTCAAATCAACTTTATATCCTTCCTTGCTCTCACGTAAATAAATGTTCTACATATATTACTTTTGTTAGGTATTTTAACACAATAATAATGAATTTCTGATAAGGGATGGTATTCAAGTGTTGAAAAATCAATTACAAATACAAGCAACAAATATATTTCTTCATTCATTTTCATCAAAACAAACTCAATTCCAATTCCAGATGGGAGAATACATATATCAAACACGTATATCGAATTTATTAAAAAAACATTTGTCTACACATTTGGAAATTTATTAGTAAGGGAGTTGTCGTCGTTTTTTACCTTTAGTTATTTTAGTTATTAGCATATGATCCAAGAAATGATGGGAATTTCCAATAACTTGAGTCTTGTGTGGCTTGTGGTTCTAGTCTCATGATTGGCTGTTACATTCAACCTGAGGTTATTGTGCTGGGGCTACAGGTTACGTAAACTAATTTTTTTAAATGCACTTGGGGATGTCCCCAATAGAAAATACCACGTCATTTTAACATTTAACCAAAATGAATATGTGCCATATTATGAATAATAACCTCTGGTATTGGCGCTTACGACATATTTTTTTGCAGTATATTAAATAGAGATCTTATCTAAGAAAGGATTAATCCATTTCTTTTTGTTATTTTTGATACTTAACTAGTCATTGTTTGCTATAGAAAATAAAAACTAGGAAAAATAAAAATGTCCTGGGCCCCTTTTGTCTGTATTGATGACAGTAAATATAACTCAATTTGAAGGGACTGTTAATCTGTCTAAACAGATTCATGGAATTGATTTCTTTTCTAATCGACGAATTACTCTTATATTATATCAGTGATCGCATTTTATATATTGCATTTGTCATATCTCATATGTTATATCATTGCTGTCGCTAGAAAAATAGCCTTTACACAATTTCTGGAAAATATTGATTACAATCAAATTCCCTTCAATAATTAAACCTTGTGAAAGGCAATGGACCAAATATTTGCAATACATTTGCTCATCTGGAATTTTTGTATTGGTTCATATATTTTTCATCTAGGGATTTTTCTTAGTGGATGGTTTTGTTACTATGAGATTTTTTATCTGAGTATTTCTCAATGGGAGAAAGAGGAGCATATAATGAAAATGCAAGTAGATTTCTTATGAAACACGTAATCGACTGTGGTTACATCTAACTTGCAATTTGATTCCCTCTATGGTTTCTACATATAAACTAATGTTAATAAAATCTATCTATATATTAATTTTTTTTTTTTTTAATAAAATCTATCTATATATTAATTCACCAATCTCGGTCCGTCTGTATGTCCGCACGCTATCTCCTCCCACATTTATGGTCAGATTTGAACTTTGAAGATACCTATGGAATCTTTGGGTCAAGACGGACCTCATAAAGCTATTTGCAAAGTGATGGGACCAGAAATGAAGAAAAACAATTCAGACCTTGTTAGAACTATGTACTTTTCAAGGTAAAGAGAGGAAAAAAGAAAGAGAAAAGGAGGAGGAGGAGGAGTTAGAGAAATAGAAAAAGAAAAAAGCATCTCATGTGACTTAAAACATATTCTTTGTACAAAGTCAAACTTTTTATGTTTGTACAAAACAGAAAACTATTTTCTCTCTCCTCTCTTATATTCTTTATAGTCTGTTTCACTCACAAACTAGCTCCAAAACCTACCCATACCCGAAGGGCGAACATATGGGCGCCGTAGGCGCCCAAGTATGCGAGTAACTATTATTTATGAAATGTCATAATTTATGAAAATAAATTAAACAGTATCTTAAAGAAAAATCAAATTACGAGTATCTACTTTTAGGGAGCCGAAATGTTATCAGGTGGTATCAGGCTTGCAGGGATACCAAAGGAACTTCAATGCCACCAAAAAACCCAAAACGTCGAAATTCGGCGTTATAGAAAAGAACAAATAAATGATATTGTAATTTAAACGCACTTCAATCCTGATTCCAGAGATAGACTGAGCAATTGACATTCATTTAAATCTTGTGCCATTGGATTGAACAAAAAATTGAAAGTTGAGAGAAGCCTTTCTATTTATAAATTGGTGAGCTTCGATACAAAAGAAATATAGATCATTTACTAAATGTAAATGGGATCACTTCGCAAAAGCGTTTAGTGTTTCAATTAATATATTAATCTAACAACATTTAAAGTGTTTATCAAACAATATAAGCGATCCTGCAACTTGTCATGACTTGAGTGAAAAATATTTGAATTTTAAAGGATCTTTAAATTTATATGTTAGACAAAAACACGGTTTGTCATAAGTGAACCCTTGAAATTAACGTTTTTTATACGTTTAAGCATGCATATTTTAAATTTGTTTATTGCTCAATTGAATAAACTCGTTCATGATTTTCGAACGATTAACGGATATAACTTTTATATAATAGCTATTCATCAGCTCTATAAGTATAATATGAGATTATGATTCAAAGCAAGAACGATTTAACTTTCTAACTCCGTTATAATTTACTAGGTAAATATACCCTTGGAAATAAAACGGAAATAGTTTGTAAATAAGTAGAAAATGAATATACCTATATTTATGCCAAAATTCATATTTCCCTTGTTATGGAGCGACCGTCAGAGCAAGTTAGACTTTCATTTCTTCGCTAATACAATTAATAGCATATAAATGAAACTAACAACATATATATTTTTTTCTTTCGGAATGGCATTCGAAAAATATATTAGCTTTTTACATATTAAGGTAATTCTTAGTGTTTTGAAAGAGTTGAAAATCGAATTGAAGAATTGGAGCCGACGATTTCGTGGTCGAAAATAATACTCGATTACTGTTGGATGAACCATTTATTTATTTATAATATATGCTAGTTCTTCAAATATATATTCATTTTCATCTTATTGATCCCATTCCAATTGTTTTGCCATATGTTCAATTCTACAAACTTATAATTCAATCAATGTCTTGTTTGTGTGCAGTCTTTGTCAGCTGATTATTCCTTATAATAAGGAATCAAATAACAGTTTGAAAAAGGGCTTTTGGAAGACTTAAATATATATTTTATCTGTCCAAGAATACTAATTTACTTTTCTGGTCCAATAAATTCAATTAGGATAATACAAGTGCATATTTTTTCATTAACTTACCATAATGATATGGTCAAGCGTGTTTAAAAAAAATAGTTGTGCTTTATGATCATTTTGTATTTTATTTGTATATATAAGTTTTATCATTTTTTATATTAAATGTTTTTAGACCGGCTAATCCTAGATGATTAGTTATTTTTATACAAATAACTAGAATGAAATGAAAAATATTACACACACCAAGTATAATGATTGAAATATTAAGTCGATATAAAAAGCTTATGCAACATAATTTTTGGCTTAAGTAACGTTTCGTTTAAATCATTTTTGACTCCCCAATACGGATATTTATGAGAGGAAATATAATGTTTTGGAAGAATGGCTTTGTGCAGGAACGAATATGATGTTTCTTATAGTCCACGTCACAATTTTGTATAATCAATAAGTACAAATATTAATCCCAGTCATTGGAAATTATAATATTTATGAATCCATATTTAATTAATGCACCCATTGTATTATTATATAAGAACAAAACACATTTATAATTCAGATAATGCTCCTCAAGCTCCACGATTTCCTTATTCCCTTACATTGACAGAAAATAAATTTAATTGGCTGGATTTAAATGCCAATCTGCTTGACTCCATCTGGAATGATAAAGTTAATAATGATAACAAAAATAGATGCATTTACCTCTGTACACATAATCTTAATAATAATAATATTATATTATTATTTATCTTAATCCTCAACTTTAAACAGATGGAAGGGAAATCAGGGAAATGACTTCTTCTTCTACATAGAGCCTAATGAAGATTCTATTAATCGGATAAACATGTACTTAAATAAATAATGCATTTATTATGCTTATTGAAAAATTGACTATTTATATGTATAGTATAATATATTTTTTATAATCTTGTCTATGATTGTGATTGGAGTTCAATGAATGCAGGTGGATAATCAAGACTGAAGAAGATTCGTCATGGGTTATGTACATAGAGATAAAAGATATAGAGAGCTTATTCTCTTCATCTGATCAGCTTACGATGACGTAGTACAAATTACTTTGTTTATATTGGACACACAGAATACAGCTGAACGATGATTCTCTGCTATTGGGGGGAATCAGCTCTCTATATCTTTATATCTCTATGGTGATGTACAACTTGTATTGCATGAGAGACTTCATCTGTAATGCAAAAGTGACCTATAAAGTGACTAAAATTACATATATATTGCCCAAATTAGTTTAATATGATTGAATGGAAGTTCATGGGAAGCTTCCTCAATCCTGCACCATAGGGCGTATAGTTCTTATACCAAAGAAAGGGCTGTCCACAGATCCGAACAACTGGAGGCCAATTACAGTTCTTAATGAACATTATCGAATTCTTTCTGGTGTACTTGCTTCAGAAATCGAGCCTGTATTAAATACTAAACTTGGCCCAGAACAAAAAGGATTCCTGAAAGGAAGGAAAATCAGCGACATATCAAGAAATATAGGAACCGTCATTGAGAAAGTAACAAAAAGGAAAACTTATGGAGCTATCGTTGCAGTAGACTTTTGTAAGGCGTTTGATTCCTTACTTCACAACTTCATTCTCAACTCCATTAAGAAATTACTCCCGAAGAAGTTTTTCAATCCTATTAGAGCCCTACTCGTCAATGGCACGTCATTTATATCATTGGGTAACCATAGGAGTGATATAATCAACTTAAAGAGGAGTTGCCGACAAGGCTGCCCAACAGCGCCCCTTTTATTTATTGCCGCTCTTAATAGTCTTAGAAATTCAATTTTAAAGAAATTCAAAGGCTTTGGAGTGATTTTAGAGGGGAAGAGACACATAATGGATATGTACGCTGACGATATTACCATAATGCTTGAAGCTAAGTCTGAGAAACAACTGATTAAGCGTATTGAAGTGGTTCTGGACTATTTCAAAAAATATGAGAAGAAGTCTGGATTAAAAATCAATAACAAAAAAACAGCTATTTTACCTTTCGGGGAATGGAGTCCTGGAAAACAATTAAAAATTGCTGGCTGCTCGATCTTAGACTCTATCTCAGTTCTCGGGATTTCATGGGACAGACATGGATCATCTTCTTCTAATTGGACTTCACTTAGATACTATGTGGATTCTACAATCTCATCGTCAAGAGGGTTCAATCTCCAGAAGAGGATCGATATTTTTAACTACGTTATAACACCGAAAATTTTATACAAAGCAACCGCGATTCCCTGGCTTGCAGAAAAAGTTTTAGATGAAGAAAAGGTCTGGCTCAACAAATTGTTTCACAAATTTTACATATCTTCAATAATAAGACCTAGATCTCTCTTAGGAGGAGGGCTATCTCTTCTCAGGATAATTTTACCCAAAATATACCGCAAGGTTTTTATAGACATCTCTTGCCGTCCTGGAATTGAATGGAGGGCTACATTTTCTGTAGATCCCATTTACACGTGGCTTATGCTTGGCACAAATTTTATTAATTCCCATTTAGAAGAAATTTCTCCCTGGATAGCGTCAGCTCACAGAGTTTTATGGAGTGGAACTCCATCATTTAAAGCCTCTTCGACCATTGACGTGATTCACCAAAATCGGAATAAGAAATTTTACTTTAAAAATCTTTTACATCCCAAAGAATTGGAACTTGTCGCTCTTAAAAACCAAATTTTATCATTACATGATTTGGAAGGCACCATTTTTAATTGTGGGAAATTTTATTACCCTCTGAAAAAATCTGCTTTAGAACATCAAGTACCACAGCCTTGGCACTTGAGAATGTCAATTGAAGACAACTTCAAAAGTGAGGCTGTGGAAATATGTAATAGATTTATTACAAAGCTAAATCTTCCATGCTCCTGGAAAAAAAAATAATGTCATCTATGACAAAAATTAAGGACCCCAAGAAATTCACAGCGCAATTACAAATTTTAAATGACTGCATTTTCTTCAATGCTCCGTGCAAGGATTGCGGAAAACTATTTAACTCCGTTATTCACGCATTTGCTGAATGTCAGGGACTTCGCTTCCTAAGGAAAATAATTACCCTCAACATTGCCAACGTGGGGGAAAACTTTGTGACACCGTTGATTCTTTTTGAAGTTACTTCGAATTTTTTGAAAGCATCACTCAAAACGCGTGCCCTTGAAATGGCTATTTCAAATTGTAAAAGCAGGATTGCAGAAAAACTGGCCATCGGAATTCCGGTCCAGGTGGAAGAATTTCGGGCAATTACAATATCAACCGCAGCCAGATATTCGGCTTTTAGTATCAAAATTCCAAACAAGGACTATTCATCGTGGGAATATGCGGGAAATATAATAAAGTATTATCCCTCCAAACACTACAAGAATTTTCAACGCTGGCTATTACGAATACACAAAAAGTTTTTAAGGAGTAAATATTCTTAATTAGTCTTTTTTAATACAAAATGTTGTATTGTTTTGAAATTTTATTTATATAAAATTAAAAAGTATGTTTTATGTGATTTTGTTGTTTGTTTAATATTTGGTTGTTCATGTTTTTTATTATTATAGTTGTGATACATTGTTAGGAATTTTGTTGGACTTTTGTTTAGAGTATTAATTTTAATCTATAATGTTTAATTATATATATTGTTTTATATAACTACTCTAAATAAATAAAGTTTAAAAAAAAAATATGATTGAATGTTTTGGGCGAAACGAATAAGGAGAAAAATGGTGAATCCATTCGAAAAGAAGCCGAGGGATCAATTCTGACTGTTGAAGGTGCAAATTCACCCTTACGAGATCTTATTTATTGACCTCATAGAAAAGATCGGAAGGAGTATTTTGATGCTGAAATGCTTATTCAAATATATATGAATGCAGGGCTATGCTCGGTACAAAAAAACTACTGCACTTGTCGCTTATTGCGTTATATTTTGACAAATATGTCATTTGAACAATTAATTGCAAGTCATTTTTTGTTACTACTGACCTAAAATAAAATAATATAAGAGCTTTGAAAGCGCACTGGTTGACTTGCTTCCACTACGAACCAAAAAGATATTTATTTTGGTCAAACTATCTCCATACACATTTATAAATGCGTTTTCATAATTGAAAATATCTATAGAATCCCTTTTTGATTTATATATCACTCATATAAAACAATCTATTTAAAAAATAGTCTTACAAGTTGGATGACATAATGGTGCAAAGCTTTTTTAAATAGATATGACGGCAATTATGTCTTTTTTAGAATACTTTATGTAAAAAGCGATGAAGTTTGACAGATGTCACAGGAATTAAATGCAGCAAATAAACTTGTTTCTCTGTCTGAAAAAGAATAAAAATGTTTACAAAAGTAGGGAAATATATAACCGGGAATAAAAGTTCCTATTAGGAACTCCCTCCTTTTCCCCCTTTCTTTTCTACGAAGGTAGTTAAACTTTGGACATACAAAGGAAGGAGTTCCTATTCCAGGTTATAGGTTTCCCTGGATTATGGATAATCAAAAAGCATACTGCAACTAGAGGCATATATACACTCAGAGAGTGTGTACCTCCGCCGATCCCCACAACATTCCCATTCAAACATTCTCCCTTTCACACGCCCGATTTTCTATCTCTAATCATTGTTTCCTCTCTGTTAGCTCATTTTGCATATTAAAAAAGCACTCAGAGACGGGAAGAGGGAGAAGTTTAAGCTACGTCACTGGGTTAACATAGTCCTGAGCTGATATATGAACAATAATACGTCAATGAATATTTTTTTAGCGTTTGTTCTTTCCTACTCCCTGAATAGAGACCCCATTTCATTATTATTAGTAGTAGTATTTTGCTCATTTTGCATATTAAAAAAGCACTTAGAGATGCCAAAATTTAATCACTTGTGTCTTTTGGCATTTCCAACAACTCCACAAAGTTTTATTCGAATCTGTTCAGTACTTTTTTAGTTATCCTGCTGACAAACAAACCAACAAACCAACAAACGCCAGTGAAAACAATACCTCCTTCGGCGGAGGTAATTAAGATTCACTTCACTAATGGCTGTTGAGGAGAGAAACTCAATTCAGAAAGACGAATGTCATATACTAATAAAAATACTAATTGTCTCTTCTCATGACATCATTGTCGAATCCTTTGATTGGACTCCTTCCATCTATTAATTGAATATAGCAACTTTTCATATCTGGACCAATGCTAACTGTTTATGTTGTTTGCTCATATTTGGGGCTAAATGGATCATCCTCAACCTGAATATTGTGCTTTGAAAAATAAAGAAAATTGTGTACTTAAATCATAGAGATATAAAGATATAGAGAGCTGATTGGATCCTTCAGAAAAATACGTCATTGTGACTGTAAAAACTTTTAAAAAGATATACAGTAAACCCTCGATATAACGAACTATATGGGGGGAGGGCAGGGTCGTTATATCCGAAAGTTCGTAATATCCGAAGTTCGTTAAAGGGGGGCTCTGGAGTGTAAGGTATATCCTACAGGAGTGACGACGAACTGCCGCTGGACACATTTGGCAGATTAGTGGAGGAGGTCGAAGTCACAGACACACTGCTGATCTCAGACTCTGTCCTAGACCTCTTCTCGGCTGGGGAGGGGCCAGCCTTGAAGAAGTCAGAGATCTTCGTCTGTGTCTTCCTCTGCTGCATCTCAAGCATGGGTTCAAACCGCATGATCCGCAGCAGCTCATAATTCGGGTTCGGTAGCCTTAAATATAACGAACTTAGGTTCGTTATATTCGGGGCTTGTTCGGTCATGGACAAAAAAGGTTCGGTAGCCTCAGACATAACGAACTTAAGTTCGTTATATATGAGGCTTGTTCGGCCAGCTCCAGGAAGTTCGGTATCCTCAGATATAACGAACTTAAGTTCGTTATATCTGAGACTTTTCGGCTAGCTCCAGGATGTTCGTTGTATCCGAAGTTCGTTATACAGAGGGGCGTTATATCGAGGGTTTACTGCAGAGAGTTATTCTCTTCATCATTCATAGATTCTATCTCTAAGATCAGCTTACGATGACGTCGTATACATTACTTTGTTTATTTTGCACACACAGAAACATTAGAACGCTGTTTCTATGTCATTGAAGGGAATCAGCTCTCTATATCTTTATATCTCTATGACTTAAATGAAGAAAAAAATCTTGTTTGGCGAGTTAACAACCTTTTTGTTATCTTTATCAATGAGACACACAAAGAAGCACGAGTGAGGCAGGGATACAAAATTATAAATGGCGTGTGTGTATTTAGGTTTGCGTGTCCTTAAATAATGTCTTCTTCCTTTTTTCCAATTCCTGTAATCCGATTGACTTCAATCTGTTTCCATTATAAATAATAAAAATAATAATGATTTCCCTATATATTTGGTTGAAAATCACTTATGTACATAGTACGACCAACCAACCAGCATACATATGTATGAATGGTTATTGGATTGAAACATAATTTGAAAATGACTGAACAACTATAATCTGATTATTATTATTTGACTTTAAAATAATAGTATTTTTAAAAAAGAGAGCAAGACAGAGAGTAAGAGAAGCCCTCAAGGCAAACCAAAGTTTAATGTTTTAATGGACATTATGTTTTAAATGCAAATGGGCAATGACAATGCAAATACATAAGTAGGTTTCTTAGGCAACAAATAGAGGAAAATTAATAAAGACACATACCACTAAGAAGGGGCCTCTTCCACTGATAGGCTAAGAGAGAAAAAGAGGAAACACGTCTGCCTAAAAGGAGGAAAACGAAGGAGCATCATAAATGTGACTCGTCAACTTGAAAATATTTTAAAAGTTAGCTCATAAAACATTTATATTTGTCAATATATTTAAAAAAATAAGGCACGCCACCATTGCGAAAAGAGAGCTGACTTTCGATTGTAAATGTTTTTTATTGACGTCACACCGGTAAGAATAACATTTTGTAATGTGTTTTTTTGCCTATCTGGTTCGATAAAATTGTATCTGACAGGATATAAATAAGCATTATAGCATTAAACTTAGTCTATCGAACCAAGGATCTTATCATTGAGGTAGACCAAAAATGACCGTCCCCTCTCGGGATTCGAACCGGCGCCCTCCCCATTTAAAATTGAACACGCCTTAGTGCACACGGCTATCGCGGTCCCTGTGATGTGTATCTTATTGTTTATATATAATACTACAATAGATTTTTTATGACTTAAAAATAATAATTTAGAACGATTCACTGTACATGAAAATATGAAATAAATCTTCATGGGATTTTATATGCTTTGTTAAAAAACAAAGTGAAATATTAAAATACAACATAGAGATGTGTTTTAATGATATATTGTGTACAAATGAACGAACCTTTGACAATCCAATTATCCAATTTGTTTAATGTGGATGAAATAATTCGTTGGTTTATGAGCGATTTTCTCTTGGACAAAATGATTCGTTCATGAACGAATCATTTTAACGAAGGAGAATCAAAGATTCAAATCTATAGAAATTCTAATTTGCTAATATCTAAAACGGGTTTTAGAACATATTTACTTTGTCTTTAAATTAAAATATCGAAGGGAGAGAGGTTTATTTAAATGAATGATGTTAGGAAAATGGCAGAAAGAAATTCTAATCTTGTAGGACTAGATGTCATCATTAAATATGTAATCCGTGATATGTATCATTTTAAATATAATTATAGTATTATTTAATGAATTTCTAACACAATTTATGTGACTGCTTTGGTACTTTGGTTATTAATTCGTTCGAATATCCCGATTTGTTGGTCTGGAAATTAAATTACAGAAGGAATTCTGTAGAATCTAAATATTTGAATGGAAAGACTTTGATACTCAAGAACTACTGCTTTTTTTCAAAGGATAATTTGAAAAAGTGAAACCATTTTCGAGAGATAAACATAACTAGAGGCATGTATACACTCAGAGAGTACAAACCTTCGCCGTCACGGGGTCCTTATGAGCCTTCCGAGGCGGATTTTTCACTACTGGGGCGGCGTAGAGGGACGGGGGAGGGTTCCCCTCGACGAAAATTCCGAGAGGAAGACGCTCCCGGCACCCGATTTCACAGCACAGCGACATCTATTGGCAGAGTAGGCTAACTTGAAATATTTATTAGTATTTAGCTCATTTTGCATCTTAAAGAAGCACTCAGAGATGCCAAAATTTAATCACTTGTGTCTTTTGGCATTTCCAACAACTCCACAAAGTTTCAGCCGAATCCGTTCCGTACTTTTTGAGTTATCCTGCTGACAACAAACCAACGCCAGTGAAAACAATACCTCCTTCGGCGGAGGTAATAACATAGTAATTTTATGAAAATCGACATATTACCTTATGTTTTTATATCAAATTATATTTATAACAAAGTCCTGGCAGTTCGAGAAAGGAAACATTTACATAATATTCAACGATGGCATCAGGTAATAGCTTCTTTACCACAAAGTATAATTTGAGATATGAGACCCATTTTCAAGTGTCAAATTTATTGCCAATCTGACAGTAAAAAAGGCAGTTTCCTTGAGGCCTTTAGTTTAATTGAATTAACATTGCCCATGTAATATTCGTTAAATAGGTATTTTCGAATATCTTTTTTTTTGCATGGATAATAGCAAGGAGCATTTAAATGGGATATATTTGAGTTCATAATTGGGCAGCCTAAAAAGATTTTGCCGAACTAAATATAATGTTTTTTAACAAATAATAAGTATCAATGCCTCTTGCGTACTATCACAAGAGCACCGACAGTGCTCCAAGAAGCCTACCCCAGCCACTTCCGCTGTTATCTTCTACAAGGTACGGGGTCTTTCTCACAACATATCTGGTACTCGGAGTGCGGCACTGGCTTTTACCATAATGAATTGGTATCTCTAGTAATGCTTTCCTCTATTAAATATATATATATATATAATGTTGTTCCTTAAATTCCTTAAAGAACCTACTCATTTAAGTTTCCATCATTTTTCAAAAATCAAATAAAGACAACCATAGAATCTACAGCATTTGCGTTCATAAATGTTTTATTTCAATCTACAAATGTAGGTAATTTTTATTTTAATATTTTGGTTGCGAACGTTATGAATTCAAATAATTATTGATTGATGAGCGCGTAAAACACACGCCACTGTAATTATACATAAAATAGTCCTCATGTCTAGATGATGTCTAGTATAATGTGATTAAGACATCTTTGTGACGTAAATATTCCTAATTATTATATAGCCTCTTATATAGTCAGTTTAATATGAAGTATTAATTAGTGTTTATTATAAAGTATTAATTAAAATTAATAGTATAATACTTTGAAGGGATTGTTCGTTTATTTCTATTATTTTGTAAATCTTTTAAATTCAATAGTATAGTCCGAAAATTTAAAGATAGTAATACAAAAAACAATGGCCACAATTGAACATGAAAAATGCATATCATTACTTTGATTATGGGTACGACGTCCCTGAAAGAAATCATGCTAAGTTATAGTGGCCTGTCTCTGCCACTCAAGGGATAAAGATTAAGCTCAGCCTATATCCAAAGGCCTTGGACAAGTGTTTCACCTCCTGCCAACTGCTCTGTGACCTCAAATTCTAGAATACATATCCCAACTACAAACAAATTGATTTGACAAAGAATCCGACTCCGAATAAGAAGAATCATCAAGCTTACTTCGCCTATTGTTTTTGATGACGCAGAGAATGCTCACGACGTGAAAAAGGGGTCAACTGTTTTATAGCATCTTCCCTCTCGCGACTTATTTAGGCCAGAATTATGGATATATAATTTTTTTAAATATAGTAATACTAAAATGCACTAGCATTTTTGTATTAATAAAATAAATAAAACACTCTTCATGAATTCATGGAAAATAAATGACCAGTCAGAATCGTTGTTTCTCTATAAGCTAGTGGTCATTGAACCTGGAAATCTGTTTGTATAATTTCCTAGAGCCCTGGGGCTCCTGGAGGCCGCACCAAAACCATAACAGCCTCCTTCAGCCCTAGGACAACGAGGATATTATTACAAATAAACTCCTGGACTCGATTACATTGGGCACATAAAATTATATCGTTCATATTGTGATAGTTTAATAACAGGGTTCGTCTGCATTGAATATTTTATTACTGAATGAGTAATTACTAACGAGATATAAATATAGATAGAGCTTATTCCCTTCAATAGCGAAGAAGCATCGTTCAGCAGTATTATGTGTCCAATATAAACAATGTAATTTGACCTACGTCATCGTAAGCTGATCATAGAGATTTAGATATTAGTTTATATTGGGCAATATGACGTATTTCTCTGAATAATCCAATGTTTTTATATTTCTATGGCAATTACTCTCCAGCCTTAAATCGAGATCTTTGTTTATATGGCAACTATACAAATATCAAGAAGGCAACCTCTCAAAATAAAGACGGGATCCACCCATTAAAGTATTACCTTTTACTCTACATTGATTATTATCCCTTTCATTAAAAAAATATTGGTTTCTTTGTATCGCGCCACAATTGCCCATAGAAGTCAAGCAAGAACGTGGTGAAATTACCTCAAGTAATATATATTTTTCTCTTTATTCCTTTGGAGAGGTCAAGACACTGCATAATGACGCTAAGAGGCCCATACGTAGGTTATATTATTATTATTATAGTCATCTTATCCTGACAATGATGGTCACATGATATAAGCATTTAAACATTAATTCCTTCTTGGAATTCCCCCTTTTTTCTTTGAGTAAATTAAAAGTACAAATGTAGTACGTAGAGACGCATCATTATTTGCACTGTCCTCATGTACTAATGTATCATGTAGCTGGTTCGATTACACGGATAATATATGAGTAAAAGCTCTACGTTAACTCTATCTAGACGGTCCTTTTCTGCTTAAACTGACGCACTTTGCGATTGCGTCAATTTAGCAAAGTTTCTCTGTTATAAAATTATTAAATAACAAAGCTGGGATTCAGTAGCAAAATCTTTCGCCGATTCGGTATTCGGGTGATTTTATTATATATCTACCGAATATCGATCGGTGCGGTAAATAAGAAAGAAAGAGAAATTTATTTATATATCTGCTCTGTGACTTCTTCATATGCATTTAGTATCGGACAATCTATAACAAAAGACAATTAAATACATAATTTGTTATAATTTTTTAAAGACTATTTCAAATTTCATACATGTTATATATACGAGGTATGATCAAAAAGTATCTGACTTTTGGTTTTATTGGTCAAACGAACACAGCTATGGGGGCGGGACTTGCTGTGTGGTTGGGAGCATGACTACTGCGCATGCTCATTTTTTTCTACAGCTCCAATACAAGTCAGTCGGCGTCAGGCCATTCATGATTGAACAGGTGCAAGTGAGTGTCGTCGGATTTTATTTTCTTTAAAATGTCAGAAAAAGTCGAACAGCGTTATTGCATAAAATTTTGTTTTAATCTTGGTGATTTGCAAGTGGAAACAATTCGCAAGATTAAAAAAGTGTTTTGGAAATGAAGCGATGGGCACCACACAGATAAAGGAGTGGTACAACCGCTTCAAAGATGGCCGCTTGTCAGTTGAAAGTGAACCACGCTCAGGGAGGCCCTCAACATCGAAAAACGATGCCATCATTGATCAAGTGAGGAACCTTGTGATGCAGAACCGCCGAATCACGATCAGAGAACTTGTAGACGAGGTGAATATTAGTTTTGGTTCCATTCAATCAATTTTTGCTGTTCGACTTTTTCTGACATTTAAATAAAATAAAATCCGACGACACTCACTTGCGCCTGTTCAATCATGAATGGCCTGACGCCGACTGACTTGTATTGGAGCTGTAGAAAAAAATGAGCATGCGCAGTAGTCATGCTCCCAACCACACAGCAAGTCCCGCCCCCATAGCTGTGTTCGTTTGACCAATAAAACCAAAAGTCGGATACTTTTTGATCATACCTCGTATGTATATATATCTATCATATATGAACTCGGATTTGAAAAGAGATGTAAGGCAATAGGAAACAAATTATTTCCTTAACTGTCTTTTGTTATACCTTGTCCGATATTAAATTCGCTTTCAGCTCCGGAGTTGTTTATTTATTTCGCAAAGTTCAACTTCTTCACACCAGGTGTCAACTCTCCCAGTTCTAAATACCGATATACATTCGGTAGTCGCATCTCTGTAAAATATTAAGAAATGGGTGGACCAATAAGTAACTCTCAGGCCTAGTCAATCCATATGATTGGTTATAAAGGATTATTTTGTTGTTATTAATAATTCATTCATAAATCAGGCATATTTGACAGTCAACATTGTGAACATGTGCCATAATTGTTCAATTAATAATTAAGTATATTCGACCACAGAGATACATTATGGAGGTAAAATATCAGGCTTGTTGATTGGAGTTTTTTCTGATCGGCGATCAATAGCGATATAGCAATATTTGATCGCTGATCGCAGTATCGCAAAAGGTCCTGATCTTTATATCTTTTGATCGTAAGAAAATCACTAAAAAATAGCGATCCGATCAATTTGTATAAAATAACTAAAAAAGAAAAAAAATTGTAATAAGGATTTTTGAGACAAACCCTACATTTCTTAAAACTTAACTAGCTGTCACTTTAACCAAAATCCATTGTTTATAACTAATATTTGTTTAGAAAACACAAAATACAGACTAATACTAATGGAAAAAGCCAGTGTATGTTATCCTGATATATTTTTTGTCCTAAAATATACAGACACGCGACTATGTAGAAGTCATTGTTTTGGAGCTCAGAATAAATGTTTCCGATAGCCATCGGAAACATTTATTCTGGCATCTCCTGTCTTAAAATATGCAGGCATATGTCAATTGTGGAGCCAGAGTGTTGGAGCTCATAGGCTATGAGAAACAATCATTCTGATATTTTTGTCCTAAAATATACAGACAGGCGCCTATGGAGAAGTCGTTATTTTGGAGCTCATAGGCTATGGGAAACAATAATTTAATTGCCATATAAAGATGAATGAATACTTATAAAGGTTTGACTGTATATACATTTAAATTTTTACTTAGAATTAGTATTACATAGCTAATTTTTTGTTGATCGCAATTAAATTGATCGGATCGTTGATCGGAAAAATCCTGATCGCTATATCGCAAAGAATTTCTGATCGCTATTTTTGATCGGATCGCTATTTTTTTCCTGATCGCTCACAAGCCTGTAAAATATAGATGAATCACATTATTCTTGAGAATATCATGAACCTTCATGGCTTCTTCTACATTCGGGACACTTTAGGTACTCATTACGGCACGTTGTAAGTCAAAAAGTTAATAAAATAATAATTTGGTGTCTTGACGTTATAACGAGGAAAAAAGGAAGACAGCTTTTGGTTTTTATAATTAATTCAATTAATATTTATCAGGGGAAAAAACATATCTCTCTGGAAGTAGAATGGATACATATTAATATCCTTACTCCAACTGAATAACTCATTCAATTGCTATAAAATTTGACACACTATAAAAAAATATTGCTTCTTTTCTGAACAATATTGAAGAGCTATAAAATATTAAGTTGAGTTTACAAATTATATACCAATACTTCTGAAGGTTTCTGACACTTTAAACGGCTAAACAATATTTTCATATGATCAAATTATTTCATTATCACCTATAA
This sequence comes from Caligus rogercresseyi, assembly GCA_013387185.1. Lineage (NCBI taxonomy): Eukaryota > Metazoa > Arthropoda > Copepoda > Siphonostomatoida > Caligidae > Caligus > Caligus rogercresseyi. The sequence continues at coordinate 23,936,984 of CP045891.1, forward strand.
TATATATCTCAAAAAAGGTTAAGATATAAGTATCCTTATTTTTAGAAAACGCATCTGAAACGGATATCTTACTCAAGGAGTACTAAAGAGATGGAGGGAACACTCCTAATGTAAACAATAATATATGTACCTATGTAGTCACACTTTACACAGTTTTATACTACTAAAAGAGATGAAATTAAGTTTCTCAACGACGATTCCAAAAGCTTATAGACTCCACGGACTGATTAGTCACCGGCACAAATCCTCAACTTCATCCTTAGGGTTGTAAGTAGACGTGGAGTCTTCTTCCTCTTTATTGGACTCGAATGTCGTCGTTGAGAAACTTAATTTCATCTCTTTAGTAGTATAAAACTGTGTAAAGTGTGACTACATAGGTACAAATATTATTGTTTACATTAGGAGTGTTCCCTCCATCTCTTTAGTACTTGTCTTACTTTAGGCATTGGTGTTGTGTTGATTCCAATTCATTCGGTCCGGTCCAGTCTTAGGACCATCGTTCCTTGAGTTTGTCTTTCGTCAGTACTTAAATTTTGCATAAAATGTGGAAAGAGTATTTATTTAATATGTTCTATCTCTTAATATAATTTGTATATATTATATTATAATTGGGCGTTAATTCAATATCAACTAAGGGTTTAATAATATTATATAAGGCAATTTGTAAACATTTTTTTCCTCATATTATAGGCTTTTCATTATAAGATAGTCGGTTAGTACCAGGCTTGTGAACGGAACGCAAAATTGAACGGCGTTCAGCTGAACGCACGTTCAATGAACGGAAAGCTGAACGGAACACAAATTTTTTTGAACGCTGAACGGAACGCAACTCTTTTTTGAACGCTGAACGTTGAACGCAAAAAAAAGAGTTTTGCGTTCAGTGTTCAATTATTCCAAACATTTCTTGGACTTTTTTCGGAAAACGTCATCACTTTTTTTGGAAACTCTTTTCTTTAAAAAAAAACGTCATCACTACGCAGTACTTTTTTGGGAAATTCTTTTTTAAATATTTGAACGCTGAACGCAAAACATTGAACGGAACGCTGAACGGAACGCTAATTTTTTTGAACGCTGAACGCAAAAAAGCTGAACGCTCACAAGCCTGGTTATTACTCATTAAATGTTTCTGTAAAAATCATTCGTTCACAACCCTTCCGTTTCAACTGATATAGGCTAATTCTTAGGTATTGTCATCAACCATCGAGGATTAATTGTTGTAATAGTAATCAATAATTAATACTACTTAATAACTTAAGTAAAAATTACTATTTGAAGATGTTACTTTCCTCATATAAAGGATTTTCTTTTTCACAGCATTAAGAGATGTTGACAAGATGACGTAGGCTATGACGTCAAAAAGGAACATTTTTTCCTTTTTTTAAGGACTGACCAAAAAGGCCTAAACTGGATCGGACTGTACTCCTCGGTCTTAGATAAGAACCGAGACATCACTAATATACATATCTTTACATCTACATTGAAAAACGCTTATGTTTAGAAGACGTAAATATTTAATGGTTTTTTTTGTATAAATCTGTCTTATATTAGTCTTTATTAAATTTTGTATGTGGTTTGAGTGACCTGCATAATAAATGAAAGGAGGAGTCAGGACAGAGTTATGATGGCTATCCATTGTTAATTATTATGGAATCCCTCTGGCGGTGAAAATAAAGGGAGGGACAAGCGAGCTATATCGGAAATTCCTTATAGAACAATCACTTGAATGGACGATAGCGTGTATTATTTTATGACTACTATGATTATATTTTTTTAGAACTTTTGAATTTAAGGTAGTTGGATTAATATAAATAACGCACCATTTTTTATTTTTTATTGAAATGAATACTCTAAAAATAATTCAAAAGTAATTTTGCTCAATATTTTCAATGCAACAAAAAAATATTTAAAGAGAAATAAGATTGTTAAAGCCCCATTTCCAGGAAAAATGCTTTATATATATACATTTAGCAAAAAATATGAAGAAAAGTTAGCCAGCGTTGAAAATTGCTGTAGTTGCTTCAAAATCGTCATTGAATAAATTTACAAATTGCCCGAGATTCTTCACTTCGGATCGTGGTACCGCTCGCTGATTTTTCTGTAATGAAACTTTTGCTGCTCTAAAGAACCATATTGAGGATACGAAAATTGTGTTTTAATGTTCATAGCGGATAGGAGATTTCCTAGACCACAGTCAAGCAGCAAAGAAATTGTTATGTTTCCACATTCTTATTCCCTGTCCCCATGAACATTCTTGGACGGAGAGTGTTTGAATTCTTTGGCAGCCATATTACTTAGTGTATTTTAACAATAATTTAAAAATTATTTTCTAGTGTATAAACATAGTGACTTTAAACATCTAAAATTTGGTGTTGTGTTAACTGTGATTTTCATCCATTATATGATTCTCGAGCAGTATGTTATAATTATCCATCAAATTCAGCTAACGAATAGATTTTTTATGTATAACAAATGAACTCGCCAAATTCAGGAAAATAATTATAATCTGTTTATGTTGTATCATCACTCACGAAGGTTAGATCCTCACTCTCTGGCTATAAGTAAAGCAAAGAAAAGGAAATATGGGTAACCAAATCAAAAAAAGAAATATCTATTTTGTTACTTTGTGAGAGCTCTCAAAAAATATTGTTATACATGAGAGTAGGCCAAAGATGTTCTTGTTTCTTCAATTAAAACATTCTATCTACCCGTCGTCAAAGGGCCACATTACTGAAGGCATCAACGAATGTTTGCCTTCGGTTTATTCTCTCTGAGGACAAATCATAGAGATATAAAGATATAGAGAGCTTATTGGATTCTTTAGAGGAGATACATCATTGTGCCCAGATCTTTCCATCTCTATGATCAGCTTACGATGACGTAGTACAAATTACTTTGTTTATATTGGACACATAATACAGCTGAACGACGATGTTTCTCTGCTATTGAAGGGAATAAGCTCTCTATATATCTTTATAACTCTATGGGATAAATAGGTTCCATAATTATACAAAACATGGGAATCAAAGGTAACTAACCCAAAAATAGTACATATCGATGAGTTTGAAAGAACTACAATAAATACGTTCTTAAGCATGATAGTTGTCAACTGATGCTCTAGTTATTTACTCAAAAATGCTCCACTTAACCGTCGTCAGAGGACCTCATTAATAAAGTTCTCAAGGCCATTGGAGTCTTTGGACGGAACAAGTAGCTTGTCCTGAATTTGAGGGCTTGACATCCATATCTACTTTTGATAATCTTTCCATTAGCCGGCCTTGGCCCACTCCTGAAATTGAGGTCAGGCGTCCAGCTTTCATCCATCAAATAAGAATGATCAAGAAGATTGAATGTGCTCCATGAATATACCACATATGTTAATGATCCAAAAGGGAAAATGTGATTTATATCATCGTCAAGCTCGGGCCAGATTAAGATTTATTCGCCACTTGAAGCGGTATAATGAACAACTCTTTAAATATATACCATTGTTTTTTTGGTTTGGTTCCTATTTGATTCGATAGAATTACCTCTATGTGGATATGAATAAGTATGATAGCATGAGTAAAAGTAGTTCATGGTATCTTTGATATATTGAATGAGGCTGATCAAATTTGACCGTCCCCTCTTTCATTGAGTGTCGAGCACCTGACCTAACGATCTCTCCTTTCCTTAAAGGCTCCAAATCAGAAATGCTATTCAATATAAATAATAATTTACTACCGGTATTGGCAGGAAGCTGTGCCCAAATGGGTATAGGTAGATCGTTAAATATTTACAAATTTATCGTTTAAAGACGGGATTGATATATTAAAAAAGCTCTATATAAAAATACTAGGCCTTCAATAAACTATTGGACCTACTTTTGTTATTTATATTAGCTTAAGAATGGAAGTAAATTATATTATATTATTTCCGCGTTAAAAAAACACTTAAATTATTTATTACATAGTTTTTCCCGCCCATAAGATACATCAAACTAATAGGAATTGGATTTTAAGAACCAGAGATTTAGTTCTTTATGTTTTCCTAGCTCAGTTTCCTTTGATCTGAAAACCGTTACCCTTTGGATATGATGATTTGGTCCTCTGACATAGTTCATAATAATAAATAAATGTAAATAACTACTTATTAGAATCACCTAATATTATTATAATTGAAAGAACAATTATTTATAATAATAATAAATTGTACATACTCATAACTCTCAGCAAGACAATAGAACATAATTTCTTAACTTTTAATGTTCTATTTAATTTTACCAAATTTTTACAAAATAGAACTAAATGAAATATCGATAGTAGAAATCTAGTGCCAATACTAACGATCTACCGAATATCAAGCGGTATTCCCAGTTCTGAATATATAACACATGGGCTGAAAAGTCCCGGGCCTATCAAAGAAAACACGGTCTTTTGTTCAAATTATTTTTATTCATCAACGTAATCTCTATCAAGAGCAACACAATCATTTCAGCGCCGCTCTAACATTTCAATACCACTTTTGCAGAATGATCTATCTTTTGCCCCTAAATAGGCCTCAGTTTCAGCAAAAACCCCTTAATTCGTGCCAAATTTCTTACCGGCGAGAATTTTTTCAGGTCTACGAACAGCCAGTAGTCGCTGGGAGTCAAATCTGGCGAATACTGTGTATGTCGGAGCAACTCGAAGTTAAATTCACGCCATTGTTTGGATTGACTTGTGACAGGGTGCGTTGTCTTGATGAAACTAAAAAAATATTTACCATATGCGGTCGTTTCTTTGCAATTTCGGCCTTCAAACGCTCCAATAACGCTATATAATATTCACTGTTGATGGTATTTCCTTTCTCAAGATAGTCAATGAATATTAGACCACGCACATCCCAAAATACCGAGGCCATAACCTTTCCAGCCGATTGTTGAGCTTTTGGGCGCTTTGGACGAGGTTCATCAGTTGCTTTCCACTCAGATGACGATCGTTTTGATTCCGGATTGAATTGATGGATCTATGTTTCATCCATTGTCACATATCGACGCAAAAACTCCGGTTTGTTGCGTTTACACATGGCCAAACACTACTCAAAATCATCAAGACGTTCCTGTTTTTGGTCAACAATGAGCAAGCCCGGCACCCACTTTGAACAGAGCTTTCTCATAGTCAAATGCTCATGCAATATAAAGCCAATACGTTCTTTTGATATCTCTAGGATGTCAGCTAACTCACACAACTTCATTTTTCGATCATTCAAAACGACTTTGTGGATTTTTTTGATGTTTTCTGATGTTACCGCCTCATTTGGACGTCCACTGCGTTCTGCGTCATTGGTGTCTCTACGACCACGTTTGAAGTCAGCAAACCAACGTTTTATTGTTGTTTCTGATAGATCGGAGTCTCCATAACACTTTTCAAGCTATTGCTTCGCCTGAATGATATTTTTCCAATCAAGAAGCAGTGTAAATTAAAACAAGAAATTGTTTTTGCTCCATTGTTTTGAAAATAACAACAGTAGCGCCACTCTTAGCACAATAACTCAAAAACTAATGAATAAAATATTATGGAATTTTAACAGCTGTCTTTTGAAAGTTAGTATTAACTGGAAAAAGGTGACTACAATAAAATACCGCCATATATGTGTTAGGCCCGGGACTTTTCTGCCCATGTGTTATATATATAATCCTACGTTTTATTTATCCAATCAAGATAGTATATGGGCGCCATTACTTGAAATACAGTTGGTGCTTATGATTTAACATTGCAACAAACGGCGGCACGATTTAATATATATAAAGTCTAAAGTAGTTATTTTTCTATATTTAACTTCTTTTTTAACTATTTAGTCCATCAAATCTAGGTTATTCTATAGGCAGTTCTTGTCTACCTCTCTACTCATCATTGCCGCACACCGAGCACCTGATCTAGTGTGGACCGCTCCTCCCTGGGACGAGAGAGACCCCAGATCTGGGGAAAGTTGACCGATACAACGCAGTTGATAGAAGCCTGCTTTTTGAGGTTTTCTTGAAGCACTCGTGGTAAGTTCGTCATTGTTCGCAAGTGTATTTCAAGCGGCCATGACAGGCTGATTTACCATGCGCTCATTGACATGGATGGTAGATGTGCCATGTAGAGTAGATCGGACACTCATAGTCAATAGGGTTTTAGAGTTTTTCCACTTATTAGTGTGATATTATGGTTGGAAGTTATACTTTAATTCATATTTGTTTTATAATGTAAGATTCTTGATATAATGTCTCTGTCTTGAATTACATGAAATTATTTTAGCCTATGAATAATATATCCTACTTTGACTTGGGATCCCGTAGATTTTCTACATCAACTTCTGTTCAATATTATTCGATAAGTTAAAAAAACCTTCTATAGTCTATTCTTAAACTAATATTGGGATAAAAATACATCGGTTTTGGGTAGTTTTTTTCATCCAAAACGATCGGTAGCAGAATAATATATTGACCGTTGGTAGTAACTATCAACAGAATATCGAATACCGATCGCTAGTTCCAGTTATTATGCTGTTGATATTAATAATATTATATATGTGTATTATATTCATCTATACTAATAAAAAAAATTCCGTTCGTTCGTTCGTTTCCCTGTATCTCGCGAACGGTTCATAAGATCTTGACAAAATTTGCAGTGAATAGTTTTGAGAGCTCAGGGAGTGTTTTAGTGGAGTATTCAACTCCTGGAAAATTCGTCATCGCCATGCTTATTTTATTCGCCAAAACGTTTTTGTCAATTTTTTAAAATTTGAAAGTTAGATTTTGACCAAGTTTTCGTTGAATAATGCAACATCGCGCTATTTAAATTTTAATAATGCCAAGAGTTGGAGAGTGATGTCAATCACTCTCTACTTATCTTGATATGAAGCTGTAGTCCCTCTTCAGTTTTTTCTTTTGCTATTTTCTTCCATCAACGGAGATCAAACTAATACATTCATCACTACCATACATATCTTCGGCACTCTAGTTCTCTATGAAATGGCTTCAAAAATAATTTCTCTTTATGAAGTTTAAATACCCAGGCTTAAGGAATAGAAAATGGGAAAAATGGCAAAGACAACTTTTTAAGGAGCTACTTTTCATAAAAAATAACATAGGCACTCTATGAAATGACTTCTTTTTACGATGTTTGAATTCCCAGCCTTAAGGAACAAAAAACGAGAAAAATGGCAATGAAGACCCAATGATAACTTTTTAAGGAACTGATTTTAATATGAAAAATCACATGCGATGACATCACTAAAATTTTCGTGTGATTTTTTTCTATTTCAGACTATTGTCAAGTTGGAAAATCCCGGACAGCGCCGAGTAACATTCGATATACATTATAAATGTAACTCTCCAGATTTGGAACCCCTTCAAATACTACGTTCGGTCAGAATTATGAATGCCTGGTATTATTTTAGTTGCCTTTTAGGATTTAATATTCAGCAATGACTCCTTCTTTTATATTGTTTTGGTTGTTCAAAAGGAATAATGGAAATCTCACAATTTCATGAAGTCTCTAATAAAAAAGAATGAAAATCATTAAACTAACGGAGCTTTTTTTATTAATGGTCCAAATGAAGTCCACGAGTCAACCAAATGGGATCTCACGATTCCTTGAAGGCACAGAGAGATGTATGTGTGTATATATATGGTACATACATCCATACAATGGACAATTGATATCATAAAATGAAGAGATATATAAAAAGAGAAATTGCATTATTCTGAGGGAGAATAAAAATAATAAAAGTATTGAAGGTTAAATTAAGAGGAAAGAAGAAAAAAATATCGGGGAATAGAAACTTGCATTATATATATATATATATATATATATATATATATATATATATATATATATATATATATATATATATATATACGATAAACAGAGCACAAGTAGCAGTAAGATAGGTGTACTCTGGATATCACTTCAATAAAATTGTAAATGATATTTGATAACCAAAAAAATGTTTTGAAGATAATTCTATATCCTAATATAAAGTTATTTTTTAAGGATGGCTTCCCTTATCTTGTACTTTTTCTTGTTTTTTGCATACTATGTTTTTGTAATTTCATATATAATAATATACCAAATCACTGTGAAAAGTATGAGCAAACAAGAAAAATTTAATGGATATGGTTCAAAACGTTTTCTTATAATACGTATTCGTTGATTTGTAAAGACGTAGTGTAATACAAAAAATGGTATGATATATCTGCCAATACATGTTTTACAAAGCTGGTATAATGACTCTCAGCTCCTCTTCCTTAATTGATCTGTAAGAACTGCAAGGCTCTTATAAGCTAGTACTTTTATATACCAACTACTAGGGGAAGAGTAATTATACTAGCTGCATAAAACATTTATTAGCAAAATCTCTGGCCATTTTTATATTACAATATTTTATTCGTCTTTATAAATCTATACATATTTGTTACAAGCAAATTTTTAAACTGTTGCTAGAATTCGGGATTGCGTATCTACATTTATTAACATTATTCTAAACTGTTTCCTAGAAAACAAGGCTGTAAATATCAAATAAATATGTTTTAACAAGTCATTTGATGAAAATATACATGGTTTATTGTTTGGTTAACCCTATAAACAGCGGACAATGACCCTTCTATGCAGAAATAATGACCACCTGAATTGAGAAAAACCAATAAATTATATAAGTGATACGTGTATATAATAGGATGTTTTCAATCATTATGAAATATACAACTAGTAGTCATTTAAGTTCAATGATAAACTTAAATTTTAATTTTAAGACTTTTCTAGTCCTTGTAGACATAATTTGAATAAATAGAAAATCCATTTCAATCGCTCAAAAAAACGACTAAGTGCTAAACATATTTATTTCCAAAACAGATTATATTATAGTACATATTTATTGGATTATATTAACATATAGAAAAACAAAGGGAGCTCGATAGCCGTGCGTGTTAAGGCGTGTTCAACTCTCAATGTTGGGGGTGCAGGTTCGAATCCCGAGTGGGGATGGTCATTTTTGGTCTACCTCATGATAAGATCCTAGGTTCGATAGACTAATTATAATGCTATAATGCTTATGTATATCCTATCGGATGCAATTCTATCGAACCATATAGGCAAAAAAAAAAAAACATTTAGAACGTCTGTTTAGAATAACCAGATAAAGTATCCTCTTAAAAATATCTTAAAAAATGATACCATATATTTTTACGCAAGAAAACTCCTGGGAGGTAGATATTTGATTGACTGGGGGGGGGGGGCATCATAGCTTTACTCATTATAGAATCTTTAATGGGCGACAACAAGGCCCGGATTCGGACCTTGGTCCGCTGCTTAGAGACCATTAAAGTGATATATTAATGTATTCTATGGAATTAAGAATATTTTTATAGTTGAAAGCCTCATACCTGTTGCTTTACTCTCATGCAGTTGTCCAGCAAAGCAAGTGCCAAAAGTATTTACAAATTAAAATTGAAGCTTTCCGTTTAATGATGCTTATAGGTCAGGATTTGTATATGGATGGGTGATAAGATCCAGACTCGGATTAGGGATTCTATATATGGAATTATTCATATTTATATAGTTAATACGTTCTTTCTTCTAATAGAACGAATTGTATTTCTTCTGACAGTGTTAAACCTTTTTTTATAAGGACCCTTGGCTATTCAATTTTCTATACCTATATTATGAACTTCCTCCCTTGCTTCCTGCCTTCCTTGTATTTATTTGTGTGTGTGTGTTTTGCAGGAGGATATTATTTGTATTTTTAAGTAAATAATACATAGGAGAAGTATGTATTAGTAGCTGACTAGGTGTATTCCTCGGTTTCATCTTCTCAAACTTTCTCTGAGAATTCTTCCAAGCGTAACAATTATGTTTAAAAAAAGTATATAGTAATAATAAAGAAATAAAAAGATTTATACGTCGTAACGAGGAACTAACTACATAAAGCATGTGAAAAAAGTGAAAACGGAATTCACTACTAATTACTTTCATTTTCCCTTCTTAAGACGACGATGACGACGACGTGTGGGTGCAAGGGAGGGAAGGAGGGAGAATGGAAGTTGACTGCTTTAAGGAACATACTCCTTGCTTGAAGGAAGATGTTGCGCGCACCTTCTGTTTGCATGTCAGAAATGAATGGAGGGGAAAGAAGGCGAAAAAGAAAAGGATTATTATGATGTGGTATAGCTGTAAATCATCCCTACATGCACTGACCTTCAAAAACCCGGCCACATGTCAAAAAGGAATCTTTCATAGAAGAGATACAACTTCAAACTTTTTTCCCTCTCAAACGTGATTGGTTGATAGAAAATTTCATTAATAAATGAGTGTGCATTTTGAAATGAGGCGGCACAAGGGAGCTCCAGAGTTGTTGTTTATTTTGAAAGGTTCAAGTTCTTCACACCAGGGAGCGCTTCCAGTTGGTCCTTTGTAAAGAGATATAAAGATATAGAAGAGAGCTGATTCCCTTCAATAGCAGAGACACATCGTCGTTCAGCTGTATTTCTGTATACCAATACCATATGGAATATATATTCCAATATCAATAATGGAATTATTGATATTTATCATTATTTAATTATTGATTATTGTTGTCAAAAGGGTCTGAAAAGGCTCGTCGCTTAGGTATCCTTGCCTCTTTTCAATGGGGACAGAATGAGGCCTTATTGATCCTTGATTCTCGTCAGAGGGGGATATTAATAAACGAAAGTAATAACCCTCTACGTCACATAAGATGTCATCATAAATAAATTCAGTTAAACACGATTTTTATCTCTATTGAGGAATCCAAAACTTTTTAATAAAAGTATTATTAGATAAAAAACATTTTGTGGAAGAATGAAATAGATATTAAGTCCTAGGAGATGAGTTAATATCTACTTCATGTAGGTGTTGTGTTTTGATTGATATAGCTGGAAACCATAGAGATATAAATATATAGAGAGCTTATTCCCTTCAATAGGAGAGAAACATCGTTCAGTTGTATTCTGTGTGTCCAATATAAACAAAGTAATTTGATCTACGTCATCGTAAGCTGATCATAGAGATAGATTATATCTCTATGATCAGCTTACAATGATGTAGTACAAATTACTTTGTTTATATTGGACACAAAAATACAGATGAAGGGAATAATCCCTCTATATCTTTTTATCTCTATGCTGGAACCACTCAGAGAAAAGTAGTTTGGCCGTTTAAACTAAAACAATATGAATGGAGCTCTTCAACTTATTTATGCGAATCGGAATAATTATTTTTGTGGCTAACCCACAAAAAAATAGAATATAGAGACATTTCTTTAGTTTTTTGTAAATATGTCTTCAACATTCGTATTTTGGGGATATTGCTAACTAACGTTTATTAGGATTCCGCCTGGATAGTGTATAGTATTGATGTCTCTTGAACAAAATGTTTAATTGTAGAGGGAATATTGAAGAATGGGCTGAGGATTCCAGCACATGAACTACATTAACTGCCTTGATGTTTTTTAGATAAAAATATAAAGATTTTATATCTAAATATAGCTGGCCGAGCATATTAATATGGATAACAATAAGTTTGTTCTTGTAATCTAAGCAAACACTTTTTGATTTTTTATCAAGTGATAACACTATTTGCTTTCAAAATAAACAGTTATTATTGACCCGGGTATGAAAAGTTACTTTATTTAATTAATAGATGGAAGGACTCCAATCAAAGGATTCGAAAATGACGTCATGAGAAGAGAATATTCAAGGTAGTTAAAAGTAAGGTAGAGCCATTTTAACCAATGAAAGTAAAAAAAATACACCGCCACGCAACCTACCTCATGAGCATGACGTCACATATGGCAAAAGAGGGTATATTGTATAATTAAAATATGTTAAATATAATCGAATTTAGCCTTTAATTAGATCATAGAATAATTAATTATCACAATTCTATTAGAAAATGGGAAAATATTAAATTTTGTGAGTAATCATAAATTTTTGATGATTTAAAGTTGCTGAAATTATCCAAAATATTTCATGAAAAAGCAAACTTTTGAATCATTATATGTTAAAGCACATAAAAAACAACGAAATAAATTATATCAAAATACTTTTTATAATCATATATTACTACAAAGACATATTTAGAAAAAAGTATATAATTTATGAATTAATACAAAACAAAATATGGTTATAATCATATAATATATAAATATTATTAGAAATACATATTAAGAAAAATATATATAATTTAAAAATTATTACAAAACAAAATACTGTTTATAATCATATATTATATAAATATTATTAGAAATACATATTTAGGAAAAAGTAAATAATTTATTGGAGCATTTAATTAATCTACTGTTTCATTTTTCGCTTCTCTCTTAAACTTTTTCTATGTCTAGCTTTTTGCTCTTGAAGGCGTTTTTTTCAAATTTTATTTGGAGAAATACACGAATTTGAGCAAATTTAGTAAGAACTTCCAATGGAACTGACGGCACCTTAGACATTGATTTAGAAACTCTTTTTACAAGGTTGTCGTTCCTATCAATCATATTCTAATATCCTATATAATATTCTATCATTCCTTTTGGAAGATGGTTCCATGGACATATATTCTGACAAGTTTGTTTCAATTTTTTCATTTAAATTAAGTGTCGGAACTACTCCTTTCTTGAGTTTCTTTCTAATAGGAAGGTTAAGAAGCTCATGCATTAGATCTCTTTCATAGTCTTCTTCAGTGAAGTGCAGACTACACATAAAGGATGATGCAGGCTGAAATGTCGAATCTCTTCTTTTGCATGCGATGGTCCAAGCTTTTCTCTGTTTGATGTTGGTTGGAAACGAGTGGTACAATACATTGTGAGCATTGGGATCCAATGAAGGACAAACAGCAACTGCACACTGTCTTTTTTTCTTTTTTTAATTAATTGAAGCCATTTTTTGTAAGAGTACGATGCACTAATGATAATTTGAGTAGAGATGTTATATATAGTAAAAGTTATTTGTTTATGTTTTCTGCCAGACGTGACGTCACACGAAAAATATTTCGGAACCTAAGTTTATACATTATGAAATGGCGGGGGGTTGAGAATATTAGTATTTTAAGGATGGCATTCTTCTTTCTGAATTGAGTTTCTCTCCTCAAAAGTGGTGAGTAAAATGAACCTTCGTAGCATAATATCAACTGTTTTTATTATTATTATCCCTTCTCCTTTTCTTTCAACCAATCCTGTACCAAAGTTGATCGCTTTTTTTCCTCTCCTAACATATTAAGGACAAGATGCATCAATTCGGGGATTCATAAACAATTCATTCATGCATAACAACCATTTTTTCTATTTAAAAAAATGAAATTCACATTTTTCATGTGTAATTTAATACACACCACATTTTTTTGCCAGCCCTTAACATAACAAATATTATTATGCTTGATAAGTTATTATCAGCAGTTGAATATGATTTGTATTCCCGTGGTTTCCTTAAATGCCAAATAAGGATTTTTGATTCATGCAAACAAACAAAAGCCCACAAGTTAGAGATTGTTTTCCATATTTGGACATAATTATGACGTATTTATTTTACTCTCTCAATGCTTATTGAGTATAATTAATTTCCTTGGAATGTACTTTTAAAATCCCTGTTCCTAACTTTGTTCCTATCCAAAAATGGCAGCACAATGGTCAAGTATAAATTGTCTTGAGAAAATGGCTTGCAGTAAGCATGGTCCTGAGGATTTTTAAAAAATGAACTACTGGGCTCAGACACGCTATCATAATATATATGTACATAATGGTTTTGTTATTGTTATTATTTTATTAAATGGAGAAATTATTTTTTCTCCCTCAGAAAGGAGCCCCCACGATCCTTCATGTCCATAATAAAAAGTTTAATTAGGACAAATTACACACACAAAGATATATAAATAACAGGGAAAATATCACTTGTATGGTATATACTTTTTATTTGTTTGAAATGGTATAAATTAGTCATGATTGTAATATAATTATTTTCCAATAGTACTGCTATGACCATTTGAAAACCGTTCTAAGCAATACTTCAGCATAATATATTACAGGACTACCTAACTGCCGGAATGCAGTCAAAGTCTGGATCCGCACAACGGCCTATAATGACCTATAACCAATAAAGCACTAAAGGATTAAAATATATATTTTATAATATAACGACTGACCAATTGAATGTGATTAAATCCATTCCATATAACACCGTCCAGCCAATCAAATATTTGCATTCAAGGATATTGGCATTGTAACTTAGATATTATGATGTTCCACACCTTTTCTTTTATATTGTTTTTTTTAGTTGATATGCTTATTTATGTGCTAAAACTTATACTTTGTAAAAAAATAAGAATACACTAGAAAGTTAGAAGATAAAAAACACTATCTTAAGACAGTTACGTTAAAAACAAAACATAAATGAATATTAAAATTCAAAATTACTGTCTAAAGATAAAACCATAATATAAAATGACTTATTAAAAATTATTATTATTATTATTTTTATTTTTTTTTTTATTCCAGTTCTCTACAAATGCCAAAGTAATTGTGATAAGTACATAAATAGATATTATAATCTAAAATTAATACAATGGCAGAAGAACAACAAAACAAATATCATAAAAAAGGCAATCATAAAATTATATAAAAAGCATGGTAATAATATCAAACATTTAAAATACAAATATTCATCACATTTAAAATTGAAGTTACACAATTATTTAAAATGTTTTAAAACCTTGTTAACAGCTTTGAGGTGGTGTGTAGAGATCGATGGAAAATATTTTATTAGATCCGAAGCCAAGGTCCAGTTGTCGCCAGAAGCATCAGGAACGCGGGTCGAAAAAGCAGCGTACCTTGCAACGGCTGCTACAATTATTCCACGTAATTCTGTTGGCAGCAAAAGATCCCGTGAGGTCAGCTTTTTTGCAACCAAGGCTTTCGAATTCAATATAGCGAATTCGATTGCTTTTGACCTTGCTGATGTAGACTTTCGTCTCCCGTTGGATCCAAAGAGAATATAGGCCAGTACATAATTGTTCACGCACTTATCCATTCCTCTCACATTCAAGGCAACGAATTTCTTTAAAACCGATACCATGGGACAGTCCACGAAAGCGTGGATGGTGTCGTTGTAGATCTTGCCACAATCTTTACATGGTTCGTAAAATCTGATCAAGTCGGCAGAAATTTGTAGTTGCGCTGTGAACTTTGTTTCATCATAAATATATTTTAAAGAACCCAACATTCTTTTTTTCCAGTTCTCAGGAAGCTTCAGAAGTTTCATATATTTGAGGCAAATTTTATTCATTTCTTTGGTATCAGGACAATAAGGACCTATCATTTACAGGTGCCAAGGCTTTAAGGGTAAGTGTTTATTAGCAGACCGTTGTAGGGCGAAACGAAATCTTCCGTCATGAAGAATAGATCCGTCATACGCACAGTGGAGAGTGAAATGACGTTCTTTAATTACCCATTCTTCAAGTTCTTCAGGCTTTCTTATTCAATATAAAACGTTGATGTCGTGTTATTGTCGATTTGATGAGTTTGAGGCATCTGGTCCATGTCCATTAGGGGGTATTATAGAAACCTAATATTAAGATATCAAAATTTATCCCCCCGCGAAAGTTGCGTCATAAGAAACTAAATGATCGTAGAAAAATGGATTTTGGTTTGACCCCCCCTTACCCCCCCCCCCAAATTGCGTTCAAAGGTTTCGTTACGAATCGAAACTTTTTGTTATTACTTATTTTGAAAAAATTTAGTTTTACTAAATTTATCTATAATCAATTCATGACTTTGTTATTTTTTTAAGTTTTTCGTCAAATAGTATTTAGTACCAATAAATGATCATAAGTGCTGACGCACTAACCATTTTTTAAATAACGGCTCCTACTAGGGTTCTTATATAGTTTCAAGAAAGAAAAGAAAAAGAGGGTACTCATTAGGGGGTATTATAGAAAACTAATATTAAGATATCAAAATTTATCCCCCCGCGAAAGTTGCGTCATAAGAAACTAAATGATCGTAGAAAAATGGATTTTGGTTTGACCCCCCCTTACCCCCCCCCCCCCAAATTGCGTTCAAAGGTTTCGTTATGAAGCAAAACTTTTTTGTTATTACTTATTTTGAAAAAAATAAGTTTTACAAAATTTAGTTATGATCAATTTATGACTTTGTTATTTTTGCAAATTTTCGTCAAATAATATTTAGTGCCAATAAATGAACAAAAGTGCTGACGCACCAACCATTTTTTAAATAACGGCTCCTACTAGAGTTCTTTTATAGTTTCAAGAAGGAAAAAGAAGAAGAGGGTACTCATGTTGATGTTTTTAAGTTATTTTTTAAATACGTTTGCTTAAGAGGATTTAACTTGGTTTGAAACCATATAGGAGCGTAAAAATTTAGTAATTTTTTTTCAAGTTTTATGTGAGACTCACATGGACTTTTTTTGTGAAATATAGGTTCTTAAAATTCTGTTGGCTTTGGTAAGACATTTTGCCTCATGTAATGCTCCTGGAGACCTGTAGCAAAAGCTTGAATTCGAAAAATTTCCTGTTTGTATTTCTAATGGAATTTCGTATATATATATTTTTATCTGAGCTTAAAGAATACAGTAAACTTTGATTTAAGTATTTTACTTTTCCTACAAGTATTTAAAAACTTTTTATTGATTTTTTGGTAAAGTCTGTATTAATTAATTTTCCTATGGTACCGAGATCCTTTTTGTGCGCCATCTAAATGTTTAACAACTTCTTTAAAAGGTACCTCATTCATGTGTAGAAGACAAATAATCCACAGAAGTGGTCTTTTAAGACATAACTCGAGTCTTTTTATTACTCCTTACCATATTCTGACATTGGTGTTGCATCTTTAACACACAACATTGACCAAAGTGTCAAGTCATTAATGTTCTTCGACTACTGAAAGTGGTTATTTCGCTTGATCTTCCGCTATGCCACTTTTTAGTAATACGTGATCAATGTATTCATGGTGGAGTTCTAAAAATATTTTTTTTGTCATTATATTATTATCTGCAAAAGTTTATGGATATAATCAACGTCATAGATTTATATTCTCAACCATGTGAGGGAGTTACTGTATGAAAATTAAGATGTTAAAAGCAAACGTATTTAAAAAATTACTTAAAACCATCAACATGAGTACCCACTTTTTCTTTCTTGAAACTATGAAAGTACCCTAGTAGGAGTCGTTATTTAAAAAATGGTTGGTGCGTCAGCACTTTTGTTCATTTATTGGCACTAAATTTTATTTGACGAAAATTTGCGAAAAATAACAAAGTCATAAATTGATCATAGCTAAATTTTGTAAAACTTATTTTTTTCAAAATAAGTAATAACAAAAAAGTTTTGCTTCATAACGAAACGTTTGAACGCAATTTGGGGGGGGGGTAAGGGGGGGGTCAAACCAAAATCCATTTTTCTACGATCATTTAGTTTCTTATGACGCAACTTTCGCGGGGGGATACATTTTGATATCTTAATATTAGGTTTCTATAATACCCCCTAGTACTCATGTTGATTTTTAAAGTTATTTTTTAAATATGTTTGCTTTTCACATCTTAACTTTCATACAGTAACTCCCTCACATGGTTGAGAATATAAATCTATGACGTTGATTATATCCATAAACTTTTGCAGATAATAATATAATGACGAAAAATGTTTTCTCAACTGATAAAAAGAAGTTATTGTTAAAGGTAATTTGTTATTTTAAAACTTAATTTTGATTTCTTAAAAAAATATTTTTTTAACTCCCCCATGAATACATTGATCACGTATTACTAAAAAGTGGCATAGCGGAAGATCAAGCGAAATAACTACTTTCAGTAGTCGAAGAACATTAAAGACTTGACACTTTGGTCACTGATGTGTGTTACGGATACAACACCAATGTCAGAATATGGTAAGGAGTAATAAAAAGACTCGAGTTATGTTTTAAAAGACCACTTCCGTGGATTATTTGTCTTCTACACATGAATGAGTTACCTCTTAGAGAAGTTTTTAAACATTTAGATGGCGCACAAAAAGGACCTCGGACTTATGAAGGTACCATAGGAAAATTAATTAATACAGACTTTACCAAAAATTCTATAAAAGTTTTTAAATACTTGTAGGAAAAGTAAAATACTTAAATCAAAGTTTACTGTATTTTTTAAGCTCAGATAAAAATATTTATACGAAATTACATCAGGAATACAAACAGGAAAATTTTTGAAATCAAGTTTTTGCTTTTGGTAATTTATTGGCACTTAATATTGTTTGACGAAAATTTGCAAAAAATAACAAAGTCATAAATTGATCATAGCTAAATTTTGTAAAACTAATTTTTCCAAAATAAATAATAACAAAAAAAGGCATGGCTTTCTAAACTCTTCCATAAGAGCTATATACACTCTCTCAAGAGGCCCAAAAGTTTTGTGGGTGGTGGCCTGTCGAATCTCTCTACAATAATTCCTAAGATTTATTAAAAAATATGTGTTGACCTTTCAAGAAATCCAGAACAAGAATGGCGAGCTTATATTACTATGAACTCTGCATACACTTTGCTCATGATTGGTACTGACTTTATTAATAACAGAATGGAAAGATTTTCACCTTCCCTAGCTGCTTCCCAGAGAATTCTCTGGAAAGGACAACCGTCTTTTTATGTTTCCTCAACAATTGACATCATACGTGAAAATCATTATAAGAAATTCTCCTTCACAAATCTTAAAGAACCAAAAATTTAGAACTTGAAGCTTTCGATTCGGACATCATATCTTTTCATGACTTAAACAAAAATCTATTTTTAACTGTGGACAATTTTCTTTTAAGCTTCAAATAGCAGCTGTTCACCATATAGTTCCTATGCCCTGGCATTTAAGGATGTCCTTCGAAGAGTACCCCGAAAAAGAAGCAAATACAATTGTGGGAAAGTTTTTAAAAGATCTAAGACTTCCTAAAACTTGGATAAAAAGGATAATGTCCTCGGTAAAAAAAGTCAATTATGACAAGCGCTTCACTGCACAATTCCAAATATCATCAGGACTACTATTCTTCAATACTCCATGTAAGGATTGTGGCAAGTTATACAACACTATAAAGCCTTTTATCAAAAAAACATTCATGCCTTTTCTAACTGCCCAGCTCTTGTCATGATAAGACAATTCCTTAAATTAAATCTGAGGGGATTAAGTGAAAAATATGTAACTCCAATACTTCTGTTCGGAACCACTTCAAATCCTAACAATGGCAACTCTAAATCGAAAGCCATCGAGTTTGCTCTCGCTAGCATCCGGAGCATGGTTGCAGAAAAACTGTCGACGGCTCAACCGCTGGATCAAAGTGCCTTAGGGGCAATTCTAACTTCATCTTCGGCCCGATACTCGGTTCTCACCATCAGGATCCCGGATCTCTCAGGGACGACTTGGAGCTACGCTGGAGACACTCTACGCTTCTACTCAAACGGCTCAAAGGTGAGCTTACGATTTCTGAGACGCCTATTAAGACTTTATAAAGGTTTCCAAAGAGTCAAATAAGAAAACTTCATTGATTTTTTATTATAACATTTATTTTATGAACTTTTTATACGTTATATGTAATTAGTTTTTATTCTTTTTGTTGTAATTAAATTTTGAATATTTGTTCTCAGATATTATTTTTTACGTGATAGATATAGTTATATAGCTGTAGCTGCTTTGGATTGATTGTATGTTTTATATGTGATTTCAATTTGTTTTGACTTTAGTTAGGGTTTTAATTTGAACTATAATGTTTGATTATATATACATATCTATATACAATAACTCTAATCAAATAAAGTCATATAAAAAAAGTTTTGCTTCATAACGAAACCTTTGAACGCAATTTGGGGGGGAAGGGGGGGGGGGGTCAAACCAAAATCAATTTTTCTACGATCATTTAGTTTCTTATGACGCAACTTTCGCGGGGATAAATTTTGATATCTCAATATTAGGTTCTATACTACCCCCTAATGTCCATGACATCGCAAATGAATATAACACCGTCCAGCCAATCAAATATTTGCATTCAAGGTTCTCGGCATTGTAACTTAGATATTATGATGTTCCAAACCTTTGCTTTAGTCTTGTGTTTTCTTACTGGACTGCAATTTTTTTCGACATTCGAAGTTGTGGCATAATTTTAACTTTAGATCTGAGAGTAAAATGATGAAATAAAATATTTTCAAAAATATTACATATCCGACGGTAGTGCCAGGCTTACAAATAATGGTACTTAATGATAATGTAAAATTAATCAAATATTATCTTTCAAATGCCTATTTCTTTGATCGTTTCATAGCCATAATCATTCATGAGCTATTTTGGAAAAAGAAAGCTTAACATAGCTACTGTTACTTAATCTATATTTTTATTTTTTTTCATGGTTCAAATGATTTTATTCTGTTACTGCAAAATAGAATACAGTGTAAAAAATACACTAAAAACATACAGATACCATAAGAAATAAAATCAAATCTGGACAGTTACAAAATAAAAACATCAATGAACATTATAGTTCCAAATTACCAACCAGAAAAAACCATATATAAAAACAACAATTGATAAAACTAATTTGTATTCAATACAAAACGGCGATGCATTCTTAAAATCCTTTTGATGTCGTTCCAATAGAATTTTGAACTGTTTGGATAAAATTAATGAGGTCTCCAGCCCATTTCCATGTTGACGCTCCCATATCAGGAATTTTGACCTCAAAAGCAGAGTGGCGGGCGGCAGCACCAATGAGGATAGGTCTTAGATCTTTTTCTAAAATGTACTTGTTAGTAGTAAGTTTTTGTGCAATTAAAGATTTGACATTTTGTATTGCAGATTCAATTGCTTTGTGACTGGGGGGAGATTTCTTTTTAAGATTAAAGACACCAAAAAGAACATAGGCTTTTAAAATATTTGAGGAATCGTCTTCATTCTCACAAACGTTAAGCTTTACGAATAGCTTAAACACCTTTAGGATTGGACAGTCTACGAATGCATGGAAGATATTGTTTAATAAAAACCCACAGTTCATGCAAGGAAGCTGAATTTTGAGGATTTGTCCTGAAATTTGTAATTGTGCAGTAAATTTTGCACCATCGGCAATACTACCCGTAGATTTCAGAATTCTTCTCTTCCAGGACAAAGAGAGGCCCAACAAACTTTGAAATCTTTCAGATATTGAGATCGCTCCATCATATCTAAGTCTTTTAAGTGCAAATTTTAAAAACCACGGCTTCGAAGGATTAAAACCAATAAAAGAACGTTCAAGTGGAAAGCGGAACCTTCCAATGTTAAAATTTGACCTATCTAAGTCATGAGCTGTAAATTTATTTTGGTTAAGAGCAGTTCTCTCGAGAACAACAGGATCTCCAAATCTCTTGATAAACGGTTTTTGTCCTTGTTTTGGTATATAATATCGATTGTTGTATCCGATAAATAAACAGGATGGGATCTCCATAATATCCTCTGAATCGATGCTAAAAAGGGAGAAAACATTTCCAAATCTGAATTTGTTAAAATGGTGCCCATGTGAATCCAATTATAAAATTCCGTGGAAGTGAAGTACCTTCTCCAGTCTTGTTCATGATACACGCCCATTTTTTCAACTATTTTACGATAATAGGTTGGAAGAATATCATCTAAGAGACACAAGCCTCCCCCTATAATTTTTTGGGACGTTTGAGGGCGGAAAGATAAGATTTGTGAAAAAGTGAGGTCAACCAAGACTCTTCTTCTTTGATTGCATACTCGGCAAGTGAAGGAATCGAAGTCGCCCTATACAAAACAACAGGCACCACACGTGTATTATAAAGATCGATCCTTTTCATTAATGAGAGATGGCGCCATTGTTTCAAAGATCTATAAATTCTTAAATTCATTTCCAACCAGTTAGACTTAGACACACCATTTTTCATCCACTCTATACCAAGAATGTTCACTGACTGTACAACCTTACAACTAGAGATCGTAACAGAGGGGTCTGGATTCCACGATGCTAATGGCAGTATGCCTGTTTTTTAGTATTCATTCCAAGACCGGACTTCAGTTCGAATTTTTTAAAGAAGGACAATATAATTTCAATTCTCTTGATGAGTTGAGCTTCGGAACTGGCTTCGATCATCAGAGTAATATCATCGGCATATAAATCAATCAAATGTCTCCCATTATTAAAAGATACACCAAAACCTATATACTTTCTCATTAACGTTCTTGTGAGGTCATGTAGCGCGGATACAAACAGAAGAGGAGCAATGGGGCAACCCTGTCTGCAACTCCTTTGAGTAAAATGGGGGCACTATTTTGTCCATCTAACGTTAAAACTGAAGAACCATTAAATAATAATGACCTGATGGGGTTAAAAAACTTTTGGGGAAGAAGCTTTTTAATAGACTTTAAAACATGATCATGCCGAATTGAGTCAAAGGCTTTACTAAAATCGATAGCTATTAAAGCTCCGTATCGGTCCCTTTTATTTAAAGACTCAACCGCAGTAAGAATATTTCTGGATATATCTGTAATCTTTCGTTTCTTAAGAAAGCCCTTCTGTTCAATTTGAATTTGATCATTTAAAATAGGTTCAATTTGTTTTGTTAAAACACCTGCTAAAATTATGTATGTAAAATTTAAAATAGTTATGGGCCTCCAATTATTAAAATGACTACCGTCCCCCTTTTTGGGATTAAAACAATGCGCCCTTTTGAGAGGGCACTGGGCATTTTGCCATACTTCTCCATGTACTTTCCAATACTTAATAAATAGGGAGCAACCTCATTTGGAACAAGTTTGAAGATGCGTCCACAGATACCATCAGGACCAGAGGCTTTATTGTCCTTGAGATTGCAATTAATATATTTAATGATATTTTCAGTTGTAAACACTTCAGGCATTTGTTTACATTTCTTCTTTGGAAAATTCAGTCTATTGCCACCTAGAACTTCTGAAAATCGTTTATGAAAATATGACAATATATCACTTGGAGTCTTTAAAACCTTACCACCATCAACAATACGTTTAATGGTTGACGTGGAGCTCAAGTTTTTTGGGGGGAGGTACTTAAATCTAAAATTTGGATTTGTATCTCTGATCTTCTTCCTTTCCATTTCAGCTTCCGCGATGTCGGTAATTCTGTAATTGTTTACAAGATCAGCAGTAACTTGTTTGATAAAAATAGAAGATGAGTTCATGGCACTCTCAATGTCGTTTTGAATTTTCGAAGAGTTCTTTTTGTGATTTGCGACAAACTTGCGAACAGTCTTTTTGATAATATTAATAAGAGATGGATAAGCTCCCTTTGGAGTTATCAGGTTGGCTCTTTTGTCAAGATTTAAACCAAGTGATCTCGCGAATCGATCTTTGTAGAGAATCCAGTTAGGAATTTGAAAAGCTTTCTTGCGTGGAATATATTTTATGGTAATATCAATAATTTTGTGATCGGAGGATGGATCAGGCCTATAGAAAGCTGTCTTAATATGACGCAGTAGTGATGGGGAAATTAGTGCCAAATCGATTCTCGAAGATCTTTTTCCACAGCTCCAAGAAACGGTATCTTCGGGACAGAAAAATCTTGTGACGTCCACCAAACATAGTTTATGAATAAGATCTTTGAGGGCAGCTGAGTTGGGATAATTGATCTGAAGTTTATGTAAGTCTACATTAAGATCACCAATCAACAATAAAGGAAGATGGCTCAGTCTCTCCGCATCAATAACTGATTGAAAGAATGACAACGATCGGGAATTTGGACCATAAGCATTCACAATAGAAAAAGAACAACCAGAGGTGTTTAAAATTATTTTGTGCCACTCACCGTCATTGATAAAATCATCTATAAAAAGAGGTTTCTATTCGCCTTGTAATAAAAGTCATCACACCTCTTCTACCCGTGCCCGAGAAAAAGTAATGGAAAAATTTGGCAGGCAAAGCCTACAATTTTCGTTGCAAGTCGACGAGACCTTGGTTTTTATATCTTGTAAACAAATAATATCCGGATTAAGAGACAGAAGGTGTTTCATGATTATTCCTTCTATCTCTACCACCTCTAACATTAAAAGAAAGGATTTTTGAAACTCCCATGCTGGTTTCTATATCCTTAGAAATCGAAGACGGGAAGTGGTCGGTGATTTTATATTGTAAAAAATTATTCCGAATCATTTCTGGATTTCTTTTTATTATTAGAAGTATTTATATCAGGCCCACTATTTGAATCTCTCCTGTTTCTTTTGGTTAGGGACTGGGATCTCGTGCGCCCCAGCAAAATTAATTTTTCATTTAATAGTGGCTTTTTTGGCTTTCCCACAGTTTTTGTTTGAGAAGCAGAAGAACCATGAGCTCCTACACTAGCCGAATCAGATACTATAGCATCATTTTCATTTGAATCATTTTCCATAGGTGCAATTACATTCCCAGTCGAGTTATTGATAATATTATCAGTATTTACGGGTTCAATGGGTGTACCCACTTCAGGGGCTATATTATCAGAATTTACGGGTTCAATAGGTGTACTCACTTCAGGGGTTATATTAACGGGTATGTCAATGATTATTTCAGCTTGTGCCTTATCGTGTTGAACAGGATAATCATTTTTGTAAAATATTCCAATTCTTTATTTTCAATTTTCTTTAGCCTGGCCATCATCCAAGACTTGTAAAAATGTATTGATCGTGTTTTTTCTCCACATTTTGATCTAAAATGTCCAAACCTGAAGCAGTTAGCACATTGTCTTGCCTGGCCAAGAAACTCCAGTGATTCAATCTCCTCTCCACATGGGATCAATGAGGGTATGTTTTTTGGGTTTCCATTGACGTTAACGATCAAATCAGAACTTTTTGTGTTCCAATGTTGATACTTCGGGTCATTGAAGATCGGAATTTTTTCAGAGCCGATTTGTCAGAGACAGATGCATTGCCAACACGAAGAGAGTTTACTTTACAAAAGGGGTTTAATAATCCGCGCACTGCCTGTTCGCAAATTTTCCCGTATCCGTATTTTAAGGTCAGGTCAAAATTATGTTCTCCATCCCTTGCAAGCATAAGTTTGCGACAATCTATCATCACTTTAAAGGGGTTGTTATCTTCATCTCTGAAATCAACTTCTATCGGAAGAACAATGTCATTAAGGATTCTATCCATTGGAATTTTTTGACTAGTTATAATCAAGGGTCTATGAGGTCTGTCCCAATTTATGCTGTGGACTTCTTGTGGCTTAAGCTTAAGAACATTTGTAGCAATGTGGGCCAAATTTCCTGGGTGCATTCGACTTTTGCTCAAGGGAGACCGTTTATCAATCCTTTGAGCAAAAAGACAAAAAAATCCAACCTTTCTATCATTAACTGAACCATCAGAGACAAATTTAAATGCATCACTTTTTATGTTTGCACCAGCAATATACTGCTATACGACATAGGACGACTCGTTTTTATTGATTGGTTAGCCTCCTGGAAAACCGTGTCCATGGGGCTGGCTACGGAACTACTAGCATTGAATCCAAGAAAAACCGTGTTCTCAGATACACTTGAACAGGTTCCTTGTATAATTGAAGATGGGATAGAAGAATCATCATTTTCTTATCAGGAGGTTTATCCCTTGTAACCTCAGACATCATATCACGATGGCAAAAAAGAAGAAGCGAAGAATTAAAAATAAAAGGAGAGTTATATCAGCGCAAACTAAAATATATATATATATCAAAGGTCCACGAAATCTCAACGAGAAGAAGTTACTTAATTTATCTAAATTTTGCACATATATTATAATTTAAGCACATACGATTTGAAACATTTGTACCCTTACATTTTATAATATAAAAAATCTCTACATCACCATATGGTGACAGCAATGAGTTAGTGATCCAAGTTGATCCATTTGATCATTTTCCATTTAATAATCATATCTATGTAATAAAAAAAGTAGAAACATACCAGTAAATATAATTTTTCAGTTGGTAACTGATCTTTCATTTTTTACATGCTCATTCCTCCTTATTATAAGTAGATGTTTTATTAAATAAAAAGACTTTTGAAAGTCAATTCAGAGGATTCGCAAATAACATAGATCGAGGCTCACGAAAGGAGACATTTTGAGTCTTTAATGTTTATATTCTTCTCTCTGAGTTGTTGTTCGCCCTCAACAACTGCGAGTGAATGATGCTTTATTTCAGAAAACAAACTGCTTCTTTATTATCCACTTCATTTCCTTTCAACTAATCACGTTGCAGGAAAAGTCCTCATTTTTTTTGCCTTATTATTTCAGTTACATACTTATATCCTTGCTCACGAAGTTATAGAGAAATGGAACCGTGGTGTTTAATACTTTCCAGGAATTAAGAACTCCTCCAAGCCCTTTTTTGAAACGCAGAAAATATGAAGTTCAATGTTGAATGTTACCATTGTTTTATAAGTTCATAATAATAATGAATTAGACCATCATTTTTGAAATATTGATATGAACAGGCACATGATATATATATAATATATATATATATATATATATATATATATATAGGGAGTACACGTATGATTCGGACTAATTAAAACGAATTTTGAAATGTTGATAACTTATTTATTTATCAACATTTTCAACAATTTTTGTTAAATGAAAGGCACCAATATATAAATATTTTATTTTTAATATAGCCCTCATCAGCGGCAAGACCATCTCGAGGCGGTGCCTGAAGCGGCCGCAGGCCTTGGCGACGACGTCCTTCTTCATATTGGCGAACTCCTCCACGATGGCGGCCCTGAGGGAGTCGAGCGTGTTGTGAGCGTGCTTATGGTCTTGTTCCGACCATGCCCCAGAAGAAATAGTCGAGGGGGTTGCAGTCAGGGGTGCTGGGGGGGGCACCAGTCCGGGCTCCAGTGGTAGGGGAGGTTCTCCAACAGACGCCTGGGTCTCCCTCGACTTGTGGGCGGGAGCCGAGTCCTACTGGAAGACATATGACTCCCATTCGCCACCAAGTCCATCCAGGGCTTCACGACGTTCTTTATGACGTCGATGTAGATGGCCGTGTCGACCTTGAGGTCCTTCTCAAATAAGTGGGGGGCATGACGTCCCCCTCACTGCTGATCACCCCCAAGACCATCACGGAGGAGGGGAGCTTCTTGTGCTTGACGACAGGCACCTCGTTCACGAGTGGCAGATCACTATCACTCCACTGGTCGTAACGGTCGACTTGGGGTAGTGAAGAACTCTATCACCTCCTTTGACTCCTCCCGGCAAGGAAGGAAGCGAACATCGCATGCCTTTTCTCTCTTCCATGGCTAAATGTTGACTGATTTTCAATCTGTTTTGTGGGCAGATAGATAAGATGCAAGCGCAGTAACGTACATATGTGCGTTGCAATATCTCAAAAAACAAAGACGACATAATCGATCAAATTTAGTTCGGATTATACGTGTACTCCCTGTATATACATATACATGTATATATATAAATATATAATTATCATACAAAGATCATTTCAATCCATAAGATACTTATATTCAAGAAAACCAAAACGAAATGGATAATAAGTAACACTAACAAGCAAATATTAAAAATAGTAATTTGTTATTATCCATTATCTATGATCGCTATTTGTCCTTAAAAAATGTATTTTATTATAACAGTAAAAAGATTCATTTATTTATTGGGAAGTGGATGAATAATCTTTAATTGTTTTTACTAATTCGAGTACATTCAAACCAGTTAATACGACATATGTGTATAGTGATCACTCGCTTTTAGCAATCACTTCAAATTAATATAAGGACTCAAAACTGTTTATACTACTGCAATAATAAAAACAACAAGCGCTTTGGTTCATTTCTTTTAAATGTTATTATTCATTCTAAAATAGTGACAGGTTAGTTTCTCTCGTCCACGAGAGTCCTGTAGAATAAGTAGTTACTCCAGACTCAGGAGGGAACTCCGTATCCAAGTTCCCCCTCAAGAAGAGAATAAATTAAGCTGTATAATATAATGGAATAATGTAAACACCAACAGATTATTAATTATAGAAATAAGGAAAGAGGTTTGTGATTAATTTGATACTATAATCAAAGAGGTGCCAGAGAAATACAAGAAAGATGTCTCTATGTTTTTAAATCGACAGCATTTTTTTCTCTTTTTTATGTAATGTTGGGTATAAAGTAATCCCTACCCGTTAAGTGTATGAATTTACAAAAATAAAAGTATCATATTGACTTGTTAACACATGGTTTTTTGTTTGTGTCATTAGACTCATGGGGGCTATTGATGTTTCAAGTGGTGATGACAAATCTTTTCTTTATAAGGCTTGACCTCAAGTTCTTGAGATTGCTTCAACTCCAATACCTCAAACCGTCTTGCAATAATGAGATTGCAATTTATCACTTTATGGGATACAAAGAGTAATATAAATTCAATACATTTATTAGTCCGTTGAACTGTAGAATTCCCAAGTGATCATGAAATGAAATATTAATATGAGCAATCAAGTTTTATACATGGAGGACTGGCGCTACTTATTGAATATCAATAATTGATGTCTTGTATAACATTTGAGGGTAATCTTAAGAGCTTCAACAAAAGAAAAAAATGTATTTTAAAAACTTTAATATCCAATGGACAAAAATCAACGCGATAATACCTAAATATATGAAAATAAATACAATTCTACCATATGTATATATATATATATAAGGACAAAAAAATATGTATATGTAGTTGATCAAGAGGATTATGGAATGAAACCATAATTTATTTAATTGGACTAAATATTTACCTTCAATCCCTTTACCAAGTGTAACTATCGTAAAAAGAAAAGTGTCCATATAGAGAAATATAGAGATACATAAGATAATTATTGAATAGGTGCAACAGCTGCTAAAAATAGAGTTTAATTATTCAAAATCATAACCTTTTACAATTATAAGTCATAGAAATGTCGATATGGAGACAGGAGTAAAACTAATAAAATATATATATTATATGTTGCCAAAAAGTGAGCCCGAATATTAAAGTCCTAAATTCAAATTTGGATTACTACTCTGTTACACCTTCAAAATCTTTATTTTGGCTATTGAAACAACGAAAGTATATTATCAAAGAATCT
Source organism: Caligus rogercresseyi (assembly GCA_013387185.1). Classification (NCBI taxonomy): domain Eukaryota; kingdom Metazoa; phylum Arthropoda; class Copepoda; order Siphonostomatoida; family Caligidae; genus Caligus; species Caligus rogercresseyi. The sequence continues at coordinate 23,966,049 of CP045891.1, forward strand.
CTACTAAGGGGTTTTCTAAGGGGAAATCTTAACTTAATGGAATTAAAGTACATTAAATCCTTCATACATAAATATTGATGGTCATAATATGTTTGTTCACATAAATATATATGAAGAGTATTTACTGGCATATATCCTATGTCAATGTTTTCCTCCTTTTATCAAATAAATATAATGGAGAAAAGAAAAAACAAAATTTCAATCAATTAATAAACATTTCTTAATCCTTCAATGAGAAGGCATGCGTTGATTTCACTGACTACCGCCATATAAATGCCTCATTAGGTTCCTTAAGTGCCGTCAATAATTGAATTTAAGCTTGGGCACATGCACCCAAGTCCAAAGCAAAAAAATCAATTTTCTCCATCTATGAAGGTTTTTCTATTCTTTTTATTTAAAAAAATCGTATTATTGATGAGTTCGATGTATCCTTGATTAGTATTAAATATACAACGTAGAAAGGATTCATGAGAGAGGGGATGTGTTCTTTATAGGCTTGCACATAAAAAAAGACTAATATATATGTAACCACTCTAAATGTTATTTATGACTATATTGACTTGAATAGGGGACGAAGCTTTTTGACACAACCCCAATGTAATTATTTCAACAATCCTGGGATATTTATTAAAATCCCTTATGTAAAGACTTTACCAACTCATGATCCTCATTCCAATAATATAATTTAAATATTTATAATTTAAACATTTATGGAATGTGTAAGGATACCAAACAAGGACTCTCTTTTCGAACGTGATTTGTTTGAAAGTAAAGGAACTTGAAACATTACAAAATCAGTAGGCACTTTATGAGTAAAAAATAACTTCATCCTCTATGATAAACCTCAATCGACGGAGGTAATGGCATTTGAAATTATACCTAGTCCAGCGTCATAGAGGGGGCATTGGGGGAGGCAATATCCCTCAAATAGGGTTTTGTCTTTCCCCAGACGGCTAAAAATTATTTGTACCATATATTATCTACGCTATTCCTTGGGGTTTTTTAATTTAATTTATATTAGTGGAAACATTAATATGTGGAAAAAATGTAAAAAAATTTTGACCAACTTTTGTGATTCAATATATATTTATACTAAATTAGTCTCATATCTCCCTTGATCGGAAAGACAACAAAAGATACAGACGTATATATTAATAGTTCCAATACTACATAGAGTAGAGGCTATTATTTTTTCCTGAAGTTCAAAAAAATAACCTTTATTTATTCAGCCTACCGTGCAAAAAAATTATTAGTCACAATAACTACAAGCTGGGAATGGGCCTCTTTTATAGGAGTGCAGCTGTTGGGTTGTGTCACAAGTTGTCATCTCAAACAGAGATGTGATGCTGTATTATCTTAATTATTGAGTACAGCGACTAACACCAATAATGAAACACCATCGCTATAAAAAAACCACACTATTAAAAAGAAAAAACACCTTGATAACGATATTCTTGACGCTAAAGAAAGTGTGGGACACGCACAATACAACATGTTGAATTGAACTTGTTTTCTGTAGTGCCATTGGATTCTGGGTGAATAACAGATAATTCTGCGAACGTGATGGACAACTCATATTTGCATTTATAGCTCTGACCTCCTGGGAAACAGACTATTTCAAGACAAAAACGTTAAAAGAATCATTGATTTGGAAGGAGTTGAAAATGTACTGACACAGTACATTCCTTCACTCACAAACGGTGTTGGCAACAAAAGGGATTTTCACACAATGCTGTACATTGCCTACTATGTTGTTGGCATTCCGACTGACCCTGATGCCTGTTGTGTCAAGTGCAACCTATGAGAATTGTTTCTCCACTTTCAAGGGTATATTCACCAATCGTAGAAATACTATGAGCAAAGCACAACCTATACAATAGGCGTTTGAGAGAAACTTTACATTAAATCCTCAACAGAAATGAATACAAAGTACCCTACAGACCACAACCAAGCCTTCAGGTTTTTAATGGTATGTGATAACAATATATATATATAACCTCTTGTATTAAATATGTTATAAATAAATAAAATAACATAAAACATTGCTTATAATTAATTGGGATTGCTGAGTAAGATCTAAACAAAATTATATAATGATGACTTTGGGGATCGCAAAAGTATTTAGATTTTTGAAGTTGTTCCCTAGCAATTCGTTACCAGTTTCTTTATTTAATTTCTTAAAATTCCAAACTTCTATTTTAAACTAAAACTTTTCAGTGGACAAGTATAAGTGTCAGGTGTAATTTAGATTATGTGGACATTTATGGAGAAATAATGTTATGTATGTTTGTTTTAACCAAATTTTTTTGTATTAGTACAACTTTATTTCAACTATTTCTTCACATCAAAACTTATAATATAATGATACTATCACTTGATTTAATTTTGATTTATGTGGTAATATCTGAAAAAAAAAAATTTTCTATTTTCATTTTATAACTTAAAATGTGTAACTGAGCTGTATATTTGAGCCATATTACCCATGGATGGTAAATTTCAATTTATTTCGATTACTATTTTAGATAAATACCAAATTTTATTTAAATTATTAAAAAAGTCAATTATGAAAAACGCTTCACTGCACAATTCCAAAAATCATCAGGACTACTATTCTTCCATACTCCATGTAAGGATTGTGGCAAGCTATACAACACTGTATATCATGACTTTTCTAGCTGCCCAGCTCTTGTCATGATAAGACAATTCCTTAAATTAAATGGGAGGGGATTAAGTGAAAAATATGTAACTCCAATACTTCTGTTCGGAACCACTTCTAAGCCTAACAATGGCAACTCTAAATCGAAAGCCATCGAATTTTCTCTCTAGTATCCGGAGCATGGTTGCAGAAAACTGTCGACGGCTCAACCGCTGGATCAAAGTGCCTTAAGGGCAATTCTAACTTCATCTTCGGCCCGATACTCGGCTCTCACCATCAGGATCCCGGATCTCTCAGGGACGGCTTGGAGCTACGCAGGAGACACTACGCTTCTACTCAAACAGTTCAAAGGTGAGCTTACGGTTTCTGAGACGCCTATTAAGACTTTATAAAGGTTTCCAAAGAGTCAAATAAGAAAACTTCATTGATCTTTAATTTAACATATATTTTATGAACTTTTATACGTTTTAAATAATTAGTTTTATTCTTTTTGTAGTATTTTAATTTTGTATATTTTTCTCAGATATTATTTTTAAGTGATAGATATAATTATAGTTATAGATATAGTTATAGTAGCTGCTTTTGATTGATTGTATATTTTATATGTGATTTCAATTTGTTTTGACTTTAGTTAGGGTTTTAATTTTAAACTATAATGTTTAATTATATACATATCTATATACAATAACTCTAATCTAATAAAGTCATATAAAAAAATACTAAGCACTGTTGGTAGTAATCCATTGTTTGATGATAATTTTTATCTTGATTTTAAACTTTGATGCAAAAAGCTTATTTGTACCCTGGTTTCTATTAAAATAAACCATAATTTGGTCAGAGTTTCTTTGTTGAATAGTCCAAAGTATAAAATGATATGAGTATCTGTATTTGCATCTCACAAAAAGATCCTATGATTTTCATTGAAAGTCTTAATCAGTATTACTCGTGAAAGACATTCTTCATCCTAGAAGAACTATATCAGCTTTGAGATTAGATATTAAGTGCACTAGCAAATTTGATTATATTATTCAGTCAAGGTTGTTCTATGTGCTGAATTTAGAAAGCTTGCTTTCAGAGTGAGAAACTCTCTAGGTAGTGTAGAATATTTTTTATTTAATCGAATTTAGTATAAAGGGTTATATGAATTAATGTTCAATAATTTGTATGGGATTAAAAGCGTGATTTTTATATGTATCATAATAAAATATTAACCCCCCCTCTCTACTGGTCATTTCCTGGCGCGGGGACTGCCTATAACATTTACTATTGTAACCCACCCATCGAGGTTTTTAACTATAATTATATCATTTTTTTTCTATTTGCATTACATTTTCTTATTAATATTTATAAATAGAGTGCTATAAATTTTTGATATAACTTTTTTGTATCTACACTATGGGTGACATCAATTTTGCTAGATTTTATTCTCGACTCTTTCCAGATACTTGATAATACTTTATACGATATTAAATGAGATTGGGACCCAACTCTAAGGATATGTTTCTTTTTCGCCGACTTCCTCTTAGTTGTCATCCATTAAAGAATAGGAACATTTCACCATATTGAGCAAAAAAAGAGTAGGTTCTGTAGCTTGCTTAATGCACAATAGATGACTCATAATTTAGCTCATGCGTTTGAATGTTCTGGAGTGGAAAATCAGGAATACATTCGTTATAAATAAAGCTGAGCTTTAAGAAAAGTTTATCCTGTATCAATCAATCATTTTTAACCATTATAAAGGATCCTTTTTATAATTAAAATATACAATGCATAATCCTTATTGATATATAGAAATAACAAATTTATAAATAAGTATTTGTGTCTAATATTATATCTCTAAAACAAAGTTAGATGTAAAATAATAGATGTTAAAAAAGATACAGTCATGTGCGTTAAGGTGTGTTCAATTCTTAATGTTAGGGGCGCAGGTTCGAATCTCGAGAGGGGTGATCCTTTTTGGTCTACCTCATTGATAAGATCCTAGGTTCGAGTGGCTTAATTTTAATGTTATAATGCTTATTTATATACAGTTGGATGCAATTATGTCGGAACATATAGGCAAAATAAAGTTTAACATACGAATCATAATCATACTGAAAAAGAGAAGTTTTATTAATATAACTAAAGGCACTAAATTAAATATAAAGCATAAGTATAAAAACACGCCAGCCATTGCATATGGAAGTATACTGCCAAGACTGAGGAAAATTCAGGAAGAATATAATTTATTAAAATAAACTATTATCCTTTCCTTTTCCTCTTAAGATGACTTTTTATTAAATACAGTTGTCAAAAATGTACATTTATTTCATTTTATAATACATTATAGAGTAGTAAAACATGTTATAAATTTACGAATCTATTGGAGTATAAAAAAGATTAACGACGAGCTTGAAGTATTTTTGTGCGAATGTAATTGGTTAAATAGAACGGCGAAAATTGGTCCTGTTATACAATCATCAAAACAATACAAGGTTCCGAGAAAGAGATGTGTGATACTTAGGATTGCTCCTTAAATGCATTAATTTCAATAAAAACAACCTAGTGACGTTATTTAAAAACTATATGTAATGCATATGTATATCAAATGAATACGAATTACATCTGATCAGATTGACACAATCTATTTATTAATATTAACTCATAAACAAACTATTGTCTAACAGAAGCCACATTGACAGTTGTTTGGGTAACTCTTGCATCCCCAAGTCACAACGGACATTGCTTGTTTAAAATATATGAACAAATATTCTCAAATATGTTACTCCATTTCGATACATTTGACAAACTGTATGTACAATATTCCGTACTTAAATATAAACTACCATATAGGAACACAAAAAATATGGGCTTGGCACACTAGTTATTGAAGCCTAAGTGAGCGCAATATGTTGTCATAAGCGGTGACAAACAAGCATAACAAGAGTTGAAAAGGTTCACAGGGAAAATTATTTTCTTTTTGTATTAGTTATGTTTATAAGATATATATATATATATATACAATGCTTTAAAATTTATATTGATAATATGAGCTGTAATCTTTACTTATGTGAATAAAAAACATCAATCAATAGTCAATAATGTACAAAGTACATATTATAATTAAATAAAAAAAGGAACCCTTTTCCATAATCTTTGGTGCAAAAGAATATCGATGATGGATTCTTGCAATAAAAATGATAATATTTTCCAATAGTCGTATCGTTTAGTACACTCGTCCATGAAAAAATATGAATGGAATTTTAGTAGGTATAAATTTAAATATTTTCTTTTCATTTGAACATTTACGGATGGATGGAATTGCGTTTTAGGGGACATAATTAAGCATTTGGGCATGAAAACTATATCATTGAACCGTGGATTTTTTTTGTGATTAAATGATCATTTTTAAGGTAGACTAATCTTTTCATAATGGAGAAACCAACTTCAAGGGATGGCTTTAACAGTCCATTTACTATAGTTTTCCAAAAGGATAAGTTAATTCAAGTTAAGGTTTTATTTATTCCCCAAATGTTTGATGTTCCATATTAATTTCTGAAGTCCTTTTTTTATTTGTGAAAAAGGTGAATATATATATATATATATATATATATATATATATATATATATATATATATATATATATATATATATATATATATTTCGATATAATTGATATAATTTTTTAAAATATTTTATTGATTTTGATATTTTAAAAAACATTGATTATTCAATAACATGATAAATCAAATGATTTTCATCATATTTTATATGAAGACTTTGATAAATAACAATATTCTATCGAATCAAAGCAAAAGTATTTAAAAATATATTTACGCTAAAATAAACTTTTCACAAATATATATGACCTATCTATTTTAGAATTAATACACTGTTTATTAGGAATTTGATCTTTTTCTCCACTGTTTGAAGGCTTTCTTAATTCAATTATTAAATTAAACGTGTTAATGATACCCAAAAATTAAATAGTCTGATGTTGTTAGATACTAAATTACTCTTAAGTTATAATATGAATCACTATTTTTCTAAATACCACCTCATTCATATTTTATAATAGAATATCTACATAGAGCATCTGATCTAGGATAAACGTTGTACGTTTGGAACCTTCAAAAAGATCGATATAAGATTACGATTTTTTATTTGATTTATTTTTGTTAGGATTTACCTTATGATATGTTCATCATTTTCTTCTTTTTTATCTATGTCGATATACATTCATGTCAATGCTTTGAAGTAAGGACTATTTAGATGACAAACATGATTTTCTTCAAATTGATACATTCTTTTTTTAAATGAATATATTGAAGAGACTTCAGCTCGGCCACAAATTATGTACAAAAAACCTACAATTATTTTATCTAAAATTCGTTTTTGATCTATGGAACATCCTATTAAGTGAAATATTTATCGCCGGCCATTTAATTTTTCTACAGCTCCCATTGAGAAACAGGCGAGCATGCCTTTATTAGTCTACAAAAGAAGTCCCTTTTGGCGAAGTGTCCTTATTTTGCGCGAGTAAAAGATTTTTATATAAGGTCTTTATTTCAATTGTAACAGGAGATACAAAGTAAAAAGGGCAGTAGAATTGTGTATAAAAATAATATTTTTCATTACATGCAATTGCATTAAATTATCCTTATCTTGTCTCATAATACCTTGGGGCAGCTGAAAGGTGTGTCATCTCGCTACCTTTACTGTCTAAATTATGTTAAATGCCCAAAATAACGAATGAGCTGACCGCTTCTAGTCTTTCCTTGGTCCAATTTATTTATTAATGGTTCTCTGACGTAAAAATTTCGTCACATGCAAATTACTCATTATTTTAAAAAACGTAAAAGATATTTTGAAATATGTTTTTTTCGCAATATCATACATAGATAGGTATACAATAGTACAATTCATCATTGACAGATGGCGTGCATTGTCTCCACTGTTGTCATAATCAATAATCCCCACGATGACGCACCCATTCAAGAATGATACGGAGAAGAGGTCGGTTGTAGGTTGTGACGCAAGGGGCCTTCCTCATCCCCATGCTCATCCATGATGAGCATCATGGATGAGAGCCCTCTGGCATGCATGCATGGAAGGAGTCCTTGGACGGTGTTGTTGAGGAAACATATTGAATACCATTTAGAGCATTCTATTCTTGGAAAGGGACAGCAGCTGCGCATTTGGGAAGGAGGAAAAGTTAATTAGTATGATACTTGACCTAAATCTGGTGAAAGTTTATAATTATTTAACCTTATAATATATAGTTATATTAGAGGCCTAATTTGCACGGATGAGCTGTGTTGGAAGAGAAGAGAGAGAGAGATGCGCGGATTCCTTCAAAAATGACAATCTATGGCTCCTTGGCTTTACTTTATTAAGAAAAGGATAAATAATAGTAATAATAATATTAAAAGTAATGTAAGAGTATGTTGTATATGAATATAAAAAATGAAAGTTTTACAATTGAAATAATAATAATAATAAAAAGTAACTCCCTTTTTTAACATTATTATTCTTCTATTTGAATACAATAATAACAGCTTGTTTCATTTTGAATAATAGCCCCTCGTATTTACCATCATAAGTACGTATGTTCATACATACATGGTATGTAGCAAGGAGCCAAGAAAAAGGGCCCTATGATATATTATTCCTACCATTTTGTAGATAGAATATATACATATGTACATATGAAGGATCTGCCTACTAACCTAGATAAGCAAAGGTTATCAATAATATATATATATATATACCCATCTCACTCTCTCTAATTAAATGTGATATAAATATTTGAAATGATATGCATGGACAGCTTAGTGGAGATAAGATGCCCTCCTTTTTATTACGAGGTTGCGTGATGATTCTGTGGGTCTCAATTCTTTCCCTTGTATATTGAATTTTTTCCAATCATTCTCCGCGCTATGTTTACCATATTCTTTATAAGGACATGGATTCCTCATTGGCGGGTTTAAGTTTGGACTCATATGCCGTCTTATAGGAACAGTAGAGATTCACACCGATCCTCAATGAGGGATGTTTGATATATTTAGATGTCCTAAGAAAGGACCGCAACATTTCATAATAATATTCTTGTTTTAGAAAACTTAATTGTCGATTTAGGGACAAATGTATATGTACAATTAGAGAACGGGTTTTCAGTTAATAATCACTAAGCATTTTCTTTTTGCATGCTTAACCACTAGATCCACAAACTTTATCTGGCATGAAGAAACTATCGTGTATATGAACATTTAAGTACATAACTATAAAAAACACCTCAGTTAGTGATAAACATGATATATCTACATTATTTCACTCCATCACGGTCTTCCAGTGTAGTGAATGTTTGATACCTCAACACTCATGAGATCTTCCCTTTCATTTCAATGGGATGAAGGTTGTGTTAGTTGACAAATTGAGCGGGTCATTGCACTAAGATCACAACGATCTTGCATTTTTACCAAATTACTATCATTTTATTTGAATGTGGACCTCCCCTCTTTGTACGTTGATCATAAATAGTGCATGCCAGAGATTTCACAAGGGGCGCAAGCATGGCACTTATAAACCCTCTCCCCTCCATATTTCTAACCTAACATCTGACACTCTTTATTGCAATTTTAATAACCCAGCTCAACTGAGTTCATATTATGTATGTTAAGTTCTGTCGCTCTTAGAGAGAGAGAAAAAAGTTATCTAAGGACCCTTTTCATACATGTTTTGAATATCTTATTCTCAGTGCATTTTTATTGGACTTGTATTTTGAAGTAACACAAGGGCTTGGGACAAAAGGTTATTCTTTGATTTCTTCCAAGAAACTTATGATATATAGTCGTAGAGAATTGCTATATATTTCCAAGCTTAAGGATCAGAGTTTTATGTGATGTACAGGAATTGGCGATGTTAAATAAATAATTGCAATATCGCACAACATAATACAACAATATCGCAAAAAAAAATCTGGAAAATTTGATCCAATTGTTTTCAAGTTAAGTCACATTAATAATTAATATTTAGCAACTTCCATACACTATTTCTTTAATGGGCTGCATCTCGATTAACTTTTATATTGTCAAAACTAAGATTGCCCTCTCATACTTTTTTGGTTGCATTGTGTCATTATACTTCGATACACAAGTAATGATTATTTATTTTTTATAATATTTATCAACTCATTTGATCTGATTGATAACCGCTGACGTCTATGATATATATATATATATATATATATATATATATATATATATATATATATATATATATATATATATATAGAGAGAGATTGGAGCAAATATGGGATCACATTTTCTTGCTGTTCGCTCAATAGCCTGGATATTAGCGAGTTTATTTATGTCCTAAGTGACTATAATGTTTATAATAAATCGCATTTCACCTATATAACAAATATTATTCCACATCATCGTGTTGGATCTAAAGTAGCTGTAGAGAAGGTAATATTATTTTTGAAGCATTAAATACATAATGAGAATTAGATTGGCTTTAGAATGTACCAAGACGTCTACTGGATCGCCTTAATTATATCATTGAGGGACCCTTTGACCAATCGTACATGTAGAAAAATATAGGAGATATAAAATAATCCTTTACGTAATGAGTTGCTTTTCTAATTTAACGTCCAATTGGCTCTTCTAGAATTTTTTGCTAAAAAATATTTGTCATTTACTGGGACATTTCCTTCCATTTGAGTTTTGTTTGTATTTATAAATAGTAAAAAAATGTGGTTTATTGTCCTATTTTATATTAAAAACTTTATTTTTTGGCCATCACAATCTAACATATTGAAGGGCATGGTTATTTCAATAATTCCAGAACGATACCAAGGAGTATTATGTGGCAAAGGAGGATAAATTAATGGCATACTCGACTCTGGATGGTCCAGATTCCTCTCTTGAGATATTAAGATCCTTTTTAATTAACTTTATGCAAAGTTTTTTATGTTGAAGCAATTAATTATAATAAATCGTTGATTATTATCCATAAGGATACAATTCCATTTAATTTTGTAATTACAAATTTAGGTATGAATTATTGGCAATTAATTGCACTTTTTGTGATCTAGGGGATATACTACGACTACATTCATTCTCCATTAAATGCAGAATTTGGAACATGGCATGCAATCGATCAGTTAAATTTGTCGTTTTTTTTAACAAATTTAAATTGGCCCAGTAACTCGATTTCAATAAGATTATTTTCCCTATGTTTGAATGCTCATTAGAATATAATTTGTAAAAACAACACTTCATCACCGACTTAACATATTTTTATATAATACCGATAAAACAATTACTGAATTCAATTGACTTTAAATGTACTTCTTTTTAAATTTCAAAATAAACTTTATTTCTCCCTTCTTCAAAATGTATATGGTATTGATAAACTGATTTGTATATTACCCTTTACATTCTGTTCCTTTTTAACAAAGAATAGCACAAAAGTAGTCTTAGCTCCACAAATGTAGACTCATGAATCTCTTGTTACATGAAATAAAATGATGCAAAAATATTGTAGCCACCACTAAAATACATTTCATTCAACCAAGAAAATTAAAAAACTTCAAAATTATTTATTACAGAGTTTTCCCGCCCAAAGATACATCAAACCAATAGGAATTGGATTTTAAGAACCAGGGATTTGGCACTTTGTATTTTCCTAGCTCAATTTCCTTTCAATCTGAATCTGTTGAAGGGGTGCGATAGCCGTGCGTACTAAGGCGTGTTAACTCTCAATGTTGGGGGCACAGGTTCGAATCCCGAGAGAGGATGGTCATTTTTGGTCTACTTCATTGATAAGAGTATTATAGGTTCGATAGACTAATATAAATGCTATAATGTTTATTGATATCTTGTCAAATGCAATTCTATCGAACCATATAGGCAGACGAAAAAAAAATCAAAATGTGATGATACTTCTTCATCGTAAAAAAATTTCCAAAAATAAAATTTGTAAAACGCCATAAAGATAAATAATGAATACTTTGTACTTTTTTTATAGCCTTTATTTTCTGAGTGAGGGGCCCCTTTGTAGTAATAAAGTAAAATAAACTTCCCCAGGGTTAAAGAGCCCTTATGAGGAATGGAAGGGATCTTATAGAACCTAGGGGAGCTCCTCCAAAAGAGGCCAGTCTACATACTATGTGGTGATTGCCTTGGACGTGCATAGTTAGTTGCTCATTATGGGGAATTCATTAAAAAAGGAGACTGCGCAGAAATTACGTAATGGAGCAACAGCGTTGCTCACACTGCTTCCTGCCAAGCCATTCTTCAAAAAGGTAGTTGGAGCAAGTGGAAGAGGAAAGAAGAAGAAGAAATAATAAACTGCGAAGAGGACTTGCTTCTCCTAAGGGCAATTTTTACCTGAACTTACTCCAGACGTCAAGTGAAAACTTTCGTTTTCACTTCCATTGAGGAATAAGGGGTTTAACTATATACACATTATACACATGTTGATGTACTTTCGGAAGGAAGGAAGGAAGCAAAGAAGGCGCGAGAAGAGAGGAAGTACAGGAGTAACAAGAATGTAAAGCAGATCAGTGGCTATACAACTTTCATTTAGAAGGATGTATATACTAAAAAATAGAATAAAGAACGTCATAATGACGGTACTAAATTCCAGTAATCATGGTTAGATATTTATTCTAATCTTCTAAAAATGTTAAATGTGTAATTATAGTTTAATTTGCTAAATTAAAAATGGTAAACAAAGGTGTGAGGTTTGGTTATTGTTAGACCTCCTCCATCATTTTAGTGGAATACAAAATAAAAAATGGTATTTTTGGTAGATCCCGAAGCTTTTCTTATCCGAATCACAAATTTATCCTTCTCTTTCTAACAAAAGATGATATATTGTTTGTATTGCATGTAGCCACGTTTAATAAGCTTTTAACCCATTCATTCCACAGGATCCGTTTCACACAATGATTAAATGAATTAAAGGTATATTACAGAACAAAAAGAAATTGCAATTTATATACCGTCTTTTTTAAATCTCAAAACATCAAATGTACATCAAAATATATATTATGCTTTGCATAGGGTGCCTCTAAAAAGATATTATCATGTGTCAAGATACTATGGTATTTGGATTCACAAATATTGGAATCTTCTAAATAAATTGATATTATATATTTAAGGTATTTTGATTTAAATTCTTGTTAGTCGAGACATTATATTTTTTTTAGACCTTATGAATACATTTTTCAAGCGACTATCAAATTGATTCAAATCGACAAATCAAATGTTATAAATTATATGACAAGCTAATTTCTAGGACATCAACATATTATTATAAGAGCCAAAATATCAAATGTTTTTTATCGATATATGAAGTGCTAACCACTGTATATCTTGTTCCCGAGAACATTAACATATATAAGACTAAAAATGGTACGTTTAAACCCCCAAGAATATTGTTTTCATTAGATTTAACTGATAAAATTAATTATTGATTTTGGATGATAAGGATTTTCTTAAGAGAACATACACATAAGATGTTTAAAGAAATCAGAAGCTTTGATATTCTTGTTCTTAAAGATATTAAGAACATAATTAATTATTGCTAATAGTGTTATTAGTGTTCATTATCCTCAATAAAAGCTGCGGACTACCAAGTCAATCGTTTGAAAGGGCCTCCCTCTTCTCATATTATTTTCCTTTATCAAAAAAAGGAAAAGAAACGGGAAAAATTGAAGGAGTACTCGCGCGCTGCGCGTAAAAGGAGGGAAACCATTTGAATCATCCTCGTCTACCATTCCCTGTATTCCTACTATTACTACTTCTACTACTACTTCTACTAAGACCACCACTATATCATCATCATCATCATCCACTCTGGGTGACTACGCTGACTTCAGTTTTCCTTCTCTTTTTTAGTCCTTACACACACACACACTAAAAAGGCAAAAAGGTGCTTTTAAATTGTAAAGCACTAAAAAATTTCCCCTTTTATTTTAGTAGTCCTGAAGTAGTAGTAGCCTCTGGTGAGAGACCACACAACACCACTCTAGAGAATAACCATTCAATTTCCTGTGCTTTTTGTGTGAGAGAGAGTAAGTGTCAAAAGGTGAAACAGTGATACCACATGTGATGAATTGAACTATTTGTTGAAACACTTCATCAAGCGATATGGAGACATCTACTGGTGGAGGCGGTGGAGGACTTAAGCCCGGGGCTCCAGGGAATGACAGCAATAATAACGACTCTTCTTGTAATAATAACAATAATAATGGTAATAGCTCCATGCTAAAGATCCGGCAGTTTACATCCTCTTCATCGTCTTCTCCGCCGCTCCATTTGAGTGGTCATGAACAGCTGACGGAGCTGACTTCTTCTGAAATAAGCCTGGATCTCGGGGGCTGATGGACGACACACAGTTTGGTGAGGAAAATATATTTGGGGATCTCATGGAGGGGAAGAAGAGCGAGCTCATACACAATCCCTATGGGGGACCTCATCTCCTTCACGGAAACAATACAACAGCCAATAATCAAGCACCGAATCATCACTCACATCATCACAACTCCTCAATCCATCACTCCCTCTCGCAGGCCCACCATAACCATCATCATCACAACATCCAAAGGACATCCCCGACCAACTCCCTAGGCGGATCTTCGGGAGTTTCTTCACCCGGAACGGGGGAAACCGAGTCCTACTACGCAAACGGCAATCGGCAAACCCTGGCCTACGTCCCCGGCTCCGTCCATCAGGCATCCTACGCGCCCCCAATGCAGCAGGGCAACGTACGGGTCAAGCAGGAACCAAGCGACGGTGACTATGCCAGGGGCTACAATGCCCAAAACAACAATAACAATAATAACAGTGCCCCCTACTCTAATGGCACCGTGAGCAGCACGACCCCTTCCCCGCCCTCGGGCCTCTACATGCCCGGGGCACAAGGCCTCAAAGTCCTCTCCAGCAGCAATTCCTCCCACCTCCCATCCTCCAACAAATACATTCATCCCAGCCTGGGCACTAAGAAGAAAACAGCCATCGGAGTGCGCTGTAGCGATGAGTATCGGCGAAGGCGGGAAAGAAACAATGTGGCTGTTCGAAAGTCCCGGGAAAAGGCCAAGATACGAACGCGGGAAACGGAGGAAAGGGTCAAGATCCTTGCTCGAGAGAATGAAAGACTAACGAAGAAGGTGGAACTCCTACAAGAAGAGCTCTCAGTACTCAGATCCCTCTTTTCAAACGTTGGCGTACTACCGGATCACATACACAGGGAACTATCTAAACACATGGACAGCTTTCAAGCGCAGCATAATGCCATGGCCGCAACAGGGAACATGTAGCCTGTCTTAAAAATTTATCTGTACATTTAAGCGATCCCCTAGGAAATAGTATTATGAACATAATTTATTAGGAAAATATTTTGTTGTAATTTGGAGTGATAGCATCCATATTTACGTATTTTGCCCCCCACAGAATTAGACCCATATTTAGTCAAATAACATCCGCACCATATTGCGATGAATCAATAGAGAAAACATGTAAATAAGTAACAACCCCCCTCCCATCATATAAAGATCCCAACATATATAATATGAACGAATTGTATTTAATTTATTACTACATCTACTACTATAATTATAACATTTTATTATTTTATTACATTGATTGCTTTTAAACCAATCAATAATCCTTATAATTGATGTAAAAGACTTTTATGAAGTTCACTTGCACCTTACATTGGATTTTGGCCACCCAAAACACTTCTCACAACACTTTTTCCTCACTCTCTCTCACTCTATCTATTTATTCTTCTCTCTTTCTCACACATACACACACACTCACTTAGATTCAATTTTCCCCGCCACGGTTTGCAATAATAAATACTCCCCCAATCACAGTCATGATCTAAACGGAAACCATTGATGAGCACAATATAATGAAATTATATACTATATTTAAAATGATATTTTAGTTAATGTTAAGATTGACCAAAGAACACGAAGCTTTTTTTTCCTTTTTTTTCATTTCAATCACTCTCTTCTTCTCTCTCTCTATCATCCTCTCTTTGTCACTCTGTATATCCCTCTTACTATCTCTCCCCTCCTATCATCTCACCTAACAGTTATGCAAAAATACATATTCTGAGATATTATATATATGTTTGTCATCACTGTTTTTTTGTCAATTGTTATCTTGTTTGTATGAATAAAAATCTTTGAAATCAAGCCAAGGATTTTTAAATTATATATTCTACTATTTTTACATATCAAAGAGGGGGGGGGGGTGCTCTTGTGTAAAAAAAGTACTCTACAAGGGTTGCTGTCAATTTTTATTGGATTTAGCAGCATTATGTAAATAGGGAAAAGGAGGATGACTTACTTATAAATGCAAATATGATTACTGTCAGTCTACCTCAGTACTCTCAGTGAAATATCTTCAAGAGTATGATACACTTGATATATATTCTCAACAGTGAAATTCCCCTCTTTAAAAGGAGGGATGCATTTATTCTGGGAATAAGTCTTCATGATGACTACATTACCATTTAATTTGTCAATTTAATTTCCAAACAACGGAAGTGATTCCTCCCTTCCGGAAGATTTAGGGAATAAAATATGATTTGAGGAATATTTACTGGCATCTTATAAGATATTCAAAAAGGGACTTAAGAGGCCATCGGAACACACAATTATTTTTTGAAATATAAAGGCAATAAGAGATTTCTATATCAAGAAGAGTTCCTTGTATATTTGAATAATTGCGGTTAGGGCCAAGCCAATCACGCAATAGTTCTTGCTGGTTTAACTAATTGAAAAAAATTCTAAAGAATTTGCAAAATAAGTCAGATGTTATATATATATATATATATATATATATATATATATATATATATATATATATATATGGCTTAATAATTAAAATGCGAATATTTATCCTCAATATTTTTTATTGTTTTTAAAAGTATTCTGTTGCATGATTTATACATTTTTGCATGCACTTAAACAAAGCTTTAATCCCACTCCCTTTTAGACACCTCCGAAAATTGTTTTTAAAGCTTCAATAGCATTTTCTGGCGACAAAAATAGTAGATAACGCTTTTTTTCTTGATTTGTTGAATAAAAAGAAGTCATTCGGTGTCAAGACTCATCAATTCTACGTTTTGCCGGTCAAAAAAGGCCTGGGTTGCCGCTGATGTGTGAGAGTTCGCATTTTCAAAAGACTTTACGCATACAAATTATGTTATACTTCTTCAATTTTATCGTCCTACGATGCTCAAGTGAAACACTTACCACATGACTAGTTTTGCCGAAGAAAAAGGCGATCATTTACTCAGTTATTCGTATATTTATTGATAAATAAATCAGTCTTCGTCGAGACCTCACAAATATAAACACTCATTGGTTCTCAGACTATATATCTCATAATCATTCATACATGGGTTTCAGCCCAACCACCAGTGGTTCCAATTACGCCTAATTCGTACTTGCGCCTTTTTACTGCAACACATATGTACAATGAATATTCATTTAATTAAAATATGAATTCAATCAAAGACGACATAAAAATATAAATTGCTCATCGGTATTTCTTAAAATAATGTTTATAGACACCAATGGTTAATATATAATCTATTAATAAGAATAAAAATATCATACCACCACAAATGTTCCATTTCTTTTACTCTTATACTTCACTACGAGTCATTATTATAACACAATATGAAATAAAAACATATTATTTTATTTCATTAAAGAAGATTGTCATTATATCATCGAGTCAACTGTCGATCAGATAAAAAGTAAACCATACTATTGATATGTTTATAGTTGTAGAAACTTTATTTACACGATATCCATTGATTATAACTTGATTTTTTATCTAATTTTTTAGCAGATGCATTTCACTAATTGATAAATGACAATTTAATGTGAAAAATATGTATAGCTTTCCATACTTTATTATTTTGGTGCTTCACAAAAGATCGAAGAAATTGTATGACAAAATAGGATTAAAAAAGGCAAAATAAACTACGAAAACATATATTTATTAATCTTAAAGCGATAGTTTATGGAATAATATTTACAAAATGATTTATTGAAAGAGAAAAATTTAATCAGAGAAGTGATTATTCAAGAACTACTTTCTGTTCAATTCGATGTTATAGAAATCCCATTCCGGAGAAACTACAAATATTTAATTTAATAGAGTGTTTTACAGTATATGGATGTAATTCGTTTTGAAACATATATTTCGGGTGGAGCGAAAAGATTTTCTGGTCACTTTCAAAATTATAGAGAAAAAAAAATTAGATTCGGCTTTGAATCGATATATAATCAAACGGATAGATCTGGTCAATATTATGTGCACGTTTAGAATTGCTCAGACAATCAGTACTCGAGGTGGAGAGCAATATCCATTTTTTCCGCCCGGATTGGGACAACCGTAGGCAGCTCGGAAAGGACGGTTAGGAACGTAAAAAGTCGATTAAAAATCCTTGAACCGAAGCCAGGATTTGGTAGGACAAAAATCGAGACCAACGACATCGTCCAGGTCAAGGAAAATATTTATAAGGTGAGTCAAAGCGAAGATCTCTGACTTATGCTCTTGTTCAAAAGAGAAATTTTTGTGACGTCACGAATGCTACAATACAAAAACATTATTAGTGCTATGATTTAGAAATTATTTCTCAACTTTATATCTCAATTGAAAGTTTTCATTAAAATATTGTTCTAGTGCATGAAACAATTTTTATATTAATGATTTATAATTAGTATTCATAATTTTAAGTAATTAGCAAATAATAATTTCAAACAATAAAAATAATTTTTACAATCAAGATTTTAATTTATTTGAAAAAATTAATAAATCACAATAATAGAAATTATACATATGTACATACAAAAAAGGGGGAACATAAGAATATAAATATAATTGCGCTAATTAGTTATTTGGCCTATGTGTTTAGGTTTTCACTAGCATTTTTAGTTGAAGTAGCTTATTAAAAAATTGACTCAAATCCGTCAATTTTCTTACAAAAGCAATAATATTTTTTTGACCAATTTGGATATATATTGATAAGTGGTTTAAAAAGTCTTTGAAAAAAACATGGGGTCTTTATCGATTGTGTCTTGATGGTATTATGAAAAAATTGGAAATAATTTCTAAAAGTGACAGAACTTCAAAAATCGGGTGAATAATTCAATCCAAGGACTTTGTGTTTCTTCAGATCCTTCAATGTTACTCGTCTGTTTCCCCAAATGTGGGTGGAGGTCTTTAAACTTCCTGAGTATCCAGCAATATAGGAGAGACCCTCGTTGGAACAGTCATAGGAATTTTCCTGTGTTACCGACTAGGCAGAGGAAGGAGTTTCCGTGAGCGCAAGTACTCAAAGGCCCGGGTACATATGCTTTGTAGAATGAGGGTGGTAGTTACATCTTCTTTTGAGTAGCCACGATTGAACTTTGTCAAAGGATTAATTAACCTTCTTGTTTGAATTCGCTCTGTAATCCTTTTCGAATGAGGTTTTAATCAAAGTTTCCTTGAAGTTTTATGAGCTAAGTTTGAGGCACTTAGCTTTGTAGCAGGACAGCTTCATTTTGTGACTAAGAGTTCCTTATTCCTCCTCAATAGTCAACTCACATTTTTTTTTTCGTTCACGAGTTTCTTGGTGGACCTTTCTGAAGAACTTGGACACACTTAAGGAGGGTGATCCAGGGATGAAGAGTGAATGAATAGCTTGAGACTTAAGCTTCTTCCAAGCAAAGATGCTAAGAAGCTTAGCCTGAATATTCCTTTTGAAGTCATCTGGAGTAAAATGACGATCGCGGATCTTCTGCATCATGCAATCCACAGACGTTGGATATCGATATCCTTCGTCAGAAGTGCAAAATATTATACATCTCGAGGATTAGAGCAAGAGGGGGTTGCACAAACACGATAACTTCCTCGAGAATATGGCATTTTTGCTTTACAATACAAACTGAACTATAAATCAAGCGTAGCACCTGTGACATCACAACAAAATAGTCAGCTGTCGCCCTGCAATTGCCAACGTCGATTCCCATTGCCTTACCTTATTTATTTCTCCTTGGTCCAGGTTTTCTCCCAGGACCTAAATAAATTCATATAGTATGTAGCAATGTGGACCCCAAGATCGTGCAAAGGATACTTTAGGTAAGAATTATCAATCAAGTTGAATATAAATGGAATTAAAATTTTGATCAAAAGAGCGGACTTGAACCCCTTGGACTTCAGCATGAGGAAGCAGGTCGAGACAGAGGCCTGTGGGGTTCTGCACCCGAATTTAAAGTCTCTGAAGGATGTCCAACAACTATTTTATATACATCAGGAAAACCTGTGCAGCGTTCCGGGACGTGTCCTGCGAGTTGTTGAAACAAAGGGTGGCCACATCGAGTGAGGCACAACTGAATCAAGAACAAAAAAAATTACATTGTCTGCATACCCTAACTGATAAACTCAACTTTTTTGTACACAACGGTACTATTATATTTCAATTTACATCCATCTTGTAAAGAAATTACACTATTATTTTAGTTTACATATTAAATATTACATTATTTAGAATGGGTTCGATGTTGGAGCTTCTAAATTTATAGAGCATGAACTGCAATCTAAAGGTGATCAGGTTTATTTCTTTCTGATGTGGGCCTACATACATATAAACGAAATATTTCGTCCTCAAGCAAACAAACTCAAGTTTATCATTTTCAGATCTAAATGAGCCTGAACAACTGTGGTAAGCCCGAAATCGAAATCCAATCTTATCCTAATCTGGTCTATAAGAAACTTTTCTTTTGATTTTCTCTACATACGAGCTTGATAATATATTCAAGTTCTCAGCAAAATACGGTTTGATTAATTTAGAGATATGAAGGATTTTACGGATGAGGCACAAGCGGTAAATCGCCCCATCCGGTATCAAACTGCCGTAAAGATAACGTAAAGATCAATACGTGTATTGTGTGATTGTGTTCTTTATTTTGATTTGCATATGTATTTACGTGTGCATATCTATTTTAATAAAATTATAAACTACAGACTAACTAATAATCAATTTCTATATCATATTAAGAACAATTGATCGATCATTTTTCAAATATAGAATTTCAATACCAACTAGTACACAGAAATATTTTGTGGTAGCATAAAAAATCCTGCTATATAGAAAACTGATGGACATTTAATTTCAATACCATGATTAACCATAAGCATTAAATAATATTTATTTATTACTTTAAGCTGATTTTTTTGGCAGTGACTTGCAGTTCTTTTTTTAAAGAACACTTAAATCCCTCTGTTTCCAAATTCTAAATACAATATTGTAGTTTTACAATCACTGGATTTAGCTAAAATGTATCAATTGCCATAGTAAATATAACCAGTATTTTCTTTTTGGCATGAAGGAAACATTCGTTTAAAACTTTGATTGTAGCATTTCGTAGGGTGTCCAGAGGAAATGGACCAAGAAAATACGAGAAGAATTTTTCAAAGAAAAAACAGACCAGAAAGAAAGACCCATGAGAGAAAAAAAATGATGACTCATGGAAAAATGGTCCAATTAAATGGATATACAAGTATTTGAGTGGAATACAACTAAGTGTTGTAAGAGTATTATTTCGCATGTAACTTGATGAAATAATGGCAAAAAATAATTTTATATTAGCAATTATGGATAAACAGTAGTCTTGTTATGTTATTGAACGGGTCAAAGAATTATTTGATCCATTTTTTTCATGAACCCTCATTTTCCTTTTCTATCTTGGGTCATTCCTTCCTGGTCCATTTTTTCTTGTACCATTTCTTCCCAAGTCTTTTTTCTTCGCCCATTTCTTTATATTATCATTTCGTAGATGGGATGAACATCTATAAATTAATTTTTATAATTTTTTCGAGGGACTAATTGTAACATTATACTATTTATTCATCCAAAAACGGATGTAATTTTAAAGAGCACAATAGGCATAAAAAAGGACATGTGATAGTTTCCAAAGCTATTCATTTTTAAATATTCCTTTATAAAGAAAAGCAACAGTAGATTCTTCAGTAAGCCTATTTATGATGATATCTTAGGATGATTAAAAATAATAAAAGAACAAACTCAACAATCATGTATTTAAGCATATATGTATGACGTCAATCAGATGAGCTGGTTTTTTAGCCTTGCCCATATATGATCTTAATGTTATACCTTGGTGAACATATGATGTAATATTTATTTATAAACAAAAAAATATATGTGTTTTGTGTAGATTTTGACTCAGTTGTTGCCTAGTTCGACAAGGAATTACTGTTTACTATAGACAAACATATACATACACTAAAGCATCTTTGCTAGATCATATGCCAATTCATTTGCTGTTATGATATTATGACCTTTACACTATTCAATATTTTTTTTTGTTCCTTTTTCCTTCAAGCAGGACGCTCTTAAAGTTCTTCACTATCTCGATAGGTGTAGGTGGGTTGAGAAGAGCAACAATCGCTGATTGGGAGTCGGATCCAATGATAATATTATTGATGAATGTTTCTTGAATAAGGATATATTCTAAAGATCTTGTGATTGCCACAACTCCTGCTATAAATAATGATGCCTCACTGTTCAATGATACCATTAAGTGGTATATTGATATATATCACCCCTGGTAATAACCCATCCAGACCCAGTATTACTTTTGTCATCTTTTGAAGCATCCGTGTAAATAATTGTATCGAGATTAGGGACTTCAAAGTTGTCCACCCAAATTAATTGTCTCTTAATCAAATCACTTTTATTGTTTGTGATGACTTACTCCAGTAGTTTGTTGCTAGAGAATCTATGTCCACGACTTTTTGAAAGGTTGCCAATACTGCTGATAGGTGTTCTGTAGGAAATGTCTTGTTCTCCATTTTGATTGTGTTGCTTGCACGTGAACATATATATCTACTGGAGTTGTACCTAGTACCGCTTCCATCCCTGCAGTCTGTGTTGAGCGAAATGTATAGGTCATTGATAGAAGTTATTTTCTTTGAACAAAATTTCGGATATTCATCTCGTTTTTCTTTTCAGGTATAGAATGTCCTCAAGGAGGACAACCACATGAGATGATTGGTCTGACCATTTTTTCACATAATATAGGACTTTATTCCCTGTTTTTCCATTGCATAGTCTGCAAAGCTAAATCTTACGTTTTCAAAATCACCTGTGCAGTCAAGGCTGACCGCGAAAGTACATTATTTTTGGAATACGGCTTTCTCTATTGTGTTTGCAGCTTATGATAGGGCGGTGTCTGTTGATAGGCCTCTTGTGTAGATATGTTATGAGTGAAGTCCATCAACTTTCCACTTCACAATTATTTCCCGTCCTTAAAGAGAAAGTTCCAAAAGGGCAATTGATCTAAATGACTTTGCCGGACTCTAATCATGTTTGGCAAAATCCTACTTTCTCAGCTCTTTGGAGTGTAGCCTGTGCTAGCAATTACTTTGTAACGAACCCCACTACTTTACTATCAAGTCTAACTATCCGGAACGGCGCTTGTGTATGGATTAAACAAATTGAAGGAATTCCTAACATTTTTGCAATCAACAAAGTTGATGTCATATTTTTTTAAGGGACTCCCATAGTTGACATTGAATCTGTAGTTAGGAAAATGTGTTTCCATGAGTATTCTCAGGATGCAGCTTCTACTTACAATGGATTCCAACTTTCACAGTCGTATTGGGGTAGTAAGGATACTGACGTAAAAGAGGAATTTTTGAGAATGTCATCGAGGTAAACAACCTTCTTGTTGTGAACGAGGGAAATTATCCTACTTTTCTCACTCAAAGTGTCAGCTCAACGTATGATATCACAATTATGAATCAAAAAGCCGTATGAAAGTTTGAAATCGAGAGATGGTATGTGGATCTTAGGCCATCTATGTTGTACCATCGATACATAGTGTGAAAAATATAAATCAAGTGCTGAACTGCTTAGAAACTTCAGAAAAGCTGACTGGAACACCTTTAGGCACCACATAGAAATGATGACACTACCAAAATGTCTCCCAACGCAAATACCAAAAATCAATGCGACGAGACGTTCATGAAAGTAATAAATAAGGGGATTGATGTAAAAATGATTAATTCAAAATCAGTTCCATGGTGAACTAAAAATCTTTTCTAGCTTGAGACACAAACTTAAAAAACTTGAGCCAAAACATCAACATAGTTCTTTTCGAAAAGAATACCAAAACTCCATAAAAGAATACAGAACCTCAGTCAGGATATCACAAAGATATCTTGGAATATCTAGCGCTGAAATCATTTAGGACTTTGCCAAACTATTTGGATGTCAAAAACTGATTTGTCTTATAAAAACAGAAACAGGACATTCACAATCAACGACTCAGTTGTTAAATAGAGTTAATGTACATTCATTAAAATCTTCAAAATTAAAACCAGTGTATCCAGATCAAATAATTCCACACCGATATTGCGTGGCATGACAAGGTAGCCGTCTCCCTCCCAAGTAGATACGCCACAGGAGTGGTGGGCCTCATGGGCCTCCACAGGATAGGGAAGACGAAATCACCAACCGGGTTCCTGACACTGCCGCCCCCGTCGTTAGAGAAGAAGCATTTACAGGTCTCCAGGACCACTGCCTTGGCGGTCACCTCGGTGAGGGAGGGAAGGCCAGCTCTCTCAAGGAGGTCCCCGATGTGGATGTGATCCCGTCTTTTACATCCAACGATGCTTCTGGCTGCGTCATTTATGGCGACCTGCACCGCCCTGTATTCGGAATTGGGCTCCTTGCACTCAATATCGAGCCTAGGAATGGTCATAACCGCAGCGGCGTAAGAGATCTTGCCAATCATCAATCCCTTGGCCAGCAGCCGTAGGTATTTTCTTCTTGGTAAGTACACAGCCAGTCTCAAGAAGAGTGTGGCCCACTTTGCTGCTGCCTTTGCAACGTAGATGTTCTAGGGTGCGGTTGTGAAGCCGGTGTCAAATTTGACCCCAAGAAACTCAATTTCGTCGGATGCCCCGGACGTTAATGGTGAAGACCGCAACATCCTTTTTCTTGCCGTTCCCCCCGATCATAAGCTGGGTCTTGGTGGCGTTAAGGAGGAGGCCGTTTCCCCCTGCGAATCTGAAGAAGATCCATAGAGATTATCTTGTGAAGGTTTGAACTAAATCAAATAATGTTGAGAATGTGTTCAACGGACACCAAAGTTATGAGGTAAGTTTAATTTTCGCCATTCAATCACCTCTCATGTCCTTTCTCTCTCTCTCTTTAGATATGTATAATATATATACCTACATATATATATATATATATATATATATATATATATATATATATATATATATATATATATATATATATATATATATATATATATATATATATATATATATATATATATATATATATATATATATATATATATATATATATATATATATATATATATATATATATATATATATATATATATATATATATGTATATATATATATACCTTCTTTACTAAATAGTCAGCAAATGTCTACCACGATATATCCCTAAGATCTCAGCTTTCGTTGAGGGGGAAAGTTGCTTCTTATCAATTAAGAGAAGTTATACGCTCCGTCCTTTTATATAATTGGAGCGTAAACTAAAGGAACAAAAATGTAGCTCAAAAAGAAAGATAACAACAATATTGATGCATGCATAGATGGCAAACTGGCTGGCTGGCTCATTGATTGACTGACCAAGGCGCGTCTTGACCTATGAGAGGAAGGAAGGAAGGAAGGAAGTGAAAAGTTACCCTTCGAATGAACATAGATAGTTTCTCCTTCCTTACCTATTAAAAGGGTAAGAAGATAAAAGGGAATATAAAAAAGTTTTCACTTTTTTAGCAAATGTCAAAAGTCTAAAAAGGCAAAGATAGGTCCTTGCAAAAGTAGTTTATATTTCTTATGAGGAGAAGATCACATTAGTTTACATTTATAATTCTAAATAAATATTCCATACGTACATAAATATGGATAAAGTACTTTTTAAATATGGCATTCGAAGAATAGTAAGGAATCCTTAAAATATTAAGGGCATCCCACGGGCCTGCCTCCAACAGGCCTGCCAGTTCGCATCATCATCATTCATACCCCTTCCGACTACCCCCTTTAATTAATGCAGTTTCCGTCCATGCCTTTTATTATTGTTATTTTTATTACTATGTATTATTTTCTCAACTTTCACTGAGAAAAATGTAATAATAACAATGTACATAAGTAGGGACATCCCTTCCTTTGTACACTGTCCGATATTACGTGCAGAATTATATATATTTTGTGTGTGTGTTACATTATATATCTTGGGTAATGATGGTGTTATTATTATTATTATAAATGCTATGCTCAAGCATTCTTTTAAAACTTGGTGCTTATTTTAATGAAGATGGATTCCCCACGGATTATATATATATATATATATATATATATATATATATATATATATATATATATATATATATATATATATATATATATATATATATATATATATATATATATATATGGTAAGAATACTATGAGATCATAAAAAATTAAATACAAAGGTTTAACAAACAGAGCCCTTAGCAATCAGCGATCCAATAAATTAAATGGCGTTGAAAGCAAATGGTCAACTATAAATTAATTTATTATAACATGTTGAATTATATATTGTTACAATTAAATGCGATAGCCCTATATCTCAAAATATATATTTGAGGTCAATCTAATATTTAGTTTTCGACCATAATAAGTGACGAAAATCCCATTATCTCATCTGGATTGAAATACATTTTTGAATGGAGAGGGGAAACTTTTTTTCTGTGGAAGGAAATAAACTATTAAAACCATTTTATTTTGTGTATTTATCAAAATGATAGGATCGTTTTTTTCGAAATTTTCTTGCAATATAGAGAAGAGGATAATTGGTTAATCAAAATATCACAAAAGACCCTTGCCATAACTATGAGATATTTTAAAGACAAGTATAAAGAGTAATTACTGGGACAATCGAATTCTATTTTAAAATATTACAGATTCCATAAAATTGGGACACAAGGATTTGATCTTCAATTATGATCATTCTTGATGGGGAAAAGTTTATATCACAATTACAAATCTTATCAAATTGTATCACTTTTTATTCTTCAAAATAAATTTGGACTCCAAAGCAGAAAAAAAACATTTTTGACCCAAAAATTTAGCTATAGAAAAAACTATTATAAATTCTGAGGCACATCTGGCTAGAAAACCTTTGCATCATCATGTTATCAGCCGCTGCTCGATATTCAGCGCTTTCCCTTCGGATACCATCGGGCCATCGTCTGATTCTTGGACTATTGCTTCAAAAGAAATCAGATTTTACCCGTCAACCTCCAACAGATATTCTGGAAATATCAAAAAGATTTTAAAATTATATAATTATTTTTTATATATATATATATATATATGGTTGTAGGAAAATTGCCCGAAAGAAAATTGCCCAAAGGAAAATTGCCCGAATGGAAAATTGTCTGAAGGAAAATTGCCGAATTGAAAATTGCCTGAACGGAAAATTGCCCGGAAGGAAAATTATTCGAGTTTTTTTATTATTTTTAAATCCCAAAATACCCAAAGCCTTATATTTGTCCCCTTAGAACTCCAGTTTATACCCAAAATGTTAGAGTTTTTGGGGTACTGCTGGACCTCAAAACGTGATAATTTCTACCTCGTATGCTAAAATAATTCATGTTAGCCCCTCAAAACTCAAATTTTTGGTACCGCCGGCTCTTAAAATGTGATGGTATGCAAGCCTCAATTTAAGATAAAAATGAGTTATTGAAACCGTTGCTTGAATAAGTCCCTTAGAACACAAATTTATAACTCAAATTTTTGGGTCGATTTCTGGTACCGCCAGCACTCAAAATGTGATGATGTTCACTGCCGATACTTAAATATCTCATGTTAGCCCCTCAGACCCACAATTTATATTATAAATGTTTGCGTTGATTTCGTGTAGCAACAACACGCCTCTCAAAACTTGATGATATTCAACGTCGGAGGTCAGTTCTGTAATTGGATAAAAATATCAAAAATCTTTAATTTGATGAATTTATGATAAATATGAGAATTGAGAGTATAAGCCTGAGTTGCGGTAACAATGAACTTGATATAACATTGCGATTCACTATTTATGAACTATTATATTATTCGTTGATATATATTTTATTGATCTTCTTATTCAGATATCAGCAGTACCTGAAATCAATCCCAATATTTGGGACCTACTTTTGGTTTCTGAGGGGCTAACATGAGTCGGCATGAGGTGAGGTAGGTAATAATAATTCATAATACATCATTTTCAACGAATGAAGAGTTTATCGCTGAAACTGAGGCATATTTTGAGACAGAAGATAAATCGTTCTAAAAAAGTGGAATTTAAATATAACAAATTATATATATTCGGGCCATTTCCTTTCGGGCAATTTCCTACGGGCAATTTCTTTCGGGCAATTTTCCATTCGGGCAATTTTCCATTGGACAATTTCCTTCGGCAATTTCCTACGGGCAATTTTCTTCGGGCAATTTTCCACCTACCATATAATAATAAGTACTATGTTTATTTTATGTTAACTATATTTACTCGATATCTAATTTAATTGTTGAATTGTTCTTCTATTGAAATAGAGATTTTAAACTAAAAAGTATATTCATATACGCATGTACTTCAACCTTTTTTGCGTAAGAACTGAAATAAAAAAGATAAGAAAACATCATTTGGGTTATATACATCTATAAAATGGGGTCCTCCAAAAGATGTGCCTACATGGACAGTTAAGGAAAGGTTTGGTGAAAAAATATGGACACTCAATGTTTGCCATGATTGCTCCTAATACCGTCACTCTTTGAAGAAAGAGTCTTAATAAAGCCTCCTCCTGAAGGATCAGCATGTCAGTCAGGGGTCGGTACGAAGACAGCTGGTGTATCGATGATTAAATGTCGCCTACACTCTAACGTCTGGCATCCCTCCGTGTTAGATCCCCCAGAGAGATAAATAAGTCACAATTATTATTGATATATCTCATCATCATGATAGCTTGTACTTTTTAAAATGATTTCTGTCCCGTGTAAGGACTATAACCCATCATTGAAGAGTCTTGTATTGATACCCGTCACCTTTTACGGGAAGAGGTTGGGATTTTCGATTATGAGGACATGATGGGACAATGAGCCTTTCGACGCTGACTCCGACATGCCTTTCTTAACCAATCAGAAATGGGAGTCTCAGGAGCTTTCAGAATAACTCTGTCTTATGCAGTGCCCATGAAGTGAAACCATGGAGACTTAATTTGATTCTGATGCCTCTTCTCTTATTTTCTGTGTCCATAATACGATTTTATTCATTAAATATTGTCAGAGGAGGCAATTATCACACATATAAATTCTTATTATTAATTAGATAGACGTCTATAGACAAACTAGACACCAATACTTAATAATTTTCAGTATAAAGTAATAAATAGAAAGAAATCGAAATTAAAAAAACATCTTACGTTCTTTTTTTTTTTTTAATAAGAAATTTGTGTTTGTATTTTTATATAATTAGAATGCCTCCCTTTAAATCCCCAGAACCTCTCGTCAACCTCCAGACAATACCTCTTATAGCATTTAAATTTATTATCGATTTATTTTAATTTATATCTATATTTTCAATTAAAAAATTAAGAATTCTTCTATTCCTTGATTCTCTTATTATTCATTATGGACCTTATATTGCAAACAAGACTATAAATATTATTGACCAAGCTTTATTTTACTTCCTAAAGGAAGGTGTTATATACAGTCCAATTTATTTTTACAAAGATGACTAATAACATGCAGTCTAAAGATATGATAGGTATTCAAATATTTTAACACCAGAACGACCGCAAAGATGTGCCCCCCCCCCCTACATGGAGCGGAGGACTGAAGGATCATAAATAATATGACCATGTTGATAGCGTTTGTATTCTTATAACTTTAAGAACCATAAACGAAGTTCCATCTTTTTGCATAAGGTTATTTTTTAGGACAGTAAATGTGAACTAAAATGTTTATTTAGGTATATTATGCCATGAATAGTTTTACTCTGTTTCCTGTATATAAATTTAGTGCATTTTATTTTTACACCGTATGATTTTTTGCAGATTACCGAATAGAATGTTTTTAAACAGAAAAAGTTTTATTGATTATAATTAATAATTCATTTCATCTGAAAATACTCAAGGTGAAAAAACTAGAAAGGATGACTATTATTTGGTATTACGTACATTTACATCCATTGGCGTTTATTCATGCAAATGACATGCACAAGTGAAACGTATAACTTCCAAATTAATAGCAGTTTTTACTGCTCATTTGTCGATTTTTTCTTCAACCAAACTTGACTTTGTACCACTGCCTTTTGTGAGAAGTAAAAAGTACTGCTTTGATTGATTAGCTCATCCATTCTAAGATAAACTAGAGGCATATATACACTAAGAGAGTGCAAACCTCCGCCGTCACGGGGTCCTTATGAGCCTTCCGAGGCGGATTTTTCACGACTGGGGCGGCGTAGAGGGACGGGGGAGGGTTCCCCTCGACGGAAATACCGAGAGGAAGACGCTCCCGTCACCTGATTTCACAGCACAGCGACATCTATTGGCAGAGTAGGCAAACTTGAAATATTTATTAGTATTTAGCTCATTTTGCATCTTAATTCTGCACTCAGAGATGCCAAAATTTAATCAATTGTTCCTTTTGGCATTTTCAACAACTCCACAAAGTTTCATCCGTTCCGTACTTTTTGAGTTATCCTGCTGACAAACAAACCAACATACAAACAAATCAACGCCAGTGAAAACAATACCTCCTTCGGCGGAGGTAATAATATTATATGAAAAATATAGATGAAGGGAAGCAGATAAGCTATGATAAAAACAAATTTAGAAGTGATTCTTTATTTCATTATGTCAATGGCTTTTTACAATTCACGCTTCTTTTTTACGTTCGAGAAAAATAACCTTCCATATGAACTTGCCGTTAAAGCCCATTAAAGAGTTTACCTATTTCTTGTTGTTGACTCGAATTAAATATTTAGCAGTATGAAAATTATATCAATATATAATTATATAATCAAAAACACTTTTAACACATATCAATATTTAATAAATAACCGTTTCTAGAAAAATATTAAATGTTTTACTCATTTTATATACAAAATCAGAAGGAGTGAATGAATTGATGCGTAGAAAACAAAAAATCGAATACAACTTATTTTAGCCTGAAGCGTTATACACAAATTAATTTTCGCTGCCATTTAAATGTAAACTATGGAAATTGCGGTATCGCTTTTCACACTTATCAATGGATAATGCATAACAGTTTTTCAAAACCAAAAAAAATCCCTCGTTTTATTTACAAAAAACATACAGAATGAATGATTTGATGCCCAGTAAACCAAAAAAATTATGTTGATGCAAGCTATGGAAATTGCAATATCTATTGATAATTCGTATAACTGAAAAACTAAATAATGAAAAGTTAGTTTTTTGAACTTCATTTTTATTTCGTCAAAAAGACTACAGGTTCACAGTGGGTTCCCAAGCGGACATATCGAAATTTTAAAACTTTCTCAGATCACCTTCAAACATGTAAATATGAATAGTTCAGTCTCAGAACTATCAAAAAATGGTCTCATTTGTCCTCTAACTCCAATTACTTCTTAAGATATGCCCATTTGAAGTTTGCAAATTTCATATTCCGGAAACACTTCATTTTCTCGGAGAAAATTTGAGTAAATATTCAAAAAATGCTCAAATTTCCACCAAAACCCTCTAAATATGTCCCTTAGGCCCCTAATATAAGCCCAAATACCTATAATTTGATTCAGTATCATAAATAGGGCAGCTTTTTCACATAAATTCATGGTTTTTTTCCACAAAAATTACTGTGAAAATGGGCATTTTTCCATCAAAAAGACCCTAAAAATGACCCCCGCTGATAAATTTCACTGAAAAATTGCAGAAAAGCCCCAAGATGAAATTTTTCATGCTTCACATATGATAATCTTGACATTGAGGACTATCTTAATCCAAAAATTGAAAAAATTGACTCTTGGGAACCATTTTAATATTTTCATATTCTAAAAAATGAGCTTACCTAAATTTTTCCGTTACGCTTGAAATCTAGAAATCTGAACAACTTGTATATTTTTTACTCAAATTTCATGATCCAGACCACTTTTCCTATGTTTTTTGGGGTGCTGAATCCAAATATGGCATCATAAAACCATCAAACTACACTGTTCTATGATTATTGCTTATTTTAGCTCATAGACCATCATCAACTCGGATCGAAAGGTCAAAGTTGATGCATTCAAAGAATTTTGCCGTGCAACGTACCTCCATGTAACCTCAATTCATTGGATCGAACTTACTCCAAGTTCACATGCTGTCTTGGGACACAGTGCTGAGTTGATCGAGGAAAATGGCAACAGAGGTCTCCACAACTTCACCGAGTCCGGTCTTGAGGCCAACAACAAGTTCCTGAGGCAGTACAGGATTAATAAAGCCAGGAAGACCAACCAGTACGACAATCTTTCCGACTGTATCAATCGACTGTGGGACAAGAGTGATCCAATAATAGTGATGAAGAACATGGAGCGATTGTCGTGCAAGCATTGTAAAAAGCAGGGCACACTATTCGTAGTTGTGATGAATTAAAAGCTGTCATGTATGGGTGTAACAGCGAATATGAGTATTTGATAAGCATCCTCACTGACGAATAAATTGTGCTTAACTGTAGCTTTATGTTGTTTTTCATAGAGTCCAGACCAACAAAAATTGGATTTCTCAATTGAGACAGTAATTGAGATAGCTCTGTGTGTTCATCCACTTCCCTAGACGCTTCTAACAAGCCCTCAATTGGCCTCTATAGCATCATTATTTGTCAAGATATGCCGAAAAACGTGTTTTTGGGATATCCGTCCAATTCTCCTAAATTTGAGGTTTTTTGGCCCCAGACCCCCAAAATTCAGAAATTATGAATTGAAATTGATTTCTATATATTCCACTTCTCCATACGCTTCTAACGAGCCCTCAATGGGCTCTATAGCATCATTATTTGTCAATATATTCCCAAAAACGTGTTTTCGGGATATCCGCCCATTCTCCTAAATTTGAGGTTTTTTGGCCCCAGACCCCCAAAATTCAAAAATTCTGAATTGAAATTGATTTCTATATATTCCACTTCTACAGACGCTTCTAACAAGCTCTCAATGGGCTCTATAGCATCATTATTTGTCAAGATATTCCCAAAAACGTGTTTTCGGGATATCCGCCCAATTCTCCTAAATGGGGGCCCAGACCCCCCCAAAAAAAAAATTCTATGTTAAATTGGTTTCTGTATATTCTATGACCTCATACGCTTCTAATGAGCCCTCAATGGCCAAAATTGGATCAAGGGTTCAAAAATTACAGGCAAATGTCCGCTTGACCCCCGTTCTAAGCCCACTGTGAGGTTTTAGGAGCAAATCATAATAAACATTGAATCAATGTTATTCTATTGCGCAATGCCTCTTAATCCTGGGTTTTTTGGAAGAAGTAAATAAAGAATGAAATGAAGATAAGTGTCCATATTTTTAACCAACCTTTCCTTAGCTGTCCATGTAGGCAAATCTTTTGGAAGAACCCTATAAAATTATAGCAGTACGGGATTTTCAAACCATCAACCAAAGGAGCACCAGGCTACAGGGGCGTCACAATTTTCAAAACAATGACTATCGACTAATAATCGGCATTTCGATCCTACCACAGGGATTTGTTTTACTGATAAAGATCACTTTTAACTTTTTTTTTAACTATTGAATCATGATTTCTCAAGATTTCTAATGATCCTTTGGCTCAACATGTCACAGTTATAGCATCTTCGGTTCAGCCAATACATCCGACCAGGAACGGAGTTGGAAGAATTTATCCACCGGGACAATTATGCCCTCGCCGGCCTTATACAGGCCCCAATATGCCATTGGGAGGCTGTCAACGGCCGTTTATGTTTCTTGACGCCAGCGGGAGTACCGGGAATAGTCCCGGTACTCCCGCTGGCCACTCCGCCCCTGCATCCGACAGTGTCGAGGTATCCCTAGCATATAAACATGTTTAAAAGACACAAAAACTTCCCTCACGAAGGAAAACCCCCCCCCCTCGTTAAAAAAATCCTTCAAATCCTTCCAGGATTTGCTTATATTTAAGTATAAAATATGTGGACATTGGAATAAAGAGCTTCCTAAAATAGGCCACTCTCCTCAAATATAAATGGAGCTATATCCTTATACATAATACTCCGCTGAATACATTTCAAGTAGTAGTAGTACTACTATTCCTTGAAAGCACAACATCTGCCAAGGGTCTACATCAGTTTTGCCAGGGATTCCATGAATTAAGGAGAGAATTGCGTTCGGCTATAAGACAGAACAGCAAGCGCAAAGACCATTCATAGATTAAAAAATAAAATAATAACTTGTGAAAGTGGAACTACAACTACTACTACTAAACAGGGAGCCCTCGCCCTTACGCCGTCTGCCTTAAACCTATATACTGCTCCTGTACGTACACACACCAGTCATGATGGCAAAAACAGAATAACAATAATAATAATAATACTAAAGAGAGAGAAACGTACTCACTTCCGAAAAAGGGGTTTTACAGTATAAGAAAAAGTAAAAAAAAGGGGAAAGATGCGATTTTTTTATTCTCTTCTTCTTCTTGGCGGAAAAAGACGCCTTAACAGAAGCTGGAAGGAGGAAGTCAATGAACTAGTTCAAGGTCGACTTACGGTAGATAAAAAGTAAGACGTAAGTAGAAATCTTCTCTATATTTTTGTAGAGAAATAATAATAAAATAATACCATATTAAATATATGTATATGGTTATGAATAACAAATATGTACATAATATACATCAAATGACGAATAAACAAAGAGGATTTGACTTTGTTTCTTGCCATTGGCTCTTCATTATATAAATACCTTGAATTATTTTCATATAGACCTATCCAACTAACTAAAAACAATAATGAGGATTGGCGATCCATGTTGATATATGATATTATATCGCTGATCACAAAATGACTCGATGGTCAAATTGCAACAAACAAAAAAATCCTTAAAATACGATCCGACTATTTCCATTACCTAAAACTTAGGTGAGCCTAAAACACCGTCCATCCATTTATTTCCATCAAAAAATATATTAATTATTAAACAGAATCAAAACACGGGAAATTACATTTTAAGTACCCAATAAAAATGAACTTCCCGGTTTATTTGAATCCGAGCCATGATGGAAAAAAGAAAACAAATGAAGCAGGGGTACAATATGGCATACTTATTTTGAGTCTAATCTGATTAAGGACTAATAAATTTCCCTTCAAACCTGGATAAGCTATTAACAATATCGGTATTTAATATAAAAAAACTATCCTCAAATTTGAGATATATATATTTGTTATATATTATAAATATTTGCAATCTAAATATATCCTCTGTGGTCCTCAGTGGATATTTAAGGTTTCTCAAAGCTAAGAGGATTGTGTTTCTTTCTCTCTCTCTCTCTCTCTCTCGTTCTCTGACTCTTTTCTATATTTAAAGTATTATTTTTTGACTTGTGGTGGTGAAAGTTCTTGATTTTAAATAAACACACACACACAAACATAAGTGAATTTACAGGGAACGGACGCGTCATTCTAAATGCGTAAAGCGGAACGGAGATTTGAAGAAACGAAGAATATAATTAACTTTTCCTTACATTCTAAGCAACAAAATTAATAAAATAATCATAATATTTAAAATCAAATATAAAGTTATCCTTATTTTTTTTTTAACAAGGTAAAACTTTATTCACATGATATTATATCATATAATATTCACAAAAATATATTAAAACGTCGTGTTATTAATAATATATTCAATCTAAGAAGTAAAAATTTTAGGTAAAGGAACTCGAGTAGATCTCATTTTATTCATAAAATATTGAGTTTTAGTGGTAATAAAATTAATCTCTTCTTGGTACGGTCCAGTATAAAAGTAAATACAATCCTTACTCCGCAATTGTATATTAAAAAAATCATCAAATAACAATTTTAGATATTCTAAAATTTCTACCACATATATGCACTCTAATAGAAAATGTTTTGATGTCTCCAGCGAATCCCTGCAAAAAAAGCACAATCTTTCCTCCGCTGTAGTCCCATTTACAGGGTGTACATGGTAAATTGGAACTATTTTAAATATCATCCAGATCCATAATGTGGATATCTGGGGTTTCATCATACTAATATAAAAGGTTGCGTGAACAATGCACTAGAACTTCCACCACAATTCTTTTGACAACAAACAATAGCCATCATGGAACAAGCAAGGAGGGAAGCCATCCTCGAATTGGCCCGCGCGGGACACAAGCCCGCTGCTATCTACAAGTTGCTCAAATACCCAAGACCACCGTGTGCAGGGTCTTCAATGTCTGGGAGGCTGAGGGAAGGTTTGCCGCAAGGCCACAAGATGATAAGTGACAAGATCCGCACCCCCCCGAGAAGTCCATCAAGGCATCGCCGGGGACTTCCTTGTCCAGGTTGGCCAAGAACCGTTGAGTGAGCAAGCAGCTGGTCTCCAAGGCTGTGAATGAGGACCTCGGATATAGGTCATACCGAATGGCCAAGCAGCACATCCTCACGGCATCCATGAAGGCCACCAGGCTCACCAACGGCAAGCGTCTCCTCAATGGCCTGAAGAGCCATGGAGGAAGAATCACCTTCTTCTCCGTCGAGAAGAACTGGACTGTCGATAGAAGCTACAACGTTCAGAATGACAGGTGGCTTGCCAAGGCGAGAGAAAAGGTTCCCGCAGTCTTCACCACAAAGTTCCCGGCCTCCGTGATGACCCTGGGTGTCATCTGCAGCACCGATGAGGCGATGCCCCCCTTCTTCTTCAATCCCAAGGAAAGTGTCAACGCGGAGAGGTATTGCGAAGTCATGGAGGAGGTTGTCATCCCCTGGATGAAGGATAAGGCTGCTGGGAGGGAGTTCATCTTCCAACAAGACTCACTGCCCGCACACATCGCCCTCAGGACAACCATTCTCTTCAACTCTCACGGCATCAAATTCTGGGATCGGAACACCTGGCCCTCCAACTCGCCCGACCTCAATCCGTGTGACTACTACTGATAGGGGAAATTGGAGAGGGAGGTGTGTAAGGTCAGCCACAACAGCATCGAGGCCCTGAAGAACTCCATTACGAGAGAGTGGAATGCTGTCGATCCCGCGGAAGTCATTAGGGCATGCAAGTCTTTCAGGGGCAGGATGGAGAAGATGGTGGCTGCTGAGGGAGGGCATATTGAATAAATGTCTTGTTTAATACCATGTATAACTTTCCATATTGTCAAATACACTCCAAATGCCCTTTTTATAAAGCTGGTTGAAGTTTGAAATAGTTCCAATTTATCATGTACACCCCATATACTACCAAATGTCAATGTGTTGGTAAGTACTCTGTATTTAAACTAATAGAGAGAGTGATTTAACATTTTAGATTTCAAACCTTGAATTAATACATTTACTGGTGTTCTCAGCCCGTAATCTTCCTTCCTCATCTCAATTTGACTTAAAAATGACTTTTTGAATTTTTTTCAACTAAAATATGTCAGAGTTCCTTATTACTAATTAGTTTTATAAAATTGTAAAACTATTTCTTGGACCAAAATCCCTTTTCTTAAAATTAAGTATTTTTTTTAAAGATAACCTCCCATTTCCAACAACTGGTTCCTACCAGTTCATTTTTTTAATAATAAAACTGCCACCTCTTTTTATAAAGTTATCTTTATTTGATCCAGAAATCTCTTAGACATATTCTAATACCATATAAACCCTGAAATTGTAACAAATAATAATTAATTATGACTCAAAGGAATTTTATTGAACCAAATTCAGTATGGCCCAATGTAGATACGTCAGTAATTAATGCATGTCTTCGATATTGTGGAGCATTTGGTTCGACAAAGACGAATTTTGCTCAATCACCTGCAATATTTAGATGCAAGTCTTAAATTATTGCATGAATGAATTTGTAGTATGCGTACAGTTCAAAGAACTATGGAGACTTTCCGAATATAAATCAAAGGTTATAGTCATAACGGGCGTCAAAATGCCTATATCTAAAGAATAAGAATCAATATGTAAAAATTCAAGTAGTATGTAGGATGTTATTGAGGTAATTTGACTGATATATATATATATATAATATTTGAATATACAAAAGATTTCTTATTGAAAGTAAATTAAAAATAAATAGCAGTTCTGTAATAAAGAGATAAAAACTTTTTATTTCCTGGTTTCATAGAGTAAAATTAGGTTTTATCTCCTCCCTAAAAATTATTTTTTCATAGAAACCGATAACTTATTTTCGAAAATTGTTTTTAGGTTTCAAATCCAATAAATTATATTTTTCTAGATTCATAGATCCATACCACTTACACCAAAGTTGCATTCTCTCTTATATTTGGTATCAAAGGGATCAATATATCAATAACTCATCCCCGGATTCCATTTGCATTTTTCTAACAATGGTCATCCTATTCAAGTTAACCACAAGTTATTTTTCATTGTAAAAATTCCTTGATGACATATCTCTTCCTATTATGCCGTAGTAGGCATTAGATACGTTAACAGTAAGTCATTGTCTTTTAAAGCCTAAAATTCCTTTATCCTCCTTGACTTCTCCCATGAAAAATCTCACATGATTTTTCAAATGTCATTTCTCCCTGGCCACTCACTTAAAAACATTATTATTTGTATTTATTATTACTATTAATTCCAAGATAAGAAGATTCCAAGAGGAGGTACATCTATGTGACTTACTGTATGGCTGTATGCATTCAAATGAATAAACATTTTTATTCCTATAATAGTGGATGCTACCCGGTGTTGACCAAGATTTGCCAGGAATCTCTACTTTGAACTAATATTTTGTTGACACACAAAAATAAGTTGACCAAGGGAGTTCGATAGCCGTGCGTGTTAAGGCGTGATCAACTCTCAATATTGGGGGCGCAGGTTCGAATCCCGAGAGGGGACGATCATTTTTTGGTCAACCTCATTGATAAGATCCTAGGTTTGATGAACTAATTTTAATGCTATAATGCTTATTTATATCCTGTCGGATGCAATTTTATCGAACCATGTAGGCAAAAAAAAAAAAAAAGTTGACCAATACATAACTAAGTGTCTGGAATACACAGTGGTCCGAAATAATAAGTAATCGATTATATATATATATATATATATGTACTGTTTGATAGGAAAATTATTTTCTAACAAAAACGCCACTTTCAGAATGACGAACGAACGAATATATTTAAGTCCCGGCCCACCTTGAAAAATTGAAGTCCCAGGCGAAAAAAAGTGTTCCGTTCGTTTCCTGGTATATATATATATATATAGCATCTATGTTATCGAATATAGGTTTAACTTAAAATTCAAGCAAATCGGGTCGCTCTTTATGCTTTTGTCAAAAACCATTTAGAGTTTTATTTTATAAGCTTTATTGTATCGTCACTTTGGGTCAATATAGTAAGAAAAAAACTGGGGCTTCCACAAGAGGATCGGGAAGGCTCACAAGGAGATCAAGTCCATTTTCAGCATTGCCTTTAGGCTAAGAGCATCTCATCAAGCCAAATTTGTCTCATTTCCACCTTAATTGAGACAGGGAATGACACCTCAAACAAGAAGAGATCTAACTAGATAAAGAAGGTCCTTACCAACGACTACGGTTTTGAATTGGCTAGAATTATGATTCAGATTGTACACGATATATATCTAATGAGCATAAGCTTTCCTTAGGTAGTGCAGGATATTATATTTTTGACTAGATTATAACATATTAATTTGTTTATACATATATCAAAATTTGTTTTAATAGTGTTAGGTTATAACAACAAATCAATTGAACTAATATAGATTAAGCTAAATGAATCCATAGAGTATAGAGAACCTGTGTTAGTGGCCTCCAATTTATACCACCAATATTTAGCCCATAGAAAAATTATATTCTATATATATAATTTGTGTATGACTGCATTGTTTAGTGTTCATATACCTTAATGACTTAATGGTTATAAGCCTGGATCCGTATGAGACGGGCTGCTAGTAAGAGAATCCTGGTATATATATTTTCTTTTTTATGTCTTATTTGTAAGGCAACTGGAATAAGTAGCCTCTTAAAACTCCCTAAAAAGACTCCAAATGAGCTGTTACTTGTACTAAAGGGACATTACATTTGGAAAAAGTACTTTAGCAACAACAGTTTTCTATCGTCATTAAAGTCAAAGCGATAACTACCAGTAATATACCCAAAATTTGGGCATCCTTCTGAAATTGATCTCCTGCCAATTTATTTTTCCTCAGATAATATTTATTTAAACAATCGGTAATTGAATGAGAAATCTGGTTTCTACTATTGCGAAGCCCAATAAAATATTGTATGGATTTCTTCGTTGAACCAACTGAACGTTAGGTTCGAAAAGTGTGTGATTCATTTAGGTAGCATCTGATGGACTCGACTTTATATCTCAACTATTCCTTTTATTTCTCAGTATTATTAAACATACAAACCATGTCATCTAAAAGTATCTGATTGTCTCAGTCTTCCATAGATCGCCTCTATTCAAAATATTAAGCTCCGCATTTCCTCTAAAGCAAAACACTCCATCTTCGTCATACACCAGCCTTCTTTGTTGTCTTCATCACAGCATAACAGGCCGTGAAAGGTTATCAATAATCCTTTGCAGTTTTTTATTCCTAGCAGAATGTCCTATTGGATGAAACACGATACTTTTTTATTAGCTGTGTATGATTTGCGGTGTCCAGAAGAAATGGACCAAGATAATACGGCCTAGGAAGAAATGGACCAAGGTAGAAATGGAAATAATTACTCATGGAAGAAAATGGCCAAATACCTATATAGGTATGTATTAGAATGGAATACACCTAAGTATTGTTTAAATACTATTTCTCATATAAATTGAGTAATTAATGACATAATATAATATTATTTTGCAGTTTTAGATAAATGCTCTCTTTTTTGTTGTCAAATTTAGATCATGATTTTCAGATAACACAAGCAGTCCAAAAGTTCAATGAATTCAATTTATTAATTGTAGATCCAGATATAACCCTCACTTTCCATCATATGATCGGTTGACATTGCCTGACTTAGGTATCGAACCCCTTGAAAGTAACTGACTTTGTTGAAGGAAATAAATGAAGTATTTTTATCCTTAGAGCACCACTGTTATAATGAAATGTTGTATTCATAGGTAAATATTGACAAAATAATAATATTTATTAAAAGTTAATATTGAATGTAGTAATTAATAACTCAATTTATTCATCCTAGATTCAAATTTACTCATTATAACGCTGAAATTATTATTATGCCAATAGATTCAATCCAATCATACCATTTAGGCCCAAAAAATTATTTTAACAGAGTTACTCGAGCATACACTTTTTAGTCTTTACCTTGAATATGATATATGAGCTTAAGGATATGAAAAAGTGGTGGTTTTTTAACGTGATGGGTTGAAAGAAAAGAAGTGAGAATAATAATTAAAACCGTCGGTATTATCCTATAAAGTATAATTTTAAACACGCGAATTCAGGACAAGAACATCATCCTCAAAATATTTATTGTCCCTTCTTTAGTGGCCTACATCCATGACGTCATCGTCAAATCCTTTGAATGGCCTCCTTCACTTCCACCAATTAATATTCATTGAATAAAGCAACTCCTCATATTCAAGAGAGAATGTTTTTTGTTGCATGATATCTGCTGATAAATGGATCATCACTTAGACTATCGGACATAGAAAGAGAAAGAAAACAGTGTTACCAAATGAAAAGTTCTTGGGAAGTTTGCACTAAGAACCTTTTTGTTATATTTAGCTATTGTATACATGTACGAATTATAAATAATATTTATTGGGATTTTAAAGTTAAAAAGTCCCAAATAGAAATATGATATTCATGACTCATTATGAGTCTATTTGGATTAATAGAGAAGAAGAAGAAGATTTAAGAACTTTCATCAATTCTCTATCGATCCTCGTCCAATAAAGCAAAAATATGTCATCAATGATAATAAGAAGAAGCGATCACAAATATTATCATATGTACATTTATCCACTTATATATATATATACTTTTACCCCTCCTGATCTTCGATGATGAGAATTTTCTTTTTTTTCCTCCTTCTTCCTCTCCTTCTCCGGACTAAACTTTCTTCCTGTGATTCATTCTATGTGTGTGTGTGTAAAAAATAATCAAACTTCATCTGGCGTTAATTAAGAATGAGAGATGACAATCAAGATTTCTTTCAATGGCAGTATGTCATTCAAAGGGAGGATTTTTGTCATTATCCAATTATACATACACACACAATTACAAGCACCGAGTAGGGAAACGATACATTGTAGACGAGGAGGAGGAAGATGACTGCCTAAAAGGTGCCCAGGGTTTTAATAAAGATCTATGTCATCATCATCATGATGCCCAGTGGTTACTAGGAGACTAGTATTGTTGCTGAGTGAAAAAGTTTGCATCAATGAAGTCCGCCTGCTTTATCGCATAAAGATATTTAAATCCTTACACCTTTGATAGTCCGTAGAAGATAAGCCACTGTAAAATTAAATTAAATTGAAAAGGATTTTCATTGAATATTTTTTCTATTTTATTATTTTACCGTTGTAAAGTGCTTTCTTTTATTAATATATTTACTTCTTAGGTAAATTATTAAAATTAAGTTGTCTATTTCTATATGTTTACGTAATTACCTCAATTTTAGTCCTAATATATTTAATTGTACCTAACTGTGAATGTTCTCAAATATCATATAATTGAATATCAACGCTTCTAAAACTTTATTTCCTTTGTTCTTTATGGAATATTTGATAATTATTATTAATATACCTAGCCTGTCCCGTTTTCAGGTCAATCGCTCCGATTTTTTGCTCCAAGCCCTTTTCTGCTGCGTAGTGATGAAAAAATGAGATTGAGAAAGTTTCAGCCTTCAAAGGCCATTTTTGTGACTGTACAAGCCACTTAAAGTTTCAAAAAGGCCGTTTTTGGGGTCAAAAATGGCGATTTTCAAGTGGCTTGTACTGTCTGAGTTTTAGTGATATCGAGTAAAAAAAAAGTTCTAGGGATTGCTTGAAGTCTTATCTTTCAAAAAAAAATTTGGAGCACTCAAGCAAATAAATATTTCTATAGTTTTTGGCTTGTTAAAGAGGCCTATTTGGACCCAAAATAGGCCTTTTCAGTTTTTTGCTAACATTTGTGTTATAAATTATTTTAGCATTTTTTCTTGCTTTTACAAATTAATTATCTCATAATAATGCATGTCTTGTCCAATTTTCATAATGGTCACACTGATAATGACGTTTTAATAGATAATTATGTGTTCAGTCTTATGAAATCTTATACCATTGCCGAAAGAAATCGGTTTGTATTTTTGTCAATATTAAGAATATCCTCATGTTATAAGTTTTTCCAATATTTTTTTTTTTAACCTTTAAAATAATATTTTTAGTTATTGTCCAGATTTGTAAAATAATCTTGCATGTAACACGTAAAAATGATAATACTCTTTCCACACCGCCCAGGAGGCAAGTATTTAAGTGCACTACCCTTTTGTGTGGAGGGTTCCCCAAGAGGTCTATT
>CP045891.1:24009549-24053665 GCA_013387185.1 Caligus rogercresseyi
AAAATAGTGGCCACTAACTACCTTAACTCACCCCTGTTTGTGACAGTCTCTTTGATTATAATGTCCTAGAGAAGATAGTGTATCCATAGACGAGTCGTCGAGTCGAACAATAGAAGGAACAAATTAATTTCCGTGCGTAAATTATAAGAGATTAGATCACATCCATAGATTGGTAATTAAAAGGAATATTTTTAAGTTATCCTTTTATAAAAAAAATATTTTGTATAGCAGTGTATGACTATATGACAGTCTTCATTGACAAAACTATCAAAAAATTGAAAGAATAATAGTTCAATGGATTTATCCTAATCTATATTTTAAATAAGGAATTGATTACAAAATAATTACCTATTATACATATTATTTATCTGGTATATTATATATATTTTGATTTAAGAATGTAAAGTAAAAAATTTAATGCAAATTTTGGGGATTGAGTAATGTATCCAATAAAAAGTTGACTTAAATTAAAAATACTGGTTTACCAAGAACAATTGAAAAACTCGAGGACTCAGAGAGTGCAAACCTCTGCCGATCCCCACCAAATGAATCACTTGGTCTTTTTGTCATTTGCCAATAGATGTCGCTGTGCTGTGCTCTCCTCTTTGAGAGCACAGCACAGCGACATCTATTGGCAGAGTAGGATAACTTGAAATATTTATTAGTATTTAGCTCATTTGGCATCTTAAAGAAGCACTCAGAGATGCCAAATTTAACCACTTGTTCCTTTTGGCATTTCCAACAACTCCACAAAGTATCATCCGAATCCGTTCCGCACTTTTTGAGTTATCCTGCTGACAAAACCAACCAACCAACAAACCAACGCCAGTGAAAACAATACCTCCTTCGGCGGAGGTAATAAGGTATGTTCATATTGCTTCGACTCTTCGCTTGCTGGGTTTGTTTTATGACATCACACCGGCAAGCGGGAAAAAGCATTTTATAAAGTGTTCCTTCCATAGAGATATAAAGACATATAGAGCTTATTGGATTCTTCAGAGGCATGCGTTATTGTGCCCAATATAAACAAATATTTATATCTCTATGATCAGCTTACGATGACGTAGTACAAATCGCTTTGTTTATATTGGGCACAGGCGATAGCTGAACGATGTTTCTCTGCTATTGAAGGGAATAAGGTCTCTATATCTTTATATCTCTATGGTTTCTTCCAGCAAACGTCATGACAATGTATTACTACAATAGACATTTTGATGACCTGAAAATAATAATTATTATTATGGCGTTTCACTGTCCATGAAAACATGAAATAAACATATCTGGTGTTCTTTATACCTTGAACTATATATTTTTCCAATTTTAAAAGCAATATCTACTTTTCAGATCGGCACACAAAAGACATAAAATTACTCGAGAAAATATCATGCAAAATATTTTTACAATGCTAAAAAGGAAAATATTTTATCTTTTAATACAATAGATGTTATCTAAGAGCTTATATTTATAAAATATCTTATTATAAAATCACTCACATCATACATAATAAAAAATATTGT
The DNA here is from genome assembly GCA_013387185.1 of Caligus rogercresseyi. Lineage (NCBI taxonomy): Eukaryota > Metazoa > Arthropoda > Copepoda > Siphonostomatoida > Caligidae > Caligus > Caligus rogercresseyi. The sequence continues at coordinate 24,011,067 of CP045891.1, forward strand.
AGAATTTACATATTTAACAAAAAAAATATAAGACTTTGTGTTTCGTATAAATAAAGCATCAAAGAATATAGTTTTTCAAATATACTGTAATTTAACTAATTATAGTATTCTTTCGAGATTTGGGGGATTCGCTGGAGACATCAAAACATTTTTATTAGAGTGCATATATGTGGTAGAAACTTTAGAACATCTAAAATTGTTATTTAATATTTTTGAATATACAATTACGGAAAAAAGATTTTATTTACTTCTATACTGGACCGTACCAAGAAGAGATTAATTTTATTACCACTAAAACTCAATATTTTATGTATAAAATGAGATCTACTCGAGTTCCTTTTTTAAAATTTGACTTCTTAGATTGAATATATTATTAATAACACGACGTTTTAATGTATTTTTGTGAATATTATATGATATAATATCAGGCTTGTGAACGGAACGCAAAATTGAACGGCTTTCAGCTGAACGCACGTTCAATGAACGGAACGCAACTTTTTTGAACGCTGAACGCAAAAAAAAAGTTTTGCGTTCAGCGTTCAATTTTTCCAAACATTTCTTGGACTTTTTTGGAGATTATTTTCTAAAAAAACGTCACTCTTTCTTTAAAAAAAACGTCATCACTATTTTCGGAAATTATTTTCTAACAAAAAAAGTCATTACTTTTTCTGGAGATTCTTTTGTAAAAAAAACGTCGTCACTTTTTTAAATATTAGAACGCTGAACGCTAACAGAACCCTGAACGCAAAAACATTGAAACGGAACGCTGAACGGAACACTATTTTTTTAACGCTGAACGGAACACTGATCACTGAACGCTCACAAGCCTGTATAATATTATTATTTGAATAAAGTTTTACCTCGATTTACAAATCTAGATTCTTTGATGCTTTATTACCTCCGCCGAAGGAGGTATTGTTTTCACTGGCGTTGGTTTGTTAGTTTGTGGTTGTTTGTCAGCAGGATAACTCAAAAAGTGCGGAACGGATTCGGATGAAACTTTGTGGAGTTGTTGGAAATGCCAAAAAAAACAAGTGATTAAATTTTGGCATCTCTGAGTGCTTTTTAGATGCAAAATGAGCTAAATACTAATAAATATTTCAAGTTAGCCTACTCTGCCAATAGATGTCGCTGTGCTGTGAAATCGGGTGCCGGGAGCGTCTTCCTCTCGGAATTTCCGTCGAGGGGAACCCTCCCCCGTCCCTCTATGCCGCCACAGTCGTGAAAAATCCGCCTCAGAAGGCTCATAAGGACCCCGTGACGGCGGAGGTTTGCACTCTCTGAGTATATACATGCCTCTAGTTGTACATGTATATAATACCGGATTTATAATTATAGGAATCCAAACGATTTTTAATTTTTAAAGATATTTTTTTTAACAAGCATTTTTAAGGCCATATGTATCGAATAACAATGCATAAGATAAATATTGAAAAGTTCAAATGACAAGAAAAAATGTAATTTTACAACAAAAAAACTCTGTTGTTTAATAAAAAAATTACAACTTTTTTTAAGTATGTTTATTCCTGCAACCAACCTAACATAAAGTACCAAGAAAAATGAAGAAAACGCGTCCTTTCTTTAAAGAACTAGCTTGAAGATTCGGTTCGTTTGGAAGAGACACATAACTTGTATTCACACACGGAAAAAATACATTGAACCTCACGCAAAAACCGGTTATAATTGTCACGTGTATCATTAATGCTTCAGTTGCTTGTTTATATGTGTATTTTTCCTGTATTAGGGCATTAACATGGAGAAAAAACGTGTTGGCATTGTTGGTTTTGGTAATATTGGTAAGTGAGAGATTTGCATTTATCTGATTGAACAACAGCTATGATATTGATCCCCACATGTCTTAATTATTTGACTTCTTTATAGGTAAATACTTGTACAATTACATCATCAATGAGTCCACAGAGTTATCCGTGGAATTTGTGTGGAATCGCACGGCCTCCGTTTTAACAGAAGCCTCCGTTCCAAAGGAGCTATTATCAACTCCTTAGATGATTTCGTCCATAAGCAACCCGACATTATTGTAGAAGTGGCTCACCCTGACATAACTTTGAAATATGGTGAACTTTTTCTTAGCAAGGCGGACACCCTTCTCGGATCTCCCACGGCACTGGCTAACCCTAAGCTGGAGGCCAATTAAAGGCTTGTGCAAATGAAAGCATGGCCTCTACGTTCCGAGTGGGGCATTTTGGGGTGGGGAGGACATACGAAAGATGGCGGATCTGAATAGTCTTACGGGACTAACTGTGGTCATGACGAAGCATCCCAGCTGTTTAAAACTGAAGGGGTATTTGGATGAATTGAATAAAAAGGTATTGAATGAGGCCGTTGTTCTCTACGATGGACCCATTCGAGAATTGTGCTCCCTAGCTCCAAACAATGTGAACACAATGGCGGCCGCTGCAGTTGCGGCACATAACTTAGGATTTGATCAAGTCAGAGGAAGGCTCATCTCAGATCCTAGGTAGGCGAAAGTGATATATAATTTCATATTCAACCCTTTAATGCATGAAAGTCAAAACGATGTACAAAGTTGGCCTAAAAGCTATACTTTAAACTCTAATTTGGATTTTTTTTAAATTAAGAATATTAGTTTTATTCTAATTATTACTCCATCTTGAAAGCTACAATTGATAGTTTATGTCAAAATGAGTTGTGTATATAAAACGATTTGTGAAGGCGGATCATCTTGACAGTGGGCTATAAAGAAGGGTTAAGGAAGTAGAATATATTGATATATATATATTAATCATAGTTCTTATATCAAAAGTACTGTATTTTCCGGACTATAAGCCACTCTGGCTTTATTTTTCACAAAATAGGATTTAAAGAGTAATTCTATGAATAACCTCAATTTTGAAGCATTTTTTCTTTCAACTACAAGGAAGTTCTATTTTGGTGTCCTCATTAATGCCATATTTACAGGCCGGGACTTATACACAAGTAGTTCAAATTTCTCCAATTGTGTTTTATTCAATCTTAACCATACATAAACGTGTTTTATGACCGGATAAAGTCAACAGACGTGACAAGATGCTTGGGTGTGCTATTATTTTTATGCAATAAGAGCAATCTTAACATAATTTTTTTTAAACCTTTTTTGTCTTTATGACTTCGATGGAATTGTTGAAACTCGTATAAAAATAAGAATTTTAGGATAAGTTTCAAATTAAAAAATATAGTGCTCCTCAGATTGAAAAAATAATAACTTCTTCCTTGATATTAGGATCTTGTGCTCTCGCCTAAGAAAGTTAGTAAAATAGCAATGAAGCTCAGTCCGCGTTTTTCGAAGTTCTTTAAAATTTACTTTCGAATTTCTGTTTTCGAGAACTATTTTGATATCTTGGAACATACAAATGTTTGTGTCATTCTAAACGTCAAATGCGTTATTATATTCAACGCAGTAGAAAGAACTTGTATACATATCACATTTCCTTCATTAATTGTCAGAACTAGCCTCATTTGTCGGGAATATATGACAAAAAATACATTTATTATAATTTAAAAACAACTGAAATTCCATAGTTATTTAGCTGCTTATAGTTATTGATAAACAAGTGTATTTATTGCCTGACAATGGAACCAATATAATTCAGTTTAGTATGATTTTATTATCGTTCGTAGATCAAACATCACTGTTTTCTTATCACTAACAATTGATAAAGTTTGCACAATGCGAAACAGTAGAAACTGTTCACTTTCACTTTCTTAGGATATTTATTTTGCTTAACTCAAATATATTTCTCAATGATTAAGCTTGATTCAATTTAATACTTTGTAGATCCTTGGACTGGCATGAGATCCGAGTGAGCGTGACGGGTCCCTCTCAAAAAGATGGCCGAACCTTCACTGTAGAAACTGTGCGAAGCAACCCAGCCAATCCAGGCGTAGTCACTGGCTCTGCAACCTATAGTTCATTCCTTTCTTCTCTCAAGAAAGCAGGCGGACAAGGACCCGGTTTTCATCTTTGTTAAATGTAATTTTATTTAAATCTAAATAATATATAATCTGTTATAAAAAATAAGATTGTCTGCTGCAGGCAGATTTTGTATTGAACGTCATTCACTGTATATAAAAAGACCAAGGCAACAAGTGCATGTGACTTCGGAGTGGGGATTATTATTCTTTAGCCACGCATCGACATCCACATCCCGTAGGGCACTGATCGTGTCTCTCAAACCACTTGACAATGTGGCCTAGATGTCCACCATGATTACAACTGGTGCAGACACTCGTCATACCCTTGCAGGGGAGTTGGCAGAGGGAGCAAGCGGAGACTGAGGCTCCGTCATTGCAGGATCGGCAAGAGTTGCCTCCTCGAATTGTTCGCAGGCAGGAGGGACACTGACGAGTCGTGAAGACGATGTAGCTGGAGGTGTCTTGATTCGTGAGAGAGCTCCTTCGCTTTCGGACTTGAATGGCCTTGGAGTGAAGACCCATTCGAAGAAGGAGCTCCGCATAGGCGCCCTTCACTTCGTCATATAATATATTCTTCTTCGGATCTAGTAGCATTTGATCCTGCTTAGAGTTGAGGAGGGTTATTTCGTTCCTGGAGTCGTCATTATGAGAAGATTTAAGACTATCAGCAAAACTTTTTGCATAATCATCAAGAGACTGGGTATCCGAATTCGATCTAAAAAGATAGGATTATATTTTATATTACTCCAGAGTATATTTATTGCAAAAATATACAATTATGATATACATAATTATTTTTGTTATATGTACCAAGGGCGAGTATGGATAAAATATACTATGAACTTTAAAGATATCCAGGCAATTATGTTCTTTGAGTTATAGTCCAAGTCTAGTCTCTCTAGAAAAGTCTCAGAGCAAATTAATATATTTTAATAATTTAAGCCCTAAAATTATATATTTTAGTATTTCGTTTCAATTTTTAAATAGTGATATCACTTTTTTACATTTTTGAACTAATTATCATTTAGTTCAATCGGGATGTTTAAATTATTAATTTGAGATTTGAATGCCAAAAGGTTTGAAACGGAAATGGTAAGAAATGATACAAATGTTACAATGACCTTGAGTGTTTCTTGAAGGAATTTGAGGATAGAATGTCTAGTGCAACGTCCCTTCCAGTGTCGACGGAGCATTCAGATTTGCTGTTATTCTTTCTTCTTCTAACGTCCCACATGTTCATAACCGGCTGTGGTTCTTCCTCGCGTAGATTATTGCTGTTCTCTGACTCACATTTATATTCTTCCTCATAGAAATTGCACAATAGGAGTCCGGCTGTTTGAAGATCCTGTTGTCGAATGTAGTGAGTGATGAGGGAGTCCAGGAGCCTACGCCCAAATGGATGTTGAGCCCAAGGAAGCTCAACGTTAAAGTATTTCTCGGCCTCTTTAAAGAGGTTCCCTTGGAGGAACAACTACAAACCGTATCTGACTGGAGAGCGGGCTTGGATCGGCAGTTATGCTTTTCCTTTCGCAAGGTAACGTTTGGTCATGAACATGGGCGCAAATTGAGGCGATCGCCCAGGTTTTAGCAATGTCCTGGCGACCAATGGATGTCGCTAGGCTGGCATTTGTTGAACAAGCCTCAGAGACGCTGGTGTTTTCGTCTGCAATGAGGCACCTGGAATGAAAATGCCCTCATAAAAAAATGTTTACATTACTATTTTGAATCCAATGTTTAAAATTTCCTTACACATGGAGTAAAGATTGATTCTCTCGAACTACACATTTTGACACATTACATACATGTTTCCGATAAATTTTTTTTACAATACAACACTAAATGATAAAATTGGGAAGTTCGAAGCCATAAGCAAATCATTGGGTCGTTTCGAAAACACCATGAAAAAAGTAACAAATACTGGATTTTATCAAGCAAGAAAAAAATGGTTCGAGACTAATATTTCAAAAATGGTTTCAGCGATTGAGAATCACTGAGTAAAAAAAGGCCTGGCTTATAAACAGAACGAAAATTTGAACACCCTCACGTTTAAATAGTCATCAATAAACAACATGATTTATTATACACTGAACGTAAAGAAGTGAAAATTTGTATTTGAGTGTACAAGTTATTTTGTATTTCGGATGCCTACCTATTTCAGCTAATAAAAAATGATATAATCTAGGGGTATAATTACCTTTCTCCTAAATATTTACTGACAGAGGAAATGGACAAAACGTCATAGATAGTGATTTGATAGCCGCTCTCAGGAACACTCTCGGAGGATGTTGAAATGGTAGACTTTGTTCCTTGAAAGTGGCGGGAATTCATTCCTGGATTCTGCATACACCTGGGGCTCCCATTAAGGAAACAGAACGAGAGAATCGAACGCCTCTTCGTGTCTTGAGTGTTGAAGGCTGCCCATAATACGTTGGCGGGGGATTTGTGGCTGACATTGCTCTAGGGGTCTTAGACTGCGTCGTAGGTTTATTTCCGATTGGTATCTTTTAAAGAAGAAAAGCTCTCAAGTCTTACATTACAATTATATTTGATACTACTCATTGTCAAATAAGCTAAAATGTTTAAAAAAGTCCTGGAGAGGAAAAAAAGAGATCTCCAAGAAAATTAACAGACTCTGAAAGAGTAAATACATGGAGACATAGGTGTGTTTTGATCAAACTTAATCCGTAAAATAACTCCAACTTCTTCTTTAAACGATATCAAAAAATAAACCATGCGTAAAACTGACCATATTATTTTTTTGTTCAACTTAATTCTTTAATATTCAATCATTTACTCAATTGATAAAGATGAAAGACTTTTTTATGGATTCATAAAACTGATCGTTTATTATGGTCGTTTGATATTGAATTTGAACTATACTATTTGAAAATCCCCATCAATAAAACTTACGCAGCAGAACTCCTTATAGTTTGCGCGTTAGAACGTTAGTCACTAAATTAAATATATGTGTTTATAAAGAACACCATTTTTTTAATGTCTATATAATCATACACTGTTTTTTGGAACTAACTATTGGACAGATACCTTTTTAAATACACTAAAACTTCAGTGGTTGATTTCTGTTATCCCAAGCAACCATCCTCATACATATTAGTATCATTATAATGTAATTATTGAAAAAGTACTAATAAAATCTACTAGCGATGAACATAGCTTAAAGATTAAAATTGTCTTACCATGATTGTTGGAGGAAATCCAAAACAGACCAGTTGTCCCATGCCACAAAAACGAGCGCCAGACGTACGCGGGAAGGGTATATTGGTGTCCGAGTAGACACCAAGCATGTCATTCGGTAACGGAATTTGATTTTTTAAGCTCTGAAAACGTATGAATTACCCGAATCAATAAATTTAATGACTTAATTTATCCTTTAATATACCATGCTTTTACTTGAATGCAACAAATAGAATATGATTTAGAGGGTTCTTATTTATAATGCTTATGCATGTCTTGCATCAACATTGTTACATTAGTAAAAGGGTATAGGAAGGTGGCCAATATACTGATTTTTTTTATCATAAATACTTTCTATTTTTTACTTAATATTTTATGGATTGTATAAGAAAATATATTTTATCTCGGATTAAAGAAAATTTGAACATAGGACACTAAGGATTCAAATGATAGGCATGAACTAAGCTTATGTTTTATAGTCGTATTTTATGCAATGCGTAGCTAACATTACCTCTGTTTCATTTTGATAAATATTCTCAATGGCAGTCTCAAATTGCCTCAAACACATTTCCAGACAGAGTCGGGCCTTGACTGCCTGTTGATGCGCCGTGAGTTTCAGCTTCCTAAGGAGTTGCATCCTGATTTCCGATTCCAGGGTCGTTGGGCTTATGAATGAGAAGGATGGGGCCCCAGAGCCAGGATAATTGAGGGGGAACTTGATCTGGAGGGCGATGTTGTGATGAAGGGTCTCCGCACTAATGATGCAATACCTTTCAATCAAGTCTAGCTTCTCTAAAATGAGTCGGTCTCCAAAGTTCAAGAGAGAAAATTCCTATATGAACAAAAATTTGAAATGTTCAAGGGAATAATATTAAGCTTAATCAAAATATGTATAGAGGGTGTGATAGCCATCTGTGGTAAGGCGTTTTCATCTCTCAAAGTTCGAATCCCGAGAGGGGATGGTCATTTTTGGTCTACTTCATTGATAAGATCCTAGGTTCGAGTGACTAATTTAATGATATAATGCAAAAAAAATATGTATAGCAGTGACTCACTGACGGGCTCACAGACTCGCTTCTAAAATGATCAACATTTTACTAAGAATCCCCCTTGCAATAAAATTGGAGTTATACTCCGATTTATTGGTTTGGCACCCCTGATGTATAGAAGCACTGAATTATGTATGTCAAAATTATTGCTTCAGAGTAGAACAACATATCAAGTTTAGTTTGATATCCTATATCTATTTATAGATTATATATTTTTTGGTTTCTTTTTTATTACTAGAATGTTTGTTCTTTGACATAAAGTGAGAATTCAACTGGGAAATAATATTCCAGATGCTTACAATTTTGTTTTCTATTATAACTATTCATTAATTTCATATGGGTGCATTTATCAATTACATTAATGTTCCAGGAGTTTTTTTGTTCATTTTAAAGCATTATTACATGACCCAATGGATTCAGTATGATAATTTAATGTTGTTGGGCAATTTAACCCATAGGGCGGCTTCATAAACTTAAAATATAGTAAGATAAACGAATAAGATTATTGTTGTTGATTTAAAATATCAACCAATGCTACTCGATTTGATTATCATATTAAAAAATATCTTAATTATTTTAAGCGTATGCAAATTTAAACTACTCAGAGGTTCTCACATCCATATCTCCAATGTTAAATAAAACAAATGCCATGATAATTTTCCAAGTTTAATTAAAAAGTGAAGGGAAAAATGGGAGAGAATGGTGAAACAAATCGATGACAATGTAGCCACTGAGTTTTGAAGGAAGAGATAAATAAGTGGATATATTTTAAAATAACCTTTTTTAATATTTTCTATGATTTTGAATTATTTCTGAGGTCGACATTAAGTGTTATTGAGTGCAATATCTTAATTAAAAATAATTGATTAGGATAATTGGATATGTTTACCTTTAATATTAATCTAATTAATTAGGGTATGAATATGGTCCATTATATTTTTAAGTAATTAATTATGTTAAATAATGTCAAATGTCTTTTTTTAGTTTATTTTTGTGTTCCATTATTTTCAATTATGATCATTTTTTCCTTAACCATTTTTCAAATATCAGAAAACAATTTTGAAGTTAATATTCTCATTCTCACTTGTTGAAGATTTGTTTGATACTTGAAGCTGGGCAGAGACGTGTTGCTCGTTCCTAGTTTTTCCTCCTCATCAATTTCATCGTGGAGAGAAACATGTCCAAGCTCGATGAGATGGAGGTGGCCATGATAGGCTCCGAGTGTCGGAAGGGCCGGACAACTTGGGAGAACATTTCCTTCCGAACAACGTCCTCCGTGGCCTCTGTCCCGATCTCCTCACTCGGAGGCTCCTCACGAGACCCACAGAGGGATCGAATCTTTTCACCAAGAGTCCAAATCCGGAGGGAGTTATCCTTGGACCAGGTGAGGAGCTGATGAACCGAGGACAGCAGGGGCTCTTCTTCCTCCAGGTCAGCCTCAGAGGTCTGGAGTCGATCCTCATAGAAGTACTCGGACTTCCTCCAGGCGAATTCCATGATCATGTCGGCGTGTCCGCTGAAGACGTGTTCTGGGGCAGAGTCTGGGACGGAGGCGTTGTTGATGTTCCAGAGCATGAGGTTATTCTCGCAGCGGTGAAGCGTGTGCATGGTAAGGGTCACGAGGCCATCGCCGCCAAAGGGCGTGAAGCGAACCTTCCAGGCGGGCACTTGAGGAAGGCGAATGATGTTGATAGGGGAACGAGTGTTGGAGAGGTCCCAGACCTTGACTGTAGAGTCCTGAGAAGAAGTCACCATCACGCCCGGACGAATTGGAGAAAAATCTATTAAGGAGAGGTTAAGCTCGTCTAATTATTTCAAATTTATGAAATTGAGTAACAAATATTATGTGAGTGTAAGTGAAGTAAGCAATATTTAAAAGATTTAAAGCTATGAGTTGACTATTAGATTTGTTATTGTGCCGATTTTTAAAAGGATTGTGAAGATGAAGTACTCTTATTGATCATTAGTGAGTATATTTCAAGTACATTATTTCACAATTATTATGAACCAAAATATATTTTGATATAAAATAAATACATTATATTATACAATTCATAAAGAATATTCGCGTGTCAAAGTCGATTGCCACAGTATAATAGTTATTTTCAAATATATACTACAATAACTTACCCAGTGAGTATATTTGGATAAATGTGCATTGTTATAGGAGAATGTGGGTTGTGCAGGGTGTCGAATGTCCCATAGCTTAATTTCCCCGTCATGTGCACTAGCGAGAAGCTGTTGTCCACCTTGAGGGAGCTTTTCCCACTTAATCTGTGCAGCAGGAGACACGGAGGAAAGCGTCAAGGACGGCTTCCTTATTTCACGAATATCCCATAAATGAATAAAGCTATCATTCCCAGAAGATGCCAGAGTGTCCCTCAGAGCCGGATGCCAGGCCAGGTCATTTAAAACGTGAAGATGTGCCTTCACATTGGCGATTAGATTCATATCTCGAAGACCCGACCAATCAATAAGCTCAATGCGATCATTGGAAGACAATGCACTAAGCTCCTCTAAATAAATTAAATACATGAGTTTAAAAATGTGCACTTTATTTACATATAAGAGTGGGAAACCTTTGAAGGGATGGAACTCCAGAGCTGAAACATCATATTTGCAGGTAGTCCGGCGAATCTTTTTGTCCAGCTTTCGTTTTTTGTTTAGATTGATAACGCCATAGGAGCGTCTCCCTGCAATTAGAGCAAGGGAGCCCGTGCAGTTGAGCCCCATTGTATTGCATCCTGAGAGCTCCCGATACTCATATGTGGACATCATCTTGGAGAGGCTCCTTGCTGATCCTTCTCTGAAATAGATCAACCAAGACTACACGGTGTTCATCCCTCCATCGATATGTTGACACTTTAAATTGACGTCATCCCTAGAAGAAAATGAAAACATAAGAGAAAACATGTACGTCAAAAACATATAATACTGAAAACCTGTAGACGAAAGCTTACGCACGCCTGAAAATAGAAGGGGTAGCAAAAGGGGGGGGGGGAACTTATTTTAGCTTTTTTTTTGTGTCCACGTGTTCTTCTAATTTTGTGTTATAAAATGCTATTATAGTGTTATGCTCTTGAATGCAATAAAGGATACAGGAGCTATGCACAAAGAGTAGTATCTTTTCATTATTTCCCATTCAAGAAAAGGAGCCAGAGCTCATTGATCAGTGGAAAAATGACTTACTTGTGTCGGCTAGTTTATAAGGAAACTGCTCTTCTAATTTATATAAACGGATATTTGAAGAAGATCTTCTAACTCTCCCATCTGTTAGTCATTTGCATTATATTTCTAAGGTTTTAAAATGTAAAGACTGAAGCAGTAGTGATACATTGACAACATATCTTAAAATTAAATCACGAAGTCTAAGTAATAGAAAAAAAACAGTTTTACTTTTATATGATATACACAAAAATAGGATTGTCATGGAGGCCGTATCTATGGGTATGAAAATGATGCACCAACAAAAATCATGCTAATATTTATGGTAAAGTCATATGGTAGTCCTTGTTAAGATGTGGTGTCGTTGACTCCAATTACAATATTAAAAAAGGAGATCTCTTGTTCAACCTATGTTTTACCTATTTTATAAGAGTGCACATTTTCTGTCGTGGCACTTATGTGCGACAATTAAGGAGTCAATCGTGATTTTAATTCTTTGTTATGCAATGGCCCATTAGAAGTGGAAATACATAATCCAATAGACGTTTTAAAGCCATTGTTTCTATTTTGGGATTCTGTTCATTATTTTAAAATTAGTTATAATAATTTTTTCAATAAAAGGACATATATTTCTCAAATTTCGATGAAAATCACGTTGGAAAATCTCAATTTGAACATATTGCACGTCAAATATCAATTGAGTTGTAAAAAGAGCACTAAATTTGTTCATAGCTAAAAGCCAGTTCCATTAATCCAAGTAATATTGAAAAACTTATGTATCTCTAGACATTTCTGTTTTTTTATCACTCTACTATTGAGAGAATGCAATTCCATGCCAATAATGGACACGCTGACTTTCATACAACTAATCCTTTTTTTAATGAAAGATTCTCGATATTAGGGAAATTATTTATGTCAGAACTCCTGTTCTTGGCAGAATGAAAAGAAATCAAAATCAACGGGTACGGTTACTTCGATCTCCTACCTGAGCTAGAAACAAAGAGAAACCACACTTCAACACGGCCATTGTGCTAACATTCCTCACAAACCTCTCTATTATTGTACTTATTATAGAAGGATCTGGATTCTCGAGTCCCGTTGAACACATTTTATGAGCCGAGTCAGTGCTAGGAGCGACCACATTGATGAAGGAGCTCCCAAACGTCTCGTCTCCTCCTCCGATCATTGAGGAGGAGGATGAGACGAGACGGGGCAAATATAATGACTGATATCCTGCCACCCGTCCACTCCCATTCGAGAAATTTGATCCCAAGCAATGATGAATCAATGTAAACAATAATAAGAACAAGGCAGGAGCACTCTGGATGACGAATACTTTTTTCCTTCTTCTTCTATAATAAGTACAATAATAGAGAGGTTTGTGAGGAATGTTAGCACGATGGCCGTGTTGAAGTGTGGTTTCTCTTTGTTTCTAGCTCAGGTAGGAGATCGAAGTAACCGTACCCAAAGCAACTGCCAATGACTATTATAAATATTTATCGTTTAAAATTTAACTGCATTTGGCAATTGGCTTGACATATGGTATAAATCCTCTAAAGGGTCACATCTTGGACTATCGAACGAGACTTTTATATCCCTAAAGCAAACTTGTAAGGGTATTGTAGATAATTATCTTTATACTTAGTACAAGATAAACGTTACTTGGAATATTCAATTCAGAAGATTTGTACATTAGACTGAAAAGTCTTTTATGCTATCCAAATTGGATTTAAAAGATGTGAAGCTTATTTGTCATCGAAATTCTACAGGGGAAGAAGAAAAAATTCATAATAAGGGATTAGCTTTAGCAGAGCTATAGATTTTTTTTGTTATGCATTGGAATATCAACTTAACAGAGGCTAGTTTACTGTGTTATATAGCTGGATATATATCCAAACGAATAAGGAACAAGACTCTGTGCACAGCTTGCCATGACATTTATACTGATTCTGAGTATCTGAGCTATCCTTCACTCTCGATAGTAATCACAAGAGTTTGAGATGAAAATTAAAGAACATCAAGAGTATGTACCTATATATAAAGTTAATAGAGGAGGCCCCCTAGTGACTTGGTTTATAAGTCTGTTTTGTGTTTCAAATATGATGTTATGTCATTTCAAACGACCAGTTATCAAATTATCCATTGAATTCATCAAACCCCTTTAAATTTTTTCAAATGGCAAACTACTTTTTATTTTTTCGATCAACCCCTGAATTTGGATGCTGTCTGCACTTATAATACTTATTTTCTAAGTACTTTCATGTTATTATTCAAACTGTATTCAATATTGGAATGAAAAATCTAACTAACTACATAAATGGACAAATTCATCGTTCGAAGAAAAGGACTTCTACAAAAAAGATCCAGTAAAAAAAAAAATCAACTGTAATCTAATAGCTTATAATTCCGACATTTTAAATTCCCTGTAAAAAAATATTTTTTTATTGCTTCTTAATTAAAATTATATTTGTATTTTATTAATAAATAATATATATTTATTATTTCTTGTTTGTATAATGTGAAGAATATAATAAGAATTATTATTTAAAAAATACTTTTTCCATTTGCTACCCATTCCTTACTCGCACGCGTTAGCCTCCGCTTACATGTTTTTAAAATATATGGTAAATAATAAACAAAACTACTACAGCTTTAACAGATCATGTGGATTAAGGATGTTTTGTTGGGAGATTATTCGAGTTTAGATAGGCTGCTTCAACGATTTGACACTTCGAAGTTATCTTTGTAAATTAGATAATACTTTTTTTATCCCTTAGAGTCATATAATTGCTACAATTTAGTTATTAATAGTGTAGGACGCAAAATATAAATGCATGTTTTTACAAACATGAAACGGTATACAGATATTGGATACCTAGGAACAAGGCTCAATTAGGTTTCGAGTTTAAGCATCAAACGTAATACTAATTATTGCTTTTCTGCAGAGTCAATGAAGGACTCAGGACATAATAATTATCCGCTCTTGACACAAAGTCTTCATGTATAGTGTATTTATACACAATTATTTTTTCAGTCCTTTTCCGACTTATTCAGCTTAGTGTATTTAAATACAAGAAAATAAAGGCAAAAAGCGTCATGATTAATATTATTCAGGCTTGTGAGCGTTCAGCTTTTTTTGCGTTCAGCGTTCCGTTCAGCGTTCAAAAAAAATTAGCGTTCCGTTCAGCGTTCCGTTCAATGTTTTTGCGTTCAGCGTTCCGTTAGCGTTCAGCGTTCAAATATTTAAAAAAGTACTGCGTAGTGATGACGTTTTTTTTTTTTTTTGAAAAGAATATCCAAAAAAAGTACTGCGTAGTGATGACGTTTTTTTTTTTAGAAAAAGAATTTCCAAAAAAAGTACTGCGTAGTGATGACGTTTTTTTTTTTTTAGAAATAATTTACAAAAAAAGTACTGCGTAGTGATGACTTTTTTTTAGAAAAGAATTTACAAAAAAGTACTGCGTAGTGATGACGTTTTTCCGAAAAAAGTCCAATAAATGTTTGGAGAAATTGAACGCTGAACGCAAAACTCTTTTTTTTTTGCGTTCAACGTTCAGCGTTAAAAAAAAAGTTGCGTTCCGTTCAGCGTTCCGTTCATTGAACGTGCGTTCAGCTGAACGCCGTTCAATTTGCGTTCCGTTCACAAGCCTGATATTATTGCACTTAAAAATTAATCTCAAATAACGATACATCTAACATACAAAATACATTCATTATTATTTGCAAACTAAGAAAATAAATAAAAAACTATACGCATATATACACTCAGAGAGTGCAAACCTCCGCCGTCACGGGGTCCTTATGAGCCTTCCGAGGCGGATTTTTCACGACTGGGGCGGCGTAGAGGGACGGGGAGGGTTCCCCTCGACGAAAATTCCGAGAGGAAGACGCTCCGGCACCCGATTTCACAGCACAGCGACATCTATTGGCAGAGTAGGCTAACTTGAAATATTTATTAGTATATAGCTCATTTTGCATCTTAAAAAATCACTCAGAGATGCCAAAATTTAATCACTTGTTGCTTTTGGCATTTCCAACAACTCCACAAAGTTTCATCCGAATCCGTTCCGTACTTTTTGATTTATCCTGCTGACAAACAAACCAACAAACCAACGCCAGTGAAAACAATACTCCTTCGGCGGAGGTAACTATTAGAATAAGCTTTACTTAGTATGGTCCAATAGATTCCCAAATCTAACTCTTTTGAAGGATCATATAAGTATTTTAAATCCTCTCTTGGCTTGTTTTTCGAGCTCTCAAGCAAACTTCCATTGCAATACACTAGAATCTAGACGCTGAAGATAGAATATTGAGCTGCTTTTGATATAATGATCACTCTTGGGTATTTTTTGCGTCATTATTTTCTTTCTATATTAGATCATTTCTTCCCGGTCCGTTTTTCCTAACATCGAATATTACATATAAAATTTTATTTCCTTTGTCATTTTGAGATAGCAATAACAATTTTTGGGTAAAATGTTGTCAAACTGAAGAGTGCAAAGGTCAAGTGTAGATATATGTTCGTTTAAAGAGACAACTACAACCTCCCTTGAGGCTGGAATGCGCCTTTCCGTATGGCAATGAGTTACAAGGACTAAAGCCAGACAATCATTATACATACTCAAATATAACTCAACATCTACTTCATAGAACGACAATGTTCTTAAATTGTGTTGTCTCAGTCATAACTGACCTCAAAAAAGGCTATTCTTTATATAAATAACAAGCAATAGTAGAAATAGTAGTCCCAAGTCTTTGTCGGATAGATTCCTATTAAGTCTCTAATTAATGTAATGCTAGATTTCTTAATCCCCCTTTTAACATACAAACACAATGTACATTAATTCATGTTGCAAATCAAAACAAGGACAAAATGCTGCATGTTTCCATTTTCATTCATTTACACCATCATTATTTCTATTCGCTTATTTATCTCCCTTACACCATAACTACGCATATGAGCTCATGTACCAATCTCTTTAAATCTCATCCATGCCGCATGGTGGCCTGAGACCATTTACACAAAGAAAACAACGAGGAGAAGGCAGGGAGTGCATCGCCAGGCAGTCCAAGAGAAGAATTAGGATGAGAGAGAGAGAGACAAGAACATAAAGAGACAGAGAGAATTCAACTGTGAGTTAGTGGATATCTAGATGGCGTTCGAGTCTTTTCTTCTTCATTCTTGTTATTATTGATGTGAGGTCTCTCTCGAGGCAGGAATCAGGTTGAACGGAGGTATCTGGATGCTGGATTGAGGATGCTCTCCAGCTTTGAGGCTCCTCCCTGGAGGATGAGGAGGGGAACAAGTCCGTGACGGTGACGATCGATGACAGTGGGAATATCATGTGGACCAGGAGGTTCTCAAGAGTATCTTGGATTCCAATCAACAGTCTGCCACGGTGACTTTCGTCCGTATCGGCGAGGAAGAGCCGAACCTGGGTCTTCCCGAGGAAGGGGGAGACATCATTCTGGACACGGAGGAAATGACTCGTTTGGAGAAGGTTCTCCGGTCGGACGAGGCCAAGGACTTTTTGAGCACGGTGCTCTCCCAGACACCCACGCTCATTCAAGGTGATCACTCGACCTAGAATCAAACAGGAACACAATGGCCAAAACACTTACAGTCAATCAGTCATCATCAAATGACAAATCACTGATTCTTACTTATTGTTTATTTTAGTGTATAATCTAGTATATAAGAGCCTTAAAACAATTTCAATGCATTCGTGAACCGTTTGACAAATATCTCTCACAAGATTGTTCAGATTCTTGGACCTACAAAGTTTTACACCAACTATTAAGCATGTAAAGCATTCTTATATGAATCTGTGCTATCAAATTGACTGAATTGAGCGGGATACAAATTCTTTTAATCAATGACATGAGAGTCTGTGAACTGTTTTTCATATATCTTTGTTTGAGGATTGTCCAGTTTCTTTGACGTACAGCATTTTCCAACTTATTTGAGCTTTAAAGCAATCCCGTATGATTCAGTGATTTCAAATGTACTCACTTGGGCGTGTTAAAAAAGTCTTTGAATCATGCCCTATTCCAGTCTGTGAACTGCTTTTCATATATCCTTGTTTGAATATTACTCAGCTTCTTTGATTTCGAAATGTTATATTCTACTGTTAAGCGAAAGTTGTTTCTTTTTTCCTCTTATATGCAATACCGAACTTACTTTTTAAACACCATTGAATCAATTTTCCATTCGTATGTCATATTCAACTTTAAAAGACAAACCATTTTTCTCCTTATGGTAACCATATACGAGGCTCTTATGAATCATTACATTACAGTATGGGACTGTATTTTTATTATTCTTTATCAAAGATAAGGTGTACGCAGAAATTGTTACACTTTGTAGTTTTAACTTTAGCTACCTATATTCAGCAAATATTCATAATCTAAGAAAAGAGCTTTAACATATAGTTTTATGGCACATATATTACATCAATCATCGATGTAGCCACCGTCAGCGATCACAATGGCCTCAAGACGCCTCCTGAAGGCCTGGCAGGTCTTTGTAATGTATTCCATGGACATGGAGGTCTAGTGCTCATTAACGGAGGCTTTCATGGCCTCAACATTTGCGTGGTAGAGTGTACATGCCTTGGACTGAACGTGCGGCCAGAAGGCGTAATCCAGCGGGTTGGAGACTGGGCTGTAGGGCAGCCACATGTCCTTAGGCCAGAACTCCACATGCTTCTTCAGCCAATTATAGGCAGTTAAGGCGGTGTATGCGGGTGCCCCATCCTGCTGGAACAGCACATTGCCATCAGGGAAATTCTCCCTCACCCATGGAAGGAATTTTGTCTTCAGCACCTTGATGTAGTCAGCTGCCTTGAGCCTGAATCCTGTCGGGAACCAAATGAGTGGTGCAGCGGTGTCATTGGAGGTCACAAATCCCAAGGGCATTGCACTTGCAGGGTGCTTTGTGGTGGTCAGGGTCCGAGCAGACTTTTCAATTTCCCCAAAGCTAAGATAGCAGTCATTCCGGCGGTTCCTTACTGGATCAACAGTCCAAGTCTTTTCATCGGAGAAGATGATGACGCGGCCAGCTGTTGCACTTTTCAGGTTGTTGAGGAGAGCTTGACAACGTTGGAGATGGACAGCTTTTATTCTCTCAGTGAGAAGTGGCCTCTCAGCCCTCACCAAACTGTTTTCCCCAAGCATTTTGACAGACCTCACAATCGTTGTGCCAGATCCCCATGTCCTTTGCATGAACCCTCATTGATTTCAGTGGTTCCGCCTCCAATGCCTTCTTGATGACCTGTAGGTCCATTTTGGCCTTGCTACCACTTTCACGTTTCCTCTTGATGTTGTCCTTCTTGCCAATGCAGTACACGGACATTCTGGCTACGCCGAACAGCCTCAAAATCTCTGTGGGTGTCTTCCTAGCATCAAGAAGCGCGCGGACTTTTATACGGGTGTCTCGTTCTGAAGCCATTTTCTCGTTAACTGATTGAGTGATCAACTTGAAATTTTCACTAGGCACGCTTTTTGTTATTGCTTTTTGCTAATACCTTTGACTATTTAAAAATTGGTCTTCAAAACCTCTTAATTTAGAGATTAAAGAGTGTAACAATTTCTGCGTTCCACCCGGTATACGTTCCTCAAGTATTCTACTTTTTTATTTAAAGATTCATATTCCATGAGTTGAAAAGATCAAAACTATTGTCTGTCTCATGATGTGATTTGTATGTTTCTAAAACATTTTAACTCTTCTGATAGCTTAGACATATTGGACTCATATTACATTAGTTGGTGCTATCAAAAGTATTTTTTGTCCTATTTTTGTCTGCGTTCATGCACATCTGTGCCTGAATATCTATGAGTGTTGAAGCCTTTGATATTTATGACATATTTTATCTTCTTATTCATGAATATGATAAAAACTTTTTCGGTTATAACATTGGATTATTTAAAGTCTTATTTTTAAATTATGTATGTTCTTTATAGTTAGAACGACTGTATTAATAGTAATAAGAACATATTGTTTATTTTATATCATTTATAAATTCAACTTAATAAATCAAAATTATCATTCTAGACGGGTACACATAAAAAAATTGAGGGAACGTTTTAGTTCGGAAGTAACCTGTGGAGGTCGCAGTTTCTAATTCTTTAGTTTAACTTACCTCTTTGACAATTCCTAGTTTCTGTGTACGCCTTTATGCTTGTATATATATTCACGGATGTAATTCCGTTAATCCATAAAGATAATAAAACTAGGTTCGTTTATTTCACTGTTATTGTGTCAGGCGCATATTTCTTTTAATAGTTTATTATGGAACGTTTTATTTTTTGTAGAGACTCCTCTTTCGTCCACTTCTGAGAGTCCAATGGAAGTGATCGTTGACATCATACCGCCACCCCAAGAGGAAGGAATTTTGCCCATGGAAGTCGTAAGTCATCATTTTATTCCATTTAAATTATTTATTAGTTTTTTATATTGGTAGATTTTTATGTCTTTTTATATGTCTTTTTCATCAATTTATGAATTATATAACGCTTTAATTTAAAACGCATAGAATGAAACATCTTAAAACTATTTCTCTGGAAACAAAGCTCTCCGTTGCAGATAAACACATATAGTTTTCTTAATTATATATTGGATGTTTGACTGAAGGGGTTTTTCTCTCTTTATAGGACACTCAATGCATTTTACAAGAGGAAGACCTTAAGACACATTCCAACAACACTCGTCGAAAGAGCCAACGTCAGATGGATAAGGAGATAAAGGAAGAAGCCGAGAGAATACGTCTCGAGAATCAGGCACTGATGCGGAAGGAACTCCTCGAAGCCGGGAAGACACCTGAGAGTGTGGTGTGTCTTCCAGAAACGACTACGTCTCCTCCCAGTGGCCGTCCCAAGCGCGAGAGGAAAGTACCGGCTCATCTTATCACGGGAGACTACGAGTCCAGCCTTCTTCCCACACTTCTCTCCTCGCGAAACGTCTCTGCGGGCAAAGTCGGACCTCCAAAGGAAGAAACCGATGAAGACAATGAAGATGAAGACTCCGGGGATTGGAACTCAGAGGATGACCCAGAGCGACTCTGGTGTATTTGCAATCAGCCTCACAATAACCGTTTCATGATTTGCTGCGATAGTTGCATGGACTGGTTTCATGGAAAATGCGTGGGCATCACCAAGAAGATGGGAAAGGACATGGAAGAGGCATCAAGGGTCTGGAAATGCCCAAAATGTACGGATCCACCTGTATCCTCCACCACTGTTCCTCCTCAGAAGCCTACGTCTACAACTACTCTCACACCTCCTCCCAAAAAACAGACAACCCCCAAAGGAAAGAAAGAAGAAGCCAAAAGAAAATCCTACCTGAGCCAGAAAAAGTATTGTTTCATCTTTTTTCATCCTACATGAATTTATTTAATCTTTTTCCCATTTTAGAAGAAAGTGCGAACCTGCTATGTCTGTGAGAAGCTTCCACGATTGAATTCTATCTTTTGCTCAGATGACTGCATCTCTAAACATGCTCAAAAAGCCAAGGCTCTTCTACAAAAGAACAGACCCAAGGCTTCCCCTGATGTGAGTTCTATCCCATACTATTGTCACATGTTTATATATTATAATTGTTATATTTTTTTATTAGGCATCTGCGAGCTCTGAGAAGATTCAAGTCTTGGTAATGGAGCCTAAAACAAATACCATGCTGAATGGTCCCAATGGTCCCACAGAAGGCATTCTCGAGGGTTGGCTCAAGTCACATCCGACTTTCCATGTCGTTATGCCAACGAGTCTTCCGACATCCAAGTTCTATGGGTATTTAAGCTATAAGCTATTTAATCTTTGTCTTTATCTCATTTTTCTTCTTGAATCTTACAGGCATTCATCTACAAAGAAGAGTCAGCAACCTTTGAGATCAGTGGTCCACTCCACTACACCAAGCAATAAAGTTATTCAAATCTCTCCTGATGGATCCAGATTGGTCCCGGTTAAAAAGTCATCTGAAGAAATAAGAGAAGCTGAAATAAAAAAAGTGCAGAAATCACTTCAGCAACACATATTAAAAGAGTCTATTTCTAAGAAATTATCCCAAGCATCTTCTGCTCATAGAGGCGGGCACTCTTTTAAGCCTCGCCCCAAGGAGGTGCTCTCCTCCAAGAGCCCACCCATTCGAAAATCATCGCCCCCTCCGCCCCACCCACCAACAATACTCTCATCACCACCTCCGGCTCCTGCCATCAATCCCAAGCCCATACGGGCCAATGTCGTCAAGGGCTTCTATGAGGCTCTCTCTCAGCGCCTCTCCAAAGTCACTGACGTCCAGCTAAAGGGGGATGACCTTCAAGTCCTGGTTGAGGAGATCGAGGAGTCTCTGTTTCGATTTTATAATAAAGATGTATCTTCGAAATATAAAGCTAAATATCGTAGTCTGGTTTTCAATATAAAAGATGAGAAAAATACGGGTTTCTTTCGTAAGATCGTGTCTCGCCAGATAAGTACAAAGGACCTAGTGGCCCTCACACCAGAGGACATGGCCAACAAGGAGCTCCAGCGCTGGAGGCAAAATGAGCTTAAGAATGATATTGAGAAAATCAAGTCCCATGAGCTAGACATGATTCAACTAGGTTCCAAGTTTGTTATGAAAAGCCACAAGGGGGAAATCGCAATTGAGGGAGAAGAGGCCGCAGGTGCGACGTCATCCTCGTCCGCCGCCAACAACCCCCCTCTCAAGCTCCCAGAAGAAATCAATGTCTCTGATATAATCATTTCAAGCTCCAGGAAGAAGGACACCATTGAGGGCCCCAAGACATGGGATCATGGAACCCATGAATTTGAGCCCACCTGTGATGTATGCAATGGGAAAAAGACGCTGGATGAATTCCTCACCATCAAAATCGCCAAGGAGCAAAAGGA
Source organism: Caligus rogercresseyi (assembly GCA_013387185.1). Classification (NCBI taxonomy): domain Eukaryota; kingdom Metazoa; phylum Arthropoda; class Copepoda; order Siphonostomatoida; family Caligidae; genus Caligus; species Caligus rogercresseyi. Next base: position 24,033,290 of record CP045891.1, read on the forward strand.
AGGGAAAATAAGGGGGGAGATTAGCAAGAACAGCAAGTCTTCCTCCTCCTCTAAGCACTCAACGAGCTCTTCCCGAGATAGGGATCGTAAGAGATCCCACTCAAAGGACAAAAAACATTCGTCCTCCTCCTCCTCTAAGCACAAGGAGCACAAACGATCTCGCTCAAGAGACTCCAAAAGGTCCTTCAAAGACACCTCTAAACATTCCTCCAAGAGCGAGCCCCGTAGCTCTCATTCCAGCAAGCATTCCAGACGTGACGACGAGCGAGACTCCTCCCGCTCACACAAGAGTTCATCCAAGAGTCACAAGTCAAAAAGCTCTCACGACTCTTCAAAGTCTACTAGTCACAATGAAGCCAGAAAGAAATCCTTGGAAGAAATATGGTCCTCTAAGCGTACTGATGATGATCCCAAAGAGCCCTCCATCCCCCAGACTCCGGATCCGAAACTAACAAAAAATTGAAGAAGCCCAAAAAAACCATTGAAAATGCAATCAAGTCGACCACCATCAGCTCTGATCCTCCTCAGTTATCTGATCAACCCAATCCACCCTCAGACGCTGTCGTATCATCCACTGTTACTATCAAGACTCCAGAATCCGTGTCGACTGAAAACTGTCCCATCGTATGGAAGGGAGATCTTAATATGCCAGATGTTGCCAAGTTTTCCGTCACTGCGCATCAGGTAATGTACTCTCTTACTCTCATATGACTTCCTATTATTCATGCCCAGGGTTCTTGTATAGGTTTCGGGAACAACAGATTACCTCACCATGGACTTGAAGCCCTTGCTTAAAATTGTGGGCCGCATTGATCCCGCCTCCGTGTGGGAGTACATTGCCAAAATGAAGGAAAGCCCTAACAAGGAAGTTCTTCTTATTCGCCTTGAACCTATGACGGAAGACGAAAAAGCTCCTTATTTGTCATTTTTCAACTATCTTCAAAATCGGAATAGGTACTGCTACATCTACAGTATTTAAAAAATATATTAACGAATTCCTTGAATTTTTAGATTTGGAGTGGTTGGAGATAGCACGGGGAAAAGTGTGAAGGATTGCTATATTCTCCCACTGGGCGCCACTCAAACGGTGCACAATTGTATGCTGCCCTTTGAAGGTCCAGGATTGGAGTTCTTAAAGTCAGACATGCTTCTCGCTCTCATTGTTCGCGGGAAAAGGAAGAAGGCTCAGGATTATCCAGTGGTACCCCCGTCCTATGGGCAACATAGCAAAATTCAAAAAGTAAAAATACTTGATGATATTCCCAGTACCTTTGAAGAGCCTCCGGATATCAAAGCTTCTGGTGAGATTGTTTCCTTCCTCCCCCAAATATGTATGACGATCATTTTTTTAATAGGAGATCTAAAAAGTGAGATTCCGCTTCCAATCTATGATCCAATCAAGGCTCCTACTTCCGATGACAACGAAATTTATGATCCTGAGATCGCTTTCCCTGATGAGCCCAAGCGGCGGAAGACGGATGACCCCAAATTCAGTGACGAAGAGGATTCCGAGGCCCCCAATGCTTTACACCCACTCACATCCTCCGGAGGAGGGTTCACGGCAAAATTGGCGCAGCTAACTGCAGAAATTGAGATGCAGAAACAAGAAATCAATTCCATTGAAAAGAATATTAAGAAACCTGAGGTCAGCCGGGATCCGAGGCAGCAAAAGTCGTCTCCTGCTCCCTCCAGGCTGAGCAATATGACGGATGAGGATCTCATGCTAAGGCCCAAGAAATGCTGGATCTCCAGAGCGCATCATCCACTGAGAGCAACGTCAACCCTCAAATCCAGCCAGATATACCTCTCAATGCTCCTCAAATGACGGTCCCTCCTCCGTTTCTACGGCCTCCACCCCAAGTTAATATGGGACAAATCTCAAACAACAGTAAGAATCTTCATAATATTTGGCTTGCAATTCGGGAGCTATTTTCCTGATCAATGATAAATCACAATTTCTCGTTACATCACTGTTCGTTTAAAAAAATTCTTATCATTTATCTACTTAATTGATTACATTCGTCGCTCATTACGAAATTGCATTGCTTAACTCTAGAAGCACAGGAGTGTTTGAACTATCAATATGAGTGGCTAACGTCAAAAGTAAATCATTTGATAATAAGAATAACGAAGAAAATGTCTGATATATTTATATAGAGTAAGTTTGGTGAGTGTTTTATCTCTAGAAATGGTCCAGTCACTGTTTGGCCGCCTCACTCGTGCAATTTAACGCATTTAGACTATTTTTGGGGGTCACGTGAATGTGATGGTCGTCACCAACAATCCGTCGATGTTAAGAGAGTTCAGATCAAATATTTTACGCTAAAATGCTGCAGTTTCAGTCAATAATGAGAAAAAGTAGTCGAAATTGGGTTGAACGATTGAGCATCGCCAAACATTGTGGTCACTCAAATCCAGGGTTGTAAATTTTTTTGATTTAAATCAATTTTTTTGATTTAAATCAGATTTTTTTGATTTTAATTGATAACCATATTTTATGAACAAAAAAATATTTTTTTCAATGTGTAAATTTTGTCCATACTTTAAATTGTAACTTTTAAAACATGCCCAATATACATATAGGCCTACCTATTACTCAGGGGACTTTAAATGCTGTCTTTTATTAAATTCTAGTTGCCTTACTTAATGATTTCATTTTAATAAAGAATGCAAAGGAGTAAACAATAAAATTACAGAACTTCAAAGGCCTTGTAATGAGTCATACTCGCTAATCACGTGACAGTTCGAAATCCAAGCGAGGATCGAAGAGTCATGACAATTTTCTACCTTAAAAAATTACTGGGTGGAGCTGCCAACGGCTGATCAAAGATGACTACAAGATGGATCACTCTCGATTTTAATCATTGATTATAAAATGTCTTTGGAAAAAAACTTAATTTAGATCGCAATCCAAATTGCTTGATTTAAATCAAATAATCCTAACTCAAAGCTTAATATGATATATTATATGATAAAGGCCTATAGTCTGAGGCTATAGATATAATGAAAAAGGCCACTGCTCTACTATTAAGAAGACAGACATGAAATGTTTTGTTTCTGTCATTGAGAATTAGAAGCATAAAATTAAATATCAATTTTATTTATTGAAAAAAACATGAATTGATTTAAATCAATGATTTTAATTGGAAATCCACTTGATTTAAATCGCGATTTAAATCAATGATTTAAATCAGCCTGATTTAAATCAAACAACCCTGCTCAAATCACATCGAATTTCATGAATAAATTAACTTATTTTAACGGCAAGTAAAGAAATATTTGAAATCTCAAACCGTTTTCGTTTAAAATGTGAGCGCTCTTAATGAGCCCCCTTATAAGATATGGTCATTTTGGTGACCCCGACGTCGGGGTCACTAATGTAGCGCGAAGGAGGAGGAGAAATGACTACTCATGTAGATGTTGAGTCAGAGTGTGTTTATTGATCTCCTGCCTGCAGCTTATATACCCGCAGGCAAGAGTACTTAAGATCAAGAACCTGCTGAGGTGTGAGATTAAGAAGTGGTAGGTAGACCTGCTGTTACTAAGCAGGTCAATCCGCTACAGCAATATATTTTTGATGACATAAGCCGGGAAAATAGCATTACAAAATTGATGGCGGCAAACGAAAAGTCAGTTCTTGGCAATGTGCTTTTCAATATAGCCTGACCAAAATAAGTACCGAAGTAATATATGTTTATTTATGTGTTATTTCTAGTGAATGCTGTACCTTGGTCCAATGGATCCCCTGGAATGGTAACCCTCCCTCTCATCATAATCAAAGTAATACTGGACCTTGGGCCCAGGAGCAACAGCAGCAGCACCCCCCAAGATTCCCCCACAACTCCTGGAACTACAACTCTCCCTGGCATGAGAGCAATGGCGAGAGGGGTGGCTGGGGTGGATCTCGGCATCGCGGACAACGGAAATCCCCGCCAAGGAATTTTTATCGGCGCTAACTGCCGCCGCTCTGAATAAGTACAAATAGTATTCACCACACCCCTCATGCTGGCACCACGACAAAATACTACTGTCCTAACCATTCAAGTCACGTTCTATTACAAAGTGCATATATATATATATACATATTAGGTGGTCTCATTTATTACATATGATAGAAAATATATATATTCAATAATGATATTTATCGTTTCGATAATATCTCAGTGCGTATTGTGAATGTTGAGTTATATATCAATGCACTTTTTTGTTTTGTTTGGATGATATGTTTGCAATGTATCAACACATATGAATTATGTTGACTCAAATACACTTATTTTTTTCTCTGTTTTGATTTAAAAAATGTTTTATTTATGTGTATCCAAGCTACTAGGCGAAGAATGACCTTATTCCAGGTTTGTGAGCGTTCAGCTTTTTTTGCGTTCAGCGTTCCGTTTAGCGTTAAAAAAAATTAGCGTTCCGTTCAGCGTTCCGTTCAATGTTTTTGCGTTCAGCGTTCAAATATTTAAAAAAGAATTTCCCACAAAAGTACTGCGTAGTGATGACGTTTTTTTTAGAAAAGTTTCCAAAAAAGTAACGTAGTGATGACGGTTTTTTTTTTAGAAAAGAATTTCCCAAAAAGTACTGCGTAGTGATACTTTTTTTTTTAGAAAATAATTTCCGAAAAAAGTACTGCGTAGTGATGACTTTTTTTTTAGAAATAATTTCCAAAAAAAGTACTGAGTAGTGATGACTTTTTTTTAGAAAATAATTTCCAAAAAAAGTACTGCGTAGTGATGACGTTTTTCCGAAAAAAGTCCAAGAAATGTTTGGAAAAATTGAACGCTGAACGCAAAACTTTTTTTTTGCGTTCAACGTTCAGCGTTAAAAAAAAAGTTGTTCGCGTTCCGTTCATTGAACGTGCGTTCAGCTGAACGCCGTTCAATTTTGCGTTCCGTTCACAAGCCTGCCTTATTCTTGTACATCCTACTTCATTATTTTAATTATAAAAAGTATAGTATTTATACTATACTGTAGCGGATTGACCTACTCACTAACTGCAAGTCAACCATAGGTATCGAGAGCTTATTGGATTCTTCAGAGAAATACGTCATTGTGCCCAAAATAAACCAATCTTTCTATCTCTATGATCAGCTTACGATTACGTAGTATTTATTACTTTGTTTGTATTGGGCACATAATACAGTTGAACGATGTTTCTCTGCTATTGAAGGGAATGAGCTCTTTATATCTCTATGGGTCAACCTACCACTCCTTATCTCACACCTTAGGAGGTTCTTAATCTTAAGTACTCTTGCCTTCAGCTATATATGCAGCAGGCAAGAAACTAATAAATACATTATAATCTACTTCTTGAGTCGTCACTTCTCTTCCTCCTTCGCGCTACAATATTATATTTATATAGATTCGTACTTCCATTATATTAAAATATTATGGATATTTTTTTCAATCAATCATATATTTATTACCTCCGCCGAAGGAGGTATTGTTTCACTGGTGTTGTTGGTTTGTCAGCAGGATAACTCAAAAAGTACGGAACGGATTCGGATGAAATTTTGTGGAGTTGTTGAAAATGCCAAAAGGAACAAGTGATTAAATTTTGGCATCTCTGAGTGCAGAATTAAGATGCAAAATGAGCTAAATACTAATAAATATTTCAAGTTAGCCTACTCTGCCAATAGATGTCGCTGTGCTGTGAAATCGGGTGCTGGGAGCGTCTTCCTCTCGGAATTTCCGTCGAGGGGAACCCTCCCCCGTCCCTCTACGCCTCCCCAGTCGTGAAAAATTCGCCTCGGAAGACTCATAAGGACCCCGTGACGGCGGAGGTTTGCACTCTCTGAGTGTATATATGCCTCTAGTTAAATAAATTTTCTGTTGTTCATTAAGGCTGTATTGCACTGTACACCTACGTGATGAAGACTCCCCGAAAAAGTTGGTTTAAAGATACGAAAATATTTTAAGTTGATCAATATATTTTTTTTAAATTGCTTATTGATAAAATGTTCTGCACAAGTGAGTTCGATGACAGTGGATCTTTTGGTTTGCTCTGTGTCTTAAGTGTTCATTTTGATATACAAATCGAAGTAATATGCAAGAAACTGCATAGTGATACTTTGATATGAACTCAGTTCAAGGGAGACCAGTGTTATTACCAATTTATTGTTGTCCGGATTTATTTCGCCATTTCTATACATATATTAGTCAATAAGAGGATTTAAAAAAAAATTGTAATACAAATGAATGTCAAACAAATAATTTGTTCAATGCATATAAAAGTTCTATTTTAAATCATGATTTTTTAAGTGTAGTTCAAATCAATGACCTTAATAATAATTACTACATATATAGGTTAGTGGCTCAAATATACGAACTAATTAATTGATTTATAAACGTCTGATATCAGAGTCTATAATTGTGGAGTCTAATATTTGACTAAGTCAGCTTGTGGGGCTTTTACCAAATAATTTCCACGTGAGGCAAAAAAATCACATAGGTAGCTGACGCTGTAAGTCAGGTCAACAGGGCGCTTTATATAGAATCATGTGATTATCTTGGCTGATGCCTTCGATGTCTAAAATAACTAGTGATCAGATATTTCTTGATTTTGAACAGTTCCTCAAAGTTTAAAAACATTAAACTAAGGTACTAAGTACCAAAACATGGTTACTTTTATTCTATTATGTTGGTTTCATTATTGTATTCATGGGCTAAAGTGGATATCCTTTGTTCTATTCATAAAGTTGTATCTGGTAGGAAAGAGTGAAGTATCTGCTATTTCAATAGATCAGATTCATGTTTTCCGGGTTCAATTCAAGTTTTCCAAGGAAATACCAAGCAACATATGGTTGAAAAGAAAAAAGTCAAATTTTAAAGCGAAATTCTTACTTCATTGGACTGTAATCAAGATGGAAGATCGTTTATTATTTAACGAATTATATATAACTAAAATACTTGAAAATCATAGCCACAATTTGGTAAAGATACCATTTGGCATGGGGTATCGTTGAAAAGCTGTGTCTAATCAGTATCGATCGATATTTTTTTTCTCAAATCTACCGATTGGAAAGGGTATCGGTCTCCGAAAAAAAGCTCTCAGTAGTTGAAAACGAAAGTGATATTCGGGAGTTACATCTTAGTTTCATCATAGTAAAAAATATATTTATTGTTAGAGGAAATCTATCGCTGGAAGTATTGATGTACCGAACGACTCATTTTTACTTGAAAAAATATCCACGACATTCAAATATAAAAAAATGCAAGTCCCCATAAATGAGCAAAATACGTTTCAACATGAAAAATTGAGAATAAAATTTAATTTTTTAATCTGATTTCTTTTTATTGTGTCAATTTTAAAAATGTAACTAAGGTTAACATGTGAATTTTAATTAATCAAGTAAGAAGTAGGGAAATAATAGATCATTACATTGTTAAAAGAAGATAATATCCTCTTTTAGACATTATTTTCTCCTTTATTTCAGCCAAACTTTCAAGGCTGGATCTAGAATACTTATATAATTAATACGCAATAGCTGGGTTGAAATAAATAAGAAGGCTTGATAAAAGAAATACTTTAAATCCCCAAGATTTTTAAATATAAAAATGACTCAATTGATTCAATTTAAAAAGTTGCATGTTTTAAATCATTTCAGTTATTCAAAGTTAAATAAAAAAGGGGGTTCTTACACTTCAATATACGCCTTTAATCCCTGAAGGGTAAAAAAGTTTAAATGGAAATATTTTTAGGATTGAAGGGGATATGAGTTGTTGCGAGAAATAACTTTGTTTATTTTCAAGGTTATACATAGTATTAAGATTGAGGCTTTCGTTGCACCTTTCTTTCTCTTTCTAATTTAGATAGAAAATCGATTTAAAATTATTATTGAAGAAAAGATCCTTTTGAAATGAACATTTAATTAAAAAAATAATTGTTATGGTATTGAATAGAAATACTCTCTTCTCCAACAATAGAAAACTTAAATATTTATTTGACCCAATATTTTTTAATTTAAAGTCAACAAATTCATTCAAGTAACAGATATAAATACTATAAAATGAGGCAATTTTAAGAAACAAATATCGTAAAGTCAAGTTAACCTGACTCCAACTTTTATGGCTAAGATAGAGTAAATAAAAATTAACCTTCCATGGTAGAAAATCCTTCCTAGGTACAATCCAGGGCGAAAACGCCGCGTGACAAGAATACCCCAAAGCAAAAGAGTTCAATGCAGGAGCGCACACTACAATAATGGAAAATGCAAAAGCGTGCCCGTTGAGTACGCTTGACACGGGGGCCGATAATATTGGCAAGGATAACAAACTAGGACTTTTTTCTGCAGCGTGATTGGTTGAAAGAAAAAGAAGAGGGAAGAAAAAAACTTTGGTATGGTATTATGCAGTATTGCCACTTTACTTGCAGCTCTTGAGGTACTCACATATAGGAAAAACATCCTTAAGAATTGTGAGTTGTGATCCCTGTCATCTTTTTCGAATCCTCTGAAGTGACTCCTCCGATATCTTACTGATATAATATCAATTAAATAATACAATTTCTTATACTAAAGGAAATACTAATAGTTTATTCAACCATAAATAGATAATTGTTCTGATTGTATGTCATATAAAAAGAAAGAAAATTTAGGTAACAATAAAAAACATTATAGCATCTATCAATGAATACTAAAACAATCAGGAATGGTAAAGTCGCGCAACCTTTCAAAACACAAATACAAAGTGGGATCGACTAATTTATTTATTTGCCGCGTGAATAAAGTAGTGGAAGTGTGTAGAGGAATCGTTTTAGAACTACCTATTTATCTTCAAACTAGACGACAATGGGGAAGGTTTGTGTTGCTCCGGGTTGCAAGAGTGGCTACAAACCAAAGGGCAATGAGGGAAGAAGAGACGGTTTCATATGTTCCCCAAGGATGTGTCCCTACGCCAACTCTGGACAAAGGCTGTTTCGCGAAAAAATTAGATACCTTCAAGACATTCTGCGTTGTTTGACGTACATTTCATGCCCTCCGATTATAAGCCAGAGTCTACTGACTCTAATCCATCACGTTCAGACAGATCTGGAAAAACTCTTTGTCTTAAGATATTAAAAAAAGATGCCGTCCCTTCCAATTTTCCAAATCTTCCTCACTACTATTCAAAAAAGCCTCCTCCAAAGCGTTCGTCCACCTCAACCTCCTCCTCACGACTCCTTAATGAAAACGATCGAATTTAAAAAAAGATTAAGGCTTTTGAAGAGGCCAACTCATTTTTAACACTCGATGAGCTTCAAATTAAAATGGATAGGACTTGCCTTCCGAACGGCGTTCAAGAACATTATGATGAAAAGATAAAGAGCTGGTGTTCTTCAAGATGAACTTTAGTCATGGAGGACCGTCAATAGACTTCAGTCTAAAGATTAATGAAGAAATGACAATCCATATACGGTAAGCCAAACTTCATTCCTTAACCTTCTTTATTTATATATTTTCACATATCAAAACTTGACTATTCCTCAGTATTTTCTTATTAATACTGATTCATACAACTACGATGACTTTATTCCCTGCTATGATGTATTTTTCAGGGTGAAAGATAGATATCTATCTTTTAATCATCTTGAACATATCACCAAGAACAATCATATTACAAAATATGACACCCTTCTTAATATTTTGGCCTTCTAAAATTCATTAACATCAAACTCTCCAACCAATCAACTATTTGGCTTGGAAAATGAATTAAACACAGCTTTAAATCATTTGACAAATATCTTGCCCCATTTGGACGAAGCAAAAGAGAAGAAATTAAACTTTTTGATTGAACAATTATCCTTGTTGTTTAAATGTCCACAACAACGGAGATACAGTCCTGCCTTGTACGCCTTATCTATGTCCTGGAAAGGTTTCTCAACGAGTCTTTATAGAGATCTACGTAAAGAAGTTCTCACATTAACTACAATACGTCGCCTTACGGAACTTTCTTCATATTTGAATTTAGAAACTGGATTGGCTGACTCTACAATAACTTACCTAAAGGCTCGCTTCAAGGCTCTAAGTCAAAATAGGGATAAAAATATTAGTATTAGTATTTCACTGAAAGATCTGGAATATCATTTTTCTGAGGATATAAATTCAACAAATGAAAAGATTAAGTCTTCTTCTTTAATATATTTTTCAATTTAAAACATTTTACTTTTTAAAGATTTATTTAAATATATTAATGACGTATCTATAGTTTACTTTTGTTCTGGTTATATTGCGCATTCCTTATGTAAAACTATAGCCTGTCATTCTTGCTACAATTTATTGACAGCTTTAAATAAAAAATTCGATGTAAAATTATTCTTCTTAGAAAATATTGATGATGAAAGTAAACTTTTAGATCAAATTTATCGAGGTGGGCTAACTCATCCTTCTGATGTTCTTTTTTTAACGTGTTCCTTTGTTTATGCATTTTTTCAGAAATTCAAAATTCAAAAAGTATCTTCAAAGAATTGATTTCTTCCCCTTCTTCAAAAAATATTTCGTTTATTAAACTTTTGGAAATTGATACTTACGCTTTGGAAATTATTTTAGCAGAATGCGAAGAAGACCATTCCTTTGAAAAATTTATTCCACAAATCGCTGCTAAATTTTTTAATTGTATGTCCAAAAATTATGTTTCAGAAATCAATGATCAAATTCACAAAAACAAATAAAAACAAGCAGTCAAAATATGACAAATAATTCTAAGAGATTGAAAAAACTTAAAGGAGAATAAACAAAATGTATGTATGTTATTATAATTTTGCAGAATGTCTTAAATGTATCTATGTTTATTTAATATATGTCCATAAAATTTGTAAATATTAAAAATATATATTTCGTTCTCAAAATCATAATTTGTTATGAAATAAATAATGAAAGGGGAGAATGTACGCGTATTCTCCTTTTTCCTTTTTAGATCCCTCATTGTATTTTCCTCGCGAGCCTTCTTTTCCGTGTTTTTTTTAGTATTCATTGCATCTATCGAACCTTGGATTTTATCAATGAGGTAGACCAAAAATGGCCATCCCCTCTCTGGATTCGAACCTGCGCCCTCAACACTGAGAGTTGAACACGCCTTAACGCACATGGCTATTCATTTTTAATTTATCGTTCTAGTTATTGCAAGTCACTACTTTTTTAAGGTTATCGTTTATCGCAACTTGAGTTTAAAAAATACCGGCAAGTTATCATATATAGCAACTTTCATATTTTGAGATGATTGAACATGTATCTTATTGGTACGAAATAAGATACTTTTTTGGGTGATAACAGTAGACTGAGCATAAGAATGAACAAATTATCCACTGATTTTATTACCTCAACTTTTTGATCTTTCTAATCCACTAAGTTTCTTTCACTAGTTCAAGTAAATTATTATTTTTGCGATCTTTAAAAGCAAATGTTGAAATATTTATTTCTATTTAGGTGAAAATAAAATTATTTAATAAGATACCCAACATCTTTTTTGCTTACTCCTTCCTGTGCAATTATTTCCAAAACAATATATAGTTAATTAGGTAAAAAGTATGAATCATTCTACAATATTCTTGGAAATGATACTATGTACATCTAATTCATGTTCCCATGGAGAAAAATAAATCTCAAAAGTCACTGATAAATCTTTGAATAAAAATTTGATTCGTAACGATTTATTTATCAAGTTTTTAAAAACTATAGACCCCATTATTCCTTTACTGTAATTGGATGATAAGAAAGAAAAAAAATGATAAAATAAAGCACACATGAAGTAGTAATAGTCAATATGACAATCATCTCGAGAATGCACCAAAAATTATAAGCACACAATTTCTGCCAAAAATTATGGCATAGAGCAGGGGTCACCAGCCTTTTTTTAACTGAGGGCTACTTCTTGGTTGTGGATTCATGTGAGGGCTACCATTTGATATGCGCTTCTGATATAACAAATTTACTCAGTATGTTATTAATACTAATTAGTGATATTCGCCTGCTTTAGATTATTTTCATAATAAAAAAATCACAATAATCATCAATAATGACTTTAAAATGAAGAAAAATTGTTAATTTATTTCTAAACATTTCAAACAACTCCTTAGATTTGCAAAAGGAACTGAAATCATGGATGGCAATGCACCATTTACATTAAAACAAAATTATAGGTTAGTATTTTAACATGTGTGACATAGGCCTATTACTTATGCACACAAACAAATGACATTTTAGTGATCTTTTACAGAAATGAATTAACCATCACAGTTATACAACAAAACTAAACTATTTATATTTTTGAAATATCTTACAATCTTCAGAAATACATTTTAATGGGAGGCCTGACATTGCATGCTGGCCACCAGTGCATTGTAATCTGGGCTGTAACTTGAAACTGCAATTCTGAGTGAATCTTGCAAATGTGTATCTGTGAGCCTTGTTCTGTGTCTATTTTTATGTAATTCATGTCAGAAAAGGCTGATTCACAAAGGTAAGTTGAACCAAACAGGCTAGCCACCTTCATAGCTGCTGTGCATAGACCACTAAACCTTTCTATATCAACAAGGCCCAGAAGTTTTCTGTAGCCTTATGGGCCTTGAGGTGGATGTAAAGTCACTATTTCCATTTCCACCTGCCCAGCATCCAAGCTAAGCATTTCACTTAGTTGCTCAGCAATGCACGTTGTGTCCACGTTCATAAACGGATTTGAAATGAACGACACACATGGCTCCAGCTTATCAATGTCACAAAACCGACTTTCAAACTCTTGCCCAACCTGTTTATGACTTGAGAGTACTTCTCAGCAACTTTGCCAAAACTCTCAGACGCAGAAACATTGTCTTTCAGCACCATCTGCAAAGAGGGGAAATGCAGGACCTTTTTCCTCTGTAAATGCGCAGAGAAAATGTTCATCTGGGCTTTAAACGCATTTAAAGCACTGATCATGTCTGCAACAGTCTTTCCTTTCCCCTGCAGCGCACGGTTCAGATTGTTCAGTTTTCCTGTAATGTCTGTCAGAAATGCCAGGTCAAGTAGCCACGCAGTGTCTTTCAGCATAGTGGTGTCTTCGTCCTAGATTTCATGAAATCCTTGATCTCGCTCAACAGCGACAAAAACCGAAGTAAAATCGCCCTCTGTTGAGCCATCGGATGTCCGTGTGGAGTAGCAGGTCCCTGCATTCAGCCGACAGCTCCTCCAACAGCACTTTGAAACTTCGGTGCTGTTTGGCTTAGGAGTGGATGCTATTTATGATCCTCACAACAGGAGTCATAACGTGCTCAAAGCCGATCACCTGAAAAATGAAATATGCACATTAATAGGTATTATAATTGGGCCTTGAACAGAACAGCAACAAGGATGAAATATATGAAATACAAAATTAAAAAAAACGCACCTTTGCGCACAACGCCTGTTGATGAATGATACAGTGGTAATGTACGAATTTCGGGAATGCTGGATCACTTTTACAGTGCGCAATGAACCCTACATGCCGTCCGGTCATCGCAGGAGCCCCGTCTGTCGTGATTGACACCAACTTTTGCAGTGGGATATTTTTGATGTTGAAAAACTCCTTCACTGCTTAAGTATTACTATTTTGAGAATGCCTTTGCGGGCGACTCAAGTAGTCTACGAGGGCGCAATGGCGCCCGCGGGCGACGTGTTGGTGACCCCTGGCATAGAGTAATGTTTATTTGATTAATTATAATTAATCAACAATACAATGAACTTCGGATTGACTAACATGGCAGGAAAGGTCACTTTTCTCATCCGGATGGATAGATGACGTACAAACAGGGAACCTTTTAAAATAAATGTTATATAAAAATGTAAAATATTATAATATTTAATGATGAGAAGTAATTCAATGATTTAGATTGTTTATGTATTGTGTTGTGTGCACGCGTGCTCTGTGGCTCCTCCGAGAATATTGAATTTTCTCTGGAATTACTCCGTTTTGAGGATAATTTTGTATATTGCGGGATCCTCGGAGTCGTGGCAATCGGTGAGATCTGCAGAATAATCATAAACTCCTTTTTTGGCGTGAAATATTGAGTTTTTCATCGTTTCTTGGGGCTTTAAAGAAGATATTTTCTTCTTTTTCATCCTTTTTTTCTTCTTTTTTCTTCTTCTTCTTGTTACTTCGCTTCGTGGGGTGATTTTTTTCTTCTTCTCTTCTTTAAAGACCTTTGCTTCTACTGTCTGTGCAAGTTAAAAACTTGAAAAAGACATGGAGATCAATAACATTCCTCCATACAAGCCCCCAGATGATGGGGATGTAAATAATAAAAAAACGAGCCCTCCGTTGAGAGCTTAGGAAATGTTATTCAAAAGGGAAGGAATATTCAAATATTTTGAAGAAAAACATCTTCAAAGATTCGCATTAATTACCTCCGCCGAAGGAGGTATTGTTTTCACTGGCGTTTGTTGGTTTGTTTGTCAGCAGGATAACTCAAAAAGTACTTAACGGATTCAAATGAACTTTGTGGAGTTGTTGGAAATGCCAAAGAGATTAAATTTTGGCATCTCTAAGTGCTTTTTTAATATGCAAAATGAGCAAAATACTACTAATAATAATAATGAAATGGGGTCTCTATTCAGGGAGTAGGAAAGAACAAACGCTAAAAAATATTCATTGACGTATTATTGTTCATATATCAGCTCAGGACTATGTTAACACAGTGACGTAGCTTAAACTTCTCCCTCTTCCCGTTTCTGAGTGCTTTTTTAATATGCAAAATGAGCTAACAGAGACTCTCCTTGATTGTTTCCTCTCTGTCAGAGAGGAAACAATGATTAGAGATAGAAAATCGGGCGTGTGAAAGGGAGAATGTTTGAATGGGAAAGTTGTGGGGATCGGCGGAGGTACACACTCTCTGAGTGTATATATGCCTCTAGTTTAAATTGCGTTTATCGTTGGGAGACTTTTGTGCTAACGTGCAAAAATACTGATGGATAATTGTACAAAACGGACAATTTAAAACAAATAGATGTGTATGACTTGGCAATATTGTTTGGTTTCAAACAACATGAAGTTGCGGGAGCAAATCCTAAATTTGGTCCAGGGCAATCTTGTTTTTATACAAGACATTCGGTGGATGTCTGAGCAAGACTAGCAGACCTCCAGAGAGTAATTTCATTGCAAGTTTTAAATCAGGATGGAATCTTGGAAAAGGCTTTATTCAAGCTGAAGGGAATAGAGAATGTTTCTGTCGATAAAAGGAAGAAACTGGTTGTAACGATGGTTAACACTTTTAAGAGGGTGGATGAACAGGGCCTCGTTCAATGGATGGGGAAATGGGGAGAGATTGTGAAGCATTATCCTAAGAAAAATCCTGTGAACAAGAAGGCAGAGGAAAAATATGATCGGTATCGTGACATTTGGAGAGATAGCGATTATATTGTGGAGATAATGGCAAACCCTGCTACCTTGCCACAAATAATAGCCTATAAAGGTAATCTTGTAAGATTAAAATTCTCGGGCTCTAAAATTCAGTGCCAGCGCTGCTTCGGCTTTGGTCATCTGAAATATTATTGTGATCGAGAAAGGGTGAAAACAAGGGACTATGAGAAAACTTTGTCGAAGACTTTAGAAGAGCGCCCTGAAACTCAAAAAAGCTCCCTAAATGAAAATCCACCCCCTAGTACTCAAAGAGGGGTTGCACCTCATGCTGAAGGAAGCGGCGAGGTAGAGGTTGAAAAAAATGGAAATGGCCTATTAATTAATACTTCAAACGATGTCTCCAATGTGACTACTCCTCTAGTTGAAGAAATCGCTGATAAAAATATAAAAAAGAGTGGAAATGTTGCCCTCCCTCCTGATGTCTGTGAGGAAGATTTAATAACAGAGCCTACAACGGATGAACCCGTTTCCATTGAGGTGACAGAGTCAGAGGTTGATGTCGAAAAAGTGTTGATATCAAGTCCTCGCTCTCAGAGAGAGTCACCTGCTGTCGAACATATACCTGTTTCCCTAAGAAAAGAAAATTCAGATTGTCTAACTGACGAAGTTTCTGAGGTTATTGACCCATCTGCTTCAAAAAATCGATCCCCTCTTCCATCCAAAAAACCTCTAAAACAAATGAATGAAATTAAACAAATTTTATCAGCAAGAACACGTTCGCAATCTGCTAGTAAAAGAAGTCGGACGGCGTCTTTACATCGCCGGATAGAGGAAAGACCCCTCTAAAGCGCCCTAATTAAAGTCACTCTCCGTTAGCGTTAGGGTAGGTTATTTTTCTTGATAATCGGACTATGTCCCTTAAGCACCCAAACTCTACTAATCAGTTGAGGATAACTGATTGTTTTTCCAATATTTCAGTTACCAATCGTACTTTGTGTGGTGGCTGGGAAATTAGTAAAATAATTTCTCTTAACATTAGAGGTGGTAAGGCAAAGAGGCCGAGGCATGCATTGATGAAACATCTTTTGGCTCTTAATCCTTATATTATATGCCTACAAGATGTTAAGTCTCGAGTTTCTTCGGACTGCAATGGCTCATGTTCTTTCTGCCTTCCATCGTCATTCTACTATTTCTTCACAGGAACTGGACATACTAGAGGAGTGCTTACGTTTATTTCTAGAAACTTAAACGCTCCTCTGTGTATAAAAGAATATTCGACTTCCAGTGATTGGCACAGTTTATTGATCACTGAGAATGATTTTAAGCTCTGTGTGATCAATGCCTATGGCCCAAATGTTAAGTGTTTTCCATTCTTTCAAGCAATTATTAATCGACATAAGAATTACTCTGCCCCTCTAATTATAATAGGCGATCTAAATGTCGATCTTGATGCCCCACGTAATTATGTCAATAGTCCAATAGTTAGAGATCTAATATTAAGGTTAAATTTGGTGGATATATTAGGTGTTTTAAATCCTGATGACTGTATCTCTTGGAGTAGCGGAGGTCGTTCATCGCGTATAGACCTTGCTCTAGTTTCTCCTTCGTTGTTTTCCAAAGTAAAGAGAGTACAATATCTTCCTGAGCCAGCATCAGACCACAAAGTTATCGAGCTTGAGTTTTTTATATCTTCAAAAAATAAATTTCGAATACCCAAGTGGCTTTTTGAGGAAGACGAGTATATTTCCTTATTAAGATCAAAACTCTATCGTCATTTTAAATCCTCCTTTAGTGCTCATAAAGCAAATTTTACCCTTCAATACTGTGTGCGTTCTTCCACAAAGTTTTTTTTGAAACGGCACAGGATAAATTTTAAACGATTTCAATCACAAATGAATGATATTTTAAAAAACGGATCGTGTTTCTGGAAAAACTATATAACGGATTCTCTTAATTCCTTTAGAATATCCGATATCGTGGAGGAAGAATATAAAATGAAAAGAGCCAGAGAAAATAACTCCAATTTTCGGATAAGGAAGTTCAATTTTTCTCGCTCATTGAATCAAACAAAATTGACTAAAATTTTATCCCAGGGGAAAGTTTTTACTAAAGTGGAGGAAATACTGTCCTGTTTTCATCGTGATTTTCAGGCCACTGTAGTAGGAGAGAGACCTAACTTTCCTAAAAAAGTAAAAAACTCCTCAATGGAATTGTTTTCTGCAGATTCAATTGCTTATTATATAAAATATTTGTTTAAAAATAACAAGGCATATGGTCCAGATGGTTTTGGAGGGAATTTTTTTACTCTAATGTGTGAAGAATTGACTCCTTTCTTATTATGTTTAGCAAAATCCATGGAGCAAAAAGGAAGTCTGCCAGCACAGGTTACAAAAGGCAAGATTGTTTTAATTCCCAAAAAAGGCAATGGAACCGACATTAACCACTGGCGTCCAATAACCATTCTTAATGAATCATATCGAATACTTGCTGGTATTGTGGCTGTTCGTATGGAACCCATTTTAAATAAGAGAATTGGTTTGCATCAGAAGGGATTCTTAAAGAAGAGAAAATTGGCCGATATTTCTAGAAATATAAGCTGCGCTATTGATTGTATTGATTCTAGGAACTCATTTGGTGCGTTAATAGCTGTAGACTTCCGTAAGGCATTTGACTCCGTTTCTCACACGCACATCTTAAAAATGGTGAAGAAATTTTTGCCAAAGCGCTTCTTCAACCCCATTAGAGCATTACTGTACAATGGCTCGTCTTCGATTTGTATTAATGGGAAACAAAGTCAGCCAATATTCCTAGGGAAGAGCTGTCGTCAAGGCTGCCCCGCCGCTCCTCTTTTGTTTGTGATGGCCATTGAAGAATTGGCTACTCAGATAAAACATAAATACAATGGGTTCGGAGTTCTTTTTAACGAAGAGAAACATATCATTGACCTTTACGCCGATGATGTGACTTTATTTGTTGAAGCCCGTTCTGAGAGTCAATTAATAAAAGAATAGAAATTTTGCTGGCCTTTTTTACTAAATTTAAAAAACGTTCAGGACTTGAACTTAATTCTTCAAAAACATCGATTTTACCTCTGGGAGCTTGGCGTCCCATTAACAATTTACGAGTTGCTAATTGTCCGATTGGAGACAAAGTTTGCATTCTTGGAGTGGAATACGGAAGACAAGGAGAATTGGATAGTGAATGGACTTCCTTAAAATCAGCGGTATATAAGAGGCTTTCACTTTTTAAAAGCTTTAACCTTCAAACGCGGATCGATTTTTATAATAATTTTATAGTGCCTTTAGTTTTATATAAAGCTTCCCTTTTACCGATTTTAGCTGATAAGGCAATACAAGAAGAGAAAAAATGGATTTTAACTCTCTTTCATAAATCGTATATAGAACCATTAAAACGGCCAAGGAATCAGCTTGGGGGTGGTTTAGTAGTTTTATCCAGAGTAATTCCTAAGATATATATAAAAGTTTTAATTGATTTGTCCACAAGGCCCGACCTTGAGTGGAGATCTGTCGTCTCAAATTCCTCCGTATATACATTTTTAATGATGGGTACCGTCAATTCCAATCCTCTTCTTTCATCTGTATCTCCTACTTGGGCCGCTGTCCAAAGAATTATTTGGGTCTGCCCTATATCTTTTGACTCAAGTTCAACGGTAGATATTATCGAACAAAACAGGGACAAAAAGGCTTTTTTCAAGAAAATGAAGACCCTATAACCTTGGAAGGTGAGGCACTAATGGGAGGCATTCTTACTTTCCACGACCTCCAGAAGAAATCTATTCTTCATTTAGCCACGGGAAATTTAAATACCCTCTCATGAAAGCGTGCGGTTATCATCGTCCTCCATGTCCTTGGCACGTTAAAGTAAATGTATTGTCTTTGTATGATAAGGAGGTGAGTAAGATTTGCCAAAAAACGATTAAAGACCTTAAAGTCTCTGAGGATTGGGTCATAAAAATAAAGGAGTCTCTGCTTGGAGTGATGGAAGGAAAGAAGTTCACTTCACAATTCCAAATCTCGACCGGTGTTCTTTTTTTTAATGGTCCTTGTAAAGATTGTGGGAAATTTTTAAACTACAATCCATGCATTTGTTGACTGTCCATATGCCTCAATTTTAACTGAGTTTTTGATTTTAAACATGTCGTCTTCCAAAGATTTTAAGGCAGTAGTACTATATGGGTTTTCTAAGAAAGAAAGGAAAACATCGCGAAAACTTGAAGCCATTCACTTTGCGCTCTTAAGTGCCAAAGCTCTGATTAGTTCTAGGTTGACGTCTGGGGAGTTTCTACTTCGAGAAGATCTGAGGGGCATTTTAATCTCGGCTTCGGCGAGATACACCATTTTTGACCTCAAAATTCCCGAGCAAAGCGGGTCTTCATGGAACTACGCCATCGACTTGGTGAATTTCAGTTGGCTGAACTCCTACAGATATTTTAGCCATCTAAAGAAAATTGTTAAACAGTATTTTTACTATTACAACCGAAAGTTTTAAATTATTGTTGTTTTTGTTTTAATGTTATTTTATATTATGTATTGTAACGTGTCAACAAAATTTAGTATATATATTGTGAAACTTTTTTAACGCTTTGTTGTGTCCTTATTGTAGCTAGGTCTTCTGGTAGTAGTCTAATTTTAAACTATAATGTTTATTTATGTATTATTTTATACACAATTCTACTGCCTTTTTTACTTTGTATCTTCTGTTACAAATGAAATAAAGACCTATTTAAAAAAAATGATTTAAAACAAATCAGTCCCTCACATTCAATCGGTATCAGTGGTTTTAAAAGCTGTTGTCTGATTACTTTTTATTAATTATGCAAGAGATGCAATAATATATATATAATATATATATATATATATAATCGTATATGAATCGTAATTAATGGGCGTGTAAATTAAACGTTAGCTTTCTGTATGATTATGCAAATGACATTCGCAGGAAATGAGACCACTTTTACGAGATATATCAAATTCAGTTTGCATTTGAAATGAAGACATGACATACTTAATTAAACCTACCATTTCAATTTCAAGCGATTAGGCTGGATTGGTTTGAGACTCTTCTGGATAC
>CP045891.1:24053765-24089790 GCA_013387185.1 Caligus rogercresseyi
AATATCCCAAATCCCCTTATCATGATTGTCTTTACCATCAATTACTTTTAGGGACAAATACACGAATTAATAGGCCATATGTATGGCCTACATGTCTTTCCTCTATTATTATTAAGTTTGTATGTACATGTGATCAACACTTGATATGTGAGAACTCTAATCTATGAAGCTTCATCAAACGTCTCTCGGTGTTTGCGTTGATTCTCTAGTTAACTCAATTGATAGGGAAAGCCCACGAATAAATGGAAAATTGTATTTATGTTGGCGTGCATTTTTTTCTCCCCAACATTGTTTTGGACATAAATATGTGTTAGCGGCGAGCAATATTGAGCCATCGTACTGCACAATATTGAGATATGCGTGTACATTTGAAGCTACATCATAATCTCTCCATTCCCATAACCCCGCTTTTTGACTATGTGCCTCGTCTACTTTCCTACAGAGACAAGCGCACTGTGGAAATCTGGCTCCCTCACATATCCGAACATGCTGAAAATCATGAATAAGATAGAAGCATGCTTTGTTTTGTTGTCCCGCTCAAAAATAAGAGGGAGTTTTTTATATCTCTCGTGCGTAGCAACGAGAAGACATTCCATATTCAAGAAATGCAAAGAACCAGCATAAACTTTTAATCACTTTCACCCCTACTAATGGCTTATTTATGGCTGTTAATAACAGGCTAATGATTAGGGCGCAAATGTTTACAATAACGATGCTCAATGAACGAAGCTCTAAAAAAATGTATTTTTATAGTTCTGTTCAAATAGTTTTATTTAAAACCTTACAACCTCCATTTCAGCCGTGAATAATATGCCATCTACATTTTGATAGGTTTTCATTCAATTGATTTAAGTCTCAACCCATCATGAATATAAAAAATATAATTATTCCAAAAAAGTATGTTAAGTTCATGAATCCCTGAGCGAAACGGAAAAAATTGAACAGAATGTGTAGAAGAGCGCAAAAATACATGATGTAACAACCTATGAGACTTTCTTTATAAGTGGTATATATTATTCTGTAATTAGTGGACCGGATGGTTTTGGAGGATAAATTTTTACCCAATATATCAATGAAGTGGTTCCTTATCTATTCGAACTTCGAAAAGAGATGGAGCCTGAGGGAAGACTCCCTAAACCTGTTACCAAAGGGAGAATAGTTTTAGTACCCAAAAAGAAGCACCCATCGATATAAGCAATTGGAAGCATATTACGGTGCTCAATGAGACCTACAGGATATTGTCTGGTATAATTGCTCATGAAATTGAGCCTATTTTAAACATGAAATTGGGGGTGGAGCAAAAAGGATTTCTTAAGGGAAGGAAAATATCGGATGTTTCTAAAAACTTATTCTTCGCTAGGTAAACTTTTCCATAAAAGCTACATTCCCTCACTCAAGCGACCCAAGTGTTATATGGGTGGCGGACTCTCAATCTGTTCATCGATTATTCCCAAGATTTATAAAAAGATATGTATAGAACTTTCAAGAAATCTGGAAAAAGAATGGCGATCCTATTTCACTATGCACCCTGCATACACTTGGTTCATGATGGGTACGGACTATATGAATCAGAGAGTGGAACGGTTTTTTACTTCCCTAGCTGCCTCCCAAAGAATTATTTGGAAAGGACAACCGTCATTTTATTCTTCATCAACAATAGATATCATACGAGAAAATCATAACAAGAATTTTTTTTTTTATCTTAAGAAACCTAACATTTTAGAACTTGAAGCATTCGAGTGGGACATTTTATCTTATCATGACTAAAACAAAAAATATTTTTAATTGCGGAAAATTATATTTTAAGATAAAAAGGGCTGCTGATCACCATATAGTTCCCATGCCCTTAAGCATTTAAGAATGTCCTACGAAGAGTCCCACGAAAAAGAAGCAAATAAAATGGCGTCTAAATTTTTAAAAGATCTACAAGTTCCTAAAACATGAGTAAATCGAATAATGTTCTCTGTTAAAAAAGTCAAATATGACAAACGTTTCACTGCTCAGTTCCAAATATCCACAGGACTACTATTTTTCACAACTCCTTTAATGATTGTGGAAAATTATACAACACTGTATATCATGCCTTTTCCAACTGTCCATCTCTTACCATGATAAGACAATTCCTTAAGTTAAATCTGAAGAATTTAAGCAAAAATATGTCACACCAATACTTCTATTCGGAACAGCCTCGAATCCTAACAACGGCAACTCTAAATTGAAAGCTATTGACTTTGCTCTCTGTAACATCCGGGCCATGATCGCAGAAAAGCTCTCGACGGCTCAACTCCTGGATCAAAGTGCCTTAAGATCTATTTTAATGTCCTCTTCGGCTCGTTACTCGGCTCTCACCGTCAGGATCCGGATCTCTCAGGGACGAGTTGGAGCTACGCTGGAGACACTCTACGGTTCTACCCAAACCTATTAAGACTATATAATGGTTTCCGAAGAATCAAAAAAGAAAACTTGATCGGTTTCTAATCATACATTTAAAATTTTAACATTAAACTTTTATGAACTTTATTAATTTTACATTCAGTTTTTATTCTTTAAGTTTTATTTAATTGTGTATGTTTTTTCTTAAATATTATTTTATGTGATAGGTATAGTTTAATGTTGTAACTGCTTTTGATTAATTGTATATTTTATTTGTGGATTCATTCTGTTTTGACTTTAGTTGAGGATTTTAATGTTAAACTATAATGTCTAATTATATATATTTTTTTAAATGCAATATCTCTAATAGAATAAAGTCAATAAAAAATATGAATTTAGATATAAGATTGACAAACTACTTAGTGTATTATTATTTGTTCACTTTTAATAATCAGCTATAATTAATGTCAAAAACATTGATGTATACATTATATAAAAACCAAACAAATAACTTATTGATCAATAAATGAACATTTGAACGCTGAGGAATACGTTTACAGGACTATATTCTAATTTTCATACATGTTCGTAAAAAATAATAAAATTATACAATCATAAAATTATATATATATGTTATAATATTTGATGATTTGCTTGAAGCCTTTTCCTAGGAGACGTTGACGCACGAGAGCCTTTATTAGCTGTCCTCAAAAGAACCAGGTTTAGACTGTCTATGAAAATAACGTGGACATTCAGTAACATGGTTTCCCGTAATTTTAATTGGGCTGGATGGGAAGTCCGTATCTGAAAGAGGGGAAATATATGACCATTAATTACAAAACTTATATTGATGATTGTGAAGTTCCACACTTCTTCCACCAGATTTCGTATAAAAATGAATTAAAACTACTATCATGGTGCTTTCAAACACAAAAGCTAAGAATGAAAAAACTTGCTGCTTAAAACTTAATTTGAGTTTGAATGATTTTATATCAAATATGACATAGTCCTACCTTAATATACAACCACTCCTAACAATGAATTGAAATAACTTCTCACATCGATGTAAGTAAAATACCTTTTTCGACCATCTCCGAGAATGCGATATATAATTTACAAAAAATACAGAAGAACTTGAAACTTTACGGATTCATTGTATCGCGGAGAATAAAAAATATTAAATAAAAACTTATATTAATATTTTGAATATAAAAATTTAAAACTCCCACATTGGCTATCCATGCACCACAGAAAGATGGGCACAAGTCGAGATAGATAGGGATGACTACCCAGTTTCAAGCATTACCTGAAAGCAGAAACATCATCCCGTCTCTGCTTTCAGCTGATAACCAAAACTAAGCTGGCATATCGCTTTTATTTGCGTGTATTTATATGCCTTTAAAAAAAGTTGGTACTTAATTTGCTAGGATTGATATCTTCAACTAATGAGTATTTTGCTTCCAAAATACATAAAAATACTACTTTTAAATACTCTCAGGAATAAGATATTGCCTATTCAATTTAAATTAAATCATTTATATTGCATTAAAAAGTTATCACTTACATGCAATATAATACATCATAAATATAAGATAATGATACTATTTTTCTTTTCTTATAAGTCCTATTATTATTTTAAATTTTATAATATCTTTTAAAATAAAAAACTGAAAAAGGGGTGAAAATACCCAAACAGAAAACAAGATTCAATATAGAGCATAAACTAATTATATGCAGAGAGAGAGTTTAAGTTCAAGGAACCTCATAGTGTTCATAGCGTTGATGGTTCTTCCATTTATCATTACGTATCTGAAAAGAGAAATAGTTGAATGAGGAGTTTGTAATTACAAGATTTGAAAGTAATTATTATAATGACATGAGAATTAAAAAGTAACATATATTACTTAAAATATATTATTATATATTTTTATCGATAGGATAAATATTTTTACAAAACTGTTAAAATAAATATATTTTATCAAACACAAGTTACTAAATTAAAGTTATCCATCTAAAAGTAATAGTTCAGATGAATACATTGTTATACAAATACATGGTCAAATTTATAATAACAAGGCAATAAGTGACAAAGTAAGGTATTACCCCTAAAAAAGCAGAAAAAACAAAAACATCATTGGTTAATGGTACATATATATATTTAGGTTTACTGATATTTTTTGGGGGGGAAATTCAAATAATCTTACATTTTTAGGGAAAAGTAATTTTCTTGTTCCAAGTTCAAGTCAAAATAGATCAGTTAGACATTGACCAACTGATTTTATTTTCCTGACTATCCTCAAATACATTTTGAGAGGTTTTGAGAAGATGTATCTATTTTATATAGTGAAAGCTTATAAAAAGTACTTAAGAGAAAAATAAATAAATCAATCAATAGTTTTTATCTTTTGTTTTCATCTTATAACATAAAAATTCATTTTTTATGAACTATGAGATCGCTGATTCCCTTCTCCAACTATAGATCGCAGGGTACTTCTAAGTCATATTTGATCGAACCTTCTCTGGACAATCTATAGTCACTAAGGTAAAGTTTATGGGGAGTCTCTCAGATTTAATCAATGCAACTATATAAGTTATCAGCTTTTCCTAAGTTATCATTGCTTCATCGGACAGATATAAGATTAATATGGCCGTGGATTTATCTACAACGTACCTTAGTAGGACAAAATCGGCACAGTTGGGGTTGGGAAGGGGCTAACTAAATAATTTTGATTGCTTTAATTAAATTATAGCATCATTTTCAATAGAGGAACAAAATCATAACAAAAGGTGTTTATATTCAATAAGTATGGACGAGCATTTACATATTTACTTTGAATGCAAAAAAGTGAACGTAAGTTTCACTCTTATCTTCATGTCCTTATATGTTCCTTTTGTTATAACAATAAACTTCATAAAACTAATTTTATAATCTATAAAAATAGTTATAAATACTCCGTTTGTTTAATGATCCTACTATTAAATGAATATCTGATAGTTCTACATATAAAAGCTGGCAGAAATCTTCGTAAGGGTGAGAGAAACAAATAATTCTCCGTAAAGATGACGGAGATCACTACCCTACAAATGTATTTGAGTAGTCAGATTTGAGAGACTCTCATTAACTCAATGGGAGTGCCAGCATTATAAATTTAGGTTATATATAGAATAACTCTTGCTACATACTTTAAGTCCTCACCTACATCGGTCTCCTTGCTGTAGTCTAGGGGAGTCGTGAAGAAGCTGTGTTCTTGATAACAACGCTAAGGTAGCTGACGAGGGCACCTTCAGAGTGGCCCCGTAAACTATACTCCTCTATTGGAGTGGATGGACTCTGCTACCCCAGATGCATCAGTGCACTTTTTATGCGAATGCATTTTTATATCCTAGAATTCTTAGGATGTCATTCTTTATCCATCAACTTGGTTATAGGGAGGGGTACAAGTCACACATACACACTCCCGGGTTGCTCATGAATCTTGTGTAGTATTGATCCATCCTAAAAAAGTTTGCAACTCCTTCCGTGTTTTGGTCTTGAACGGCTTTGACTCATATTGCAAGTAGCTCAAACCCTATCTTAGAAATGTGATGTCCAAGGGAGTCCAACTGATGAAGGACAGACTGGCATATCTCCCGAGACAAGCGCAGTCCCAACCCAATGAAGCTTTGTGAATACCTTATTATCATATATCCTAGATAAGGAGGAAGGCCAGGTGCTTGTCCTCCTTGTGACCGATGAACTTCCGGGAAGTGTTCTCATTCTTCACCGTGAAGGGCATTGAAGTTTGGCCTCCTTCTTTTACTCGTAGTCTGCATTTGCATGTCAGACGAGCAAGACCTTGTTCAATTTCGTTTAGAGATTGTTATTTGCCTTGTGGAAGCTTGTATAGTCTCGTTCGAAGGACGGCGTTCAAGTACTCTTGATTCCACTGGCGACACTTCTGCTCGAATTCAAACCGCTGCTGCATCTTCATATTTTCCATGGTCTCTGCCAAGCCTTATCGCTTTGTTTGCTTGAAAGCCTTGAAGTTCTCCGTCGTCCCAAAGTTGTATTATGGTTTGTTGTAGGCCAGCAACTCCACTAAGAGCTTCTTAAAATTGAAGAGTCATAATGTACGGAGCTCGATCTCTGCCTTGGCCCACTTGTATTCCTCCAGTGAGCCAGAAAGGATGCTCAGCTCGTCGATGCAAGTGACCAAACGGATTACCAGACGGTTATCCCGCTCATTAAAGAGTATCTTTGAAGTGAACCGTTAGATCCTGAAATATATTAAATTCGATTTATGTGATGTCTTAAGCATGAGTAGCATATTTGTATTTTTTTCATAGTAACATACTAATGAAATTTAAGAAATATTGAAAAATATTAGAGATGTCAATTATTCATAAACATATTTTTATATTTTGTCCATACTACATACATAATCTATAATAAAATTATGAAATGTTTGATAATCAAATGCGCTACATTTTAAGATTTTCAATTGTCAAATTAGACTAGTATAAAGTTTAAAATATCATAATGGTAAATAGAATATTATTATGATTGTCTTTAAAAAATAGTGTTTAAAAAATGTTCTTCAATAATTGAGAAAATATTTTTTTTACATTTTAAAGTCTAAAAATATATATTAACTATTCGATTTAATGTACATTCAGTAAAAAAGATTGATATTATTATTTGTAGCCAACAAAACTATCAATTTGAAACTGTCATGTTCATTTATTTAGTTTTTGATGCATTTGTATAACATATGGTATAGAGCCTGTTTTGAATAATGAACAGTAAATGCTATTTTCTATTTTGACTGGCCTCGAGTCCAATAGAACCAAACACCCAGTAAGTATGAAAAATTATACAGGATTCTTTAGTCCTGAAAAAATAAATTCACCTATAAAGAACACAGATCAAAAATCGAAATTATAGCTATACTAAAGAATTTAAGAAGGTCCCACACACATGAACATCAAACGTTGGACTGCTAGTAATAATCTATATTAAATTTAAAAATAATTTAAAAATGTACCCTTAACATATCATCAATAAGTGTGATAACGCAAGCTCAGTCCTCAGTTAATGGGCCCTTCCAAGGTAGTTAAAAGTAAGGTAGAGCCATTTTAACCAATGAAAGTAAAAAAATACACCGCCACGCAACCTACCTCATGAGCATGACGTCACATATGGCAAAAGAGGGTATATTGTATAAGTAAAATATGTTAAATATAATCGAATTTAGCCTTTAATTAGATCATAGAAGAATTAATTATCACAATTCTATTAAAAAATGGAAAAATATTAAATTTTGTGAGTAATCAATTTTTTTGATGATTTAAAGTTGCTGAAATTATCCAAAATATTTCATGAAAAAGCAAACTCTTCAATCATTATATGTTAAAGCACATAAAAAACAACGAAATAAATTATAACAAAATACTATTTATAATCATATATTATTACAAAGACATATTTAGAAAAAAGTATATAATTTATGAATTAATACTAAACAAAATATGGTTATAATCATATATTATATAAATATTATTAGAAATACATATTAAGAAAAAATATATAATTTATAAATTATTACAAAACAAAATACTGTTTATAATCATATATTATATAAATATTATTAGAAATACATATTTAGGAAAAAGTAAATAATTTATTGGAGCATTTAATTAATCCACTGTTTCATTTTTCGCTTCTCTATTAAACTTTTTCTATGTCTAGCTTTTTGCTCTTGAAGGCGTTTTTTTTCAAATTTTATTTGGAGAAATACACGAATTTGAGCAAATTTATTAAGAGTTTCCAATGGAACTGACGGCACCTTAGACATTGATTTAGAAACTCTTTTTACAAGGTTGTCATTCCTATCAATCCTTCCATTTACTATAAAACTATTTGAAAACATTTGTTCACATTTCCTCATAGCCTCTAAAAATAGTCTCATAGTCTTCTTCAGTGAAGTGCAGACTACACATAAAGGATGATGCAGGCTGAAATGTCGAATCTCTTCTTTTGCATGCGATGGTCCAAGCTTTTCTCTGTTTGATGCTGGTTGGAAACGAGTGGTAAAATACATTGTGAGCATTGGGATCCAATAAAGGACAAACAGCAACTGCACACTGTCTTTTTTCTTATTAATTGAAGCCATTTTTTGTAATAGAATGATGCACTAATGATAATTTGAGTAGAGATGTTATATATAGTAAAAGTTATTTGTTTATGTTTCTGACAGACGTGACGTCACACGAAAAATATTTCGGAACCTAAGTTTATACATAATGAAATGGCGGGGGGTTGGGCCCTTCAATAAATCCAGGTTTCCATGATAATACCCTCAAATATTCTCGTCAAGTCTTTAGAAGTGATAGACCCTTATGAGAAGTCTTATGGATATTTGATGATTAAGGTTTGGAACTTGTGGCTTTGTGCATTTATAAATCCTTCAAGATAAAGGTAACCTCCATTGTTCGAAGGGGGAGGAGATGATTAATATTCATGGAAGCAGCAGTCGAAGTGCTGAGGGCCACCTATTATTCGTCATATGAGGAGGCAATGGATTGGGTTGATTATTGTTGAGTCCAAGAGGTACAAATGGAGGATTGGAAGAGGGAAATTCTCATAACTTGGCGCATTATCGCTGCTACGACTACTCGTAGACGAAGGGGTGGCTACGGCACTCGTGCTAATTAGTGTGTGATGGAGGGAATCCCTCTAATGGAGGTGATAAAATTATAGTCCTCAGTTAATACTAAGGGCATGGGAGTCCTAAAGGTCCAGGAAAAAGTTTCACATATTGGGCAGCCCGAATGTCGAAAGTCCTACTCATGGCTTCTCACGATGTAAACCAGCTCCGGGACTCTTACTTCTGTTCATAGAGCCTCCTGGCTTTGGCGAAAAATGGAGGACCCGGAGTCACTATCGATTTTCAAGTTGAGTGGAAAATGAAGGCTTGGGAGTCAAATTTGGAGAATATTTCTGGAAAATCACGTTTGTATTTGTTTACAAAGGATTGACTAGGATCGTGCTGAAGGAAGATGTGACGTCACTGATGACGTCATATATAAGTTTTTCTTTTTATAATTCAATCCTCAAAAGTGCATTGATAAAGTTTCTTTAGATCCTTGACAATGGCATAAAATTTGAAACAACAATCTATGAACATTATTAAATTCTAAATCCAGACTAAATACTTGATACTAATATTTTCATCTCCTACGGGAATCGAATGTAGATTTATTGGAAGGATATTTTTTATCCCATTAATATCTAACTTTAAAAATCCATTATCTTTCGGGTTTTCCTGAAAAAAGGATAAAACAAACAAAACTTTTAGGAGGTTCTATTAAAAAAATGATTTTTTGCATTGAAAATCATTGTTTTGATATTACTCTTTAACTGTATTTTAGCAAAAATTAAATCGCATGACAATATTATGTACTCAATATACTTAAATTTTAAATAAAAAATACATAATTTTTTAGAAAATAGTATATCAAATAGCTACACATCATTTGGTAGTCATTTCTTAAAGCTTATATAACAATCAGTTCTTGATTTTGACATTTTGTAATTAAACATTAGTACGAAAAACACTCCAAATAAAGTCAGTATCATATTATGCCTAAATAAAAATCAACACTTAGATTATCAGTAGCCACATAGGCTAGAGTTATGTTAACTCTCCCATAAATCAGACAACAACATGAACCTCAATTGCAAAGCAATTAGCCGATGACATATTTAGATTGAAAGAAAAAGCTCGATGTTACGTCCGGCTATGTGTATCTTGTCTACCTTATTTAACAATGAAATATATATATTTGCGCGCATCATCAAGCGTGTACACATTTTGAATATGCTGTTGGATATATATTTTGTCCACGTTCACTAAATAATGATATTTTACCTAGATGAGGCGTGTGTTTAATTGAATGGTGCGTGGATAACTCATGAATACAGATATTATTTTAACATGCAGGGTAATCTATTATCCTCGCCAAGAACACTTGTAAGGCGTTTTTTTTATTACTCACACAGAAAAATACGTACTGGCGAAAAGACTAACTCATAGCCTTGTTAAGAAAATGTAATTGAAAATTATCAGTGGGAGATTAAACCTTTTGAAAATGCTTCGTGCCAGAGTACTCTCTTTTTTCACAAGTAAATTGCGTGCCAAACAAATAATATTTATCATAAAAACCTATCCACCATAATATAAATCACAACTCGAATGTGTTTTAGGACGTTCTTTATTACTATAAAAAAAAAATGCATGTGAAGAATGAGTTCAGAGCATAATTTGGGAAGAATGTAATTGGCTTTGGTTAAGTGTTTTCAGGTCGAAAAGTATCACCAAGAATGGGAACTGTTTGAAAATGTTTTTTGCGAGATCCCAATGGTTTTATTTCAGATATGACAAAACCTACTAGAGTATATATTTATTTTTTATAAGCCTCAATATGCAGAGCAATTAGCCGATGATATATTTAGATTGAAAGTAACAGCTCGATTATACGTCTGATTCTGTGTATCTTGTCTACCTTATTTAACACTAAAATATATCTATTTTCCGTACATCATATCAGAGATATACGTACATTGGAAAATACTCTTGAATTAATTTACCGTTTGAGATATATTTTGTCCAAGAACATTTGTAAGGCGTTGTTTATTACTCTCACAAAAATACGTGCTCGTGAAATATCAACTAGGAGCCTTGTTGAAAAAAATGTAATTCACGTTTGGTCAAAGGTTCGCGGGTTGATGAGTACCAGGAAGAAAAAAATCCCGTCAGAGCACTCTTTCTCACAAATATTATTTCTTCTTCTCCTTGCATTAGAAAAATAAACAACGACTCGAATGTTTGTGAAGCGTTTATAACTCTAAAAAATGCATGCACGTGAAGAATGAGTTCACAGCAATTTGAAAAGAAGGCAAACGGCATTTGGATGGGTATTTTGCTGGTCGCAAGTATCAGCAAGAAAGGAACTGTTTGAAAATGTTTTATGCGAGATCCCAATATTCTTACAAGTAAATTGCGTGCTTGACATATATTTTTCCCTTTTCCCTTTGTATCATAAGATAATCTTCAACCCTAATGCTTGAAGGACGTTCTCCATTACTCTAAAAATATGTAGGATAATTCAAAGCATTATTGGGAAGAATAATAATTGGCGTTTACTCAGGTGTTCGCAGGCTGACAAAACCCCCATGAGAGTGATCTTTTAAAAAACGTTTGTGCAAAGCTTACACACTATCGTCTAACAGTATACTGCGTGGTAATACTATATTCTCGTACCAAATCATTACAATATAATATAAGCCCCATCCCCATGAGTTGTCTTAATGCATATAAATAAACCATTAATGTCGTCATCTTCTAACATTTAAGGATGCATAGATAGTGTTCCAACTATTACTATGGATTTTATATCATTTTCGTTAGGTTTTAACAACGCTTAACTTATCGTGTTTATTTACTACCTTTACAATCTCTATTATCTGATATATCTATTCATTTTCGAGAATCAATCAATATGACAGTTAGTGTTGCCTGGATAGCAAGAAAAAAGAAGGAGAGAAGGGAGGAAAAATACCCCCTCCCTTCTCTTTCTCTTTCTATCCAGGTAACACTAACAGTTTTGCCAGATTTTGTTCAAACTTTGTATGTCGTCTTCTTTTATCACCAAGAAACAGAAAATCCACTAAATGGCTAACATTTCAAACATTTGAAAATAAGAACACCTAATATAATATACATATAAATAATATATATATATATATATAATATATAATATATATATAATATATATATATTATATATATATATATATAATATATATATATATATATATATATATATATATATATATATATATATATATATATATATATATATATATATATATATATATATATTTAATGACCATCACCTATCTACTAATATTTTAATAACACAGGGCAACAAATAAAAAAAATAAAAGTTTCTTGGGATATATCATCTGATTTGAATACCTAATGGGTCCCTGATAACTAAATTAAAAAACATTTTGTTCAATCAGGTCAGAATTTTTATTAATTTTGAGTTTTTTGTTTTCGATTTTCGACTTTTTGACAAAATCACAACTTTTTTTGTTTTTTGAGGTACAAAAATGGTATGGGTGTTTTTGGAAATGGCATGGTCATATTAGTGGGGGCGTAGACTAGTTTAAGTTGAAAAAATTATCAGAGAGGCCCAAAAAAGCCAAAAATATAATATTTGTATCCCAAAAATATTTTTTAACATATATATAAACACTTTTTGGATTGCAATGGAAGTATAATGTAAAAAAACATGAGCTAAGTACTTCTGTCGGTAATTGAAGGCCTTGTAGTTTTTTTTAAGTTTTCATATTTTCATTGGTAGACAGTTAGATATTGCTCGGACTGCACTACGCTATATTCTTGACACAATGACGTATTTCTCTGACGAGTCCAATAAGCTCTCAATATCTTTATATCTCTATGCTCGGACTGCACAAAGCTCAGCGTAGTGCAGTCCGAGGATATTGTCATAGAGAAGACCTGTTCATGGATTCGGGTTTGTTTCGTTGCGACAGACACGCATATTAATGGAGAGCACTGCATTCACATTGTTGCGCAGGTTGTTCAATTCTCAATGTATTCATTATTTTTTTAAATGATGCTTTGATCCATTGCTAATATAAGTGAAAAACTGCTCTCATATTTACGGGCAAGTAAATTACTACTATTGTCGAGGGTAAAGAAGCTTTTCGTGTGT
The DNA here is from genome assembly GCA_013387185.1 of Caligus rogercresseyi. Taxonomy (NCBI): domain Eukaryota; kingdom Metazoa; phylum Arthropoda; class Copepoda; order Siphonostomatoida; family Caligidae; genus Caligus; species Caligus rogercresseyi. The sequence goes on from CP045891.1 coordinate 24,066,923, forward strand.
GTAAATTGAAAACTTACGACAATACATTTTATTTGGTGAGGCTTCACCAATCGATGATTTACGATCACCGTTAGAGGGTTTTTTCGTTTAAGTTTGTGCACGAATTGCCCATTAGGAAATAATTTCTGAAAAAGAAAAGGATTTTGATTTATTAAGAAAAATAAGATTTTTTTTTTTACAATTTATTTCACTCAATCATACAAAACAAACACAATAAGTTGAAACGAAACTCGATATAAAATCTATATCACAAAATATAAAACACAGAAAACAGTATGCATAAAAACATAAAACAAAGGGTTAACTATAGATTATCAATAATATTTTATAAAAAGTGTGCAGTCCTCACAATGCCATCTATGATGTCTCCAAAACATCAAAACATTAGTAAATAATTTCTGAAAAAGAAAAGGATTTTGATTTATTAAGAAAAATAAGAATTATTAATATATTCTTCCTAATAACAAATAATAAAAATTTAAATATTAGGTTGGGTCTAACATAATACCGTGTAAAATATTTGTATATGAATAAAAATCATTCAACATTGAAAAGAGATCTTCTGAACACCATTTAAAATATAAAAAGTGCAGCACTATATATACGAAATATAGGAGTTCAAATTTGTGGGTTGATCACGTGTATATTTTAAGTAAACAAGTCATGCATTTCATACATACCTCAAATTGGGATATATTTAGAGTTAGACATAAATGGAATTTTATTGGCCGGGGGTTTATTTGGTGGATTATTCTTTAAAAAGGTCTCGTTTACGTTTATATACATTAGTTATTCTTTAGTAAGCAATGGAAGGGATTGATAATACAATGTTCATATTAATATTTTTATCGAGTTTGTCCGTAATGTTTTGAAGAGTTATATAAATTGGGTATAAATAACCTCAAGATGAAATGAGCGAATGAAATGGCCGAGCTTTAGCATACAGCGTTTCATTCTCAACGTTTTACGCCATTGTGTCTCGTTTACTCCATTGTTTGTTACTTTTCTTTAACGTAAATTTATTTTGGACGAATCAATTGGTTTTAATGTAATATATAGTATGAATGGGTTTAATAAACAAAATCTAAAAAGATATGGCCTCATATTTTGATACATATGTCTTTGAATTAAAACAATAATCGCATATTCAAACTTATTAATTGGCTAGCTGACTCACTAAAGTTATCATTATTCTTAGAATTTCAATTATGTAAAATATTTATTTGAAGTATTTATGGTTCAAGAAATTAGAATATACAAGAAATTATTAAAAATCTAAAGGTGATTTCATGCTAGAGTTTTATTGATTATCCACACTAATAACCATGGTCATAAATTATGCCCAAACTCTATAATATACGCCATAGCTTTATTGTCTTAAAAGTCGGGGTAAACAGAAAAAATAGGTTGCAGCCTAGGGGTTCAGTGTAACAATCAACCCTTTCATTCTAAATAATGTTTTAGCCATTTCCAATGAAATAATGCTCCTATTACTTACAAAAAAGATTATATGAATGACATTTTTTTCAGATGGGCCAATTTTTTTGTTAAGCGCCATGAAGTACGAATTTTCAACACATAACGCGATTGTCTTTAGGAGAGTAATTGTTTAAAATTAAACAAGTAACATTTACATCCAAATGGTTTTATAAATATGGCGTTATGCTATTCAAAAAATAATTCAAATACTATGGATTGAATAATAAAAAGTATTGATAATGCTTATTTGCAGAGCTGTGATTACAAACTGATTTTCCGTATTTCGGTACTATTGACAGTAGTTTTCTTCTAAAGATGTCGATATTTTGTTCTTTCATTAAACTACCGAAACCCCATACCAATTAATTGATTTCTATCATTTCATTTCATTATCAATTTATTCATAGTGTAAACTTTTATCTTACGATCACTTACCCCCCCCCCCCCCCCCCCCTCCCAGGAGATCAATCATTTGTCCTTTTTGTGTGTTTTTTACGTTTTTCTTATTGATTTATTTCATGTGATGTTGTGGTTGTGTACACGTAATAGATAAAATAAAGTCATGTTGTACTAAGGTACAAAAAAAAAAAAAAAAAAAAATAGCAAGGAAAATATTGACTTTATAATTTTCATCAATATGTGTTTATATCTTTCAAATGCTAGAAACCCTTTAAGCTAAACACAATCTTATTATCCTTTGGTTTAACATTTTGAATCAGCAAAGATTCGGAGAGAATATTATAATCAGGCTTGTGAACGGAACGCAAAATTGAACGGCGTTCAGCTGAACGCACGTTCAATGAACAGAACGCAACTTTTTTTTGAACGCTGAACGTTGAACGCAAAAAAAAAGAGTTTTGCATTCAGCGTTTAATTTTTCCAAACATTTCTTGGACTTTTTTCGGAAAAACATCATCACTACGCAGTACTTTTTTTGGAAATTATTTTCTAAAAAAAAACGTCCCACTACGCATTACTTTTTTTGGAAATTATTTTCTAAAAAAAAACGTCATCACTACCCAGTACTTTTTTTGGAAATTCTTTTCGAAAAAAAAAAAACGTCATCCCTACGCAGTACTTTTTTGGGAAATTATTTTCTAAAAAAAACGTCATCACTACGCAGTACTTTTTTGGGAAATTATTTTCTAAAAAAACGTCATCACTACGTATTACTTTTTTTGGAAATTCTTTTCTAAAAAAAAACGTCATCACTACGCAGTACTTTTTTGGGAAATTATTTTTTAAATATTTGAACGCTGAACGCTAACGGAACGCTGAACGCAAAAACATTGAACGGAACGCTAATTTTTTTTAAACGCTGAACGGAATGCTGAACGCAAAAAAAAGCTGAACGCTCACAAGCCTGATATATATATATATGTATATATACATAGTGCTCAATGTCTTAAATAGATAGATGTTATCATTATAGTTGCGTTTAAATTTTATTTTCATAAATGAATACATATCGAAGTCTATAAAAAATATTTCCTTTCACAACACATTTACAATATAAATATGATACTGTAATAAAACCTTTGCTGAGAAAAATGTTTATGTTATCCACTATATGACTCTTAAGATGCTTAAAAACGGGAAAAACATGTAAGTAAACGTGCAAATCTACACAAGATATCCATTTTAAATATACCCAGGAATATATATTTTTTTCATGAAGGTGCAAATCTCCTAATTTATTTGAGGGACCGGTTTCATTCCTGTTTGTATAAGGAAAAACTTGATACAATAAAGAGTGTATATAAAAGTATATAATGGTCTACTAGGTGCGTTTATGGCTTTAATATGATTAAAAAATCATATTATTTCCACTGTTTTGGTATTAGTATTATTTTGAACATGAATTTTAATTTCTCATATAATTTACAAAAATTACAAGCTTAATTGAAAAAAAAACCATTAGAGTCGGGCTTTAAAATCTCTGGCAGGAATGTGTCTAAACATCTTAACTTGTATAAGAACACCCCATCCCTCCCTTCTCATCATTTATTGACTTACAATCTATCATTATACCATGAAATATATATATGATTAGATGTAGTATGTTACATCTTAAAAAATATGTTATAGTTTCATAAGAAGTTTTATTATCTCTTTATTTTAAACAAACACTTGCCCAATAAACCAACTTGAATAAACATAATATTTTTAATTGAATGTTTAATTAATTAACTAATATTATATACCTATTCTCAATTCCATTCATGTAAATTAGTCCAATAGACAAAAAGAGATGCAAGTATGACAAAAACCGAAGACATTTAAAAACCCCATAACTGTCATAAGATTGCGTTTTTTATCACCTACTTTCTAGTGCATTATGATTCTTTTACACTTTATTAATTTTGGCTAATAAATAAACATCTTAACCAATAAAAAACCCATAAAGCTGAGAAATTTGTAGAAGCAAATAAAAAGGATATAAGGAAAAATGGCATATGAATATACGGCCTCGAAAGAAACCTTAGGAAAAATTGCCCAAATTTATATTTGCCCCGTCTAAACAAGGAAATCTAAACTGCTAAAAAGCTATTATTTACCCAATTGATTTGAGAAATAGTATTTGTATAATACCTAATTGTATTCAACTCAAAAATTTGTATACCCAAGTATTTGGGCCATTTTTTCCATGAGTCATCATTTTCCTTTTTCTATCTTGAGTTCATTTCTTTCTGGTTCATTTTTTCATTGGTTATTTCTTTTGGGGCCAAATTTTTTTTGCTTGTCCATTTCTTCTTGACACTCTTAAAAAACATATGATAAAGAACATATATTATTTGGCAGAAGTCAGCCGGTTCTATATCCGTTCGCTACATTTTGTAACACTGTATTCTTTCTTTTTTGTAAGTCTAATCAGTCCAAAGAGAGCTTATTGAATTCTTCAGAGAAATACGTCATTGTGTCCAGAATACAGCTGAATGACGATGCTTCTCTGCTATTGGAGGGAATAAGCTCTCTATATCTTTATATCTCTATGTATTCTTCAGATAAATACGTCATTATATCCAGAAGTCAGCTGAATGATGATGCTTCTCTGCTATTGAATGGAATAAGCTCTCTATATCCTTATATCTCTATGGATTCTTCAGAGAAATATGTCATTGTGTCCAGAATACAGCTGAACGACAATGTTTCTCTGCCAATTGGAGGGAATAAGCTCTCTATATCTTTATATCTATTTGGATTATTCAGAGAATACGTCATTGTGTCCAGAATATAGCTGAACGATGTTTCTCGGGTAATTGGAGGGAATAAGCTCTCTGTATCTTTATATCTCTATGGATCAGTTGTTTTATTCAATTAATATGAATAGATGGAATAGGAGAAGAACAAAACAAGGAATGACAAGGATCGATACCAATGAAGGAGAGACGATTATTATTTTTAAGAAAGTAAAATATTACAGATTTAATCATTTCCACTAAAGATCCTTAAGTAAAAAGTGGACACCATAGATAATGTAGAGTGTCGGCGATAGTAATTGGTAGCGCTGAATATCGACGTATTTGTTAAGAGTTCCATTGCTGGTGAAAGACACCGACATAAATAAATAAAAAGCAAGGGAGATTTCATATTTCATCATGAAATAAGGAAAATGACGACAAATCATCGCTCTCCCTATTTCATTAATAAAATCAGTATAAAGAAATATAAATATACAAACTCTCTTTAGTGTCGTTGTCTTTCCAATTGATATCATAATAATTTAGTTGATATTCAGCACAACCAACTGTTGCTTCGGTGCTCTATATTATCATTAGAGTACGTGAGGGCTTTAGAGTAGAATAGTCCGAACCATAGAGATGCAAAGACATAGAGGGCTTATTGGATTATTGAGAGGAATACGTCATATTGCCCAATAGTAACAAATCTGTCTATCTCTATGATCAACTTACGATGACGTAGATCAAATTACTTTGTTTCTATTGCGCACAGGCGACAGCTGAACGACGATGTTTCTCTGCTATTGAAGGGAATAAGCTCTTCTCTATATCTTTATATCTCTATGGTCTGAACACAATTACAGCTGATTCATAGCATGGGGCTGACAAAAATGCATAATTAACAGATTTCATATCATAAGTTTATGATATGCCATCTATTTGCTATGACTTTTCGTCCATCCCATGTTATAAATCAGTTGATATGCGTCCAGACTCTTCTATTCTAAACATCTTGTGGAAACCAACAACATACAACGGATTTGTTCTCTGTTTATTTCCTAGTCAGCATCGAAATGTTACCATTCAATTTATAAATCCAACACACAAAAAGTATATATAATAATGTATTTATTTACATTTTTGCTTTATCTATTTGTAATATTTTAAGTAATAGAAGTAGAGAATATCAACAAACAATTCATCTTTTAAAAAATATTTTCAACTCCTTCTTTAAAAGACCTTTTGGATCGACCAGTTTTTCCATCTATATTTTTTTACATTTGAAAGCTTCTCAAGCTTGAATGGTTCCTTCTTATCTCTGTCTCTCTCTCATGTTTATTTTATTATCCCTTGGTTTATTTCATTTTTTGCACTGCCCTAGCCCTCCCTTTTCTACTTGAAACCTTGCATCGAAAATAAGTCTTATTGCGTCTTAATTTAAGGTAATGGAGCATCAAGAGGCCTTAGATACAAAAATAAGTGTCGAGTCATTATTTCCCTTTTGTTCAAAAGATGATCATTTCTTGGAATCCCGGGAGTCTAAGTTGTGTATACTTTAGTCAATTGAATTTGTATATCATTGCGTTTACAAAGGATGTGGCGTAGTAATTGATAAATCAGATTTTAGGAGAGAAAATAATTAATGTAAAGTTGGTTTATTTATTTATATATAAATATGTACATATATGGAATATATGTATGTATATATATATATATAAATATATATATATATATTATGTGTAGTAAAAAGAAATCCATTATTTTTATATTAAATTGAAGGTTTTTAGCATAGTTAGAATGATCCGATTAAGGTCAAATATGCACAATTTTCTTCGATAACTTGTTGCCATTTTGAAAGTAATGTCAAAATTCGTCTCTCATAGAAACCCTCGTCCCTATTGGCAAAAAAGTGGGACAGTCGATTTTCACAAGCTTCTTTTGAGGCGAATTTTTCACGAACAAAATCATTTGGCATAGACAGGAACAGGTACTAATCACTTGGTGCCAGGTCCAAATTATAAGGTTGATGCATAAGAACCTCCCAACCAAGCTCTCTGATCTTGTAGCGAGTCACTAACGATGTGTGTGGCCTGGTGTTGTCCTGATGGAACACAATTCCTCTCCTATTGACCAAAGCTGGCCGCTTCTGGGTGATTGCTTCCTTTAGACGGTCCAATTGTTGACAGTACAGGTCCGAATTAAGAATTTGGCCGTAGGGGAGCAGCTCACACGCACACACAGCAAAACCTTTCTGACCGTCAATTCTGGTTTGGCTACCGTTTGCGCCGGCTCACCGGGATTCGACTACGACCGTTTTCACTTGACGTTGTCGTAAGTGACCCACTTTTCATCAACAATAACCATCCACTTCAGAAATGGATCAATTTTGTTACGATTCGCAGATGGAAATTCGGTCTATGAGTTTTTTTTTGTATTAACTCGTGTGGCACCCATACACCGAGTTTCTTTTTGTATCCAGCCTTATTTATGTGGTTCCAAACGGTTTTTTTTTGCACAATGCTTAGCTCCTGGTCAGTCGAAACAATGCTTACATGACGGCCAGACTCGATGATTTCCATTATTTTATCCATATATTCGACAATTGGCCTTCCAGAGCGTGGTGCATCTTTGACATCAAAATTACCGGAACGGAATCGACGAAACCAAAACTGCGCGTGATTGGCTGTTACAGTATCAGGACCATAAACACTATTTACATTTTCAGCTGCCTGGCTTGCGTTTTCGCCTTTATTGAAAAAAAACCTGTAAAATATGGCGTTATTTGCTCTTTGCTGATGCCCATCTTTGACGCATACTCAAACAATGGTTCTAGGAAGATTCGCCCCTGGTGAATTCGCCCCCGGGTAGTTCGCCCCCGGTTTGTTCGCCCCTGGAGTCTTTGCCACCTAGGTGTGTACGCCGCCTGGAAGCTTTGCCCCCACAAGTCCGGAATTACAATCAAATCATATATGTCTACATAAGTAGGTGTGTTTGGTGAATGATGAGTGAGGAGAGAGCCATCCTAAAAAACATCCAGTGACGTCATACTTGTTATTCGTCAATTTAGAATCACGTCACTGAATGTTTAAACTCCTTTCTTTTCTCCATCATGCTCTTAATATTAGCGTTATATTTTATTTAATATTATATTAAGAGGAAGACGGGAAGAGAAAGAAGTTTAAGCACCCAGTGACGTAATCCTGAGCTGATAAATGAACAATATTACGTCAATGGATATTTTCTTACGTTTGTTCCTTCCTACTCCCTGAATAGAGACCAAATTTCATTATTATTATTGCTTTGTAGATGTAAAGAGATTTCGCCCCCGCATTAAAAAAATAATGTTAACATTAAGAGGAAGAGGGGAAAAGAAAAAAATTGAACACCCAGTGACGTAATCTTGAGCTGATAAATGAACAATATTACGTCAATGGATATTTTCTTACGTTTTTTTTTTTACTCCCTGAATAGAAACCCCATTTCATTATTATTATTGCTTTGTAGACGTAAAGAGATTTTGCCCCCGCATTAAAAAGAAGTAGGTCTGCACGATAATACAATCGTTTTCATTTAAAGCGTTAAAGTAAAGTGACGCTACCAGGACAAAACCTTCTTTTTTTTCAAAAAGGAGATGGATCAACCGTAGTTCTTTAATTTGCGCTAGAGGGTGTTTGATGAAGCAGCTGTTTCAAAATAATAACAAATGTAAACAAAAAAAAATTGACAAACCGTAGTTTATTTTTTTAACAATAGGTGCCGCTTATCCATTTAACATTTGAATGAAATGTTAAATGGATAAGCGGCACCTATTGTTAAAAAAATAAACTACGGTTTGTCCATCATTTTTTTTGTTTACATTTTCTTGTTGCGCTACTTTACTTTAACGCTTTATTTTCATTGAGGTCTAAATAAAAATTGTAATTCCGAGCAAAATAATAAACAATCAAGCAATCTTATCAGTGACTCTTAATGGAGCTGCAAGTGGGTTGGAAGATCCTCAACAAATTGATTCCAGTGGAGGAAGAATATGTAATGGATCCATAGGAAGAAGTCAACTCATCCCACCTATGTATTGTACAGAAATGTGGAGGTGGACCAAAAACTTGTTTGTAAGACGATTCCTGTGTTTGGGATGGAATCTGTTCTCTGAGACTCTCTATCCCTGGAAAGTTCTTGAAGAATGTAGTTTATTTACATCTTTAACATCTTCTTTCGTCTTGGAATACCTACCAATTCTTCCCAAAGATATCTGGAAAAGGATCGAATGAATAGAAAAGAAATGCCGAGGGAAAATAATTTATTGGACTCAACTACCTTCAGGGATTGAAAATGCCTCCGGATATGGATACTGTTTGAATTATGAACCTATCCAGGACACATAAAAATTGTATGTGACGTAGATTTTACCCCAACACCCTTCATAAAATGAAGATTTTCATTGAGGTAAACATTTGTATTTGTTATTATTTGTTACAAAAAACGATTAAGATTTTCCTCCTTTTTTATAGGAATAGTGACAGCCTGTCCTGAACAAAGAATGTTAGTCCTCTCTCTTACAACATGCAACCATGAATTATTTTGATCGATGAAATCCCTCTTCGAGAAAACATAGAAGACAGAGGAACCTGTAACTTCGTTTTTCAATAACAACAAAAATCCTGTAGGAACTATCAACATGCTCATTGATATGTAATCTCTATGGTATGGATCTCTAGGGCATCCGATAACAACTGAACGAATTCATATATATTCATTAAATTTATCAATGTAACCATTGTATTAGCAGCTATATTAAAATATACTGTATCAAACGTATATTGACATCTTTCATTTCTCAGTGTAGGGATAATAGGAGTGGCATTAATAACATTTTTCTTTTGGTAACTTTGCGTACACTTCTCTAGAGCAGTGGTCCCCAACCTTTTTTGCACCACGGACCGGTTTAATGTCAGACAATATTTTCACGGACCGGCATAAAACTGTGGTATTTTCAATATAATAATAAACGTGAATCCACTGTGTACTTGTATGTAACTTTATTAGCAGCGTCCTCAACATAGCGCCAACAACATAACATACGTAGCGTCCTCTCTGCTCCGGACACAACAAATATCTCCGGAACACTCGGGTCGCTATTAACATGCCTTCAAAATAAGTTAAAAACAATATCTCCGAACACTCTGGTCGCTATTAAACATGCCTTCAAAATAAGATAACAAATATCTCCGGACACTCTGGTCGCTATTAAACATGCCTTCAAAATAAGATAACAAATATCTCCGGAACACTCACTCGTCGCTATTAAACGTTGCCTTCAAAATAAGATAACAAATATCTCCGGAACACTCGGTCGCTATTAAACATGCCTTCAAAATAAGTTAAAAACAAATATCTCCGGAACACTCTGGTCGCTATTAAACATGCCTTCAAAATAAGATAACAAATATCTCCGGAACACTCTGGTCGCTATTAAACATGCCTTCAAAATAAGATAACAAATATCTCCGGAACACTCGGTCGCTATTAAACTTGCCTTCAAAATAAGATAACAAATATCTCCGGAACACTCGGTCGCTATTAAACATGCCTTCAAAATAAGATACACAACAAATATCTCCGGAACACTCTGGTCGCTATTAAACATGCCTTCAAAATAAGATACACAACAAATAAAGTGCGTAAAAAATAAAATTTACCACAACGCTGCATCAGTGGGAGCCCTGAGCTTGTTTCTCTGAAATGAGACGGTCCCATCTCGGGGTAATCGGAGACAATGACACCCGAAGTGTGTTGCTTATGTCCAGTCTATTACGTAATTTAGTTTTGGTTGTCGAGACTGCAGAAAACCCCGCTTCACAAAGATAGGTCGTCGGAAATGGCAACAGGGTCTTCAGTGCTGTTGTTGAGATCTCGGGGTATTCTGCCGTTACTTTAATCCAAAACCCCGGCAGAGTGGTTGTCTCGAACATGCCTTTAAGGCCACCGTCATTAGCGATCTCCAGCAGTTGTTCTTCTTCTTGCAAGGACATGCTTTTACCTGGTTTGTTTAGGAATGGGTTGCGGATCCATTCCTTGTCAGTTCGTGGGTCTTTTGTTGTTGGGAAGTAGCGCTCGAACTCTTCTAACAGCAACGACAGGTGATTGTGCACCAGCTGGGAGAATGAAGGCTCGGGATCCGTCTCTTCCAAAATCCCAGCTAATGTTTGGAACATGTCAAAAATCCCCCTGTTCACACGCCGTCCCCACAAATCCAGTTTGCCTTTAAATGCAGCTACTTTATCTGCCAACTTGAAGACAGTTGTCATTTTCCCCTGAAGCGACAGATTTAGCTCATTGAGCAGGTTGAATATGTCGCACAAGTAAGCCAGTTTTGCGACCCATTCCTCGTCACTGAAATGTGCTGCCAGCGGTGACTTTTTTTCCGAGAGAAATGTCTGCAGCGGCTCCCGTAGTTCGAACACTCTGGCCAGCGATCTCCCTCGGGATAGCCATCTTATTTGTGTGTATAAGAGAAGGCGTCTGTGCTCCGCGTCCATCTCCTCACAAAGCTGCTCGAACAGGCGCGAGTTAAGGGCGTGTGCTTTGATGTGGTTAATAACTTTAACGACATCATTCATTACGCTGTTAAGTTCCGGTGGCATTTTTCGGCTGGCCAGCATTTCCCTGTGAATAACACAATGCGTAGACTCACATTCAGGTGCAACCTCCTTAATCCGAGCATTTAAACCGGACAGCCGTCCGGTCATTGCAGCAGCTCCGTCTGTGCATATGCCGACACAAAATGACCATTTCAGTTTTTCTGATATATAATCATCCAGCGACTTGAATAGTTCTGCGCCTGTGGTTGTGGTTGGCAGTGATAGTGCACATAACACATCCTCATGCACATCCTCCTGATAAAGATATCGCACATAAACAAGTAATATTGCCTTGTTGTCAATATCTGTAGATTCGTCAACCTGGAGTGCGTACCACGGTGATGTATTAATCCTCTCCAACAATTGTCTCTCAATGTCCTCTGCTATGTCCTCAATGCGCCGAGTGACAGTGCTGGCCGAAAGAGGCACCTGTGCTATCTTTTTAACCGCAGCCTCTCCTAGAAGTTCACGGCAAATGTCTTTAGTGGCGGGCAGGATCAATTCTTCTCCAATAATGAAAGGCTTCTTAGCCTTAGCAATACGGTTAGCCACCAAGTATGATGCTTTCAGTGCACTGGCATTTGTTGATGTGGTGGCCCTCAGTAATTGCTTCTGTCCTTCTTGTTCAAGTTTTTTTCTTTCAAAATACTCCAAAGGCTGGTCTTTTAATGCAGGATGCTTGGTCTCCAAGTGGCGAAGGAGTTTTGAAGGCTTCATTGCCTCGTTCGAGAGCCGGTCGCTGCATATTATGCAGAGCGGGCTTGGTGCGTGGGAATCACCTGTCGCAATAAATCCATATTTTAAGTAGGACTCGTGGTATTGTCTGTTAAATGCAGCTTTCTTTTTCTTGGAAGTTGTAGGCTCTTCTTCTGTCTCCTCCCTGGGCATTTTCCCCTTCGTAAAGAAACTTTCCAAAGACGTTTGTTTTTTACTCATTTTGCTAGCTTGTGGGTATAAAATGTAACAGGTGTGTTAGAATCTGGCTCCCTCACATATCCGAACATGCATGTAATTATAAAGAAGATTGCATCATGCTTATAGTTTCCCGCCCAAATGTTAGTCTGGAACATTCTACTCTCTTCCAGAAGGCGGGACGGTTCTATTGTTCAAGTATCGAACAAAGGGAGGTTTTTTCATCCGCGTAATATAAGGATTTTCCTTCCTCGGGAAAAGGGTACTCCCTCCCACAGGGAGAAGAGTTACCCTTGTTTGTTTTTCCCCACCTCAAGTAGGAGGGGTTTTTCCGGTACGCGTTCACCGCGTGCCAATATTTCGCTTTTACATTTTTACAAATATACTTCCTCTCGAAATACATACTTCATACTGCTAACACCTATAAATCTGCTGTTCGCGTTTTATTCAAAAGTAAGTTTATACAGTCCATTTACAATTGTGGTCCTTGGGTAATTTCGGGTAGTCACAAATCCTCACAAGGTGTATCAGGTGACCGAGAGAAGCGTCAAGCGTGAGTCATTAGACGGATGTAATAGAGAGCATCCGGTCATTTTTCAAAATAAAACATCGTTCAGACTCGGATAATAAATAAAACGGAAATAACGTAAGTTATTTATTCTTTCTGTGCGGCCCGGTACCACATGGCCCGCGGACCGGCACCGGTCCGCGGCCCGGGGGTTGGGGACCACTGCTCTAGAGGACAAATTTTTGAAGAATTCTTCATATTAGCCTATATTATTTTTACCCATTATGTATTTAAATTACAGAATTACAATTATATTTGGTTCGATGGCTAAATATTATATATACTAAAATAAGCTATGAATGTAATATGCAATAATATTATTATTATTTTAAAATACGAAACTTGATTGATTTAGAGAAATTACATATATAAATAAACATTCTAGTTTAAAATTAGATCTCTAAACAAAAGTCGAAAGGGAAAAAAACAAACAATACTGAATAATATAAAACATAACTTAAAACAAAAAGCATATATTCTTGACATATACAACAAACACATCAAATTAACATACATTAAATACAAAAATTTGTCCAAACACTATAAATCGACAATATAACATGATAAATATAAAAGAAATTTTCTGTGGAGTGTTCCTTCACTTGTGTTTTCTTCTCGAGGAGTGAGGGATTCCCAAACCATAAAGGATTCAGACGAAGACTCCAGCCAATTTCCGGGGGTCGGGATCCTTGGTCCGATCTTGAGGCCCTCAGAAGGCATTCCGTCCTTGCTTAACAGGGCATGTGAAGCGGCGTGCGTCTTTTCGTCTCCTGAGAAGAGTTCGTCTATATCGACGACTCCAGCGTATGTCCAGGGGTAGAAGTAATTCAGGTCCTTAGTAGTTGTGGGGTACAACTCCTCGCGTCTTTTCGTCTCCTGAGAAGAGTTCGTCCATATCGAAGACTCCAGTGCATGTCCAAGGGCGGAGACCTTAATCTTTAAGGTCATTAGAAGGTGTGATGTACAACTCTCCTAACATTGCCCTTCTAGAAGTGATCCAGAGAGTCGTAGTCGTATGAAATGCAATGTAAAAAAAGGGTTTAGTTATTAACCATTTTTCTCTGTTGCAGAGGGTCTTTCATTAATACTAACTTTTTTTCGTCTCCTGAGAAGAGTTCGTCCATATCGAAGACTCCAGTGCATGTCCAGGGGTCGGAGTCCTTAATCCTTGAGGTCCTTAGTAGGTGTGATGTCCATCCTGTAGACATAGGACAGGTCATCCACCAAACTTGAATCCACCTCTGCAGCCTTTAATTAATTGAACCATTTTTTATAAATTATATCTGGCGAGTATAAAATTTGAGAGGCTTCTTTTTCACAATACTTTCGAAAGAAGAACGCCCACACTTATGCTCTCAGCATTAACGGAATTACAAGCTTGATATAGACGTCCATGACAAAAGTTGTATTATCGAGCAGACCTAGAACCTTCTTTTTTAATGCGGGGGCGAAATCTCTTTACATCTACAAAGCAATATTAAAAATGAAATTTGGTCTCTATTCAGGGAGTAGGAAAGAACAAACGTAAGAAAATATCCATTGACGTAATATTATTCATTTGTGAGCTCAGGATTACGTCACTGGGTGTTCAAACTTCTTTCTCTTCCCGTCTTCCTCTTTATATTAACATTTAAATATAACGCTAATATTAAGAGCATGATGGAGAAAAGAAAGGAGTTTAAACATTCAGTGATGTGATTCTAAATTGACGAATAACAAATATGACGTCACTGGATGTTTTTAAGGATGGCTCTCTCCTCACTCATCATTCACCAAACACACCTACTTATGTAGACATATATGATTTGATTGTAATTCCGGACTTGTGGGGGCAAAGCTTCCAGGCGGCGTACACACCTAGGCGGCAAAGACTCCAGGGGCGAACAAACCGGGGGCGAACTACCCGGGGGCGAATTCACCAGGGGCGAATCTTCCTAGAACCATATATATATATATATATATATATATATATATATATATATATATATATATATATATATATATATATATATATATATATATATATATATATATATATATATATATATATATATATATATATATATATATATATATATATATATATATATATATATATATATATATATATATATATATATATGACTTGTGATTTGTCGCTCGCGAACGATGAACGATAATTTTTTTGATGAATGACGAACGACAACAAAAATTCCTATCGTTCGTCGTTCGTTTTTGGCACCAAAAAAAGACAGAGATTTTCTTTTTTTGAGGTATTTTTTTCTAAAAAAGTCGTCATTTTTGTCATAATGACGAACGATGAACAATTCAATTTAAAATGAACGACGAACGTTAACTTTTGGCGAACGACAATTTTTTCGCGGGCGTTGGCAAGTCTGATATATATATATATATATATATATATATATATATATATATATATATATATATATATATATATATATATATATATATATATATATATATATATATATGACCCTCGGAAAGCACCGACTGTCCAGAAACCGGAAGAAGAACGTGAAGAAGACGTGCCCGAAAACACCCTAACCATGAGGAAACAGTGGATGAATCCAACTACAAAAAAACCTCAACTGTAAACGTTGAGAATGTCAACGCCATTCAGCAAAAGACCCAGAAAGAGACCAGCCTAAGTCGACATACTACTGAGGACTGCGCCGCGGATGAGTTGAGAAACCAAAATGGAATTTCCCAAGGAGCTACTCGATTGCCAGTTAGCTCCGAGGAATATCCTTCTAATCAATCTACTGATGCTGCAGACGATTACTTAAAAACTAAGGAAAAGTCAAAGCCAAAGAGACAATCTACTATAGATGTGTTTTTCAACAGGGTTGTTGATGACCTAAAGAAGAAAAACAAGAAGTTATAATAATTCATCAGCTTATAAGTTCATTTTATTTCTATATTTTTTTCAGTTGCTTAAATAGTTAAGAACTCCACATTACTGTAGTAACACAGATACCCCATTGTGTGGTCGTGTTCTTTACTTTAGTTTGTATTTATATATATTATCTATTGTAATATCTACAGTAATAAACCTTTAACTAAAAAAAAAAAATATATATATATATATCATAATAATGACTCTTAAACGATAAAGTAATACATTATTTCATAATTAATACTAATATAAAAACCAAAATTGATATGCCTTTTAAAACAGGATAATTTCATTGTGGACTCTGACAGTTCTTGTCTGAATTATGATTTTTTACAAGGATCTAAATAGCTCATAAGAAACTATTCCCCTTAGTGACTCACATCCTCTCAAATTCCTTAAATATCAAATGAATAAGATAAGACAATCGTAATTCCTTTTTAATTGATTCTCTTAAACATATAATTCTGTAGGACATTGTGCCTTCAATGATTTTTTGATGGACAAAGAAAAAGTATAGGGCCTTAGAATCTATAACACTTATTAATGTTATAAATCAATTTAAAATAAAAACTTCATTTTTCAAACCTATATTATTGTTCAGGCCATCACACATGGACTGCATTAAAGAAATTGAGGCAATACTAAAGCTTAAAGACCCCATTATTGTTTTGTAATATTGCGTTGTTGATATTGATTATTTAGCCATATAAACAACGATCTCAACCTCATTACAAAAAGGATTACAACGAATGGACCTCTTCACCCCTGAGAATATAAGGCAATTCTTCTATCGGCTGCGTCAAGGTACGCTGCCTTAGGCCTCAAGATACCTACTCTTTTCGACAATTGGTGGACCAGGGCGTTGGAAGAATTTAAGTACTTCCCATTGGTAGTGCTAAGTCATCGAAAATTATTTAGAATAATTTTAAAAAGATTTAAAGATTTTAATTAGTTGCCATCTGTGTTACATAATTTTACTGTGATATAATGAATTATATTATTATCAGTGATTTTAATTTGATGTCATTTGTATTATTTAATATCATTGCAGTGTAATGATCTGTTTTTTTTAATCAGTAATTTTAATTAGAACGTTCTTTGGTGAGGTAAGAATTTAAACTATAATGTTTATTTGTATATTTTTACATATTTACCTCAATTTTATATACATATTATATATTTTTGTATGTGTTTTTAAAGAACTGCGAAATTTAAAAAAAAAACAAAGATCTCAACGTTCCCCAATAGAAAGGAAGAGTAGAGAAGGAGGCCGGAATTGTGTTGGAGGCCATTTTTAATGGTGACTTGAGCAGTCTGAAGCCTGAAGGGAACTGTGAGGGCTTTTTTAGCGCAGCGATTAAGAACAACGTTACCAGATAAAACAACGGGATCCATTCTTTGTCAATATCCAACGTAGAAATCGCCTCTTCCCTTAATAGCTACAAAATACATTTTTGAATGTGCGATTGAAAAATAACAATTCTCTACGGTTATTCGTTTACCATAAATTCATTGAGGTAACTTGCTTAATTTTATCATTAAATCTTTGGATTTTAATAAAACTCTATAAAAATATCGGAGCAATATCCGTGGGAGACATCACACAACATATTTTGTTTAAATGGGGAAAAGATTAAGTATGGGCTAAGATCGTGTATTCGACTGCTCCTGGGATCAGAGACTCTACCTCGATTCATAGTACCCTGGGATCCGACTTTCATAATAACGAACAATAAACATATCCCCTTTGAATGCATATTACTCATATATATATATATATATATATTTATATTAAAAATTTATAATGCTCAATTGTAAATATATTTATGTTTATAAAGGGACCTGTTCCTACATTTATTGACGAGATTTATTTACTATAACAATACTTTGTTATATCTTCATCAATACACGCTTTTTCTTTCAGATTATATGTCGCTCCAAATTAAAAGTCGTTTCAGTAATAAAAAAATACATATTTGGATAGGAAAATAGTCATTCCAGTCTCATTTTGGGGGAGCATTTATAAAGTGAAACCTATAAAACATAATAAATGGATCTTACACAGATTTTTAAGTATAGAATTAAAAGAACACCAACAAGCTGAATCTAGAGCTTTACAATAGAGTTAAATAAAGACGTAACATACTAAGAGTTATTCCAATAACTCTAGCAGAAGTACGAATAATTATACACATAAGTTGGACCAAATGTTGAATTGAACTTCTTGACTAACCAAGAGAAAAGGGAAGTATTATAATAAAATACAATCATATTGTTTTAATTAGATGTTTCAAGAAAAGGACTGATATATTTATAGGGTAATTACTCCAATATAGATACATATATATATAACATGGATAAATTACCGTAAAAATATTAAATATTTTATAATATAACCCAAAACATGCATTCCTATATATTGCTTTTAATAACAAAGATTTAATACTTATTATGGCTAATAGTCTACACTATATATTGTGACGCATTCCATAGCGTATATCATTACATATTTAAGAAAAGACGGCATTAGGAAAACTATATAATGGTATGTTTCCTCATTTGATCACATATGTAAAGTAGAGTTAATAACTTTGTCTCCTATTGAATGACAAATTGAATGAAGTCATTATCTTGTCTGTATCTCACAAACATACATCAACTGTTTATAAAGTTGATAGTATAATACAAGGTCTGGCCAATACAAAATCAAACATTTTGCAGTTTGATTACTCAATGACGTCACTGGATAATATATATATATCTATATCTATCTATCTATCTATATATATATATATATATATATATATATATATATATATATATATATATATATATATATATATATATATATATATATATATATATATATATATATATATATATATATATATATATATATATAAGCGTAGGAGACGGGGGGCAACTGCCCCTCCAAAATGTGGGTGAGTTCTGGAATTCGGGCAAATTTGTTGAGGTATTCGGGCATTTAAGTTGTAGAAAAATATGAAATTAGGAAAGCATCCGGAATTTGAAGTATAACAAAATAAATATAATATAATGAATAATATGTAATTACTATAAAGAAAATATTAATCTACATAGATTTCTTCATTCGATTATTTTTTCACCGATTTAACAGTTCTTTGAATGCAAATTGAATGCTGCCCCGCTAAACTAAACATCTCCCCTATATATATATATATATATATATATATATATATATATATATATATATATATATATATATATATCGTTCTCCGGTGACGTAATAGAGCAGTTATACTTCTAGGATTATATGTTTGTTTTTGTATTGCCCATACCTTATTATACAGACCTTGGTATAATATACATATATTTGTCCCCATGGATAAAAAGAATAACAAATCTTAGGGTGTACCAACGATACGAAGCTATCTCTATAAAGTAAATATACTATCATATATTTTTGCATGAGGAAAGATTGGACAGAATAAGTCAAATGGCTAGCAGTTTCGACAATTACATCATTTCAAATTATAATCACTTTTGCCAACGGAGACTCTGGATTTTCTTGCCAACTTCTTGATCCTGCCACCTAGCCTCTATACTATTATTAGATGGAGGAAGTACTTCAATAGTGGAATTTTTCGTTTGAGAAAAGGACGGGCTATGGGAGTCTTCGGGGTATACGGATCGAGGAGATAGTCGTTCAAGTGTCTTATCAAGCAGAATCTCCCTAATGAACATTCGTGAGGTTGCTCCTGAGGTTTCCCTATTACTATTCATTAGAATGATCAAAGATAAAAGTTGGCTAATTTATGTCCTTAGTTGCCTTATTCCTCCCCAGTTCTTAAAAACCAACGAGTGAGTGCTGTCATGAAATGTTTCGGGACCACAAAGAGGCTTAAACGGGGTCTCATCGGTTAGTCTAAGACAAATCTTTGTATTACTAAGACTTGGCGATGTGAGACCGGGCTGGGTGTAGTCAACGGGGACCCGATTCTCCCTCTCTCCCCCACGTATGAAGCTGATGACGAGGAAAACGATGATCCTGACGAACTTCATCAATGGACTAAAGCGAATCTCCATGCAGGCACTGTCTATCGAAACCACAGGCGACCAGAAGAGTGTGATTGAGCTAGCTCTAAGGGCTGCACCGTTGCTGTCAGGATGGCGATGGAATTCATCTGCAAAGCTGATTGTGGTAACCAGCCTTCTAGAATTAAGGCGATCAGCAACAAGATATTTTTGAGTTTTAATTAAATCATGGCATGATCACGTCATATCGTTGAGTCATTACTATTATTGTTATTATCATATATATATATATATATATATATATATATATATATATATATATAATATATATATATATATATATATATATATATATATATATATATATATATATATATATTATATATATATTATATATATATTATACATATATATATATATAATCTATATATATATATTATATATATATATATATATATATATATATATATATAATATATATATATAATATAAGGAAACGACCAGATACCCGGACCGGGTCCCGGCTGTTTTTTGAGCGTTTTTTGGGCATCTCTGATTTTTTTTCAACTTAAACTAGTCTCCGCCCCCACTAATATGACCATGCATTTCCAAAACACCCATACAATTTTTGTAGCTCAATAAACAAAAAAGTTGTGATTTTTCTAAAAGTTGAAAATCGAAAAACAAAAAACTCAAAATTTCAAAAAATTATGACCTGATCGAGCAAAATGACTTTTAATTTAGTTGTCAGGGACCCATTAGGTATTCAAATCATTTGATATGTTCCAAGAAACTTTTAATTTTTTTTATTTGTTGCCCTGTGTTATTATAACTGCACTTTCAAAAGAAAGAACAACAAAACAAATGGCCCGCCCTTCTTTGCTTTATTTATATGCGTTCAATGATTAATTTGATGATATTGTTTGCTCCTCAGTGTGTCGACATGATCGAGGATTCGTTGAAAGTCTTGGTTCAAATGTATTGTTTGTAAGTCGTGTATTGAATATAAAAAGAGGCTGTAAGTCCTTATAGTCCTTCATTTTTACTGTGTTTAATTGTTTGACCCAATGTTTACCCCGCTTTCAATGCAAATATCGATTCTCCGGTGCTTGTACGTTATTCGGAAGCTTACAAGGATTGTTTAAGATCTGTGTCCATGATTTGTATTTCAAGAATAAAAGACAGCGGAGTAATCTTATGGTCCTTCATTTTTACTGTGTTTAATTGTTTGACCCATGTTTACCCCACTTTCAATGCAAATATCGATTCTCCGGTGCTTTTATATTATTCGGAAGCTTACCGAAGATTTGTTTAAGATCTGGTTCGAATCTTGTGTTCATGATTCGTGTTTTAAGAATTAAAGACAGTGGAGGAATCTTATGGTCCTTCATTTTTACTGTTTAATTGTTTGACCCTATGTTTACCCGCTTTCAATGCAAATATCGATTCTCCGTGCTTGTACATATTCGGAAGCTTACCGAAGATTTGTTTAAGATCTTAGTTCGAATCTTGTGTCCATGATTTGTATTTTAAGAATAAAAGACAGCGCGTTACTGTACTGTAAATCATGCTTTAAAAGTAATACGTAATTAATGAAATACAGACTTTTTAATCTGAATCCTTTTTCTCACGTGTTTTACCCCCTTCCTCTTGCGTACTGGAAAGAAAAGAAAATCAAAATGGCGACCCTACTGCACTGCATTCATTAGCATTCTCCAATCAGAGTACTTGTAACAAGCGTTTATTTTTAAATGAAAAGAGTAAGAACAACACAACAAAATGGCCACCCTTCTTTGCTTTATTTATATGCGTTCAATTGATTCAATTTGATGAATATTGTTTGCTCCTCAGTGTGTCGACATGATCGAGGATTCGTTGAAAAGTCTTGGTTCAAATGTGTTTTTGTTGTAGTCGTGTATTGATATAAAATAGAGACTGTAAGTCCTTCTGGTCCTTCATTTTTACTGTGTTTAATTGTTTGAACCCAATGTTTACACCCACTTTCAATGCAAATATCGATTCTCCGGTGCTTGTACCTTATTCGGAGCTTACCAAGGACTTGTTTAAGATTTTGGTTCGCATCTTGTGTCCATGATTTGTATTTCAAGAATAAAAGACAGCGGAGTAGTGGCATATGGCTTCATTTTCACTGTATTTAATTGTTTGACCCAATGTTTACCCCGCTTTTAATGCAAATACCAATTCTCCGTGCTTGACATTATTCGGAAGCTTACCGAAAGATTTGGTTTAAGATTTGTGTATGATTGTGTATTGTAAGAATTTAAGAAAGACAGCGGAGTAGTCTTATGGGCCTTCATTTTCACTGTGTTTAATTGTTTGACCCAATGTTTACACCACTTTCAATGCAAATCACGATTCGATTCTCCGGTGCTGTACATTATTCGGAAGCTTACCAAGGACTTGTTTTAAGATTTTGTGTCCATGATTTGTATTTCAAAGAATAAAAGACAGCGGGTATCTTATGGTCTTCATTTTTACTGTATTTCATTATTTGACCAAATGTTTAGCCCGCTTTCAATGCAAATATCGATTCTCGGTGCTTGTATATTATTGGAAGCTTACCGAAGGATTGTTTAAGATCTTGGTTCGAATCTTTGGCCATGATTTATTTTAATTAAAATATAAAGACAGCGAGGAAGTCTTATGGTCCTTCATTTTTACTGTATTAATTATTTGACCAAAGTTTACCCCGCTTTCAATGCAAAATCGATTCTCCGGTGCTTGTATTTATTCGGAAGCTTACCAAAGGATTTGGTTAAGATCTTGGTTCGAATCTGTTTGTCCATAATTGTATTTTAAGAATAAAAGACAGCGGAGTAATCTTATGGTCCTTCATTTTTACTGTGTTTAATTGTTTGACCCAATGTTTGCCCAACTTTCATGCAAATACCAAGTGCTCCCGGTGCTTGTACATTATTCGAAGCAACCAAGGATTTGTTTAAGATGTTGGTTCGCATCTTGTGTCCATGATTGTTTTTTATTTCAAGAATAAAAGACAGCGGAGTAGTCTTATGGTCCTTCATTTTCACTGTGTTTAATTGTTTGACACCCTGTTTACACCACTTTCAATTGCAAATATCGATTCTCCGGTGCTTGTACATTATTCGGAGCTTACCAAAGGATTGTTTAAGATCTTGGTTCGAATCTGTGTC
>CP045891.1:24089890-24120139 GCA_013387185.1 Caligus rogercresseyi
TTCTAGAGACATTTTCTTTGGAGTCGATTGACCGATTTTTATTTACTTTTTTTTGGTTTGAAGGATGATGAGGAATTTTTTTCCCCCGTATTTTGTTGGAAAGAAGCTGAGGAGATCACGAAACCTAGCATTTAACTAATACGAGTGTAAAAGTTTCCCTTGCACAACGGTATATATATATATATATATATATATATATCAGGAAACGACTGGGGGCACCTTTTTTCGCCGGGACCTGGGCCGGGACTTAAGTTTTTAAAGCCGTTCCTTCGACATTCTGAAGTTAAGAATTTTCAAAAAAAAGTGATGACGTTTTTTTAATAGAAATAACCTTTAAAAAGTGACTGGGCCGGGACTTAAATTTTTCAAGCCGGACCGGGCCAAAACCGACGACGTCTTTTTTTAGAAAATAATTTCCTAAAAAGAGTGACGACGTTTTAGAAAAAAAAATTCTGGAAGAAAGTGTTTTTTTTTAGAATTTCCTAAAAAAAAGTACCGGGCCGGCGATTTTTAGACACCGGGTCGGGACACTCAAAAACAGCGGGGACCTGGGCCGGGTACCCAGTCGTTTCCTGATATATATATAAATATATATATATATATAGGTATATATATATATATATATATATATATATATATATATATATATATATATATATATATATATATATATATATATATATATATTAGGGCTGTTCTTATTTTTCAAATGTTTGAAAAGTTAGCAACATTGTGGATTTTCTGTTTCTTGGTGATAAAAGAAGACGACATACAAAGTTTGAACCAAAATCGGTTAACATTACGTACATAAAAAAGCATATCTCACGTACAAAATGACGCATATAATGGATTATAAATGCGTCAGAGACAAAGTAAAATTTTGAGAGGATACCTTGACGCAAATCTAAGAAACACATTATTATTTATTTTTTTCATAATCGATTTCTTATAGGTCAATACAGGCTCTGAATCATATGATGTAAACTCAGATTGTACTGAATTCTGAATTGATAGAATGCAACCAAGGTCATTTTTGGATTTATCATCAAAGGTTTACTAAACTTAAAAGTACTATTTTACTCTGAAGCGAACAAGTCATCTTCTACAGGCGAGTGAAGTTAATTGATACAAAAAAGCTATGAAATATGCTAACATTACACACTCCATTTTTTCTTTGTTTTTACTGAAAACTTTGTTTTATTAAAAAACATCAAACATACGTCTGGTAGTAAATTAGATTTCCTTTAAATTAATAATTATTATTGAAGTCTGTAACGTCCACCATTTTGAAGAAATTTGCGGAAAACTATATTTTTACTAAATTTTTAAAACTTTGACCTCGTTGCGCGACCTCGTAATGTTGACCGATTTTGTTCAAACTTTGTATGTCGTCTTCTTTTATCACCAAGAAACAGAAAATCCACAATGTTGCTAACATTTCAAACATTTGAAAAATAAGAACAGCCCTAATATATATATATATATATATATATATAATATATATATTATATATATATATATATATATTATATATATAAGCAGAGTTGGTCGAATATTACTTTGAAAGTAGTAAGTAATATACTACTTTTTACTGCGTAGTAATATCTTTTTCAATATTAGTTATTACTTCACAAAAGTAATATACTACTTTGAGTAATATACTACTTTTTTGAGCATTCCGAAACAATAAGTAAAGGCAATTCAAACAGGATTTGTAAAAATCCTCACCAAACCTAGTTTGCATTTTTATAATAATCCTATATATGATATTATAATATTATAAAGTGAGCACATGGCTCAAACATGATAAAGTGGGTGAATTCAAAAACTAAAAAATGACTTCTTACATTATGAGAGGCATAGGTTTAATTATCCAACCCAAGCCCTCGGGTCCCGCCTGCTGATATAAGCTTTGATTTAGGGTTGAAACCCACCGCCAACTCTTGCAAGGTATAAGAGGAGTCCTTACTTTCAATCTCATACACCCAAGCCCTCGGGTCCCGCCTGCTGATATAAGCTTTTATTTAGGGTTGAAACCCACCGCCAACTCTTGCAAGGTATAAGAGGAGTCCTTACTTTCAATCTCATACACCCCAAGCCCTCGGGTCCCGCCTGCTGATATAAGCTTTTATTTAGGGTTGAAACCCACCGCCAACTCTGGCAAGGTATAAGAGGAGTCCTTACTTTCAATCTCATACACCCCAAGCCCTCGGGTCCCGCCTGCTGATATAGGCTTTTATTTAGGGTTGAAAACCCCGCCAACTCTCGTTAGGTACAAAAGGAGTCCTACTTTCAATCACATACACACCCCCAGCCCTCGGGTCCCGCCTGTTGACAAAGGCTTTTATTTAGGGTTGAAAACCACCGCCAACTCTGGTTAGGTATAAAAGGAGTCCTTATTTTCAATATCATACACCCCAAGCCCTCGGGTCCCGCCTGTTGATATAGGCTTTTATTTAGGGTTAAAACCCACGCCAATCCCTATAAAGACCCTATTTTGTATTCAATTCAGCCCAAGTCCTCGTGTCCACCTGACGACTTAGTCTATTTTTGGTTGTCGAAACCTACCGCCAGCCTTTATTGGAATGAGAGGGACCCTATTAATATTTGCAAATTTTTACCTAAGCCTGACTGGGGATAAAATATCCGTATTTATCACTCTCATTATCCAAAACCCTCAGTCCTCGCCTTCTAAGGCAGGAGATTCTTTAGGACCAAACCCAACGCAAACCCCTTTTGTGTATATGAGGTACCAAACACAAAAGAAACTAGATCTTAAGCCCACGATTTAGGCTATTCTTTTGGCAAACTCTATTGCCAACCTAGTAAGGCATAAGTGGACCCTAATTTTAAGTATCATATACCCAATCTGTTGGTCTTGCATTTCATATTTCGATCGTCATATTTTAAGAAGTTTGTTTTCATTTCATACTGCCCATGCTTAATCATGGGCAGACATAGAAACGCAAGGATATTTTGGGCGTGTGGAAGGGAGAATGTGTGAAGGGGTACATTGAGTTCAACCTCTTGTTATCACTATTCTCTTTCCTCTTTTGAGTTCTTACCAAAGAAAATATAAAAGAACTAGAAGCGCAACGCGTCTGCCGAAGGAAAAACATGAACAACAGAAGAGAAGAAAAACTTAGTAACCATAATGAAGAATGAAAACTGAGATTTTTATGTAGTACGATTTTAAAAGATTCGCTATATTTTTTTTAATATTAGTCCTATAATAATTTTTGTAAAATAGAAAATATTATTGATATATTTAGGGAAATCATGGTACAATTTTAAAGATATGTAATTATTGTATAAATATATTTGCATAACATAAATAAACATGAGAATAACAATGTGATAGGTTTTTAATAATATTAATGAATACTTTTACTGTCCTTTGAATAATACTGTTTTATCATGACTTTTTCTTATGTAGTCAATAATTTTATATTCGTCACTCTTCCTTGATGATAAAGTCTTATTCGGGAATAAGTTGCTGCCAAATCTTTTATGAATTTATAAACGTGATTGTTTGTTGGGCTAACGTCTAGCATATGTTCATTAAGATCATTAAAAACCTACCGTTGTTTTTCACAAATGTTTTGCAAAACTTGGGCAGCAATATGCAAGTGAATTTTATCTTTCTTTAATAAAGCAGCTTTGTCAATGATTAAAAAGTGACAAAAGACTCTTTCCGCTTCTTGACAAACAGTTATTACATCTTGTGATGGATAAATTAAAATCTTTTTAATTAAAGGATTTGCATTTCTTCTTCACTCCTCTTTCACTTCATATGCCTTTCCCTTTTCCGTTTGGTCTGGGCAATACAAAAACAATCATGTAATCCTAGCAGTATGACTACTCCATGACGTCAGTGTAGAACGAATATATACATCTATAATTTATATTTATATAAATATTTATTTTATTTATTTTTTATACAAACACATACATATATATATATATATATATATATATATATATATATATATATATATATATATATATATATATATATATATATATATATTATAGATAGATAAAAGATTTATTTATATATAGAGATAAATATAATCGTTCTCCAGTGACGTCATTGAGTAGTCGCACTGCTACATGTTTATTTTTGTATTGCCCAGACCTTATTATACAGACCTTGATCTGAATATAGGAGAGTCATACTTATACTGAAAAAGGTTCTTAACTCAATTTGTTTACATTTTTGTGAATCTTATGAGGTCAGCTGTGTAACTCTATTGAAGGCAACACAGCCAATACTCCTTTCCAGCCTGCATTGCGCTTCTAGTTCTTTTATATTTTCTTTGGTTCTTACAGGTATACAGAACAGAAGCAAAAACAGAGATTCAAATAAAAAATAAATACCTCCAGTTCCGGCCAACTTGGCCTGCTTCATAAATAAATAAATATTCCTCAAGAGAGGAAAGAAAATAGTGATAACAAGAGCCTGGACTCAATTGCACCATTCACACATTCTCCCTTTCACACGCCCAAAATATCCCTTGCTTTTTATGTCTGCTCATGGAGAAAAAATATTGGTAGTTCTCACTAAAGCTTTAAAGCTTTAGTTCTCACAAGTCCTATGTCTTTACTGGGGGAGAAGATCAACATTTTTTTTAAAATATTAAAATAATCTTGACATACAGAGAGAGGGGGAGGGTTTGGGATGTGTTGGGCTTGACTGTATGTGCCAAATCTGTATAACCAAAATCTGAAGGGCCTTTTTGAGTCTTATGGCCTACTTGTTCTGAGGGTTTTATGTTTATATATTGCCTGTTTAGTCGATCATATTATATCCCAAGAGGGGATGGTCATTTTTGGTCTACCTCATTGATAAGATCCTAGGTTCGATAGACTAATTTTAATGCTATAATGCTTATTTATATCCTATCGGATACAATTCTATCGACCCATATAGGCAAAAAAGTAAGGACTTCTTTTATACCTAACGAGAGTTGGCGGTGGGTTTCAACCCTAAATAAAAGCCCATAACGGCAGGCGGGACCCGAGGACTTGGGGAGTTGAGATTGAAAGTAAGGACTCCTTTTATACGTAACAAGAGTTGGCGGTGTGTTTCAACCCTAAATAAAACCCATAACGGCAGGCGGGACCCGAGGGCTTGGGGTGTATGAGATTGAAAGTAAGGACTCCTTTTATACCTAACGAGAGTTGGCGGTGGGTTTTAACCCTAAATAAAAGCCCATAACCGCAGGCGGGACCCGAGGGCTTGGGTTGTATGAGATTGAAAGTAAGGACTCCTTTTATACCTAGCCAGAGTTGGCGGTGGGTTTCAACCCTAAATAAAAGCCCATAACGGCAGGCGGGACCCGAGGGCTTGGGGTGTATGCGATTGAAAGTAAGGACTCCTTTTATACCTAGCCAGAGTTGGCGGTGGGTTTCAACCCTAAATAAAAGCCTATATCAGCAGGCGGGACCCGAGGGCTTGGGGTGTATGAGATTGAAAGTAAGGACTCCTCTTATACCTTCCCAGAGTTGGCGGTGGGTTTCAACCCTAAATAAAGCCTATATCAGCAGGCGGGACCCGAGGGTTGGGGTGTATAATATTGTAAATTAGTGTTCCTCTCATTCCTAATTGGGATTGGCGGTGGGTTCAATCCTAAAAGCCCCAATCGACATGCGGGCACGAGGGCTTTGAGGAACTTATTTTCTTTACGATAAAATCCTCCATAATAACGAAAAGGTTTTTCTGTGTGTTTGGGTCTAATGGAATCCCTGTCTTAAATATCAATATTGACGTGCATCTTTAATTTTATTAATAAGCAGTATTATGTCCATTGGGTGACGTCACATACATTCACAGATCATAAATTTTCATCAAAAATGCCTGTCGAATATTTTTTTACGAAAGTAATATGTAACTAGGATATTACATATTAGTTATTACTTGAAAGTAATATCTAATATGTTTGTTCTTTCTAGTTATTGCGCAGTAATATCACAAAGTAATATATTACTCGCACGCGCGTTAGGGAACAACACTGTCAACAGCTTATAATAATAGAAAAAGGGAGAGGTTTGATAACTTTGATACTATAATCAAAGAGATGCCAGAGAGATGCAAGAGATGTCTCTATGTTTTTTAGTCGACAGCATTTTTTCCTCTTTCTAAATCATGTGGGGTATATAAGTAATCCCTTGCCATTAAAATAAAATTAGAAGCACCTATTTGTTTTTATTGAAATTTACAATAAAGTTTGTAAATGATATCTTAGTACTTTTAATAGACATTTAATTACTGATATTTTTCTAAAAGTATATATGAGAAAGTTTTTTATATTTAATGGGTTAAATATCTTAATGTCTCCCACTGGATTTTTTGCTTTTCTGAGTCTTGCATGAGTTTTAAATGTTTATTTTCTTTGGCATATTTAAGTACTCAATGAACTTTCTTCTCTTTCGAAATGAAACAGTCAGTCACATAACTGGTTTTTAAATAAACTTGGATACATATGATTTCTATATCCAAAAATATTTTACAAATAGGATAGAGATTATAGTTTATTCTCCAAAATGATCAGGACTATTTATGTTGAATTTCAATTGTGAAATAGAGTTAGGCTAAGTAAGATTACTTAGAAATATTAAGTTATTCTATTGGCTTTTTTTATTTCCTCTTGCAATTGACTGCAATATTAGGCTGATCATAAAGAATGAGCTAGGTTCACTATCTCAAAATGTAAACAAGATACCTCAAAAATTCCAACGGGAGCTTTCTTATCGCATATTTTTGTGTGGGAAGCGACTATGTGGCGCTCCTCAGGTAGAATAAATAGTCAACACTCGCAACATTTCATTCTATTACACCACTCGCAGCTGCAAATAGATACACCCGACTTTCGCTCCTACATCTTGATCCGGATCAAGCTTGCCAGGACAGTCAACCAGATCATCAGGAATCTCATTTCGGGGACATAATATGTTTAAATTGGAGCTTCTGTTTGACTTGTTTTTTTAATGTTTTGTAAGTAATATGCTAGCATTACACATCAGACCTGGATGAAAGGGTTCAAAGCTATTGCCGATAATCTGCATCTTGTAATGTCCTCAATTGCACATAATTTCCCCTGATAAAAATATTTCAAAATGAAGTAGTTGATATTTAATTCATAGTTGTGCACATTTTTTTTTTAGTTCTGTTTGACTTATGACCTTATCTTGAAAACGGAAAACCGTTCTAAATCTTTTGACGTCACGGCGTTCCGGCTAGCTTCTACCCCTGCATCAGAGCCACATCAAACCTTATTTTACAGTTGACAACCCTGATTTTCTTTCTATTTTGATTAAATAGAACTGATGTTCCTTAATTTCTGAGTAAGTGAAGTACCTTTACTTCATTTATGCCATACGTGATATAAGACGAATTGGATGGTAAAGTTCTGGATGATTGATAAATTTCAAATATCATTGAGGCTCCGTTGATTTATGGCTGATGAGAAAGGAAAAAATTCATAGCTCGGCATTGATGTCTATATGAGTGCATTAACAAGTACTCCTGTTAGGAATAGTATTATGCATTATCATTTTCTATTAGATACTCACGTTCGAGAAGGGAGTCCAAGTTTTGTATCCTTAGTCATATATTCTCCCCTCATCAATTGTTCACTCTAAATTATTAATTTAATTCTTCTATACCCCTCCTAAACAACCCAAAACACATAGATGTACTTATTTAGTCTCACACAGCAGTTTATGTTTCCTTAAGAACACATGTTATAACTCATGGTGTCCAAAAGAAAAGGACAAGGAAAATAGGACCTAGGAAGAAATGGCTCAAGAAAAAAATGCACCATGAAGAAATGCTTTTTATCTTGGGTCATTTCTTCCCAAGCCATATTTTCCTCGGCTATTTCTTCCTAATATCTTTTTAAGGATATCTGAGTTTGAAATAACATGAAATATCCATTACTCATGTAAAGTACTCATTAATAATATTTTAAGAACTACTATTTATCGATAAAAATATAATAATACTGAAATGAATGTTTATACTTGAATATTATGAACTAATTATTAAAGATGCATATCTAATCAAACGATACTGTATCTTCTTTTATACTATTATTATTATTAAATTTATATATATATATTACATTTACATACAGTATACTTTTCAATGACTCAGAGGCGGTCCTGACTACTTTTACGCCCTGAGCGAACACTTCACTGAATCTGACTTTTCTTGACTTCTTTGACTTAAAATCATCAATTACATCATGATACGAGATTGTTTGAGCAATGTATGATTGATGCTAATGATGACAAGTCCAGAGAGGCGCTTCTGTGACATTGTGGACCTCAAGTATGTTTTTATAAGCTTCAGCTTGGAGAAACTCCTCTCTGCTTCAGCTACTGTCACCGGAAGAGTCAGACCAATTCTGAGTGCTGCCCACAGATTGGAGTAGATTTCTGCCAGTTCTTTCTGATGGATGAAAGTTAGCAGCTCAAGCAGAGTCATTGACTTTGATGGGAGGACAAACAAGTTCTTCAGCTCCTGCACAAGCTCTCTCTCATCCACATCTGAGTTACATTTGATACTATCTTGCTGCTCAACAAATCAACTAGTTCATGTGCTCAGCACCCACCTTATCCGATCTGCTAGTGAGCTGAGATTTTTTACTTTGAAAAATCACCAGATATTTTATTTTGAAGCCGCATCCACATCCCGCTGCGCTCGAGCTACACTGAGTTCCGGTGCGGCGTCCGGCAGAAATAGAGATTGGGACGTGATCCGCAGTGTGTGGAAAACGCTCTCATTCTTTTCTCCTGACACACACATAACCTATAACATGACTCTACAGCAAGTGACATCACGTAGGTAGGGGCACCCAGCGACCAGTCCACTAACTTGACTTGGAAATTAGCGGTTTTAGAGTAGAAAACTGGCAATTTTTTGGAGGAGCACTCATGCGCCTCCAAATAGATTGCGCCCTGGGCAGTCGCCCACATTGCCTTTAGCCAAAACCGGCCCTGCAATGACTATATTTCTATTTGACGGCAAGTCTTAAATGTAAACAAAATCAAATACCCTTACCCTGGGCAGTATCTATGGAAAGGTCAGAGGAGGAAAGATATTGTTTCTTTTGCAAGAACTGTTTGGAGACATCAAAACATTTCCTTTTAGAGTGAACACAGATAGGGGAGGTTTTAAACTATCTTCAATATATTTTTAACGAGTTTTTAGGATTACAATTGCGGCGTACAAGCTTTGTTTTTTTTATACCGGTCTGCATCAGGAAGAAGTTAATTTTATCATGGCAAAGAACCAGTTCTTTATATACAAATTGCGAACAGAAAGAATCCCCATACCCTCAAATTTAAAAAAAATAGTCGATATAACAATAAAAAAACTAATGACATAATTGCTGTCCTTTGTATATTGTATCTTTACTTAATGGTTTTTTTATTAATACAAATTTATTTTTTCACAATATCTTAAGAGCCCCCCTACAAATTCCTCCCCCTACAGTTTATAATGTTAATGTTTTAGTTAAAATTTAATTATAAAGTTTGATTTTTTGAAAGTTTTGTTAGTAATGTCTGTCGTAGATATAAAGGAGAATAAAATTGTTGTAAAAAAAAATTCTTAAGATTGATAGTTTTTTATCCCATCAATATAAAGGATTCGTAAATGACATGGATGTAGGCCCAAGAAGAAGAGACATTCCATATTTTTAAGAATTATATTATTTTGTTTGGATTGATGTTCACATCTCAACAGCTGTGAGATAAGTGATACTTTGTAGCCTTAATGCCAACTGATGTTTGCTATACTTCCCTCTCCTTCTTCTCTACCAACCATGTCTCAAGCACCAAATATTTTTATCTATTTAAACATATTATATAGACACAAAGGAACATAAAGACTTTCCATTTGAAAAATTATATTTCTGTAAAAGGCATCTACAATTACTCACATAAATAAAAAGACTTGGCACGAGTCTTCTCATATTGAATAGGTTTTACCTTACTTTTCCCAGATTTGCTATAAGGAACCAGTGACAATTGAAATAAAATTTTATTACAAGAAAGATTGAACTATCATATAAGTCAGTATAATAATAACTTTGTACATATATCTTTCATCCAAAGAAAAATGTTTTTTCTCGATTACACGTATAAGAGGTAGCATATATCTTAACCCTTTAAACGCGGCTCCGTGAATTGTTATCCGATTTTCTTCAAATTTGATATATAATCATTTTTTAATCCTTATTTGAATGTACCCCAAACGAAATTTAGCTGACTAAATTATAAGTCATGTTTTTGGTATGTTCCCATTTTGGGAACGTTGGCGCTTCTAGTACTACAATTTAGTACATTTTAATATTGTTCTTTATTTCCTCTTTATATATTTTTCAACATTTTTCATCGACAATGGAACTTTTATTTGTTGTAATAAATAAGACTAAATGCCTTGTGCAATCTTTTAATACACTTTGTACATTGAATTTTTTATTTTTCTGATATAAGACACACCTTTCTTGAGTACATGATTACAAAAAAAAAATTCTATCAAGTCTTATGGACTTAGAAGTATGTTCTCCAAGAGGCACTCGATCACTTTGACGTTGTATCAGAGTCAATATCTCTCCTAAACTGTCGATGGTTCATTTTATCGTTTTGGTTGGCCAACGAATAACACTTCAATACTCCCACAACCGACAATTGTGTGGAAGAATAAAAAGATTTCACCACCGTTTTTGAGCATGTATAACTAGTCGTAAATATTTACCCCACCCATTTCAGAAATATACACTCTAATTGTCTTCCTGGTTTTGTGTTTTCCGGATTAAATATCGAAATTTATAGATATCCATCGGAGCTACACATCATCCTAATTTTATAGCCAAATCTTACTGACTTGTTCCTCATTTAATGCTTTGCACGAAGTAATCCATGATATGAGATCATGGATTATCCACGCTAAGTCTTTCGTAAAATCCACTGCACTGAAAACAATTTTCTTTTACCCTGTCAAGGGTAAGATTTCAAAACTTTATATTTTTATAATTAGGAGTTGCCATAAAATTGTCAATGTCTTCAGTTACTTCAACAAGAATGGAGTCTTGATGCTGATATTCGTCGTCA
The DNA here is from genome assembly GCA_013387185.1 of Caligus rogercresseyi. Taxonomy (NCBI): domain Eukaryota; kingdom Metazoa; phylum Arthropoda; class Copepoda; order Siphonostomatoida; family Caligidae; genus Caligus; species Caligus rogercresseyi. The sequence continues at coordinate 24,101,015 of CP045891.1, forward strand.
TTTTCTTCGTCACTAGGTATATCCTGCTCACTATTCGTTGCAAATACCTAGAACCAAAATCTCGATTTCCTTACTTTTGATGTTTTCGATCTCCTCTATAGCACAACTGAGGAAGTCATGGTTGATATTTTAATAGATTCTCTAGATCATTTGAATCATAAAATTAATCGAAATAGATTATAAATATTTATAACTTACTATTCAACTCTGTCATCCATTATAAAAATAATTATAACACACATTTGTCTTTTAGTTATATGTACTTAATACTTATATGTACTAACGTACGCAAACTGAAAGGAAACAAAGAATTATACACAAACACGTAGAACATGAAAATGAGTACCAATAGGCGCCAACGTTCCCCTTTTGGGAACATCATTTTAAAAGTCGATTTTATTCTAATAAAATATTAATATTATTTTTAAAAATTGTTCAATGTAAATCTTTAGTATATTTGCTTTTCAAAATAGTTATGAAATAGTAATAATACCAGTTTTTACCCCTATTTTTGCTATTATCAAAAGATAAGTCAAAAACGTGCTAAACTCGGTTTTTTCAAATCCCTCAAACTAGTATAAAAATCAGTTTTTCGTTTATTTACAAATAAAATATTTTGTTTTCTAAGCTTTAATTTATAATATAAACTTATTCAATTTTGTTTTTATCAAATATGACGCGATGCAGAACACTTGAAAAGTATGTTCCCAAAATGTGAACGTTGGCGTGTAAAGGGTTAAGCGACTATTTGTCTCTCCCTAACTAAAATTGTTATAGTTATGAGAAAAAGGTTTTTAGTTAAATTTGGGGGATCGGGGTACACTAACACAATTATATTTATATACTAATATACCTTGAGGTCTTCAGTTATCTTGTGGGCCTTGCCACAGGCCTTTTTTACCCGTGATTATACATTGTAGATTCAATTCTTTAAAAACAAATCCACATATTTTTTTTCTTGTACAAATATGTTAATGTGAGGAAGCGTATTTTTCTCCAACGTAACGATAAGACTAGTAATCGATACTCGGGATATTGACAAAAAAGGACTTTAACCATGCCGAAGCCCAGTATGATTCTCCTTCTTTAAGTGGCAGATACAGAGTGAGTCTTGCAATTTCATGTTCTTAACATACTATTCCCCAGGTACAAAATATATTAGAAAAGTTGTCATATATTTCGTTTTAAATTCGAATAAGGGACTCAATGTCGTCTTAGTAGTGAAATATAATAATAAAATGATGATGTATCCAGAAGAGTCTCAAACCAATCCAGCCTAATCGCTTGAAATTGAAATGGTAGTCTTTAATTAAGGTATTGTCATGTCTTCATTTCAAATGCAAACTGAATTTGATATATCTCGTAAAAGTGGTCATTTCCGCGAATGTCATTTGCATATGCATACAGAAAGCTACGTTTTAATTTACACGCCCCATTCATTACGATTATATATATATATATATATATACATACTCTTGCATAATTAACTTATAAAAAGTAATCAGACAACAGCTTTTAAACCACTGATACGATTGAATGTGAGGGACTGATTTGTTTTAAATCATTTTTTTTAAATAGGTCTTTATTTCATTTGTAACAGAAGATACAAAGTAAAAAAGGCAGTAGAATTGTGTATAAAAATAATACATAAATAAACATTATAGTTTAAAATTAGACTACTACCAGAAGACCTAGCTACAATAAGGACACAACAAAGCGTTAAAAAAGTTTCACAATATATATACTAAATTTTGTTGACACGTTACAATACATAATATAAAATAACATTAAAACAAAAAACAACAATAATTTAAAACTTTCGGTTGTAATAGTAAAAATACTGTTTAACAATTTTCTTTAGATGGCTAAAATATCTGTAGGAGTTCAGCCAACTGAAATTCACCAAGTCGATGGCGTAGTTCCATGAAGACCCGCTTTGCTCGGGAATTTTGAGGTCAAAAATGGTGTATCTCGCCGAAGCCGAGATTAAAATGCCCCTCAGATCTTCTCGAAGTAGAAACTCCCCAGACGTCAACCTAGAACTAATCAGAGCTTTGGCACTTAAGAGCGCAAAGTGAATGGCTTCAAGTTTTCGCGATGTTTTCCTTTCTTTCTTAGAAAACCCATATAGTACTACTGCCTTAAAATCTTTGGAAGACGACATGTTTAAAATCAAAAACTCAGTTAAAATTGAGGCATATGGACAGTCAACAAATGCATGGATTGTAGTTTAAAATTTTCCCACAATCTTTACAAGGACCATTAAAAAAAGAACACCGGTCGAGATTTGGAATTGTGAAGTGAACTTCTTTCCTTCCATCACTCCAAGCAGAGACTCCTTTATTTTTATGACCCAATCCTCAGAGACTTTAAGGTCTTTAATCGTTTTTTGGCAAATCTTACTCACCTCCTTATCATACAAAGACAATACATTTACTTTAACGTGCCAAGGACATGGAGGACGATGATAACCGCACGCTTTCATGAGAGGGTATTTAAATTTCCCGTGGCTAAATGAAGAATAAGATTTCTTCTGGAGGTCGTGGAAAGTAAGAATGCCTCCCATTAGTGCCTCACCTTCCAAGGTTATAGGGTCTTCATTTTTCTTGAAAAAAGCCTTTTTGTCCCTGTTTTGTTCGATAATATCTACCGTTGAACTTGAGTCAAAAGATATAGGGCAGACCCAAATAATTCTTTGGACAGCGGCCCAAGTAGGAGATACAGATGAAAGAAGAGGATTGGAATTGACGGTACCCATCATTAAAAATGTATATACGGAGGAATTTGAGACGACAGATCTCCACTCAAGGTCGGGCCTTGTGGACAAATCAATTAAAACTTTTATATATATCTTAGGAATTACTCTGGATAAAACTACTAAACCACCCCCAAGCTGATTCCTTGGCCGTTTTAATGGTTCTATATACGATTTATGAAAGAGAGTTAAAATCCATTTTTTCTCTTCTTGTATTGCCTTATCAGCTAAAATCGGTAAAAGGGAAGCTTTATATAAAACTAAAGGCACTATAAAATTATTATAAAAATCGATCCGCGTTTGAAGGTTAAAGCTTTTAAAAAGTGAAAGCCTCTTATATACCGCTGATTTTAAGGAAGTCCATTCACTATCCAATTCTCCTTGTCTTCCGTATTCCACTCCAAGAATGCAAACTTTGTCTCCAATCGGACAATTAGCAACTCGTAAATTGTTAATGGGACGCCAAGCTCCCAGAGGTAAAATCGATGTTTTTGAAGAATTAAGTTCAAGTCCTGAACGTTTTTTAAATTTAGTAAAAAAGGCCAGCAAAATTTCTATTCTTTTTATTAATTGACTCTCAGAACGGGCTTCAACAAATAAAGTCACATCATCGGCGTAAAGGTCAATGATATGTTTCTCTTCGTTAAAAAGAACTCCGAACCCATTGTATTTATGTTTTATCTGAGTAGCCAATTCTTCAATGGCCATCACAAACAAAAGAGGAGCGGCGGGGCAGCCTTGACGACAGCTCTTCCCTAGGAATATTGGCTGACTTTGTTTCCCATTAATACAAATCGAAGACGAGCCATTGTACAGTAATGCTCTAATGGGGTTGAAGAAGCGCTTTGGCAAAAATTTCTTCACCATTTTTAAGATGTGCGTGTGAGAAACGGAGTCAAATGCCTTACGGAAGTCTACAGCTATTAACGCACCAAATGAGTTCCTAGAATCAATACAATCAATAGCGCAGCTTATATTTCTAGAAATATCGGCCAATTTTCTCTTCTTTAAGAATCCCTTCTGATGCAAACCAATTCTCTTATTTAAAATGGGTTCCATACGAACAGCCACAATACCAGCAAGTATTCGATATGATTCATTAAGAATGGTTATTGGACGCCAGTGGTTAATGTCGGTTCCATTGCCTTTTTTGGGAATTAAAACAATCTTGCCTTTTGTAACCTGTGCTGGCAGACTTCCTTTTTGCTCCATGGATTTTGCTAAACATAATAAGAAAGGAGTCAATTCTTCACACATTAGAGTAAAAAATTCCCTCCAAAACCATCTGGACCATATGCCTTGTTATTTTTAAACAAATATTTTATATAATAAGCAATTGAATCTGCAGAAAACAATTCCATTGAGGAGTTTTTTACTTTTTTAGGAAAGTTAGGTCTCTCTCCTACTACAGTGGCCTGAAAATCACGATGAAAACAGGACAGTATTTCCTCCACTTTAGTAAAAACTTTCCCCTGGGATAAAATTTTAGTCAATTTTGTTTGATTCAATGAGCGAGAAAAATTGAACTTCCTTATCCGAAAATTGGAGTTATTTTCTCTGGCTCTTTTCATTTTATATTCTTCCTCCACGATATCGGATATTCTAAAGGAATTAAGAGAATCCGTTATATAGTTTTTCCAGAAACACGATCCGTTTTTAAAATATCATTCATTTGTGATTGAAATCGTTTAAAATTTATCCTGTGCCGTTTCAAAAAAACCTTTGTGGAAGAACGCACACAGTATTGAAGGGTAAAATTTGCTTTATGAGCACTAAAGGAGGATTTAAAATGACGATAGAGTTTTGATCTTAATAAGGAAATATACTCGTCTTCCTCAAAAAGCCACTTGGGTATTCGAAATTTATTTTTTGAAGATATAAAAAACTCAAGCTCGATAACTTTGTGGTCTGATGCTGGCTCAGGAAGATATTGTACTCTCTTTACTTTGGAAAACAACGAAGGAGAAACTAGAGCAAGGTCTATACGCGATGAACGACCTCCGCTACTCCAAGAGATACAGTCATCAGGATTTAAAACACCTAATATATCCACCAAATTTAACCTTAATATTAGATCTCTAACTATTGGACTATTGACATAATTACGTGGGGCATCAAGATCGACATTTAGATCGCCTATTATAATTAGAGGGGCAGAGTAATTCTTATGTCGATTAATAATTGCTTGAAAGAATGGAAAACACTTAACATTTGGGCCATAGGCATTGATCACACAGAGCTTAAAATCATTCTCAGTGATCAATAAACTGTGCCAATCACTGGAAGTCGAATATTCTTTTATACACAGAGGAGCGTTTAAGTTTCTAGAAATAAACGTAAGCACTCCTCTAGTATGTCCAGTTCCTGTGAAGAAATAGTAGAATGACGATGGAAGGCAGAAAGAACATGAGCCATTGCAGTCCGAAGAAACTCGAGACTTAACATCTTGTAGGCATATAATATAAGGATTAAGAGCCAAAAGATGTTTCATCAATGCATGCCTCGGCCTCTTTGCCTTACCACCTCTAATGTTAAGAGAAATTATTTTACTAATTTCCCAGCCACCACACAAAGTACGATTGGTAACTGAAATATTGGAAAAACAATCAGTTATCCTCAACTGATTAGTAGAGTTTGGGTGCTTAAGGGACATAGTCCGATTATCAAGAAAAATAACCTACCCTAACGCTAACGGAGAGTGACTTTAATTAGGGCGCTTTAGAGGGGTCTTTCCTCTATCCGGCGATGTAAAAGACGCCGTCCGACTTCTTTTACTAGCAGATTGCGAACGTGTTCTTGCTGATAAAATTTGTTTAATTTCATTCATTTGTTTTAGAGGTTTTTTGGATGGAAGAGGGGATCGATTTTTTGAAGCAGATGGGTCAATAACCTCAGAAACTTCGTCAGTTAGACAATCTGAATTTTCTTTTCTTAGGGAAACAGGTATATGTTCGACAGCAGGTGACTCTCTCTGAGAGCGAGGACTTGATATCAACACTTTTTCGACATCAACCTCTGACTCTGTCACCTCAATGGAAACGGGTTCATCCGTTGTAGGCTCTGTTATTAAATCTTCCTCACAGACATCAGGAGGGAGGGCAACATTTCCACTCTTTTTTATATTTTTATCAGCGATTTCTTCAACTAGAGGAGTAGTCACATTGGAGACATCGTTTGAAGTATTAATTAATAGGCCATTTCCATTTTTTTCAACCTCTACCTCGCCGCTTCCTTCAGCATGAGGTGCAACCCCTCTTTGAGTACTAGGGGGTGGATTTTCATTTAGGGAGCTTTTTTGAGTTTCAGGGCGCTCTTCTAAAGTCTTCGACAAAGTTTTCTCATAGTCCCTTGTTTTCACCCTTTCTCGATCACAATAATATTTCAGATGACCAAAGCCGAAGCAGCGCTGGCACTGAATTTTAGAGCCCGAGAATTTTAATCTTACAAGATTACCTTTATAGGCTATTATTTGTGGCAAGGTAGCAGGGTTTGCCATTATCTCCACAATATAATCGCTATCTCTCCAAATGTCACGATACCGATCATATTTTTCCTCTGCCTTCTTGTTCACAGGGTTTTTCTTAGGATAATGCTTCACAATCTCTCCCCATTTCCCCATCCATTGAACGAGGCCCTGTTCATCCACCCTCTTAAAAGTGTTAACCATCGTTACAACCAGTTTCTTCCTTTTATCGACAGAAACATTCTCTATTCCCTTCAGCTTGAATAAAGCCTTTTCCAAGATTCCATCCTGATTTAAAACTTCCAATGAAATTACTCTCTGGAGGTCTGCTAGTCTTGCTCTGACATCCACCGAATGTCTTGTATAAAAACAAGATTGCCCTGGACCAAATTTGGGATTTGCTCCCGCAACTTCATGTTGTTTGAAACCAAACAACATTGCCAAGTCATACACATCTATGTGTTTTAAATTGTCCGTTTTGAACAATTATCCATCAGTATTTTTGCACGTTAGCACAAAAGTCTCCCAACGATAAACGCAATTTAAATTAAGGCATATATACACTCAGAGAGTGTGTACCTCCGCCGATCCCCACAACTTTCCCATTCAAACATTCTCCCTTTCACACGCCCGATTTTCTATCTCTAATCATTGTTTCCTCTCTGACAGAGAGGAAACAATCAAGGAGAGTCTCTGTTAGCTCATTTTGCATATTAAAAAAGCACTCAGAAACGGAAGAGGGAGAAGTTTAAGCTACGTCACTGTGTTAACATAGTCCTGAGCTGATATATGAACAATAATACGTCAATGAATATTTTTTAGCGTTTGTTCTTTCCTACTCCCTGAATAGAGACCCCATTTCATTATTATTATTAGTAGTATTTTGCTCATTTTGCATATTAAAAAAGCACTTAGAGATGCCAAAATTTAATCTTTTGGCATTTCCAACAACTCCACAAAGTTTCATTTGAATCCGTTAAGTACTTTTTGAGTTATCCTGCTGACAAACAAACCAACAAACGCCAGTGAAAACATACCTCCTTCGGCGGAGGTAATTAATGCGAATCTTTGAAGATGTTTTTCTTCAAAATATTTGAATATTCCTTCCCTTTTGAATAACATTTCCTAAGCTCTCAACGGAGGGCTCGTTTTTTTATTATTTACATCCCCATCATCTGGGGGCTTGTATGGAGGAATGTTATTGATCTCCATGTCTTTTTCAAGTTTTTAACTTGCACAGACAGTAGAAGCAAAGGTCTTTAAAGAAGAGAAGAAGAAAAAAATCACCCCACGAAGCGAAGTAACAAGAAGAAGAAGAAAAAAAGAAGAAAAAAAGGATGAAAAAGAAGAAATATCTTCTTTAAAGCCCCAAGAAACGATGAAAAACTCAATATTTCACGCCAAAAAGGAGTTTATGATTATTCTGCAGATCTCACCGATTGCCACGACTCCGAGGATCCCGCAAATATACAAAATTATCCTCAAAACGGAGTAATTCCAGAGAAAATTCAATATTCTCGGAGGAGCCACAGAGCACGTGTGCACACAACACAATACATAAACAATCTAAATCATTGAATTACTTCTCATCATTAAATATTATAATATTTTACATTTTTATATAACATTTATTTTAAAAGGTTCCCTGTTTGTACGTCATCTATCCATCCGGATGAGAAAAGTGACCTTTCCTGCCATGTTAGTCAATCCGAAGTTCATTGTATTGTTGATTAATTATAATTAATCAAATAAACATTACTCTATGCCAGGGGTCACCAACACGTCGCCCGCGGGCGCCATTGCGCCCTCGTAGACTACTTGAGTCGCCCGCAAAGGCATTCTCAAAATAGTAATACTTAAGCAGTGAAGGAGTTTTTCAACATCAAAAATATCCCACTGCAAAAGTTGGTGTCAATCACGACAGACGGGGCTCCTGCGATGACCGGACGGCATGTAGGGTTCATTGCGCACTGTAAAAGTGATCCAGCATTCCCGAAATTCGTACATTACCACTGTATCATTCATCAACAGGCGTTGTGCGCAAAGGTGCGTTTTTTTAATTTTGTATTTCATATATTTCATCCTTGTTGCTGTTCTGTTCAAGGCCCAATTATAATACCTATTAAATGTGCATATTTCATTTTTCAGGTGATCGGCTTTGAGCACGTTATGACTCCTGTTGTGAGGATCATAAATAGCATCCACTCCTAAGCCAAACAGCACCGAAGTTTCAAAGTGCTGTTGGAGGAGCTGTCGGCTGAATGCAGGGACCTGCTACTCCACACGGACATCCGATGGCTCAACAGAGGGCAGATTTTACTTCGGTTTTTGTCGCTGTTGAGCGAGATCAAGGATTTCATGAAATCTAGGACGAAGACACCACTATGCTGAAAGACACTGCGTGGCTACTTGACCTGGCATTTCTGACAGACATTACAGGAAAACTGAACAATCTGAACCGTGCGCTGCAGGGGAAAGGAAAGACTGTTGCAGACATGATCAGTGCTTTAAATGCGTTTAAAGCCCAGATGAACATTTTCTCTGCGCATTTACAGAGGAAAAAGGTCCTGCATTTCCCCTCTTTGCAGATGGTGCTGAAAGACAATGTTTCTGCGTCTGAGAGTTTTGGCAAAGTTGCTGAGAAGTACTCTCAAGTCATAAACAGGTGGGGCAAGAGTTTGAAAGTCGGTTTTGTGACATTGATAAGCTGGAGCCATGTGTGTCGTTCATTTCAAATCCGTTTATGAACGTGGACACAACGTGCATTGCTGAGCAACTAAGTGAAATGCTTAGCTTGGATGCTGGGCAGGTGGAAATGGAAATAGTGACTTTACATCCACCTCAAGGCCCATAAGGCTACAGAAAACTTCTGGGGCCTTGTTGATATAGAAGGTTTAGTGGTCTATGCACAGCAGCTATGAAGGTGGCTAGCCTGTTTGGTTCAACTTACCTTTGTGAATCAGCCTTTTCTGACATGAATTACATAAAAATAGACACAGAACAAGGCTCACAGATACACATTTGCAAGATTCACTCAGAATTGCAGTTTCAAGTTACAGCCCAGATTACAATGCACTGGTGGCCAGCATGCAATGTCAGGCCTCCCATTAAAATGTATTTCTGAAGATTGTAAGATATTTCAAAAATATAAATAGTTTAGTTTTGTTGTATAACTGTGATGGTTAATTCATTTCTGTAAAAGATCACTAAAATGTCATTTGTTTGTGTGCATAAGTAATAGGCCTATGTCACACATGTTAAAATACTAACCTATAATTTTGTTTTAATGTAAATGGTGCATTGCCATCCATGATTTCAGTTCCTTTTGCAAATCTAAGGAGTTGTTTGAAATGTTTAGAAATAAATTAACAATTTTTCTTCATTTTAAAGTCATTATTGATGATTATTGTGATTTTTTTATTATGAAAATAATCTAAAGCAGGCGAATACCACTAATTAGTATTAATAACATACTGAGTAAATTTGTTATATCAGAAGCGCATATCAAATTGGTAGCCCTTCACATGAATCCACAACCAAGAAGTAGCCCTCAGTTAAAAAAGGCTGGTGACCCCTGCTCTATGCCATAATTTTTGGCAGAAATTGTGTGCTTATAATTTTTGGTGCATTCTCGAGATGATTGTCATATTGACTATTACTACTTCATGTGTGCTTTATTTTATCATTTTTTTTTCTTTTCTTATCATCCAATTACAGTAAAGGAATAATGGGGTCTATAGTTTTTAAAAACTTGATAAATAAATCGTTACGAATCAAATTTTTATTCAAAGATTTATCAGTGACTTTTGAGATTTATTTTTCTCCATGGGAACATGAATTAGATGTACATAGTATCATTTCCAAGAATATTGTAGAATGATTCATACTTTTTACCTAATTAACTATATATTGTTTTGGAAATAATTGCACAGGAAGGAGTAAGCAAAAAAGATGTTGGGTATCTTATTAAATAATTTTATTTTCACCTAAATAGAAATAAATATTTCAACATTTGCTTTTAAAGATCGCAAAAATAATAATTTACTTGAACTAGTGAAAGAAACTTAGTGGATTAGAAAGATCAAAAAGTTGAGGTAATAAAATCAGTGGATAATTTGTTCATTCTTATGCTCAGTCTACTGTTATCACCCAAAAAAGTATCTTATTTCGTACCAATAAGATACATGTTCAATCATCTCAAAATATGAAAGTTGCTATATATGATAACTTGCCGGTATTTTTTAAACTCAAGTTGCGATAAACGATAACCTTAAAAAAGTAGTGACTTGCAATAACTAGAACGATAAATTAAAAATGAATAGCCATGTGCGTTAAGGCGTGTTCAACTCTCAGTGTTGAGGGCGCAGGTTCGAATCCAGAGAGGGGATGGCCATTTTTGGTCTACCTCATTGATAAAATCCAAGGTTCGATAGATGCAATGAATACTAAAAAAAACACGGAAAAGAAGGCTCGCGAGGAAAATACAATGAGGGATCTAAAAAGGAAAAAGGAGAATACGCGTACATTCTCCCCTTTCATTATTTATTTCATAACAAATTATGATTTTGAGAACGAAATATATATTTTTAATATTTACAAATTTTATGGACATATATTAAATAAACATAGATACATTTAAGACATTCTGCAAAATTATAATAACATACATACATTTTGTTTATTCTCCTTTAAGTTTTTTCAATCTCTTAGAATTATTTGTCATATTTTGACTGCTTGTTTTTATTTGTTTTTGTGAATTTGATCATTGATTTCTGAAACATAATTTTTGGACATACAATTAAAAAATTTAGCAGCGATTTGTGGAATAAATTTTTCAAAGGAATGGTCTTCTTCGCATTCTGCTAAAATAATTTCCAAAGCGTAAGTATCAATTTCCAAAAGTTTAATAAACGAAATATTTTTTGAAGAAGGGGAAGAAATCAATTCTTTGAAGATACTTTTTGAATTTTGAATTTCTGAAAAAATGCATAAACAAAGGAACACGTTAAAAAAAGAACATCAGAAGGATGAGTTAGCCCACCTCGATAAATTTGATCTAAAAGTTTACTTTCATCATCAATATTTTCTAAGAAGAATAATTTTACATCGAATTTTTTATTTAAAGCTGTCAATAAATTGTAGCAAGAATGACAGGCTATAGTTTTACATAAGGAATGCGCAATATAACCAGAACAAAAGTAAACTATAGATACGTCATTAATATATTTAAATAAATCTTTAAAAGTAAAATGTTTTAAATTGAAAAATATATTAAAGAAGAAGACTTAATCTTTTCATTTGTTGAATTTATATCCTCAGAAAAATGATATTCCAGATCTTTCAGTGAAATACTAATACTAATATTTTTATCCCTATTTTGACTTAGAGCCTTGAAGCGAGCCTTTAGGTAAGTTATTGTAGAGTCAGCCAATCCAGTTTCTAAATTCAAATATGAAGAAAGTTCCGTAAGGCGACGTATTGTAGTTAATGTGAGAACTTCTTTACGTAGATCTCTATAAAGACTCGTTGAGAAACCTTTCCAGGACATAGATAAGGCGTACAAGGCAGGACTGTATCTCCGTTGTTGTGGACATTTAAACAACAAGGATAATTGTTCAATCAAAAAGTTTAATTTCTTCTCTTTTGCTTCGTCCAAATGGGGCAAGATATTTGTCAAATGATTTAAAGCTGTGTTTAATTCATTTTCCAAGCCAAATAGTTGATTGGTTGGAGAGTTTGATGTTAATGAATTTTAGAAGGCCAAAATATTAAGAAGGGTGTCATATTTTGTAATATGATTGTTCTTGGTGATATGTTCAAGATGATTAAAAGATAGATATCTATCTTTCACCCTGAAAAATACATCATAGCAGGGAATAAAGTCATCGTAGTTGTATGAATCAGTATTAATAAGAAAATACTGAGGAATAGTCAAGTTTTGATATGTGAAAATATATAAATAAAGAAGGTTAAGGAATGAAGTTTGGCTTACCGTATATGGATTGTCATTTCTTCATTAATCTTTAGACTGAAGTCTATTGACGGTCCTCCATGACTAAAGTTCATCTTGAAGAACACCAGCTCTTTATCTTTTCATCATAATGTTCTTGAACGCCGTTCGGAAGGCAAGTCCTATCCATTTTAATTTGAAGCTCATCGAGTGTTAAAAATGAGTTGGCCTCTTCAAAAGCCTTAATCTTTTTTTAAATTCGATCGTTTTCATTAAGGAGTCGTGAGGAGGAGGTTGAGGTGGACGAACGCTTTGGAGGAGGCTTTTTTGAATAGTAGTGAGGAAGATTTGGAAAATTGGAAGGGACGGCATCTTTTTTTAATATCTTAAGACAAAGAGTTTTTCCAGATCTGTCTGAACGTGATGGATTAGAGTCAGTAGACTCTGGCTTATAATCGGAGGGCATGAAATGTACGTCAAACAACGCAGAATGTCTTGAAGGTATCTAATTTTTTCGCGAAACAGCCTTTGTCCAGAGTTGGCGTAGGGACACATCCTTGGGGAACATATGAAACCGTCTCTTCTTCCCTCATTGCCCTTTGGTTTGTAGCCACTCTTGCAACCCGGAGCAACACAAACCTTCCCCATTGTCGTCTAGTTTGAAGATAAATAGGTAGTTCTAAAACGATTCCTCTACACACTTCCACTACTTTATTCACGCGGCAAATAAATAAATTAGTCGATCCCACTTTGTATTTGTGTTTTGAAAGGTTGCGCGACTTTACCATTCCTGATTGTTTTAGTATTCATTGATAGATGCTATAATGTTTTTTATTGTTACCTAAATTTTCTTTCTTTTTATATGACATACAATCAGAACAATTATCTATTTATGGTTGAATAAACTATTAGTATTTCCTTTAGTATAAGAAATTGTATTATTTAATTGATATTATATCAGTAAGATATCGGAGGAGTCACTTCAGAGGATTCGAAAAAGATGACAGGGATCACAACTCACAATTCTTAAGGATGTTTTTCCTATATGTGAGTACCTCAAGAGCTGCAAGTAAAGTGGCAATACTGCATAATACCAAACCAAAGTTTTTTTCTTCCCTCTTCTTTTTCTTTCAACCAATCACGCTGCAGAAAAAAGTCCTAGTTTGTTATCCTTGCCAATATTATCGGCCCCCGTGTCAAGCGTACTCAACGGGCACGCTTTTGCATTTTCCATTATTGTAGTGTGCGCTCCTGCATTGAACTCTTTGCTTTGGGGTATTCTTGTCACGCGGCGTTTTCGCCCTGGATTGTACCTAGGAAGGATTTTCTACCATGGAAGGTTAATTTTTATTTACTCTATCTTAGCCATAAAAGTTGGAGTCAGGTTAACTTGACTTTACGATATTTGTTTCTTAAAATTGCCTCATTTTATAGTATTTATATCTGTTACTTGAATGAATTTGTTGACTTTAAATTAAAAAATATTGGGTCAAATAAAATATTTAAGTTTTCTATTGTTGGAGAAGAGAGTATTTCTATTCAATACCATAACAATTATTTTTTTAATTAAATGTTCATTTCAAAAGGATCTTTTCTTCAATAATAATTTTAAATCGATTTTCTATCTAAATTAGAAAGAGAAAGAAAGGTGCAACGAAAGCCTCAATCTTAATACTATGTATAACCTTGAAAATAAACAAAGTTATTTCTCGCAACAACTCATATCCCCTTCAATCCTAAAAATATTTCCATTTAAACTTTTTTACCCTTCAGGGATTAAAGGCGTATATTGAAGTGTAAGAACCCCCTTTTTTTATTTAACTTTGAATAACTGAAATGATTTTAAAACATGCAACTTTTTAAATTGAATCAATTGAGTCATTTTTATATTTAAAAATCTTGGGGATTTAAAGTATTTCTTTTATCAAGCCTTCTTATTTATTTCAACCCAGCTATTGCGTATTAATTATATAAGTATTCTAGATCCAGCCTTGAAAGTTTGGCTGAAATAAAGGAGAAAATAATGTCTAAAAGAGGATATTATCTTCTTTTAACAATGTAATGATCTATTATTTCCCTACTTCTTACTTGATTAATTAAAATTCACATGTTAACCTTAGTTACATTTTTAAAATTGACACAATAAAAGAAATCAGATTAAAAAATTAAATTTATTCTCAATTTTTCATGTTGAAACGTATTTTGCTCATTTATGGGGACTTGCATTTTTTTATATTTGAATGTCGTGGATATTTTTTCAAGTAAAAATGAGTCGTTCGGTACATCAATACTTCCAGCGATAGATTTCCTCTAACAATAAATATATTTTTTACTATGATGAAACTAAGATGTAACTCCCGAATATCACTTTCGTTTTCAACTACTGAGAGCTTTTTTTCGGAGACCGATACCCTTTCCAATCGGTAGATTTGAGAAAAAAAAATATCGATCGATACTGATTAGACACAGCTTTTCAACGATACCCATGCCAAATGGTATCTTTACCAAATTGTGGCTATGATTTTCAAGTATTTTAGTTATATATAATTCGTTAAATAATAAACGATCTTCCATCTTGATTACAGTCCAATGAAGTAAGAATTTCGCTTTAAAATTTGACTTTTTTCTTTTCAACCATATGTTGCTTGGTATTTCCTTGGAAAACTTGAATTGAACCCGGAAAACATGAATCTGATCTATTGAAATAGCAGATACTTCACTCTTTCCTACCAGATACAACTTTATGAATAGGATATCCACTTTAGCCCATGAATACAATAATGAAACCAACATAATAGAATAAAAGTAACCATGTTTTGGTACTTAGTACCTTAGTTTAATGTTTTTAAACTTTGAGGAACTGTTCAAAATCAAGAAATATCTGATCACTAGTTATTTTAGACATCGAAGGCATCAGCCAAGATAATCACATGATTCTATATAAAGCGCCCTGTTGACCTGACTTACAGCGTCAGCTACCTATGTGATTTTTTTGCCTCACGTGGAAATTATTTGGTAAAAGCCCCACAAGCTGACTTAGTCAAATATTAGACTCCACAATTATAGACTCTGATATCAGACGTTTATAAATCAATTAATTAGTTCGTATATTTGAGCCACTAACCTATATATGTAGTAATTATTATTAAGGTCATTGATTTGAACTACACTTAAAAAATCATGATTTAAAATAGAACTTTTATATGCATTGAACAAATTATTTGTTTGACATTCATTTGTATTACAATTTTTTTTTAAATCCTCTTATTGACTAATATATGTATAGAAATGGCGAAATAAATCCGGACAACAATAAATTGGTAATAACACTGGTCTCCCTTGAACTGAGTTCATATCAAAGTATCACTATGCAGTTTCTTGCATATTACTTCGATTTGTATATCAAAATGAACACTTAAGACACAGAGCAAACCAAAAGATCCACTGTCATCGAACTCACTTGTGCAGAACATTTTATCAATAAGCAATTTAAAAAAATATATTGATCAACTTAAAATATTTTCGTATCTTTAAACCAACTTTTTCGGGGAGTCTTCATCACGTAGGTGTACAGTGCAATACAGCCTTAATGAACAACAGAAAATTTATTTAACTAGAGGCATATATACACTCAGAGAGTGCAAACCTCCGCCGTCACGGGGTCCTTATGAGTCTTCCGAGGCGAATTTTTCACGACTGGGGAGGCGTAGAGGGACGGGGGAGGGTTCCCCTCGACGGAAATTCCGAGAGGAAGACGCTCCCAGCACCCGATTTCACAGCACAGCGACATCTATTGGCAGAGTAGGCTAACTGAAATATTTATTAGTATTTAGCTCATTTTGCATCTTAATTCTGCACTCAGAGATGCCAAAATTTAATCACTTGTTCCTTTTGGCATTTTCAACAACTCCACAAAATTTCATCCGAATCCGTTCCGTACTTTTTGAGTTATCCTGCTGACAAACCAACAACACCAGTGAAAACAATACCTCCTTCGGCGGAGGTAATAAATATATGATTGATTGAAAAAAATATCCATAATATTTTAATATAATGGAAGTACGAATCTATATAAATATAATATTGTAGCGCGAAGGAGGAAGAGAAGTGACGACTCAAGAAGTAGATTATAATGTATTTATTAGTTTCTTGCCTGCTGCATATATAGCTGAAGGCAAGAGTACTTAAGATTAAGAACCTCCTAAGGTGTGAGATAAGGAGTGGTAGGTTGACCCATAGAGATATAAAGAGCTCATTCCCTTCAATAGCAGAGAAACATCGTTCAACTGTATTATGTGCCAATACAAACAAAGTAATAAATACTACGTAATCGTAAGCTGATCATAGAGATAGAAAGATTGGTTTATTTTGGGCACAATGACGTATTTCTCTGAAGAATCCAATAAGCTCTCGATACCTATGGTTGACTTGCAGTTAGTGAGTAGGTCAATCCGCTACAGTATAGTATAAATACTATACTTTTTATAATTAAAATAATGAAGTAGGATGTACAAGAATAAGGCAGGCTTGTGAACGGAACGCAAAATTGAACGGCGTTCAGCTGAACGCACGTTCAATGAACGGAACGCTGAACGGAACGCAACTTTTTTTTTAACGCTGAACGTTGAACGCAAAAAAAAAGTTTTGCGTTCAGCGTTCAATTTTTCCAAACATTTCTTGGACTTTTTTCGGAAAAAGTCATCACTACGCAGTACTTTTTTTGGAAATTATTTTCTAAAAAAAAGTCATCACTACGCAGTACTTTTTTGGAAATTATTTCTAAAAAAAAAAGTCATCACTACGCAGTACTTTTTTCGGAAATTATTTTCTAAAAAAAAAAAAAAAAGTATCACTACGCAGTACTTTTTGGGAAATTCTTTTCTAAAAAAAAAAACGTCATCACTACGCATTACTTTTTTGGAAATTCTTTTCTAAAAAAAACGTCATCACTACGCAGTACTTTTGTGGGAAATTCTTTTTTAAATATTTGAACGCTGAACGCAAAAACATTGAACGGAACGCTAATTTTTTTTAACGCTAAACGGAACGCTGAACGCAAAAAAGCTGAACGCTCACAAACCTGGAATAAGGTCATTCTTCGCCTAGTAGCTTGGATACACATAAATAAAACATTTTTTAAATCAAACAGAGAAAAAAATAAGTGTATTTGAGTCAACATAATTCATATGTGTTGATACATTGCAAACATATCATCCAAACAAAACAAAAAAGTGCATTGATATATAACTCAACATTCACAATACGCACTGAGATATTATCGAAACGATAAATATCATTATTGAATATATATATTTTCTATCATATGTAATAAATGAGACCACCTAATATGTATATAATATATATATGCACTTTGTAATAGAACGTGACTTGAATGGTTAGGACAGTAGTATTTTGTCGTGGTGCCAGCATGAGGGTGTGGTGAATACTATTTGTACTTATTCAGAGCGGCGGCAGTTAGCGCCGATAAAAATTCCTTGGCGGGGATTTCCGTTGTCCGCGATGCCGAGATCCACCCCAGCCACCCCTCTCGCCATTGCTCTCATGCCAGGGAGAGTTGTAGTTCCAGGAGTTGTGGGGGAATCTTGGGGGGTGCTGCTGCTGTTGCTCCTGGGCCCAAGGTCCAGTATTACTTTGATTATGATGAGAGGGAGGGTTACCATTCCAGGGGGATCCATTGGACCCAGGTACAGCATTCACTAGAAATAACACATAAATAAACATATATTACTTCGGTACTTATTTTGGTCAGGCTATATTGAAAAGCACATTGCCAAGAACTGACTTTTCGTTTGCCGCCATCAATTTTGTAATGCTATTTCCCGGCTTATGTCATCAAAAATATATTGCTGTAGCGGATTGACCTGCTTAGTAACAGCAGGTCTACCTACCACTTCTTAATCTCACACCTCAGCAGGTTCTTGATCTTAAGTACTCTTGCCTGCGGGTATATAAGCTGCAGGCAGGAGATCAAAAACACACTCTGACTCAACATCTACATGAGTAGTCATCTCCTCCTCCTTCGCGCTACATTAGTGACCCCGACGTCGGGGTCACCAAAATGACCATATCTTATAAGGGGGCTCATTAAGAGCGCTCACATTTTAAACGAAAACGGTTTGAGATTTCAAATATTTCTTTACTTGCCGTTAAAATAAGTTAATTTATTCATGAAATTCGATGTGATTTGAGCAGGGTTGTTTGATTTAAATCAGGCTGATTTAAATCATTGATTTAAATCGCGATTTAAATCAAGTGGATTTCCAATTAAAATCATTGATTTAAATCATTCATGTTTTTCAATAAATAAAATTGATATTTAATTTTATGCTTCTAATTCTCAATGACAGAAACAAAACATTTCATGTCTGTCTTAATAGTAGAGCAGTGGCCTTTTTCATTATATCTATAGCCTCAGACTATAGGCCTTTATCATATAATATATCATATTAAGCTTTGAGTTAGGATTATTTGATTTAAATCAAGCAATTTGGATTGCGATCTAAATTAAGTTTTTTTTCCAAAGACATTTTATAATCAATGATTAAAATCGAGAGTGATCCATCTTGTAGTCATCTTTGATCAGCCGTTGGCAGCTCCACCCAGTAATTTTTTAAGGTAGAAAATTGTCATGACTCTTCGATCCTCGCTTGGATTTCGAACTGTCACGTGATTAGCGAGTATGACTCATTACAAGGCCTTTGAAGTTCTGTAATTTTATTGTTTACTCCTTTGCATTCTTTATTAAAATGAAATCATTAAGTAAGGCAACTAGAATTTAATAAAAGACAGCATTTAAAGTCCCCTGAGTAATAGGTAGGCCTATATGTATTGGGCATGTTTTAAAAGTTACAATTTAAAGTATGGACAAATTTACACATTGAAAAAAAATTTTTTTGTTCATAAAATATGGTTATCAATTAAAATCAAAAAAATTAT
>CP045891.1:24120239-24143513 GCA_013387185.1 Caligus rogercresseyi
AATATTTATATCTGAGTCGTTATATAAATATCCCGTTGTAACTTAGCTATGAATATGAGTTATTTCAATTTTTGTGTAAAATGTATACATATGTGCGTACAATCCTTCTCACATGGGAAATTCATAAAAATAAGGATGGATATGCGGAAAATTCCCTGTCTATTCTGGGTATAAATTGTTATTTTTTTTGGCTCTATATTCCCATATTTGTAACTATGTACTTCCTTGCCTTAGGCTTTTATTTGCATATATGTAAATTATAGCATATTAAATAGAAATGGGAAATACTTTCAATGACGAATCATATAGATATTACGGTCCTTGATCTTTTATCTTCATATTGTTTTTATTTTTTGCGGATCAACAAATACTCTAAAACCTTCACATTATTTTACACACTAAAAAATAATTCCTTAACTTCATCTAAGAGTTTGTAATTTTTGTTCCAAATATCCTTTATTATTTAGAATGTTATATAAAAAGTATATATAAATAAAATGAACATTAGAGTTTATAATAAGATACCTAAATAAAAGGCGTTACAATAAAAACATCTCATGAGCTGATGAATTAAAATATTTCATTATTCTTTTCAAAATTTTAAAATATCTCTTTGACTTTGAAGGGTAAAACTTGATAATGTTTCTGGCACTTTTCCATGAATCATCAGTGCCGGATGGAATCTTGAGGGTGAAGGCTGTGTATCGGGCAGCAGCAGAAATCATCGCGGAACGTAATTTAAAATTATGTATAATGAGTTCATTGCGTAATAAAACAGGTGTATATATACAGTATCAGTTACAATCAGTTATAGTCAATTATACTTTTGCAAGTTGTATCCTATTAGTGTATTAGCGTTTCTATTAAACTAATTATTGAATTCCAGATAATGGAAATCAGTCCGGAGTTTCTGTAGGTGACGAAAAATGGAACAGAAATAAAATCTATCAAATAACTTATCAATTATGAAGAGTTTCATTGAGTATTTAAATTGTTACACCTCGTTCTTTGTACGTACACAGTTCTTGTTTTTTGTTGTATTTGAAATATATAAAAAATCTATGCTCCAGGTTTATGAGTTACCCATTAATTTTTTAGGTTAACAAATGCATTGCTGTATTTTATTGAGTACTTGATTCTTCTGATGAACATATTTAAAGGAAGAATATTTATCATGATTCATGATACTTCTTGAGTATCATATGCATATTCAAAGCTGAGAAACCTTAAGCACATGTTATTGCAGACATGAATAGCAAAATATATGATTATAAATATATTTATAAACATATAATTATAGACTATTCTTTTAAAAACTCATGGCAATAAAGTGGATGTAGATTGGTGGGAATTTTCATTTATTTCTTTGCATTGAAATATAGTGGTTGTTTATTACGTGATTTAGCGTATTACAACTTGGGAAATCTATATGATATGTTATATGAAATATTACTTTAGATAGTTGATAGGTATAATTTAAGTAAACAAAACAATTCATCATGATTAGTGGATATTACAACACTGAAAAATATGTTATATATTATTATTAACATTTACATATTTAAAAAACTTTGAACTCTATTGAAGTTAAAATATCAGTCAAAGGATGAAAGTGTCAATATCTTTGACTATATTGGCTTTTAAGAAATGCGTAAAGACATTTAAATTGACTTGACCTGCCTGATGTATCGCATGCTGAACAAATTGCATTTTTATTTCCACAATGGCACCACCTAGCAAAGGTTTTTTTTGTTACAAAACACCTTTGTAACAAAAGATTTATTACGTCACTGGATAAAGTGAGGCATACCAAAATAACAATTTACAAAGTATTTTTAAGATTTTATACAATTGTTTATATAATATAAAATCATGTTGTGAGTCGGAAAACGTAGGATTTTTTCGGAAAACCAAACTAGCATTATGGGAATCATACATTATTGCTTTTTCGGCCGAATGTATTTATTAAAATGACGTTTTGATTATTTTTTAAACGGTTTACTTTGTATATTTTTAAAGGTTCGGACCTGATGGAAAAGAAATATCTAAATATGCAAGACGGAGAAGAAAAGATTTCATTGTGGAAACGTTCTTGGAGGACCCAACGAAAGGACGATGCTTAGGATCAATAATCTTGGGCTGGACAAGGCGGGAAACTACTCAGTTCGAGTTCAAAACGAAAAGCATGTCAAGGTGGAACATTTTCAACTCGTCATTTCTGTGGAGCCCAAGGTAAGATTTTTATTCCTTCTTGGGTTTACATTTGATTATAAATGAAATGCCAATAATATTTTGTTGTTGCTAAAAGGCTGTTTGAAATTATTTAATTTCCATAATAAGGCAAAAGTTTATATTAAATCAAATAAAAATGTAGGAAGGAACACAAACACGCATATTTGAGGAATGAGTTGTGAATAGTTTTTTAAAGTATTGAATGCAAAAAAATATAAGCAGCAGCCTAGCTACTGAAAACGTGACAATATAAATTTCAATATTAATTATTTTATTGTGCTTAGGTTTTTATTGTTGTATAAATGCTATTTAAATTGGAAGTGGAAGACATATAGACTGACCGCTTGATATACTTTTCTGTGACAACTTGCAAAAACTCAATTATGTTTTATATTTGCAAGTTCTCTTGAAATAATTTAAATTATTATGTTGAATTGTGATTTGTTTTTAAAATTACTATAAAGTGTCTAAGTTGACCGGGTTTTGTTCTATTTCAAGTGTATTTATTTATTGTGTGTATTGTTTAAAAAAAATGATATAAATATGTTTTCACTTTAAAACGACAAAAATTAATCTTATGTCATTTGAATCTCTTTGAATTCAATCATTATGAATGTAATTAAATTTTAAAAATCAAGTTACGTAACAACGTGATGCAATGAAGTATTTCAATTTAAACCATTTTCTCCTTTTTATTTCTATAAACTATCTTTACAATGCAAGTCTGAAGTAACTTTAACATGCGATACATTTCCAGTATGCCAATAATATTTTTTTGTTGCATGTGCATACCTTCATTGATTATAAACATGTAAACCTCTATTGCTTCTATTTTAAAGTACGTCCATTCTTTCTCATACAACTAATATATTTCCAAGACATCTAACTGCTTGTTTTTTAATTGTATATACATCATTTTATTGATGATATAGGCAATTGATAAAAACTTAAGATATTCAAGAGATAGCATATGACACTGATATACATAAAGTATACAACAAGAAAGATTAAACGAATAAAATATCCTTTAGTCATCACTTTCGCATACAAATATTGCTTATTGTCAAAATGTTATGAAATTGTTTGCTTAGCGTCACATGTCAAAATCAAAAGTTTGTCATCGTGACACCAGAAAATTTGTGACTCTCTTTTATAAGAAAATGGAAACAAACTAATTGATATATATATTTAATATTAGTTAAAAAACGTTGCTACATGTCATTTTTGTTTGAATAAGTTTTATTTTATACATTTTTATATCAAAATGCTCCTTATATGTTTTGTTCTTAAGTATTTTTTATATGATTTTTTAGTGCTCTTCCACTTATATATTCATAATACGTTCCGCTAAGATACAACTCTCTAAATCTATGTTCAATAACACACACACTGCGTAAATTAGGACAGACACCTCTCCGCACCATTTCCTTGTGAATGTTATCAAACCGCGAATAATCCGATTATATGTTCTTACCGTTTAGGATGTGTTATATATTCAAGTTTGTTTTGTTTACACCGTATACGATATGATTAAATACGCCAAAATACTTTTTTCTACATCCCAATGGCATGTTTTATATAGCAGCTATATAACAGTGCTATATACAATAATGAATTAACCTTAATATTAGTGTAAATTATATTTTAAATACTCATAGATCGGTTCAAAAGTGACTTGCTTGGCATGACATTCCATTTTATTATCATTTGAAGGATATTTTTCATACAGGGAGTTTTGTAATGTTATCAAAACTACATGACATCATTTCCAATTGTGAAATATAACCCTGTAAAATCGATGAAAATATTTTTTATAAATATTCGTTCAAAATTAGTTTTTCTTTTGTTGCATCATATACAATATTGAAAAAGAACAATTGTGGTTTATTACTTTGTTTTCCAATACATTTTAATTTCCCTGGAGATAATAAATATTGAGGTATTATAGTAAATGAAAAATATTTAAAGGGGCTCAAAGATACACTGAAATAGATTCCGTTTTGTATTTATTTGTTATATAGTTAAAATATTGGTATATTATAGTGCTCAAATGAAAAATGTAATTTTATGAAGGTGCTTTCATTCGTATTTTGGGGTCATTGAAGAAGAAAAAAGGTTGTTGGGCTAATATTTTTAAATATGATTATACTAAATTTCACTATGCTTCATTTATTTTTGTTTTAATTTAGGACCACTGAAAATAAGTTGATTGAATTCAATATTTGATTTTTAAGATTAATTCTTAAACTACTGAAAATAAAACTACTAAAGGAAAAAAAAAAATGTTTTGTTCTAAATCTCTAACAATAGCTATAGTACATTATCATACAAGAAACAATATTATATTATACAAAGCTCATTCAAAGCATTCATGGATGGCATTAACGTAAAAATTGAGACGACATAAATCAATGAATTTTTGCTTCCCTCTCAACTCATGATTTATTTCTATTTTGACATGATCCATCTTATTATTTTTTGTGTTTCAGGTACAAGTCTCCGTTGAGGACTTCTATGGTGGCTTCTTTTACTTTGGCTATGAATATACATTTAAGTGCTCTGGCACCGGGAGCCCCATTCCTGACGTAGAGTGGCTCTTTAAGCCCTGCTCCGCCTACGACACCTGTGAGGAGTCCACAGAATTCGAAGGCCTTCAAAACTACAACAACCGACTCCGCAGGGTCGTTCACGCACATGACTCACCCTGAAACTCATCGCTCGCAAGTCTGGAAAAGTGATTTGCCAATCATGCAACAATCTTAATTGCGAAAACAAAGCCATTCCCTTCTTTGTGACGGACATCAAGAACGGATTCGATCTCCACGGTCCCTCCAAAGTCATTGAGGGAGAGCCTTTTGAGCTGACTTGCTCAGCCTCCATATACATTTCACAGATGTGGAATGGTTTTAAACATGAAGTCGCAGGAGAAGATCGCATCATCAGCCCCCTCACAGACGCTAACCTTCTCATCACATCCAAAAACACGGATCTCAGCTTCTCCAAAGTGCTTCAATTCAAAAATGCATCTCTTTCGGATCATGGACGCTACTATTGCAAGGCCTACTCAAGAGATGGCCGCATTAGAAGTGCACTTCACGCTGATCTCTCCATTCTACCCTCGAGCTTCCTCAGATCTCCCACTCAACCAATATGATGGGCGAGCGAACCATTGTGAAGGAAGGCCCTCGGGTCACGAATTCACATGTCCCGTGTCCAAGGGCCGTCCCGCACCAGCCATAAAATGGACTCTCAACGGCATTAATGTCTCCTCACCCCGCACTCAAATCCTTAAGGACGGCCAGCTCCTCAGACTCAACTACGTCACCGAGGCAGACGAAGGACTCTACGTTTGCTCCATTAGCAATCCCGTGGGCACCGTGAGGGTCAATGAGATCCTTGTTCTTCAAAGTTCTCTAGACAAAGACTTTTTCTATGCTCACATCAGCATACCAGTCGTCGTTGCAGTCTCAGTGGCCCTCCTTATCGTCGCCGTGCTCATCATCGGTACTAAGCTCTGCTTCCTTAGACGCTCCAAGAAGGCCCTTCCATGGAAGGACCCCCCTACTCCTCCCACACCCGTCTCACGCAGTTTGATCTCCCAGTGGACGATGATGGGGGCCAGTGCAACGAGGTTTGCCGACTCACAAACTCCCGAGATCCGACTCCCTCCGAATCCGACTGCAGATGCAGTCTCGTCAATGGGCACTATGCAACAACCCAGAGAACCCTTCCCTACCCTGGGCATCGAAACGTCATGCCCTACTACTCAAATTGCTCAGTGTGTGATTACTCCCTACAGACTCTGCCCATGAATCACATGATGATGACGCTACCGCGACATCACTACGATTCGCAGCTACGCTCGCCCCCTCTCCTTCTAAGCTAAGTGCAGAGTTCTAAACTCCTTCTTTTTTATTTAAAAAAGACTAAAACTACTTATTCAATATTCTTTCGATAAAAAAGATATTCATGAAAGAATTCATCAAGATGCCCACATGAACAAGTGCGACTCTCTTCCCCTCTCTTATTTACATATATTCATTCATTTGTTCATTATTATCATTATTTTATTGTGTCCAGATGTAACATGTGTAGCTAGAAGTATTATATACATACATATATCCATATACTAATCCTGTTTAGATGTTCAATAAATTTAAAAATAATGTTATACATAAGATAAACTATGGTTTTTCTTCCTCCATTTTTTCTCTCCTTGTATTTATATTTCTAGATACGTGCCACTTATGTACTTTATTCCATATTTGTAGTTAAGAATCTCTATATTTCTAAATGAAGATAACCTCATGTAATAATACATTTCGAATCTGAATTATCCATTATTATAAGGCTTTTGAGCGTTCCTATTTTCATTGTTCCGTTTAACCTTTTTTTTTCTTTCTGCGTTCCATCAAAATAATGATATTAAATGTACTTACGAAAATCATTTATGTTTCTACGAACTTTTGCCTAGATATTTATGGCTTATTTGTTTTGGAAAAAATATATTTTTCTTGGAAAAAAAAACATTAGTGCCTCACCAGGAGATTACATATACCTTCTTGTTTCATGTCCATTAGGGGATATTATAGAAACCTAATATTAAGATATCAATATTTCACCCCCCGCGAAAGTTGCGTCATAAGAAACTAAATGATCGTAGAAAGATGGATTTTGGTTTGAACCCCCCCACCCCTTACCACCCCAAATTGCGTTCAAAGGTTTCGTTATCAAGCAAAACTTTTTTGTTATTACTTATTTAGAAAAAAATTAGTTTTACTAAATTTAGCCATGATTAAATTATGACTTTAATATTTTTGCCAATTTTCGTTAAATAATATTTAGTGCCAATAAATGAATATAAGTGCTGACGCACCAACCATTTTTTTATTAACAACTCCTACTAGGGTTCTTTTATAGTTTCTAGAAGGAAAAAGAATAAGAGGGTTCTCATGTTGATGTTTTAAGTTATTTTTAAAATACGTTTTCTTTCACATCTTAATTTTCATACAGTAACTCCCTGACAAAGTTGAGAATATAAATCTATAACGTTGATTATATCCATAAACTTTTGCAGATAATAATATAAAGACGAAAAATATTTTCTCAACTGATAAAGAGGAGCATCTAGTCATTGTTAAAGGTAACTTTTTATTTTAAAACTTGATTCTTATTTCTCAAAAAATATTTTTAGAACCCCACCATCAATACATTGATCACGTATCACCAAAAAGCGGCTTAGTGTAAGATCAAGCGAAATAACTACCTTCAGTAGTCGAAGAACAGTAAAGCCTTGATACTTTGGTCGCTGTTGTGTGTTACGGATGCAATACCAATGCCCGAATATGGTCAGGAGTAATAAAAAGACTAGATTTATCTCTTAAAAGACCACTCCAGTGGATGTTTTGTCTTCTACACATTAATGAGTTACCTTTTAGAGAAGTTTTTAAACATTTAGATGGTGCACAAAAAGGATCTGGACTTATGAAGGTCCTATAGGAAAATTAATTAATAAAGACGTTACCAAAAATTCAATAAAAAGTTTTGAAATAGTTGAAGGAAAAGTAAAATATTTAAATCAAAGTTTACTGGATTCTTTAAGCTCAGATCAAAATATTTTTACGAAATTACTTAGGTATACAAACAGGAAATTTTCGAATTCAAGTTTTTGCTACAGGTCTCCAGGAGCATTACATGGGGCAAACTTACTAAAGCCAACAGAATTGTAAGATCCTATTTTTCACAAAAAGTCCATGTGAGTCTCACATAAAACTTGTAAAATTTATACTAAATTTTTACGCTCCTATATGGTTTCAAACCAAGTTAAATCCTCTTTTCATTGAAGGCTCAAAGCATTACCAATTCGCCGTAACTTTATTACAAGAGATTGATGAAAATTTAGCCCCTTCAATAAAAAAAGTACTCAAGAGAAACGCTATTTTGCCCACCATGAAAATATTTTGCTAGCACGCCTAACTGATAAATAAATGGAAACAAGAATATTTGCCCTGGAAAAAGTTTTGTTTGCAAAAAAGAATATTAAAAAATAAACAAATTTTCAACTACCCATCACTATCAACTTTAATCTATATAATAATTCACCAATCTCTGTCCGTCTGTATGCCCGCACGCTATCTCCTCCAACATTTATGGTCAGATTTGAGCTTTGAAGGTACCTATGGAATCCTTGGGTCAAGACGGACCTAATAAAACTATTTGATGGGACCAGAAATGAAAAAAAATCAGACCTTGTCTGATCTTACTACCTACTTTTCAAGGTAAAAAGAGGAAAAAGAAAAAGAAAAGGAGGAGGAGGAGTTAGAGAAGTAGAAAAAAGCATCTCATATGACTTAAAACATATTCTCTGTACAAAGTCAAACTTTTTATGAGAAATGTTTGTTCAAACAGAAAATTATTTTCTCTCTCCTCTTATTCTTTTTCTTTCTTGAAACTATAAAATAACCCTAGTAGGAGCTGTTATTTAAAAAATGGTTGGTGCGTCAGCACTTATGTTCATTTATTGGCACTAAATATTGTTTGACGAAAATTGGCAAAATATAACAAAGTTATAATTTAATCATAGCTAAATTTAATAAAAAAAATTCTTCAAAATAAGTAATAACAAATAAGTTTTGCTTCATAACAAAACATTTCAACGCAATTTGGGGTGGTAAGAGGGGGGTCAAACCAAAATCCATTTTTATGCGATCATTTAGTTTCTTATGACGCAACTTTCGCAGGGGGGGGGGGTGACATTTTGATATCTTAATATTAGGTTTCTATAATACCCCCTAATGTCCATGGTAAAAAAATCTCGATAATTCTTATAAGTAGGATATAAGTTCACAGTTAGTTGTTGCAATTGAGACACTAATTCCAATGATAATTATTTCAAATATTTTATCCATTACTTTAATTGAATAAATATTTTAAATAATTCGCATTGAAATAAGAGACTCTATTGCAACAATATATGTAGTATTGTCCGTTAGAGACCTATTCACTTATGAAGGGAAAATAAAGTAATTGTCAGAATTGGGACTACCGATTAATAGTTTATATTTCAGTAACAACGACAGTATATTTCTTAGACTGACACCAATATTTTGGCTTTTTGATAAAACTATCGCAAAATATTTACCGATTGAATTATTTTGGTCAATCGGTAATGGAAAATACAAAAGTTATTGAACCGTAGATCATTTTTTTTTAAATATACATAAGAAACTTTATTGATATAGAGAAATTACATATAAAAAAATATAAATAAATAAGCATTATAGTTTAAAATTAAATCTCTAATCTAAAATCTAGCAGCACTATATACAAAAATTAATTATGAAAACAACATTAAGGAAACAAAATTGTAATAAAAAATGCAGACATAATGAATAATGTTACATATAATAAAAAATAAAATACTAAAGATTGAATAAAATTATTTTGTTTTTCTTTTAGCAAACTTCCTGTACTGCCTACTAATCCGTTGCAGAAATAGGAGATGTCCAGCGGAGCAAGACGGAAAAAATCGTACCAGATCCCCCACATTTTTTCATGGAATGGTATTGATAGTAGGGATCTTCACTGTAAAGGCCAGGATTTGCACTCCCCTCGAAATCATGATGACCCGAATGTCTTCAAGAACAATTATTCTGTCCTGAGTTAATTTATCCGCCAAATAGCTGCGAATACTCGATTAAATTAGCTCCATAGCTCATGTTTTCGCTGGAGCCTTTATGGGAATCGAACTTAGTCAGAATATAATTATGGCTGTTTTTTAGAGTGTCGCGTCTAGATAAAGTGTGTGATAAACTATTTTGCTTCTTCTCACGAGTAACTTCCTACCCACGCTATGATGACATGGAAGCCTTATTGGATATACTTTCATTTTATAGTGAGTTTCTGATTTAGCCTACATTGTGTTTAAGTTAATTAAATTTCATATTGGAGTCCAGTAATTTTTTTATAATTACCTAAAATCCAATTTCCGTTTATGGGGGCGCCCACCTCAGGATCTTGATTAATCGTAAATGAATACTCCTTCCCCCATCATTGTCCCGATAGATTTGTGACAAATCTACCGATCGGACACAAAATGCCGAAACTACATACAGATAACCTGTGTTAGGTTATATCTACCGAATCCCAATTCTAGTCATAGTGACCTTAAAATGACTTGAAAATACAAGCAACTCTTAAATTTCATTAAAATAAATAGTATATCTATATCTTTTTGGACCCCAAAAATGTTTTCTCTTCATTACTTATCGCAATATAACACAAGTTATCAAAATATTTTTCAAAGATAATATCATATTATTTGTTGGTAATAAATATTATTATTGAACCTAGCTAAGATTTATGAATTAATAAAAATTTGCGTCAAATTTCATCTTCAAAAATATCAAACCATACTGCTGTTAAAATGTACTTGTGAAATAAGTGTACAAAGTTTTATAAAAATGTCTTCATAAATAGAAACTGACAAATAATTATTAGAGTTATCACAATTTACGAATCATTAAATACCCAAGTGATTGTGTTTTTATTGAATGGGTGCAGAGATAAGAACCGACATTCCTTATTATAATAAAAATAGTGCAAAGGAACGCTAAAAGTGATTTTTAGTGTTCTTTTCCAAGCGCTTTTGTTCCGTTCATCGTTTCGTTCACATGAATGATTATTTTATATCTTAAACTGTTAATAATATTTACGCCGAACTGACGTATCTTATTAATAATATTTATAACAAAGAAAATGTCCAGTGATAATACTTTCAATGTTCCTTTGTGTAAACGAGAGCAAATTATTGCATTGAGTCACAGAGTAATTTTCTAGGTGCTAAGAAAATAATTTTAAGCTGTTTGCTAAAATCAGTAATATCGTTTTCAATGATAGCAATATTATAGCTTAATTTAATGAGGAAATGTACCCTGGGGTTAGAAAGAGAATAGTTGTTTATTCATTGTAACCCGAATATAGTACAAGTTTTTAGTAAATGTAACGAACCCTAATATATTTTTGATATATTTGATTATAAAGCAAATTATTATTCAAACGTCACTGAAAGCACTATTTATGGCACTTCTGTTACACTTTTTAGTATACGAATGATTATAAAGAAAATACGTCCAAACCCATCTTCGATTTATTCATTCATATTTTTATTACAACATATGTTTTTTTTTTTGCCGATATGGTTCGATAGAATTGCATCCGTATGTATTATTAAATCAAATTGAATAATTTCCACAAGATAAACTTTCAATTTAAAAAGCATTTTGACTTCCGAGAGGTGGAGATCAAATTGATTCGATAGACTAAGTGTAATGATAAAATGTATATCCCAATTATATACATAGAACCAAGTAGGCAAAAAAAATCCGTCGATTTCTAAAAGGAAAGAATAAATTAGTTTCTTATTCGTTTAATGTACCCTTTCAAATGAAATCGTATCGTCCATATAAGATTTTCTAATTTTAATTAGTTTTAAGAGTGGAGAGTAAATACGTGCAAAATATAGGTAGCTTTTAACATTATAAATAAATACACATTTTTTGTTCATGTTTAATTATGAGGCGATCCTAGATTCCTTTTTGTAATTTTATGTAACATATAAACAGATGTAAAACAATCGAACAATAAAATACATTTTAATGGTCCAGAATAAGTATAAACAAATTTGTATGGGTTGTTTCCTAGACAAATAAAACAACAGCAGATTGTCAGAGTTTCTCGTACCTCTTCTAAAATTATGTCAAAGACACTGTTTTATAGCTATCGATATATTAGCATGTAAAATCAAACGACACTTTGATGATGTATTTACTGTGTTTCTCATTAACTCTGACTTATCTCTAGTTACAGTCCTCGAATCTAAAATTACCTCTGCATGTGGATTTTAAGAACTTATCAAATAGCTTTTATATGACAGTCAAGCAATTAAAATATGGTCATTAAGTTAAAGCTTGAAGGAATTAAGAAGGATACGATCGAGGCTCATAAGGGGGTGTTAATATTTTTTAAGGTTATTAAATCTTGAAGGAATAAGATGAAGGAAATAATGGGAATGACGATTTGTAGGCAGATGAATAAACTGGGATATAAATATGTATTTTTAAACACTGGGAAATATCATCCAAACATACTAAATAAACTTAAAATTAAAAAACCAAATAATATTTAATAAAATAGGTTGTATTTGCTATACCCGTTTTGCACAATAACTTTTTTACAAATCTCATTTTGACAAATAAATCATCATAAAAACTCAATTTCCATTGGCGCCGCCCAAAACGGTCCATTTGGTAAGAATTCCAGGGGCACAAGTTTAAAAATATTTTTCCTGCCGATTATTTAAGCCTTGGAGAACCCGAAAAGGCACATATATATATATATATATATATATATATATATATATATACATATATATATATATTTAATTAATATAACTAACTCAAAATTTAAGCATTTTCTGTTCCTCGCAATTAAGTTAGGCTCTCTTATTTTGAAAATGGTGGGTACATAGAACTGTTAAGTCTGTAGTACTTTAACGAAAGGTTTTAAAATATAAATCTCACAAAAGACGGTTTAACTTCTTGCAAGTTTTATATTCTAAATAAACCTATAAATATAGACTTTATCTTCCCCTTCCCTAATCTATAATGGCATAGTAAAGAGATATGTGGTAAGATTGAGAAATATAATTTATAAATATCTTCCTTTTAGTTTGTTTATATAATTATTGACCTTTTCAATAAGTTCGTTACACTCATTTTATTTTTATTTTTATACAGTTAGATCATCAAAATGTAAAATATTTGATTACATATGGTGAATGTTGATGGAACTTAAACTGTTTTTTTGTGAATCACTTGTACCTTACAATTTCATCAAAATAAGTTTTAAAATATATGGTTCAAATCTTGGGTTTATTTATTATTATGTATTTATAGACCAGCATAACTACATATTATGTGTACCTTATTAAAGTAAAAAATTATGCTAAATAATTTGCCCAAAAACATTAATGTATATATATATATACACTATATATACTAGCGGATGTTACCCGGGATTTTCCAACTTGAAAATAGTCTTTGGAATAGAAAAAAATCATACGAATATTCTAGTGATGCCATTGCACGTGATTTTCATATTAAAATCAGTTCCTGAAAAGCACAATATTGGTATTTATTGTAATTTCTTCCTTTTCTATTACTGAAGGCTTGATATTTAGACATCGTGAGAAGAAGTTATTTTTCAGTCATTTCATAGAGTGCCGAAGTCTATGATAGTACTGAATATCAGGATATTTGTTTGGTCGCCATTGATTAGAGTAATACAGCGTTAGATAGAGCTTAAGTTAAAATGAGACTTAATATGTTGTCATAGAGAATATACGTATGGTAGTGTATTATTTCTCATATTAAAAGTAGTTCCTTAAAAAGTAGTCATTGCGTATTCATTGTCATTCCTTCCAGTTTCTATTCCTGAAGGTTGGGTATATAAGTATCATAAAAAGAAGTTGTTTTAAGTCATTTCATAGAGAACTTACACCATCATTAAGGGTAATTTTGAACCTTAATACTTGGTTATTGTAACTGGCGGGAACCCATTCCTCTTAATTGAAGGAAAGTAATCCAACAACCCATCTTTGAGATTGGCGGGCCCAATGGCCATCGCTAAAGTAAATTAACCCTAATACCCTTCCTATATGTTATACAATATTAGGAAGAAATGTCTCAAGGAAAAATGAACAAAGGAGAAATGACCCAATGATATCTATGGTCATTAGGGTTGTTCTTATTTTTCAAATGTTTGAAATGTTAGCAACATTGTGGATTTTCTGTTTCTTGGTGATAAAAGAAGACGACATACAAAGTTTGAACAAAATCGGTCAACATTACGAGGTCGCGCAACGAGGTCAAAGTTTTAAAAATTTAGTAAAAATATAGTTTTTCGCAAATTTCTTCAAAATGGTGGACGTTACAGACTTCAATAATAATTATTAATTTAAAGGAAATCTAATTTACTACCAGACGTATGTTTGATGTTTTTTAATAAAACAAAGTTTTCAGTAAAAACAAAGAAAAAAGGGAGTGTGTATTGTTAGCTTATTTCATAGCTTTTTTGTATCAATTAACTTCACTCGCCTGTAGAAGATGACTTGTTCGCTTCAGAGTAAAATAGTACTTTTAAGTTTAGTAAAACTTTAGATGATAAATCCAAAAATGACCTTGGTTGCATTCTATCAATTCAGAATTCAGTACAATCTGAGTTTACATCATATGATTCAGAGCCTGTATTGACCTATAAGAAATCGATTATGAAAAAAAAAATAATAATGTGTTTCTTAGATTTGCGTCAAGGTATCCTCTCAAAATTTTACTTTGTCTCTGACGCATTTATAATCCATTATATGCGTCATTTTGTACGCGAGATAGGCTTTTTTAATGTACATATAACTCTCTACTTATTAAATTGACATGATTTAGTATACCAAAATATTAAAGCTGGTTAACCAAGCTTTCATTTGATATGTTTGGTGTTCTAAAAATCGCTATACTTTAAGAGATATAAGCAAATACGTACTCTCCCCCAAAAATTGGTCTTTTGATATGAGAATATACGATTACCATATGGTACCTGCTGTTAGTGTACCTGGATAGGAAGAAAAAAGAAGGGAGAGAAGTGAGGCAAATACTCTCTCCCTTCTCTTTTCTCTCTTTCTATCCAGGTAATCACTCATATCAAAAGATCAATTGGTTATATGTATAGCCACCATATCTTGAAGCAATTTTTGGGGAAAAGTATTATTTTTAAACCTAACATTTTTTATAAACTTTGACCTCAAATTGAAATTGCATAATCGACCAATCAGGCTAATGATGTACTCAGATTGTACTGAATTCTGAATTCAACCAAGGTCATTTTTGGATATCATCTAAAGTCTTTAAAAGTACTTTTACTCTGAAGCGAACAAGTCATCTTCTAAGGCGAAAGTTAATTGATACAAAAAAGCTATGAAATCTAACACAACTCCATTTTTTTCCTGAACATTTCAAACATACGTCTGAGTAAAAGATTTCGAAGTCTGGTCCAGAAGAAAAAAACTATACCATCGTAAGTTGACCGATATTTTATATGAAGCGTTCCAAAACAACCCCTTTGGATACCATAAGGGAAAACAACCCCTAATAACAAACACTGATTGAACGCCCAAAACGTTCATAAATAGAAAAATATGCAATATAAAGGAACGAAACCATAGCTTCGATATAATTACATAAACGCAAAAATATTATTTCATAGCAGATTCACAAATCAATATTTTTTTTACGTTCACGAAATTATATTCAATATTTGTAACAAACAATACATTGTAATTCAATTTACACTAAAATACAAATATACATAAATAAATTAAACTCTCTTCAACGGATGCGTAAACACATACATGAACATTATAGTTCAAATTACTGATAAAAAGTGATGAGTTAAATATAAAATTACAATTTAAAATGAATTTTGTTTTGAACTCTTTAAAGAACCAAAACTTCTATGTCATTAATGGGATATATTTGTCGAACACAAAATGCACTATTATAAATGTTTATTTTTGAATGTTCTATTCGAAAAATATATATATATATTATATATATTTTAAAGACTCTCAAATGTAATATCAAATGTACTGCATTATGTTTTGATTAATAAATTATTTTTTAAAGATAAAAAGTAATAGCTTCTTTATAATTAATGGCGTTAGGGTTTCAATGTGAGGGCAAAAAATTATCAATACAGAAATGTATAAACCAATTTGAATGAAGAATATTTAAAGATGTAGTTTTCGTTGTAAGTAATAAATCAAATATAAATCCTCATGATACGAACTGAAAATAATTAATTACGTATTTATTTCCTTAAAAAATACTTTAGATTTATTTTAGATAGTCATTGGTCTTTTATAAAATAATGAGTCTTGGTGGACTTTATATTATAACATAACTAGGATCGAATAAATAATTATTTCTTGTTTCTCAATTTAAATACCACTGAAAAGATGTTTTGACATTGAATAAGTGCGGTCGTGTGAAAACGTCACCTTACTTTTTTTGTAATTATAACTCTCAACAACAATTTGCAAATCCAAAAAAAAAATTGTTTGGATATCTAATTTTTAAAAACATATTTTGCTTGGTATTAAAATTGAGAATGGCTATAATCAATAGCAAATCTAAATAATCAAACTTTGTACCCAAATTTTAAAGCTGTAAACAGTCCACAACAGTATACTGACACGTAACTATAATTTTATTCTAAATTAGAAACGTTAAACACTATAGTTACCAAGGTAAGGTTACTTGGGAATAAATATAATTATAATGATTAATTTGAGCATTTTGGATAATGAATTTCATCAGTTATAACTCGTTTTGTTTCATCAAAAGATCCCCTATTTAAAGTCGTTGTATTTATTGTATCTGATAATAAGTATTTGTTTTTTATTATATTGTAATAATAATTTGTGAAAATATTTTTTGATGACTTTATAATTTCTTATTTTATAAATATGAACTAAAAAACTTCTAGCAAAATGTTGATTGTTTAGGAAAATATTGCACACATTATCAGGAATTGCTAATAAAGGTAAAGTATCAGGTTCATAAAGTGTATACAATCATATATTCAGATCAAATATCCGTTGCTTTATCTTATTGTAGATATTTATGCTTCAAATTATTTTACACATGCCTTGAGTAAGTAAGATATTTTTGGGCATGGCATAACACAAATATTGCTTATAAATATATAATATTTTTTGTGGGTATATACATAAAAATGTATAATATATATTATATTGCAAAATGTGTTGTACACTTATAAAAAAGTTACTTCCTTCAGTTTTGTGTAAAATGTATATTTTTGTAGGAAAATTCTTGACCCACCGCTTATATTACTTAATTTCCTTCTATTTTTTAGGATAGTGTTGATGCAGCAAAATATGAACGACGAAACAACAATAACATATTGAATGCATATTAATAAAAGTGAAAGGAAATGGAAAACGTAAATTCAATAGCTTTGATGACTAAGACAAATATCTAGGGAAGGATCGGCGTCAGTTTTGATCATTTTTTTCATCAGTAAGGTCTTTATTCTATTTTAAATATATACAACTCATAATTGTATATAAATAACAGAATATAAAAAGAAAAATTATGTTTCATTAAACATAAAGAAACATTCTATAAAACATATGGGTAGCGGCAGTCGCCTTCGGGGGTGGCTGCAGGAGAACATTGAGACTAACTGGAGGGAAATTTTATACCCTTTAGGTGGGATGATTGCCTTCTACGGAATACAGCGGACGTACAACTGGATCAACAAACGGAGAAAGATAGATTACAAGGTAGTGTATGGAAAGACGGTACAAGCTTTGTTTTCTTTTATACCGGTCTGCATCTGGAAGAAGTTAATTTATCATGGCAAAGACCCAGTTCTTATATACAAATTGCGAACAGAAAGAATCCCCATACCCCCAAATTTTAGAGAAATAGTCTATAGAACAATTAAAAAAACTATTGACATAATTGCTGTCCTTTGTATATTGTATCTTTACTTAATGGTTTTTTTTATTAATACAAATTTATTTTTTCACAATATCTTAAAGAGCCCCTTTACAAATTTCCCCCTACAGTTTATAATGTTAATGTTTTAGTTAAAATTTAATTATAAAGTTTGATTTTTTGAAAGTTTTGTTGGTAATGTCTTGTCGTAGATATTAAGGAGAATAAATTGTTGCACTGGTGTACAAAAAAAAAGAAACATTCTAGTTTAGATTATTTTCAATTAAAGACCACAAATTCTTTACAAGTAAATAGACATACATATTAAAATATCAAAGATTAAAGATAAATTCCTTATAGCATAAATGATGGAACAATAAAAAGATTTTCATTCATATTTTGTTGAACTTTTTAAACTGTTTAATAATTATTCTAGCAATTTCGTATATTGTGATGATAAGATGGAAAATACTTCACGACTTCGACTGCGTGGTTCCAGAGCAAACTTTGAACGGCGGATAGTATTATTCTCTTAGTTAATTGTCCTCTATCAGTTTCCCTTCAGGAAGCTGCTTAGCTATGTAGGCCTTGCAATTGTTCAAACCTAATTGCTTTTTCCTCTTCTTTATAGCCTTGTCCTTTGGTTGGGAGTCCAAAAAGATAGTCGTTTCTACATATCCATCTTCATAAACGGAAATAAAACCAGAATTCAAATGAATGAACCTTTTGATAATTGCCAATGATGGGCAATCACAGATCATTAAAAAGTATATATAATTATAAGATTTGAATATATCTGGGTATTTGACAATTTAGATTTTAATGTAATGTTACTTTGAAATTCGTAAAACAAAGCCAAAATTCTCAAAACTCTCAAGATATGCGGCTCAAGCGAAAGACAATCATCGGAGGACTATCTTTATAGATATATATGACATCGTATGCAAATATAATAATTGATCATAGAGATGCTTAGGCATATGTACATATTCCACATAAATTCCTAGACTGATGGACTTTATATTTGAATAAAGGAAGTGAGATAGCTCAGTGTAAAAATCAATTTAGAACAAAATGTTTTTGAGAGCTCTTAGTATTTTATCTTTTGAAAACGGGTATTTTGTGAGACAGCTTTTAAATCATATTTAAAAAATAGTTATGGATATTATCTTCAAGATAAGTAAAGCAACTTCCATTAGTATAAAATATATATTTTGACAATTCCATGAATCTACTTTATTCCTGACGACATATAAACGTTCTATGTGCTAATGGAGAGTATGGCATGAGAAGAGACACACATATATATATATATTTTTTTTTTGCAGGGATTTTATACTCACACAAAATAAAATTATAAGGATATAAACTAGCCGAAATATATTTTTATAATAAAAATTGATCCTTTGATTTAATAACCATACAAAAATAATCAAACACATTATTGATACTCCCTTAGTATAAGGAATATATAAGCATCATGGTATTAAAGCATTATTTTCGTATATACTCCGCTGCTTCTCTAACTAATAATGAGTAAAGTAGTTTTTTAGCATCCATTATACTTAACTGAAGGAGTTTCTTTTTGAGTCACGACTGTAAAACAAGTCAAAAATGCCCAAATGGGACATCATAGAACATATTTGGTATAGTATATTAATAATAAATTCAATGCAATAATT
This sequence comes from Caligus rogercresseyi, assembly GCA_013387185.1. Classification (NCBI taxonomy): domain Eukaryota; kingdom Metazoa; phylum Arthropoda; class Copepoda; order Siphonostomatoida; family Caligidae; genus Caligus; species Caligus rogercresseyi. Next base: position 24,139,726 of record CP045891.1, read on the forward strand.
GTTTGTAGAATGATGCTTCAAGCTAAACGTATAGTACAACATTTATCTAGATTTTAAAGCTCCAAGTCAATAAGGAATTCAATCGGAACAAGAAACTTGACAGATTTTCATTGTTTATTACTTAATGTTCTCCACTTATGTCTATGTCAAAAGAGATACATATTGTTTTGTAATTAGAATCACTGTAGTCAGTATTGTGATATATATATATATATATTATATATATATATATATATTATATATATATAGGGGGGCCTCCCGGGCCTCAATCATAAACGGCCGTTGACAGCCTCCAATGCATATTGGGGCCTGTATAAGGCCGGCGAGGGCATAATTGTCCCAGTGGATTATTCTTCCCACTCCGCTCCTGTATTATATATATATATAATAATAATAACACAGTACACATGTGTTATAGAGTGAAACATATCCATATTCTTTTATATAAATGAGCATGCCAAACCTCATTTAAGTATGTAGGTAGGTAAATATAAAATTAATAATAGAACATGGCTACGTGTGTTCGATAAATATTTTTTCACTTTACAATGTAATATAATCTCGTATGACTCTTTAGGAAAGGAAAACAACTGCTTAGGACACCTGAATGGATTATGTAATATGAAACGTTAAAAGGACCATTGTCATTGATTTTTCATCAATGATGGTTTCATTCCTACATCATTTTACACTTCTTTTTTTTGTGGGATATATATGCTTTAAGCATATGCCAAGCAGACGGAAAAAATAAATTTTTATATCTAAAATAAAAAGCATGATTAAGTAGTTTGGTTCACAACGCATCCTATCGACTACTAATTAAAACATTTGCTTATTGTGACTTAGCAAGAACTTTAATAATGTTATTCCTTATCAAGATATATCACGTTTTGTCGTGTTATTAGATTGTTAATTAAAAAATGATGCTCATTTGTTTTTATTGTTGTGTATGAGTTAGATCAACCGACATATATAGTAACTGGATGTAATAAACTAAATACAAAAAGGAAAGATCAATGTCCAAGTCTGCAACTGATGCAACAAAAAGAGGAGGAAGGAATTATCCCTTAGCAGTCAAAGTCCAAGTCTTACGGGTGAAAAGGGAGAAATGAGAATGTATTACCTATGCGTTAAAGTAAAGTAGCCTCATGCATAACATAAAATTCTTCCTTTTCCCCAAAAGGAATTGGCAAAATTTTAGTTCTTCGTTAGTCCGTAAGGGGCGCTGTTTGATGCTAGAGCTCTTTTAAAAAATAATTAGTCCTATTAATATTTATATTGGAGACGTTTTTGTTTTTGAAAAAAGGGGTACGGTTACTCGATCTCCTACCTGAGCTAGAAACAAGAGAAACCACACTTCACACGGCCATCGTGTAACATTCCTCACAAACCCTCTCTATTAATTACTTATTATAGAAGAAGAAAAAAAGTACTCGTTATCCAGAGGGTTGAAACATTATTCATGGCCGAGTCAGTGCTAGACGACCACATTTCATTAATGAATGAGCTCCCAAACGTCTCGCCTCCTCCTCCGATCATTGAGGAGGAGTATGAGACGACCAGGGCAATATAATGAGGAATCATGCCACCCTTCCACATCCCATTCGAGAAATTTGATCCCAAGCAATGATGATCAATGTAAACAATAACAATAATAAGAAAAGGCAGGAGCACTCTGGATGACGAATACCTTTTTTCCTTCTTCTTCTATAATATAAATTAATAGAGATGGTTTTTAGGAAGTGTTAGCACGATGGCCGTGTTGAAGTGTGTTTCTCTTGTTTCTATCTCAGGTAGGAGATCGAAGTAACCGTACCCGAAAAAGTGTTTTGAGCGTCTTTAATCCCTTTAAACCGGTCTTAAATAGGATTGTGACGTAATTTCATGGACTGGCGACATCTAACGTTAAAGAAAATAACCAAATTTTGGCCAATTTTTTTGGTTTTACTTTTTCCTTGCATGCACTACTTACTTTGACGCTTTAGGATTACGCAGTGATGGTGCCATTTTAAGGACTATTTATTTATTTTAAAGCAATACATGGGGTGGCATCACGGAAAATTTAATGCAGGGTTTCCTTTTCCTACTGACAATACAATTAATTGTTTCATTTAGCAGTCGGGCATCCATCAAGTCATTGTATAAACTCTTAAAGCGGATTGATTTTTTTCCTTACTAATTATTCAGACGAATATAGGTCGGTGGTGTACCTCATCTGGTCTTTTTTAGGAGGGAGTTTTTAAAATGGTGAAGGTGAAAAATAGTATTTTTATTTCTTATATTTACTATACTCGCTTTAATTTATTCTTAGGATCGAAGTGTTACTAACTTGTTTCCTTTAGTTATGATAAACTATTTATAGCAATGGATCAGCCATATCATGGACTCCGACTACTGGCGATCCATAACTCGTTATCTCTACTACGTCGTGAACCTTAACAAAACTAAGTGGATGCTAGAACGGTCGCTCACACTAATAATATAGAATGGTGGTTTTATAAAAATTGCGGAGAGGACGGCTTAATTAAATGAAACTTAAAAATTTGTATCATGCGCCAATTTGAACAATATTGCTCATTATGTTTAGTTTTATTGCAACTGTCATAAGCCTTTTTATTTTTTTTAATTCGATAAGTGTACTTTTTATATCCACTGTTTAGCTGTAGCAGAGATGAATAAAGCTTTTATTATCGATTTAAAAATGGCCATTTAAGCTCCCTTTAGTAGTTTTTACCGAATTTAGAGTTATAAAATTAAGTGCATGTTTCAAAAAAAAAATCTGACCGTCCAATAAAATACTTTTGCACTTTTCCATTTACAAATATTAATATAGATTTTTAATTTCTATTGCATCCATTTCATCTTTCAATTCTTCCTGTTTTGGATAGCAGAAAGCTTAATAATATGTTAAAACCGTTTGATGGTTTTACATTGCACTGTATTAAGTCGATATCTGATTGACAGCCATAGTAAAGAAGTTTCGTATTATGAAATAAAACCTTTTTTTTTATGCACTAACTAAATGTAAACATCAATTACTTTTTTAGATTATATATTACATTAAATATGTACTTTCTTAGTATGTAAGGTTGCCTTATCATCAAGTCATGCTGTCATCGTCAATCCTTCTGACAAAGACCTTTTGTATCCTTGAAGAGATTAAGGAACATTGGAAAAATAATTACTAGAAAAGATTAAAAGAAGTTATTTTCCCAGTAAAATAACAAAGAAACGCCAAAGACATGTTTAAGAGATCAAGGTTGATAAAGGAAATAGAGAAAATAAGACAAAAGGAGGATAGTGCCATCAGCAATCAACAAAATAAGTTACTCTCATTTGGAGTGAACTATATATTATTTTATATTTAGGGATTCGAGAGAAAAAAAGAGGATTTTGATTCTTTTATTAATCGTAGTGGCTCTTATCTAAAAAAATACCATTGATATCAGTTTGCTGTGAGCTTAATTAAACTCATCTACTTATTGGCCAACACAAGATTTTATTTATTCATATATTTTAATTTAATTTAACAGTTTTGAATAAACAATATAAAACAGTTTTTAAACATAACTAGATAGAAAAATTGAAGATATAAAGAGTTGTAATTTTAAGGCTTCTAAATTTTCTAAAGGATATCCTCTTCATGTCTTCCCCATATTATAAAAAGAATGAACATATCTGCAATGATTCAATTTATTTTGGTAGTCAGGTATGAGGTGTTGTAAATATTTTCAAATGAAACGTGATTTCAAAGTCAAATATGTTTGATTGAATGACTGATTGCAATA
>CP045891.1:24143613-24155389 GCA_013387185.1 Caligus rogercresseyi
AACTCGATTCTCTATCTGAAGATAAACAATGTGTAGTATTTATAGCTTCTTTGTTATTGACTTTAAGATCTCCAAAGTGAGTTCCAAATGAAATAAAATAAATTATAAAAATAATATAATATTTTTAATATTTTTATATTCCTATATATATATATATATATATCCAGTATTCTTTGTTCGAGACATGTGCTAAAAGGATTCCGACAAGCAGTATGTACATGTCTTTCCAACAAAGCAGGGCTATAAATTTATTTCTACTATAAACACGGAACATAGTCATGATAATTTATCATTGATGATCCTTCCTACATAGCCTTGAATCATTATGTATTACTCGTGTGTAAAGAAGCATTGCGGAAGTTCAGTAGGTCACATAACAAAAACAAAGCTTCTCAATTAAGTAAGGCTCCATGATTTAATGGATGATGGGATTTAATAATCAATTATTATGGATGTGTTCCGTCTCTTACAAATAGTTTGATTAATATTAGCTACATAAAGACATAAGTAATTTATAATGTTTACAACATAAAATTGTATTTTAAAGTAATACATAAATTAATATATATTTTGAAAAACCACAGTCATTGGGGTCAATACAAATTACAAACAGACGACGATTGTATAAATATAGTTTCATTTCGTTCATTTAAGTATTTTCTAAAGAACTGAATATATGACAAGTTTCCAAAAAATGTTGTTTATCTATGGAGAAAAAACATTTTATGAATCACGATGCTACTAGTAGCCTTAAAAACCCCATTATTATTCGAGGAACACATTTATGAGTATAAGCCTTTAATTTTTGTCTTTTAAAGCTTCTTACAATTGATAAGCCACACCTCCTTCTATTTATTGTTGACTCAGCATAAAAACAGATATTTTTTAAAGACTTTATTCAATTAAAGATTTTCATATAACAATTACAATAAATATATAGTTTAAATCACGCATACATTCACCATTTTAAAAGTAAACATCTCCCAAACAATCTAATTCCACAATATGGTTATGACAAGTATGATATTTTTTCTTTCGATTGACCGAAGTCTTAATTTCGCGGTGTTTTCGATTAATTTATTTGGTAAGACTGTTTTGTGAGGAGGATGAAAAATAAGTTCCGTATAAAAAGTGTTGATTCACTCTCTGATGAGTCACGTTGTTGATTAAGTGAATTAGCCACACACAACACAATGCAAGAGGAACAAAAGGTTATATTTGACCTTTTGGAATAATTGAGCATTAAAACAATAAAAATATTCAAGGCATGACGGCTGTTGTTGTTGATACTGTCGTGGAATTAAGATGTTTTTCATATTTGTTATGTCTTGGGCAAGAAGAAGGAGTTATGCAAGATGGTCTCAAGGTCTGTATTGCGGGAACTTTAAAAGCTGAATTTGAGTACAGCGTCAGCCTGCACATAAAAAGTATTTCCTTCCTTTTGTCGTCTTGATGTGATAATTAACCAAATGTCCCATCTATTAGCTGAAGAGAACTATTTTATTTATTATCATAGTACTTAGTCCCTCTATCAAATACTTATTTATTAATACTAACCAATGATCAATCTTGGTATGAGAAGTCAGAATATATATCTTTTGAAAATACAAGCATATCCACATACTTTTAACCATCAAGTAAGATGTTGTAATCATCTATCATTATGAGTATGTTTTAATTGTATCTAAAAAATGAACTACTGTAAACTATTGAAAAAAGTATTTACTAAAGAGTAATTACTTTACTAAGTAGGAATTGTTTTTGTGGCATTAAAGCAAGGCAAACTATTTTACCCATTTCTTAAATTGGCACATATCTTGCAACATTGTTATGTTATATGTTTTAACAAACTATCCATGAAACATCACTATTATGAGAAAAGTGTGGATTCAGATTTTTTTGATTTTTTAATCAGTTTTAAAAGCACAATCTGCATTATTTATCCTTTATTATTTTTATTACTTTAAACAGTTTGGATAATAAATGTTATTGTAAAAAATCGAAGTAAAATAGTGGTTTTAAGCAAAAATATAGCAATCAAGTCATATAATTTCAACATATTTATAAAAATATACCAATTTTGATAAAATATATTGAACTTTGGAACTTAATTATTCCTTGATTGAGAACATTTGTATTTGAACTATAATGTATATTTGGGTGTTTTGTACGTATTTACCTTCATTTTAATACATATTATATATTTTTTTGTATGTGTTTTTAAAGAACTGTGGAATAATAAAAAATTCAACATATTTGTAAAAAACAATACCATTTTGAGAAAATATATATTAAGCTTTAGAACTCAATTATTTTATTATTTCCTTGATTGAACACATTTGTGATTTTCAAATTTTTTATCATAACACTTAATTCTGCAAACATTAATCTCGTAGAAAAAGTACCAAAAGATTCCTTTGGCAAAAAAAAAAAACTTATACTGCTCTGAAAACAGACATATCTTTGTCGATAAAATTTCCACTAGCAGTACAGCCTCATATCACCATATTTGAGATTTCTTATTCATTACCTCCGCCGAAGGAGGTATTGTTTTCACTGGTGTTGTTTGTTGTTTTGTCAGCAGGATAACTCAAAAAGTACTGAACGGATTCGGATGAAATTTTTGTGAGTTGTTAAAAATGCCAAAAGGACAAGTGATTAAATTTTGGCATCTCTGAATGCAAATTAAGATGCAAAAATGAGCTAAATACTAATAAATATTTCAAGTTAGCCTACTCTGCCAATAGATGTCGCTGTGCTGTGAAATCGGGTGCCGGGAGCGTCTTCCTCTCGGAATTTCCGTCGAGGGGAACCCTCCCCCGTCCCTCTACGCCTCCCCAGTCGTGAAAAATTCGCCTCGGAAGGCTCATAAGGACCCCGTGACGGCGGAGGTTTGCACTCTCTGAGTGTATATATGCTCTAGTTTAACTTTAAAATCATGGGTATCGTTGTATGCTTTCTGTCACTGAGATTGATCCAAATATATGTGTATTCATGCTTTTTCTTTGATGAACTATAAATGTTAAACTTGGATAAAGATGAATGGTTTTTTTTTGTGTTATGATATCATTGGTGCATTACAGTTTCTTCCAACGGAGTAACAATAATTCCCATTTGGAATGATTGGCAATATATTATATTTTGACAAATAAAAAAACAGATTTTCTCATGGTAGGCTCATATTTTTCAAAAGCAAAATATTGAGAATATTTTATATCATTATGTCACTTTTCATTTGCCAAAAATGATAATAATAATATATGTAGACTATAAAAGCCTGTCAATTGGAGCGATAATAAAATGATATAATATGCATTGGAATCAATACGTAGAGTAAAGAAATCAAATATGATAGTGATTAAAATAATACGTTTTTAAGCTTTTTTTGTTATTATTTCAAATTAGATGTTAGATTCAGAACAAGATTATGGTGGATGACTTTGAGACATTTATGTGTGTTTTTTACTATTTGTGTATTTGATAATCATTTAAATATTTTTTTTTTAATTGGAATTTTTTAAGTGATAACAAAAATTCCGAACACATCTCAAAGTAAAAAGCAAAACTAAGTACTGACATTCATACTATTTTTCAGTAAAAATTCATAAAACATGATATCTTTCATAAAGTTATATATATATATATATTTGCAATCAATATAAATTTCTTACAAAACAGACTTTTTTAAATAGATTTTTTACAAAATATAAAATCTCTAAACTTTTTTTAGAACAAATAATAGCAAAAACTAAAATGCCTGTCTTGGGCCAAAAAGCTCTTTTTAAAACCAATGAAATGTTTAATTTGCTTTTTGTTATTAAAAAATAATTAAACTATAACATTTCAATCAATCCGTAGAGAAATAAATTACATTATATTACTAAAAATTCAGACAGCAAGCCATATTAAAATCTCTATTTTATAACAAAAACGGATTTTGAACTTTGATGGGCTTTTGCTGTCACAAAAATGGCATTTGATGGCTTTCATTTTTCATCATTACGCTGTGAAGCAAAAAATGGTGTGATTGATCTTGAAACAGACAGGCTAATACTTGTATACATATAAAGAAGCATGAAATGAACCTTTACTAATCTTTTAATATTCTAAGAACATTTTGACTTCAAAAAAGCATCACTTGTCATCCGTGTAATTTTTGTTGAATGCAATAAATTTATTTTTATCCTTAAGTTATACATGTATTTGAACTTGCTTTATGGCAACATAAACAGAAAATAATTTGAAATTTCCCCCTCATCTTACAACACTACCATCAGAAATATTTTTTGCCATTATATTGTACAATATGGTGGAGGGAGCCTAGTTTAAAGACAGCTCCTTTTGTGCGTAGCTTGTCTCATTTGATAGTTTCTTAGAAAAGGGTTAATTGAATTCTTATGCATATGAAACAACTAAAGGAATAGAAAACTTGCCAGTTACATATATTAACTTTATTATATGTGCATACTTAAGTCTCATAAATTATAGTATCCCACCCCTCAAGGTAGTGGTTCCTTCGTGAGAGGCTTAACCTTTTTCAACAGCACACATTCAAGCAAATAAATCTCCTAGAGCCAGGTTTATATATAGGTATATATATATACTGTTTCATACAGTTTTTTTCGAATGGAAACAAAAAATACCTTCGAATTTTTCAACCTTGCCTAGAAGAGGAAGCACTGCGGCCTTTAAATAGTTCTAGTTATATGTGTCAAAGGTCAATTTAAGACTTAATAACTTACTACAAAAAACTATTTCAAAACTCTTTGCCGACTTGATTCCTTTAAAGCAAAACTAAATAATTAGGGATATACGAAAATCAGGAAAATTGACAAAAGACTTAACATATACTTTAATTTCTTTTGTTTTTATGTTAATAATATTATTTTTACGGTTTTTAATTAATTAAATGGTTTGAAGTTAAAATGTAAACAGTTTTCTCCTCAGTTCAGGGGTAAGCAATAAAAATTATTGTAATAAAATGATTTGCCTTGTTGTAGTGTTTATTAGTTATGTATTTGTTATGTAATTATATTGGCATAGTTTATACTTTTATATTGACATTGTTTTACGCAACGGTAATGAAGTAAGCCTCAAAGGTTTTTAAAGGATCAACTAAGCCTTACATCACTAGTATTTTTATTGTAGGATTTCCTTTCTTCTCTTCCCTCGTATTATATTACAATGTAAATGATATCTAATAGCTTACCTCATATATTACCTTTCGCACTAGCAATTTTAACTACATTAATGACGTCTTCAAGTTGGTTTGAACATTGAGAGTCAAGTTAAATTATTGATACGTGTAAAAAAAAAGAGATATAAATAATGACCTCAGTTGAGTCGCTACGTATATATCCTGATGCGCCTTTCGACGTCATCTACCGTAATAAGGATGTGTTGTTGTTATTTTGTTCGCTCGGAAGGGAAAAAGGTCCATTTTGTTTATCTTTACCAGAAATGGAGCTTCCATACTTCCTCTAACGAGATCTTGATGATCCATTGGGAGTCCACCTCTGTATGCTCTTGTGGTATTGATAGCCCTTTGCACCCTGGATATATGATGTTCAATCTTTTAAGCCTCCGCTTAAGTCGGTGATATTAACGACAGACAGTTGGTAGAGATAAATAATAATACTCCAAAAACTTCTAGAATTATCTCTTTCACAGCTTTGACCGTTCTGTGGTATAAATAAAAGAAGTGGAAGGAAATCTCCTCGACCTACACACACCAATGGCATCCCCATTTACTAATAAATAAGGAAGATATGGCTAGACAGTATCCGAACCCTTTTTGATAAGAGTCTGTAAAGGGGTTTCTCATAATAAAAAGTGGTATTATTCTTTATTTTCCTTTTACTTATCTTTTCCATGAGGTAGATTTTTACAAAAAAAAGTAAAAGTATATTATTTAAAGTGTGGAGATGCCATGTTGGTTGCAAGGGTAGGACTCAAAAAACGTAATTCCACTAACTACTGTTTATTTCTTGTTCAATAATATATTTTTACTCTAATATATTATTATATAATACAATGTATAATTCCTATTTAACATTTCTTGCAGAAATACAACGTCTTCAAACCGACATTAGAGGAGGTTGTGGCTCTGGTCTAAAGGATTCCATCAATATATTGACGTCTACCGAGAACGCCCCATTCGACTCACGGTCCGTGTTCTAGTACCAGTCAGAGAACATCCCAAGGTATTCAAAAACATGTCTCTTTTTCTTCTTTTGTGCTTTCTAAGTTATGTTAGGAGAGAAAAAAAAATATGATGGTTTTGTAGGACTTACATAAGCCATATGTAATACAACATACGTACACTTATATAAAACTTGATATCAAGTTACATCAATGAGAAAAGTTACCAGAAATGATAATCGACTTCACATTATGACATATATTTTTTATGAACATAACTTTTCCTTTTTTTATCCTGTTCCTAACTTTTCCCATTATTTTCATAAATATATTTATACTGTATCGAAGTCTAAAGGACTTAGAATCCTTCCTTTTTCATCATTTTATCCTCCAGTCATATTCACTTGGGCTCAAACTTCCGCTGGCAAAGAAAATATGATCTATCCCTATATACAACAGCAACTTTTATGAAGTAAAAGCGTACTTTTTCAAGTTATGTTATTATTATACTAAATATATTTACTTATATATTTGGTGTGGTATAGCTACGGCATTTTAAATTGTTTTTAGTTTAAAATTGTCGGGCGTAACGAAGGAATTGCACATTCTGGGCCAAACACTTCTACATGTTTTATTTATGGATCCACTTTAACGAAATATACAATATTTTGGTTACACCTTATACCTTGGCTTGGCTATTCAAAATTGGCCTCTCCACCCTCACTAGGTCCTTTCCCTTCTAAACAGTCCTGTGCACTGTCACGGGTGAACCCCCAAGTTCCGGGTCATGTGCCCTCATAGAATTGAGAGGTTAAACTACACTTGGTCCAACTTGGCCTTGCGCCAACTCCCAGGCTTCCTCTTCACGCTCTCAGGCTTCTTTAGGGAATAAACAGTATGCCTGGTTACACCCAGCTGATTTAAAATATTTGTTGGTGTCTTCCCAGCATTCAAAATCGCACGATTTGCAAAGAAGGGGTCTCGTTGTGAGGCCAATTTCTCAGGAACAGTTTGAAAACGGAATGTCTATTTTATGGTATTTCTCGGGATTACTTGGACTGAATTCACACAACCTCGATTCATTATTTTTAACCGAGAATTGTTTTCTTTAGTTAAGCCCAGAAAACATATAGTTACATCTCATTTGTTGAAGGTAACTATCAATATACAGGTTTTTGGGCCAGATTTAAATAGCATAAGCGATGTAAATTATTCATAATTGAAGAACCTAACCCTAAATCCACTAACCTTGTATATTTGGGATAGGATATTTATTGAACCACAACTGATCATCCATTCTAGACATATAACAATTAGAAGTAATTAGTAATAAATTAATTACCTTTCCAAACTCATCCGCTTTGAGTCTAAACTGGTTGAATGTTCTGTGCTTAAAACTGTTAGCTATGATGAGTATATAGTTGTTTAGCCTTGATTCGAAATGAAAATGATTTGAAAAAACTTTTATTACCAAGTAGTGACATAAAAAACTTTATTTTATTAACATCAACATACCATTACATTGGATTTTACTGTATGCGGATATAAATATAAATTAAATATTCCGAACAATGGAATTTCAATCAATGAAAATTACATTGTCGTGATAGTGTTTTCCGCTTTTAAATTTTTAATTCAATCATTTTCATTCTTTTGAAAAGACAATAAATACAAAATACGTTTTTCTTATTTGGAACTGAAATATTTCATAATAAATCAAATTTGATTAATTATCCACACAAACACTTATTTATTAAGCAATTATTTTTAAACCAATATGCACTTTCTCAATATCAATTATGAAGTTTTATGACTTCATAATCATCAAATAAATATTTTTATAACACTTTTGCTCAGCTTTTGTGTAATATAATTGATTTAAAAGTTGAAAATCGAACATATATTTAACTAACATTTAGTGCACAAGTATTTTATCCATCAAAATATTACAGGTTGGACCAAAACTCTTTATAATTTTTCTTAAATAATATTCTTGTATAATATGATACTTTTTGAAGACTATGGTACGGAGAAGAACATAGCATTTAGCAAATGAGTGAAAAGGCTTCTTTTTTGGTGTGTGTTCACTCCTTTTTTCTATTTCTATCTAATTACTAACCGTCACAAAAAAAACATAAAAAGAGTTGCACTTTCATCATTACTAATTAATAATAAATGCAGAGATATCTCCAAAAAATTAATGAAGTTTTTTTTTTAAGCTATCAATCTCAAAAATCAATTGAATGATTCATAAATATATTATTTTATAGATAATAATTGCTTGGAACTATTTTTTATGCTCCTTGGACTATGAACATTTACTAATCTGTACGATAGCCGTGTGCTTTAAGGTGTGTTCAACTCCTCAATTGTAGGGGCGCAGGTTCAAATCTCGAGAGGGGATGGTCATTTTTGGTCTACCTCATTGATAAGATCCTAGGTTCGAGTGACATTCATTTGAATGATATATGCTTATTTATATCCAGTCGGAAGCTACAATTCTATCGAACCAGGCAAAAAATTAATATATAAATATGCTAATATGTACATTAAAAAATTAAAAAACAGTATGACATTTAAAACCAAAAATACTATATTGCAAACATGAGTTGTAGAAACATAACATGGAGGATAATACTAAAAATCGATTGAGCGTCCCCTATTTTTCTGTGAGATTTTTACTTTTACAAGGCACAAATCTGATTTTTTAAATATATAAATATGATTACTTTACTTTTACTGTCGTAACACAGATACCCCAATGTGTGGTTGTGTTCTTTACTTTAGTTTATGTATATCTGTATATGTTTGTCTATTGTAAACAGTAATAAATTTCTAACTAACAAAAAAAAGGCACAAACCTGAATAACTACTGTCATAAAAACAGAATTAAATTCATTTTTTCAAGCAAAATATTAAATGATAAGGAAACATAAAATATTTTAACTATACGGATGCTAGTCTCAAACAAAACAAACTAAAATGAGGTTGTTTATACTTTTGTTTTAATGGAAAAAGTTTGGGGCTATTAAAAGTAGTTCTGAGGGTAGTAGAACCATTGTGAGAATAAAGAAGATTTATTCACGGCTTCATTCTATGTGTTTCACATATATACACGATATATCCTCATTCTAGAGTAGGTTTTAATGCTAATGTTCAACTTCACACAGTTATTAATGTAAAAAAGACTCATTCTCGTTTGCTTTCTTGTTATATAATCGTAAGGATTAAAAAAAACTCCGTTTCATTAAAGTTCTTTAATGTATAGAAGCACCGGCCTAAATAAGAACTAAATACAATAGACTCTATAAAAGTACAAAAATATAGTGTTTATGTATGACGAAAAAAATGCAAAGATATATGAGCGTTAAGGCGTGTCCAACTCTCATGTTGGGGGTGCAGGTTCGAATCTCCAGAGGGGACGGTCATTTTTGTTCTACCTCATTAATAAGATCTAGGTTTGATGGACTAATTTTAATGCTATAATGCTTATTTGTATCCAGTCGGATGCTATTCTATCGAACCAAATAGGCAAAAAAGATGACATATATTATTGAATTGGGTGAAACAATGAAAATAAGGAAGAAATTGTAGTTATGGCTTGAGCAGTTAAGTCTCAATCCCAAATTTAATTAAATAATAAAGGGAACAAACGACAATAAACACAATTTAATATGAAATCACTATAATTCATTGCAGGGCTTCCTTTTTATATTCCCAAAACAAAAATGATTTGGCTAGTCTAGTAGCCATCTTAAGTTAGAGCTACGTCATAAAACAACTCTTCAAATCGAGCAAAGTTTTCTTCTTTGTTAAATATCCAATTTTTATAATATATATGACAATAAAAGCAATGATGCTTATATTATGCAAAGATATTTTGTGAAATTTTACCATAAGTGGAGATTCATCGGCGAATATTTCATTGAAATTAAGTTTTACAATAACTACAAAATTAACTAGAGGACTCAGAGAGTGCAAACCTCCGCCGATCCCCACCAAATGAATCACTTGGTCTTTTTGTCATTTGCCAATAGATGTCGCTGTGCTGTGCTCTCCTCTTTGAGAGCACAGCACAGCGACATCTATTGGCAGAGTAGATAACTTGAGATATTTATTAGTATTTAGCTCATTTTACATCTTAAAGAAGCACTCAGAGATGCCAAAATTTAATCACTTGTTCCTTTTGGCATTTCCAACAACTCCACAAAGTTTCATTTGAATCCATTCCGCACTTTTGAGTTATCCTGCTGACAAACAAACCAACCAAACCAACAAACCATGCCAGTGAAAACAATAACTCCTTCGGCGGAGGTAATAATAAAGTAAACCTAACCATAGGATGACATATTTGTAATTATTACCTCTGCCGAAGGAGGTACTGTTTTCACTGGGGTTGGTTTGTTTGTTGGTTGGTTTGTTTGTTTTTTTGTCAGCAGGATAACTCAAAAAGTGCGGAACGGATTCGGATGAAACTTTGTGGAGTTGATGGAAATGCCAAAAGGAACAAGTGATTAAACTTTGGCATCTCTGAGTGCTTCTTTAAGATGCAAAATGAGCTAAATACTACTAAAAATCTCAAGTTAGCCTACTCTGCCATAGATGTCGCTGTACTGTCAAAGAGGAAGCACAGCATAGCGACATCTATTGCAAATGACAAAAAGACCAGGTGATTCATTTGGTGGGATCGGCGGAGGTTTGCACTCTCTAAGTCCTCTAGTTCGTATTAAGTTGAATACAAAAAGTGAAATTTCTCTAATTAGGCAATAGTATTTTGGTAGCTTTGGATTTTACTTCATATTGATATTCAAAGACGACTGATGATTTGAAGTATGAAATAGGAGCGCCATTGCAGCTAATGTAATCACAAAGTCGAAAATGTATTGAAATTGAGTCGGCAGAATACCTACTGTTAGCGGCAAGCCAGAGGGCATATAATGGCATGATGTCCATCATCAACCGTAATCTTGCGGCCTCAAACTAGGGATGGGCGATATGAAAAAAGTTTAGATTTCGATTTTACCCCAAAAAATTTCGATTTCGATTTTATATCACGATATGAACAAAAACACTATTTTTATTATTAGTATTTTTATTTTCTGGTCAAAAAACAGCATTACATAACAAAAATAGTCAACAGACTATTCAGGTTTCACAGAACAAAAACAAAATGGTTGTACAATCTTTGTCAAACTAGATCCTAGCAGGTCATTAAAACAAAACAAACAAAAAATACCGTACCTATATATACCTTTAGTGAAATTGTAGCAGCTTTCAAACAGAACAAAAAATTGCATTTAACTTTGCTGCTAGAAAAAAAGTAGTGCAATAAGTAGTAGTGCTCACAATTTGCGAGCGAGGAAGACGAGCTTATCTACGTCTCAGTTTTCAAAGCTGCATCTGTGCAGTAACAATGTTACCCCCTGTGCTAAATACCCTCTCCGAGGGCGTGCTTGTTGCAGGGAGATTTTTTTTAAGCATCAGCTTTTTAGCCTGGTCGCACGCAGATCTCGTGCATGGTCCGCCCACTCCGTGATTTTTTTTTTTCTTTTTTTTTTCACATCGAACGTGTCATTTTCAATCGTAGAAAAAAACATCGCGAATAAAATCGAAATCGAAAATCGCCCAGCCCTAC
>CP045891.1:24155489-24171284 GCA_013387185.1 Caligus rogercresseyi
GTAGTGTTTAAAATAATTGAAGATGAAATTAATAATAACTATTTTATATTTCCTTTATTCAGAAAACAAGTTTTGCACATTAAATATAATTGCCCTCAGATTTCTCCAAGTATGGATATCCTCGAAAACTATTACAGTTATCTGTATAGGTTTCTACTAATACATATATTTTTGTATGTGGCAAAATAAAGCATTCTGTGCTCCATAAAATTAATCTCCATCAATTGCTGATTAATCTAACAACATTCAGTAAATAATGATATAAATTCTTTTAAAGGTAAGACATAGCAGGTTTCAAAGAAAAAAAATACAAAAATTGTAATTTACGGTGCCCAATTGCTTTGTTGACTTATGTCTACTTTTATCCTTTGATAAATATATTGCAAGCAATCATTCCGTACTTGGAAGCATCTTAATTAAATATACTGATTATAATCAATAATAAATAAGTTATTGAGTACCAAATGCGTATCATAGTGAGTATACAGAAAATAAAAATATTTTGTTGCTCATATTACGACTTTATAATTTTACAAAATCCTTTAATTATAAAATTGTTTAAAAAATCAGTTTTACATCTCAACAAAGGTAATCATATAAATACATACAGCTCAATGCATGTCAGTTATAAAAATGTATATAAAACATACAAGAATGAATTGATATAAGAACATTGCAGAGTCTTTCATTTATTAAATTCCAAGATTCTTATTTTACGCCTCTAGAGAAGTTATATCATTCAAGCTTGCATCTCAGTGCGTAGATGCGATATCCACTCTCAATATTGAGGGCCACGGATTCGCCCTCACAAAAGGGAAGGTCAATTTGAAAAGATTGAAAGATCCTAGGCTTGATAGACTAATTTTAATAATATAAGGCTTCTTTATGTCCAATCGGACGTAAATTTATGGAACCCAATAGCCTAAAAAACAAAGTCGTATGTATGCAAAAATGTATGGCCTGAAGTGCATTTAGGAAACTCTTTCCCACAGTTTCCTTTTATAAATGGTATATTCATGTTTACATTTTATGTGTTTAGCTTTTATTACTCTCATAATCTCATAAATTCTCAATAAAAAAAAGTCCTATATATATATGCAGACCAAAATGGGGGGTACATTAGATCAGTTAGAGCAACTCAATGGTAACTCCTCCGTATGCATAATCTACCATTTCTCCGCATTATTTGAACCTCATATTTTTCCATACATTTATCTTCCCTATATTATTATCATTATTATTTAATAGAAAATGTTAGTTACGTACCTACAAATCAAGAAATGCCTTTTTTATTTTTCATCATAATCATGAATGAATGTTCTCTGGCAGTCTTGAACAGTTTTTTGCGGAAAGGGGACTGTTTATGTGCATCAAATTCGCATTAAGAAGAATGAGAAGAAAAATGATATACTGACGAAAAATAGGGAAATATGTTCGTGCGCTTCTTTATAATGGATCCTCGACAATCACATTGGGTGGTTTGGAAAGCAAGTCTATTTTGCTTGAAAGAAGCTGTAGACAGGGCTGCCCTTCAGCCCCCCTTTTATTCATCGCTGCTGTGGAAGAACTTGTGATTCAACTGTCACGTAAATACAGTGGATTCGGTGTTCAATTTCCCGGATACCGACATCTGATTGACCTCTACGCAGACGACATTACATTGACAGTAGAAGCAAATTCGGAAGCGCAGCTAAAAGAGAATCGAAATACTTTTGGGTTCTTTCGAAAAATTCAAGGAGAGGTCGGGTTTGGAACTAAATCGATCCAAGACTTTTATTCTGCCGATAGGGGAATGGGCTTTCAAAAGAAGGGCATTGCGTAGGTCATTGCGCAGTCAAAAATAAAGTATCTATCCTTGGTATTCAATGGGGACCGGAGGGGCTACATAGAAGTAACTGGGACATTATGTCCTCAACAATTAATAGTCGGGTAACTTTGTGGAGGAGTTTGGGCCTCCAAAAAAGAATAGACTTGTACAATCTCCACATCGTTCCGCTAGTTTATATAAAGCCACAGCGTCTCCGGAGATAGCGGAAAGAGTTATGGCTGAAGAAGAAGTTTGGCTGTCAAAGCTTTTTCATAAAACTACCTTCCCGCTATTAGGAGACCTAAGACGTTAATTGGGGGAGGACTGGCTCTTCTGTCTCGGATAATTCCCAAAATATATATCAAGGTATTTATTAATATTCTTGAAACCCCAGACAAGGAATGGAGGGGCTGTAACGTACAATAGTCTATGTATGAGGTTAATGTTCGGAACTGATCTCACAAACGACTCCACCCAACGTATTTCCTCAATTTGGGCGGCAGCTCAGAGAATCATCTGGAAGTGTGAGCCCAAATATCTCAGTGACTCAACAGTGGACATTATTCGAAAAAATCACTCAAGACATATTTCTTCAAAAATTTGGGAGATTCGGCAGTTTTGGAGGAAAAAGCTTTGTCCAACAATGTTCTATCCGTCCATTCTGCTCTCTTTCTATACCCCTTTGATGACGGAAGGTTTAAATTCCCTCTAAGAAGGGCTGCTGTAAATCACTTAATGCCCCGGCCATGGCACCTTAAAATGGTATTTTCCAATTCTAACGATGAAATTAGGGGCTGACTGATTTATTTGTCAATTTATTAAAACTTCCTGAAACATGGAGGCAAAGAATAAACCAGTCCTTAGTTGGAATTCATGACGGGAGAACATTCACCAGCCAACTTCAAATTTCTACCAATTGCATTATCTTTTCGGAGCATTGCAAGGATTGCGGTAGATTATACAGTGACACCTTACATGCCTTCGTGGATTGCCAGGCTGTCTCTATGTTGAAGAAATTCGTTTCTTTAAACGTCAGAGGTCTGGATAGTTGTGGGCAGGGATACATAAAGGCAATTGTGCTTTTTGGACTTCAAAAAAGAAAGGTCGTCGTTCCAATAACTCCAAGGCTATATTACGCCTTGTTGAACGCCAAAGCAAGGATTGCCAGTTCTCTAACAAAACGGGAGTGCGTGAAGCCAACGGACCTAAGAGCAATTTTGGTTTCAGCTGCAGCCAGATATGCTGCATTTTCTCTCAAAATTCCGTCTATCGCAACGATTCGTGGACCATTGCTTCAGAGGAGATCAAGTTTTTCCCCTCAAGTTCACTATCTCATTTAAAGATTTTACGTCGCATTCTTAAAACTTCAAAATGATGTTTTTATAATAATTGATTATCGTTTTTAAAGTATATTCTGTGCATTTTTATAGTTATTTTATTATTTGATTATGTTCGATCATTGTTAAAATTGGTGTTGTTCTTCCATAAGTAATAATTTTAGACTATAATGTCTATTTATGTTTTGTTTTTAACGTAATTACTTTGGAATTCTTTTAGAACTGAAATATATTTAAAAAAAATATACATTTCTTTAGAATTACTAAAGGGACATTTTGGAATAAAAATGGGGGAAAATTGATTTGAACCCTTGATTTAAATATAAATACGCCAAACATAATTTGAACTTTAATATATAATGTACTTTTAGAGTTGTTTGAGAAAGTGAAGTTTTATTGGTATTGAGTTTATGACGTTTTTTCCAAACTTATGTTGGGTGTTGATGACTGAGTAAAGTTTTATGGGGCCCATGAGAACTTTGGTCATTTCCATATTTAATATTTTCATAAAATTTTTGTTTGCTTCTTTTTTTTGAGTCAACATTTCTTAGCTCTTCTCTCTTGAGGATTTTGGAAAGTTCAATATATAAAAATAGAATGCTTTCAAAAAAGACCTTGATTTTGTATTATATATTTTCTAAAAAAAAACCTCGGTAGTTTTGTTACTCGAATTAGCCGAATTTAGGAATATTAATCAGTTTCATGATTATGTTTTTGCTAATGCTACAGACATTTGATGATCTTGTTATATGAATGTTTACGATCCTACATTTGCAAACCAATACAAGCTTACTTTAGAGCCGTGGTTCCCAACAGTGGTCCCGTGGAAATTATTTTCTAAAAAAAACGTCGTCACTTTTTTTCTTTAAAAAAAACGTCTCACTTTTTTTGGAAATTCTTTTCTCAAAAGAAACGTCGTCACTTTTTTTTCTTTTCCAAAAAAAATTGTCCTCACTTTCTAAAAAAACGTCCTCACTTTTTTGGAAATTCTTTTCCAGAAAAAAACGTCATCACTTTTTCTGGAGATTCTTTTCTAAAAAAACGTCGTCACTGAACGCTAACGGAACGCTGAACGCAAAAACATTGAACGGAACGCTATTTTTTTTTAACGCTGAACGCTCACAACCTGGATATAGGTCAAAAATAAAATATAATTGTACTTCGCAGATGTCTCGTATTGAATTGAAATTCGTGTTTTTGACAAAATTGAGAGGTGGGTCCACGGAAAGTGCCCGAAGACCGTTAGGGGCCACGAGCCGAATCCAGTTGGGAACCACTGCTTTAGAGGCTCATGTCTCATGGTGTATTCAACGAATTAAACTGAAATTTAAACACCTGTTCCTTTTTAATTCTATAACACACCTATCTGGCCCCAATAAGAGTGTTAATTTTTTTTCTTTATTTTAAAGGCCTTTATTATAACTGTACTATAAAATATACAATAATAATAAAAGATAGGTAAAATTGTGTACATGGTACATAAATAAACATTATAGTTTAAAATTAGATTACCTATAAAAGACCAAACCTCTATTCATAAAAAGGTGTACTAACATAACTAAAAAAACACACAAAGTAATAATAAACTATAATGAACACAACATATAAATAAATACAAACGAGTACAAACAAAACTTCAAGAACACAAAATAAATCGAGGATCGAGGCCGAGAGGCCTAAAACCCTTTTTTCTTATTTTCCTTTCGTTGTTGCCTCCTCGTCTGATTTTACTTTAAAATGAAAGAACTCTAATTTAGATATATCCGATAAATTATTCATTTATTTGAACTAATAACCTAATAAAATAATTACAGATGCACATCAACGATATATCAAAATACATCAAATGTCCACATAGGTAAAAATAATCTCTATTTATTCTCATTTAAAGATAAACAGATCTGAAACCCATAAATATGAAAAAAATATTCAAATTGAAATTTAACTATGTAACTTTATACGAGGTTTTAAACAACAGATCTGTCTACATATAAAAGATCTAAGGCTGATCTTTAAAAAAACATGAATACACAGAGATATCTAAAATAGTCTAAAATAAAAAAAGAACACTCTAGCAGCAATCAGTTCATATTATTGCTTTAATCCCCATTTATACAACTTGAATGGCTAAATGCTAATAGCTATGATGCTATTAGATCTTCTTTGCCGATCAAAATACTACTTTTTACATCTTTCAGATAAACGCGTTAGGCTCGAATATTGCTACTCTTATTAATTGATTACTCTCTTATTCTTTGAAAAACACATAAATACTTACACTTCTTCATAACATTTTATATTTGAATGGTACGTTATACATATCAATCTTCATTCGAATAACAGTGAAACTATGTATAATGAAACTGTGTTGAAATATTAAATTTGGAGAAGAGAAAAAAACTTATCAAACTTGCATTCCGTTCAAAAGTCTTTCACTTTAAATAATTCATTTCATTGTGTTATTGAAAAGAAAAATGGACGTGAACTGACAAATATATACAGATGCATACTTCTATTGTTGAGGAGTAGAAAGAAAATAGCTTTTATATAATTCTTTTTGTTAGACATCCATTGAGATCTCGTAAATATTTTTCATTATGTTTGTTTGTCAAAAACATATTCCATTTTTTTTCTTCTCAAACAACTTCAAAAATAAATTATGTATACTTCTACATAATGTAAAATAATAATTTTATAAGCAAACTCAAATATTATTTTTTTAAATATTAGTCACAGTTCAGAAAATATACATAAATAGATGATAATGCATAGTAAAACTATATAAATAAGTATTTTAGCTTAAAATTATAGCATCGATGCTGAACAAACAAATTAAATACAATGAAAGTACATACAGATAGAGGCGTTTATTAAAACATTTTAAAAGTCTTCAGTATATACTTGAAGAGAGTGTGATATTCCGGGATAAATTTGATTACAGATGTCGCTATTGTCCATGAAGAGTCATAGGCGGCAGAGGGAATTTTTAAGTCCAAAGCTGCGTAGCGAGCTGCAGCAGATATCAGCATTCAACTATTATAAGTTCATTAAAACTAATAAAAAGAGAACATAAAGGTAACATAAGTAATCTTAAAAATATAAAGTATAACAGCAATACATTTTAAATTGTATATAAAAGTAATATATAACAATAAGAGATGACAGTTGTATCTCTTAAAAGTTTTTATAATTTCCACAGTAAAAGTTTGTAGCTATGATCTAGCGCTTTGCGTAGTATATATTCTATCTCGTCGTTGTCAAGGTAACATGAGACACCACTTTTTCTTTGATATATTTAAGTCAAATTTTTTTTGTTTTACCACCACGCCAGTAGGATCACTTTTTTTCTTGTTAGTTGTTGTTGTTGTATGATTTATTACGGAGCTAATATAACTCTAGCCTTCAAGGCTACTAATAAAAACATATATCTTTATATACAAAACAAACAAATAATTATACCATAACAAAATATAATTTAAAAAATAACAAAATAAACAAATAATTATACCATAACAAAATATTAATTTAAAAAATAACAAAAAAATATAAAATATTTATATTTTAACTTTTATAATTATATATACTTAAGGAGCTATAAGGATGTATAGAGCCCTACAATTTCTTTACTACCCTCCGAGCACTTGATAAAGTACATGCCTCTCTTAATGGCTGTGACAAGCTCCAGGCCCCAGGTGAAAGGTTAACAGCAGCGAAACAGTTGGTAGAAACGGTTTCTTGAGGCATATTGTAGCACTACGGGTGCGCTCATCGAAGCCCTCGAGAATCCTCTCCAAGGGACACCTGTCCACGTTCATAGCCTTCCAAGCGGATATGGCAGTCTGCTTCACTAAGATCTCATTTACAGATGGAAGATGTGACCTGTCGAGAAGGTTGACCACACGCAACCGGATATAGAAAAATATGAAAAAGTCCTTTGGGGATAAGTATAATGTCTTTGAACAACTATACTCTTAAATAATAATAGTTTTATACTGGATTAGTATACTTTCAAGAATGGTTGGGAATTATACATTTTTTAGGTGGTGAGTCTCTGGTCCAAACTTTAAGAGGTTTAGCGCTAATTTATGGTCAACGCAATCGACCTGCCAAATCAATAAATCAACATTTTGAGGAAAAACTGAGTCCACATACACGCTAAATAATGTTCCTGTGCCAGTGAGACAAAGATGTGTAAAAAATATTGCTGCCACAAGAACATAAGTCATAAATTTGTCTCATAACAAATTTTGTTCACCATCGTTTGGAATCTATGTATCTTTGTTGTGGCAAATAATATTGGCTACATACATATAAGATAAAATTAATACAAGATCTGAAGCTGCTTGACCATTTAAAATAATTCGTAAAATGGTGTGAAGGAAAATTCGAACATGATTATTAAAATTATCTTCAGGGATGAGGCTCAATCGCTTTGTGAGCAAGCGAAATATGCGCTATTGGACCGGCAAAAAAACAAACGTGATTCAAGAAGCGCCATTAACTCCCAAAAAAATTACTGTATGGTAAGGATTGCATGCTGGCAGTGTCATGAGCCGAAAAATCATCACATTACTGTGGACGGAAATTGTTATCACGCCATTATAATCCATTTTTACTGAATATTTTTCTTAAACAGTTCATGATAAAATATGTATACAAAACAGATGCTAGTAAGTAAAAAATACAGCATATAAACATTATAGTTCATAATTTTAGCATCTTACATGAATATACTCACTAACTCCTCCAAAAATAATAATTAAACTATTAAAACATAAACACAAAAAAGAGTTGTAAAAGATTATTTATTTATTTTAAATTCTCTAAAAGTAATTTAAAGACATATTTGACCAAATCGCCAGCTAGTGTCCATGAGTTGTCCGTGACCGAAAGGATCCGGAGGTCCAATGCAGCATATCGAGCGGAGGCGGATATACATATTGTCCTAATGCCCAGCAGTTGCAGGGGATGATCCATTGTTAGGCTCTTTGCCACTAGGGCTTTGGCACTAAGTAGAGCGTTGTTGATCACTTTTGTCCTCGCGGAAGCTTTGTCACTTGAAAGTCCAAATAAAATAGAGGCTTTGCAATACTTTCCAGTATTTTTAGGGGCATCCATTCCCTTACATTTAGTGTGATGAATTTCACCAATATATCTACAAATCGACACTGTGCAAAGGCGTGAGTTATAGAGTTAAAAATATCCCCACAGTCTTTGCAAGGGCTGGAAAACTTGAGGAGATTTGCCAAAATTAGGAGCTGTGAAGTAAACTTTCTTCCGTCCGTTATATAGCTGATAGAATGCCGGATACGATTACTCCACTTATCGGAAATGAGATTGCACTCCAACAATCCCAACTGCACAGAGGGAGGTAATTTTAAAAACCAGGGTCTTAGCACATTATGATAATTTGCCGCCCGTAACAAGGGAAACCGAAATCTTCCTTGATTAAGAGAGTCATTGGATGTAAGCTGTGGATAGTTAGTATACCCTTAATGAGTGCAAGTTTCTCGAGATCCTCAGGAGTTCCCAAATTTGTGAAGAAAAACTTTTAATAAATTTATTTGTATGTTTTTACAATCGTTAAAGAGATTGCCAATATCAAAAATCTTTTACCCATGACAAAGGTCTTTATTTTATTCATAAAATACAACTACAGGCATATATACACTCAGAGAGTGCAAACCTCCGCCGTCACGGGGTCCTTATGAGCCTTTCGAGGCGGATTTTTCACGACTGGGGCGGCGTAGAGGGACGGGGAGGGTTCCCCTCGACGGAAATTCCGAGAAGAAGACGCTCCCGGCACCCGATTTCACAGCAAAGCGACATCTATTGGCAGAGTAGGCTAACTTGAAATATTTATTATTATTTAGCTCATTTTGCATCTTAATTCTGCACTCAGAGATGCCAAAATTTAATCACTTGTTCCTTTTGGCATTTCCAACAACTCCACAAAATTTCATCCGAATCCGTTCCGTAATTTTTGAGTTATCCTGCTGACAAACAAACCAACCAACCAAGAAACCAACGCCAGTGAAAACAATACCTCCTTCGGCGGAGGTAATAAAAAATAGATAAAAAAATGGAGGATATTTGTGTTTGGTAAAACCATAAATAAACATTTTAGTCTCTTTTGTCAAATATTATAAGAAAATATGAAGAATCTTAATGAAAAACTGTATAAAAATAAAAGTCAGTAAATATACTCGCCTTCGAAAATATTTTGAGTTATAGAATATCCAAGCTATATCTAAAATTTAGCTTTATTTGAAAACATTAAAAGACTCAATTTTTTTTTAAATATGTGTCCAGATATATTTGACAGCATATGTAACATTTTAAAACATATTATAGCAGGATTGTTTTAAAAGAGTCACAGCGTTCATCTTTGATTTTGGTTTCATATACAATTAAAAAATATAATGTTTTTTCTAAATTAAAAAATCTCAATTAACAAGTATTTTTTATTTTATAAAAACTTAAGCAAATGACTTACTCAATTACTTACCACATTATTTTCATAGATAATGGAAAAGTGTCTGTAAATAAAGAGAGATACATCTAAATATTATTTTATATCTCTTCACTTAAACTTTTCGATTTACTCTTATTTACTTAGACATATATATGTATTCTACTTCAAACTTAAATGAAAAGTAAACAAGGATAATGTATATTATAAATTCTAAACTAATTACAAACTCTTAATTAATTTTTATTAAAAAAGCCAAAGTACAGTTAAAAGTTATTTATTACCTCCGCCGAAAGAGGTATTGTTACCTCCGCCGAAGGAGGTATTGTTTTTACTGGCGTTGGTTTGTTTATTGATTGGATGGTTTGTTTGTCAGCAAGATAACTCAAAAAGTACGGAACGGAATCGGATGAAACTTTTTGGAGTTGTTGGAAATGCCAAAAGGAACAAGTGATTAAATTTTGGCGTCTCTGAGTGTAGAATTAAAGAATTATACGCACAGGACCTCAAAGTCCTCTTGAAAAAGTCTCGCACTTGACAGGACTGCAATCACAAGTCGAGTTGTTCCCAGGTCCTCAACATGATCTCTTTACTCAAGACATACTCAGTATAAAGAAATCTTGCAACGGTACATTGATCTTATCGATGAAGTACTACAGGATGTAGAGGACAGACTGGAGCCAAAGCTGCTGCTCATTAAGGACCAGCTCCAACAAGCCTCAAATTCATCGTATAGGATAACACGCTAATTCCCTTCGAGTTTTAGACATATCTAAGCGTTGAAGAGGATTTTAGACTCTTAAAAAAACTCACCGTCTAATATAAGTACTTTTTCTATTAAATTTTGCAAGTTTAAATAATTTAAATTATGCAATCATAGTGTAACTAATGCTTTTATAATTGATCATTTTATTTGTATTATTAGTTTATAGATATTAAGGTTATTTAGTAGAAAAATAATTTACAATAAAATGCTTATTTATGTTAAGTGTTTTTTAACTTAATTTTTTATATTTGGTTTTAAATAAATATTCAAGCTAAATAAAGACGTTACCGAAGAGGAAAAAATAAAATAAATGTTAATATACGGTTGATAAATTTAATCCTTTTTTCTGAATGTTTAAATAATACAAATTAACCTAGCAAAATGTAAACGAAGACATATATATATATATATATATATATGGCTCGGGTATACTTTCGTGCACCGCCTCCATATTTTAGGGACTCATGGTATATATTTTTATTTTAGGAAGGGAATGGGAGAGGGAAAAAAAGAAAAAGAAAGAGGAGAGTTAGAGAGATGGAATAAGAGAGAGACACAGAGAGAGAGTCACGCAGATATAGACACACAGATAGAGAAAGGCACAGAGAGAGAGAGAGATAATTAACTTATTCCCATCCTGAAGAGTCTCGGGATCGAGAAATAGTGAATTTACACATAGAAGTGAAATCTTTGGGCACCTGGATCGTGAAAAGAGGAAGTTCCTCATGACCTATTCCTACTCATTCATCTTCAAATATCTACCCTCTCTCCATCCCCCTCTTTGGATCTGTCTCGGATGACTACGTAGACTCCACTCATGAAGCCTCCTCCTACACGTCTCTTGGATTCGTACGTCTAGAAGAGGAAGTCTTTCAGGCATTGCTCTTCTTCCCTCCGGATCTCGGAGGACTACGGAGACTCCACTCATGAAGCCTCCTCCTACACGTCTCTTGGATTCGTACTTCTAGAAGAGGAAGTCTCTCAGGCATTGCTCTTCCTCCCTCCGGGTCTCGGATGACTACGGAGACTCCACTCATGAAGCCTCCTTCTACACGTCTCTTGGACTCGAACGTCTAGAAGAGGAAGTCTCTCAGGCATTGCTCTTCCTCCCTCCGGGTCTTGGATGACTGCGGAGACTCCACTCATGAAGCCTCCTTCTACACGTCTCTTGGACTCGAACGTCTAGAAGAGGAAGTGTCTCAGGCATTGCTCTTCCTCCCTCCGGGTCTTGGATGATTGCAGAGACTCCACTCATGAAGCCTCTCCTACACGTCTCTTGGACTCGAACGTCTAGAAGAGGAAGTCTGAATGGAACCTTCAGCGAGACAACGCTGTTGTGAGCGCACTTGTTGGATTCCCTCCAAGACGCCCCACACGTAGTAGTCCAACGGGTTGCTGTCCGGCGAGCTAGGGGGCCATATTTCCTTCGACCAGAACATGAGCAAATTGTCCGAAAGCCAATTTTGCATTTGAGACCTCAGACAGCATCTGTTTGACCTTGAGCATCTAGCTCTTGCTCCTGAGATCCTCATGTACGGCGGTCCTGGTGGTTTTCTCGTCCAAGTTCATCTTGGTGGCCAAGTCCCTTATAGAGGTGCCGGGATCGTCGATGATCCTCTCTTGGAGCTCGTGGAAAAACTCTGGAGTCCTTTTTTTTGCTTCTGGACTGGTCTTCAGGCTTCCTTAAGGGTGTTGCATGCCGTTGGGCTCATTCAACTCTTGTGCCACTCGATAGACAGTGGTTTTGGGAACTCGATAATTTCTTTGGGCGCGCGGCTCGCTTGGAGGGCGACCAAAATGGCTGCAGGGCGGTCTTGTTCTGGTGACATTTTCAAAAAAAAAATTATCTAAAAGATGAGAACCAATTAAAGACATTACAGTTGTTTTTAAAGTAATCGGACTAATGGTTCCCAAGTTATGGCCTTTCAAACTTTGTCCCAATTGTAGCTCCGCACAGTGTATATACATATATTTATACACTCACACACACACATATATATATATATATATAAATATAAATATTAATATTGATTTATTCAGTTAAAAATGTAAACTTTGTGACTCTTTTTTTTTGTATTACCGGACATAATAGTATTTCCCAAAAAATATGATCTAGAAAATAATATTTTATAATACAATACATATTGAGATGAAATTGTAATAAAGAATATAATTTTATTACTATGATTTTTTTTGGTGTGTTGAGGAAAAAAAATATACTCTACACATCATTGCAAAAAAAATTGAAATTTTTTATTCAATATAATTCCAATTTTGTCAAATCTACTTTTTCATTTCCATGTACCTTGTCATAATTTTTCAAAAGCAACTTATAATCTTCAGTCTTTTTTAGTAATACTAATTGCATAAGGAAAAAATTCATGAATTAAAAGTTCTATTAAGTCAATAGTTTATAACAAATCCTTACTTACTAAAAACACACACCAGATGTAACCCATTATTATCTACAAGCATCAATATTTGAAAATATAGCTTCAAAAATGTAGTTCATAATGTGTATACTAGATGATTGAAAAAGGACTTGGCTTTTAAAACAAAAATATATACCATTATTCATAAAATTGACAAGTCCTCTATTTTCATATCTAAATTTCAAATTTGTTACATTTAAATAATGACATGACAATCACGATTGAATGGCGGATAAATCAGTTTGAATTATTGCTCATCATTATTAAAAATATATAGAAATCCATGACATGATGTGTATAAGTTGATATATATCATATGAAGACAAATCGGATATTTTATGGCATAATCATAGCCAAGAAAAATAATTTGTATGTTATTCTTCATTACATTTAAAGTAATGAAGATGTGCATGAAATGAAATTTTTGGTCCTTTAAGTAAGGCTCACATTAATCAAAAAAAGTATAAATTTAGAAATTAATTATATATATTAATATTCATAAAAAACAAATGACACCTTTTATTTACATTTTTAAAATACCCGAGATTCAAATCTTTGAATTTCAATTACGAATAATACAAAGACTAACATAATTGACCAAATATAGGGACACCTCATATAAAGGCATCCTTCGACTGTTCATAACTATGAATTATAGGCTTAACAAGTTGTTTCAACATATATGTATTACAGAATTATGTAAATGCATGTATTATAAACTAATTTTATGAAGGTTCAAGGAACACGACGTCCGCACAAAATGTGAGCCTCTGTCTCTCTCTCATATATATATATATTATATATATATATATATCCGGAAACGATCGGGACACTTTTTTGCCGGGATCCGGGCCGGCCAGAACCAAACAGGGCCGGAACTTTAATATATTCGTTCCTTCGTCCTTCTGAAAGTGATGACGTTTTTTTGTATATTTATATATATAATGCTCAAATGATATGCAATCTCTAAATCTTGGTTGCAACCATTTTATTATCTTACCCACGGTGAAGATAGTGGGCTTATATTTTGAACCTTGAACCTACCTATGTGACCATGTCCTATCCTTGAACAACATAAAGGTAGTCGAATGTATATTCATTTGAGCATTTTAAAAACACATATGATCGAACCTGTGATTATATAGGTAGTAATTCCATGGCCATACACAATATAAGGGCATCGACGGATTTGGCAACATCAGATGGCTATATACTTATAATTATTATTGATGGGCGTGTGGGTGACGATGATTCATGAGTTGGTTTTATGTTATGAGTAACAGGATTTAATGGGACCATGATAGTACTAAGTTTTTTTTCATATATCACACATTATGTATCTAGAGTCCTTATGACCTGGACACTATTGCTGTGCCTATAAATACATTTTGTGTATGATTTCACTTGATTGATTAAAATGAAGGCTGCTTATTCTTAATGAATGGCAGCTGTAAGGGGTGTGGCTAACTTTTATTTAATATATTAAGTTATATCTCAAAGAATCTATTTTTAGTGGCCACCAAATAAAATTTAATAATTGTAAATTATTACAAAACTCTTACGCCAATTCAAGGATTTAAAATAAAAACGTTTATCGTTATTTATATTTTTTTTTTTTGTCAAGTTATTTTTATAATTGTATTTTAGTGTTTGTTCATATTTGATGTTAAAATTTCAAACTAAAATGTTTAATTAGATTTTACGCATTAACATCATTTATTTACATTCTCTTTTGTACTTGTATATATTTTTATGCACTGTGAAAAAAGTATCTAGGTATATAAAAAATAAGGAATCACTGTCCTAGAAGTTTTCCCCATATATAACATTGATCACGATGCAGTAGGTGCATTGTTGCCTCTTGTTTACTAATTGATAACGGCACAAATTTAGCTCATTGCGTTAAGTCAGTTAAATGTTTATTCAACGATCTACATATACTCATATTATATTATGCTCAGTGGGAATTCTGTCAGTTCTGCATTGATACTGATTTGAAAGCTATTAGAGGTCAGTTAGTTTGTTGTTTACCCTTTTCAATTTGCTCATTTCCAAGTTAAAAAAGAAGTTAGCGAAGCCAGCTTAATTGTTTGCGTTGATAAATAAAGGGTACAGTTCAGATAATCTAATTTGAGTTTAAGAGCTTCCAAAATACTTCTAATTATACCAAAATAGAAATAAGGCCGAGAAACCGTAATTTAAACAAGTAAATATGTATTAGTACCAAAAATATACAAATCATCCAGACTCTAGTTCTGCCCAAGTGCTAATTCATTCATTAAGTCACAAGTATATTTAAATTCTTGTTTATATATTTTCAGTTCATTATAAATATGTAATGTTTTGCTACTTTTATTTGAATTGAACTAACTTTTATAATGATTGTATGTCAATATATTGTGTTATATTTAATATTGATGAATTACTTTTATATTTAGGGAACTAATTCTAAACTACAATATTTATTTAAAGATTATATTATGTGTAATTTCTCTGAATAAATAAAGTTATAAATAAAAATATTAAAAAAATGTATCTTGTTAGTATTTACTTGATAAATAATACTACTTCTTGGAGCTCGACCTTAAGATATTCATTATCCGTACCTTTATGACGTAACTTATATTTAGTATTTGTTTAGATCAATTGACTTCACTTCATGAGCATATACAATTTTTACTAACAAACATTATTCTAAAAGTCGTAAACAAGGGTGTAGATACTCGTGTAACAAAGAAAACAGATTTAATACGCAAAAAAGTATATATTAAACATGTATCTAAAACAAATAAAAAGGCCCATCGAGTAGTTTATATGATTATCTCTTTGTTTGAACTGGAATATATTGTTTTATGATTTATAAATTTTAAAAATACACACAACAACATATTGTAATTTTTTTATAAAATTTCAAATCTAAAAAAAACATAGTTTTAGAAAATGAGCTCAATTTAAAAAACGATTTAATTTGATATACCACC
>CP045891.1:24171384-24187491 GCA_013387185.1 Caligus rogercresseyi
CTCCCACTTCTTGGAGATGTCGTAAACCGTCCTCTTGGGGTACTTGAGCAACTTGATTGATGGCTGCAGGACTGTGCCCTGTCACAGCACTCGATGACCGTGTCTCTCCGGTCTGCTCAATCTCCGTATCAGTGTATTTGTGTTTTGTTTTCGGACGCAATTCGACAAATACATTCACTAAAACCTCCCACATGTTCAATATCTAAAGCTCTACTGCACTCCTTATGGATCTGGACGAAGTTGAACTTTGTGCGATTTACCTACAAGACCCTGTATATATATATATATATTATAATATATATATAACATATATATTATATATAGATAAATTAAGCTCCTTTATATCTTTATTGAATATATTTTAATCTATTATATGCGCAATCCAATATATTCTTATAAATACTCAACAATGATGTGATACTTCATTTTCTAACAAAGTGGTATGGCTTATTACTTTTAAGCTATTGATTCCTTTATATATATATTTGTTCTATCGGAAAAATCGTTATACTTTTAAATGGTTGTTCTTTCCAAATAATTATATTTATCTAGCTATAAATGTATTTGAAAATCTATATTTTTTATTTTTGTGTGATGTATTTTCGTAAAATGTGTTCGGGAAAAAGAGAAGAAGAGAAAAACGCCTTTTTAAATTTTCTAACTATTTTTACTTCATAAGTAATGAAAATATAAATATTATTCCTTGAAATTTTACATCTTAAGAACAACTAACAATATGAATCACAGCAACAAGCTTTAAAAGAGGGCTTATATTTTCATATTAACCCTTTTAATAATGAAAAAAAAGCTGCAGAAAATGTGCTATTGCTTCCTAAAGTGATGGAATAATTTATTTAGCCTTTGATGATGAGCAAGTACTTCTGTTGGTAACTATAGTTTATCAAACGGGTCTATCTGGCATCTTCTTACTTTCATCCAAGGAACAAAAAACAATTTTCCCTACGTCTCCCCCTCCTTTTTTCTTTTATTGCTTATGAAATAACAAAACTCAGGATACCAACCATTTTAGCTACATTTATTTTCGATGGGATTTTTAGGATGATTAGAATGTTCAAAAGTGCATTTTCAAAGTTGAAATCATAAAAAATGTTGAGCATCCTTCAAGAACAAGCAACTCTTATTGTTCTTATTTTGTAAAAAATGCCCGTGCTTCATTAAAAAAAAAACACATCACATGCATAAACAAAAGTATGTTAACCTTGGAATATGTTTGTGAAAAGTCTTTACGACCGAAAATGGTAAGAAAATATTTTTGTTGTTCGGATGTATGTATACAATACTTATCATATAAAAAATAATGCAGATATGATCATATTTTATATGGTTTCTTTCTTTCCAAGGCTTCTTTAAACGATACCATAATAATATATTTTGAAAAAACTTTGATTAAAAATTAACATGGTTAAAACTTAAAATTTGTCTAACAATTATCACACCAGAGAATTTAAAACTTTAAAACAAATTTAAAAAAATGATAGCCTTTTTTAATTCAAACTTTATATATGCCTTCATATAATCATAATCAGAATTTTTAGGGTTTAATTATTAATCTATACAGGGTGGGGCAAACTAATTTCCTTTTTTCCAAAGGCAATAAAACAAGCTGTGTAATTCAAAAAGGTTTTATTTTTGTTTCATAATGAAAGCACATCTTTAAAGTTTTATTTTACATAGTTTTAAAAATCACACCACTTAGATGACATCCTCCAGAATCGATACACTGGACAAACCTATTTTTGGTACTTTCCATTACCCTCGCCAGTGTATCGGCGGGTATATTGGTTATTTCCTCTCTGATATTGGCCTTCAAATCTGCCAGGTTTGTTGGGCGGTTGACATAAACTCGGGATTTCAAGTAAACACACAGGGGATAAGTCGGGTGAACGGGCTGGCCATTCCAAATCGCCTCTTCTTGAAATCAGGCGCCCCGGAAAGTGTCTCGCAAAACATTCATGAAGCCCTTGAGGTGCGCGCCGTTGCTCCGTCCTGTTGAACTTTGTATGGGTGGAAGTTAAGATCTTAATGGAGAATTCGCCTCACTGAGCGAGCTGATAGTGCAAGAGCGGATGCATGTTGCGGGCAGAACGTTGTGGAGATTGCAAAATTGAAGTCCTCACAGTCCTCGATGTTTTCAGGTGTTCTGACGCGCCTAGCTATACGAATTCTTTGTTGTGTTGTACTCCCAGTTTCTCTGAACGTTTTGACCCATGCAATGATTGACTTCCGGTCCGGAACAGGGCCTCTAGGTGCAACATTAAATGAGTGCGAAAAGAGCGCTGGGTTGCAATCACAGACTGATGGTTGGAAAAATACGCCTCCACGGCAAACGCACGCTCCTCTCTGCTCCAACGCATGATAGTGACTGACTGTATTTCCAAGAAAACTTTACGCCTGCCTCTTTGAATGAGCCCACGCTCACTTCTCCACTACAACTACACACCAAATGCCACAAATTTTAAAAAAGGAAGTTAGTTTGCCCCACCCTGTATAATAATTCACCAATCTCTGTCCGCCTGTAGTATGTCCGCACGCTATCTCCTCCCACATTTTGGTCAGATTTGAACTTTGAAGGTACCTATGGAATCCTTTTGTCAAGACAGACCTAATAAAACTATTTGCAAAGTGATGGGTCCAGAAATGAAAAAAAAATCAGACCTTGTCTGATTTGAACTATCTACTTTTCAAAGGTAAAGAGAGGAAAAAAAGAAAAGAAAAGGAGGGAGTTATAGAGATAGAAAAAAAGAAAAGCATCTCATGTGACTTAAAACATATTTTTGTACAAAGTCAAACTTTTTATGAGGAATGTTTGTACAAAACAGAAAATTATTTTCTCCTCTTCTCTTATATTCTTTAAGGTTTATTTCACTAACAAACTAACTCCAAAACCTACCCCTACCCGAAGGGTGAACATATATGGTAGGCGTAGCGCCCAAATATGCAAGTTTTATTTATTCCCTATTCTTCTCTTTGTGAGGTGCTTTATTGAAATAATAATAAAGTAATAATTATATATCTTCTTAATCAGATCAAAAATACTGTTGCCGTGCCTTAGAATTTTATAACGACTAAGGGAATCCTTTTCGATAGCCAGTGTCTGAAGAGAAGTCTGCAGTCAACAAAGTTATTTGTTATGGAGTAATGGTGTAAGCCGGTAGTTTAAAAAATCTACAGGAAAATAGCATAAAACATTATTTTTATCATTATTATGAATTAATCAAAGTTAAGCTAAAAAGAAAGTAAATGATATAAAATGTATTTTATTTGATGAAAATAGTAGAGCGTGTGTTAATGATGTACATTTCATGAAACGCTTTAGTTAATGTATGAGTAATTATAGGTCTAATTTATCTATAATATGAAATAAAATTAAACAAAGTAAATTATTACAAAATAAAAAATCCGAAATGTTTATGGTACTTCTGATACAGCTCGGTGGGGTTTGACTAGATAGTTACGCCGCGTCCAATTACTTAGTGATTGCTTGATATGCAAACATGACCGTCTCCCCTCTGAATGGATATGCCACTAAATTGATGGGCCTCATTGGCTCCTTCAGGATCGGGAGTAAGAAGTCACCGATCGGTTTCTTGGCATCATTGCCCTCGTCGTTGGAGTGGAAGAATTTCCAGGCTTCCAGGGCCACTGCCTTGTTGGTCACCTTGTTGAGGGAGGGAAGGAGATCCTCTATTTTATACATTTACATTTTGTATGTAGTATACTTATTCATAAACATATCCCATGCGAATTTTTATGGAAAAATGAAACTTTTTTTGAGTTTACAATAAATGCATACAATGCCAAAAAAAGAGCTTACATTAATAAAGTAAAAAATGCAATGCAAGCACTTTAATAAAAACTAGCATGAAATAAATGGAATAATCAAATTAAATTCCTAACATCATAAAACAACAGGATGGATACTAAAAAATAACTGCTTATATCTACTTCATGTACTACTTTTATTTCAAGATTTATTTCTTGATTTCTGTATCACCTTGTTCCCACTAAGTAAAACGTTCAGCAATGCATCTTGCGAGATTAGATAGTGTTAACTTACACCAATTTTAAAACGGAATAAAGTCTTATATGTAGGAGTGGACAAAGCGAAAGGGCGTTGACGATTATAATACAATACATGGGATCACGGAGTATATTGAAAATACACAATTGGCAGATATTTGAAAATCAATTATGAATTTTTTTTACTATTTTTCATTATAAAAATGTGATATTCAAGTCCTAAATATTTGAGGAATATCTCCCAAAAATTTATATCAAAATATTTTTTTATTGATTCTAGTTAGTGAAGGAGAAACGACACAAAAAGGATAAAAACATTATTTAAAAAGAACTGTCGAGTATACAATGTTATCATATTTAATATTAAAGAAACTTAATATCTTTTATTTCATAATATAAAAAATTGCAAAACATTCAATTGATTCCAACATAAATATGGTCTCAAAATCAAAAATATGTCTGCATTGTTATATTTTATACCGTAGATATCCCAAGGAAGTTTTTATGACCTAGAATAATGCACCAATTCAGCGACTATCACAAAATTTGTTATACAAAAAGTAATTATTTTTCTAGTGCTTCTGCTTACTAAAAAGAATAAATTAATATGTCATTTAATACATTTTCATTTGGATTTCCTGTTTATAGATTATGCATTGGTTAGAGCAAGATGGTAGGCCATAGATCAAACATATCATTTGAAGCATAGTTTATTAATATGCAAACACGCCGCCCATAAACCGTCAGATTTTACCGGCCCCAACTATGGCCTTTGATTTTATTTGTTGTAATTATGGCATATTGATCATACAAATCTACCCTTTATGGCACATCGGTTTCCTGTGTCATTTATGTCCTACTGAAGCTTTGAATAAAGCACCATCAGATCTCATGACATATTTGGTTGTCAATCCAACTGTGAGTTCACCCCATAACGCAATATCACAAGTTATATTTTCGCATTGGCACATATTTACTAGACATATATAACACAATTATTAAAATATTAAAAGCTATTTCTGTATTTATATAATTTATAATACACAATATACCATGAAATAAAAATATGATGGTATTCCTGCATGCAAATTCATCGATACCAATTTTCTTTTAATTTAGACGACAAAAAATGTTCCACATACAGCTCTTGTAAATCCATTCCAAAAAACCATGGTTTAAGAGTAGTAATTTGAATGCCTATTATTTTCTCCTGGTATTAAAACAGTATAATTATGTTTGCATTAATTATTTCAACAAATACTTCAAAAAATACAATTTTGATGATTTATATTTTTGGCGAGTTCTTCTCTTATATAAACAACAATATAAACAAGAGTATTAAGGGAGGAATGATAAAGAGTAGTTTACTCTAAAGGATTTTTAGAAAGAAAAAAAAATCTTGATTTTGATGAAATATATCCAAATTACGGAACATACTTGAGACATGTGAAGGGCACTGGTATTAAAGTTATAAAAACTCTGATAACTTATCTTCTCATCTTTTTTTGTCCGCAGCAAGTTCTTTATTAGTCACATAAAAACATTTTGAATTACAGCAACTAAAAGAGCGATAGGAAATTTAAAGTTTTACAACAACAATAAACATTTTAGTTTTAAATTAATTTTCTACTAAAATGCCAACTATCTTAACAAATACATACAAATCTAAACAACAAATACAATATCTAAAAAACAGATAACAAAATTACGCGAAAAAATATTATCAAAAAGGTCAAATTATTTTTTTTTCAATTTTTTCCTTGTGGTTTTCATTGTCCTTGGAGTAGATTTTTTTTGTAAAATCGAAGCACCTTTTCAAATATGGAGATGTCGTGCAGATTGAGATGGGTAGAACTTAGTAACTTCAAAAGTATAAATCCATAAACTGTCCTGGGTTTTGGGGATTCGTAAGCGAAGAGCACAATACTTCGCAGCAGCGAAAATAAAAATTGCCCTCAGATGGTCAACATTTACTGGCGTGTAGCTTGTCAAATGTTTAGCAATATAGGCCTTACAGTTGGAAATTGAAGCATTTATAGCTTTGTCTTCGACTGAGTTGGGCTTAGTGTATGGTTGCACACCAACCATTAAGGAAGCTGGGCCTAATTTTTTTGGATAAAATCCTGATTCAATATATAAAATAATCAAAATAAAGCGAAAAGCGAACAGTCACTAAAAGCGTGTACAATGTCATTATAATTTTTCCGCAGTCCTTGCAGGGGCTAAAAATCGAGGCAGCCCAGCAGAGATCTGGAACTGAGAAGGAATGTTCTACTGTCAATTAAACCCACCAGAGATCGCACAATCACAAAAAGATGATGGACAGCAGGATCTATTCAAGGGAAAACAAACTTTCCAGATGGAAGATGGAGTCTCTCTTCAGGTCAGGCAGTGTAAAAAACTTTCACGAATGACCGTCTTTTCAAGTCTATCCGGACATGTTGGTTTGTAAAAAAGGGCGCCTTTTGGAAGTTTTGACGAATAATATCGATGATCCCGCTCGAATCAAAACAAGGTGTTAAAGACCAGACAATTCTTTGAGCTGCCCCCATTCCTTTGATACTCGGTCTACTGAGTCAAGAGTAGTGCCGAACATAAGTGCTTAAAATTACTGGACTGACATATAAAATTTATCCACTCTACATTAGGTTTGTACACAATATCCTCAAAAACTTTTATATATTTTCGGTAAAATAAATTTTAGCAAGGATAACCCTCCACCCAACTAAGCGCGAGGCCGCTTCAGCGCTGGAAGATAGCTCTGACTGAATAATAGCCTAGCCAATTTGTTCCTCTTTAATCACTTTTTAGCTTTTCAAATGTTATTTTTTCTTATCGATTTATTTATACGTATAAGACAATAAAAAATGGTTAGTAAAACAAGTTAAGAAACAAAGTTGATCGCAAGTTTACCTGGATTCGACTTACAAATATTATCATCATATTTTTTAAAGTAGTTATTAAAATACCTTTAAGGTAAAGAAATGTCATAAGCTCTTTCATAGGAGAAAAATATAATATTTTTAAATATCTTATAAGAATATTACTTTTTATACTTTTTAAAACATAAAACTGCTTCTCTCAACTTCAAATAAATAAAAAAGAAAAAAGTGCTTAAGAAAAATAATACACATTTTTAGTTTTTTTATAAAAGTGTTTACAATATCAATTATCCTATTGGCCCACAAATTTGGAATTCTACAAGAAGTGTGAAAGTTCAAAAGGTATTAATATTTGATAACTAAGCACATGTAATATAAAAATGAAAAAAACATATTGACATATATATATATATATATTTATGGTTCATTAATCATATGAACTAAATAAAAATGCTTAAGATAAAACATATGCTTTTTCTAAGCCAAAAATATTTTTTTCCTTATATAAATTGTATGGATAAAGTTTTGAATCAAATATGTTTTCCTTTAACAAGTCAGTTGGCATTTCGTTTCTTATTTATCCCCAAGGGACGAACACTTTACTTTTACCTTTCTTCGTGAGTGCTGAAGAAATTCAAAATTAAATTGAATCGATCGATTTTCGATATATTTGAATATGCTTTGACATTCAATACGGATTAGAAAATAAGTTACTTATTTTATTGGGTTTCATTATTTATTATGTTATTTAAATTATGTGAGCACATCGACTTTATTACTTTTATTTAAAACTTGTGAGCACATCCACTTGATTACTTTTTTTAAAATCAACTTTACGTTTCTATGACAGCAAAAATAGTGCTTGTTTCTTTACTTTGAAAGAGTAATTAGAGTTTTTTTGCGAGAAAAAATGAAATTCATTCAAAGCATTGGAAATATATTGTCAGCATTTTTAACGAGGGAATGGAGGGTGTGTACAGGGTTAGGCAGAATTAGTGAAACATGGAAATAAGGCAATAGCTCTCAAAATACGCAATTTAGAAAATATATTATTTAGTAAATTTGGTTGACAACAAACTACTTCAAAATATTTATTACAAAATATTCCACATGTCCACCAATTGCACGAACTAAATCCCTAAGTCTCTTGGTCACACTATTGCAGCTGTTACGCACAATTTTCTCGGGAATCTTGTTACAGGCAGCCTCAGCTGCGGCTATCAGCTGGTCCTTGTTGACCCTTGCTTCAGTATTGGCCTCCCTCTTCACCATCCCCTTCTTGGCAAAGTCAAGGTAGTTGCAATCAGGGGATGAGGGAGGTCAAAGCTCCTTGCTCCAAAAGTTGTGGAAATTGGCTGCACGTCAGTCCTGCACAATCTTTGCAGTATGGGCCGGAGCTCTGTCTTGCAGGAAGCAGACAGGGACTCCACCAAACTCTTGGATCATGGGAATGGGATCCACGGGAATACTTTGGTCTTAAGAAAGTCCAAGTACACGATCTTGTTGATTTTAACACCGTCTGGAATCCGGAGCAAGGGTGATTTTTTTACCATTGGAGGCCACTGCCCCCCAGACCATCACAGATGCCGGCTTCTGCATCCGGTAAACGTTTCTGGTGTTCTCTGGGATCTTGGAGGCATACCTGCACAATATACGATCATTCTGAGGATTTAATTTATTTGTGGTCTCGAAAAGTTAATCATCATAGAAGATCACAACGACACTTGGGTTGTCTGCGTACCATTTGAGCAGTAACTTGATCTTGCCTTCTTCTTGACCCTGGTGGCCTCGTTTAGTAGATACATCTTCCTGTACTTGAACAGCTTCATGATCAGGTCAGCTTTAACCACCCTCCCGAATGTCCTCGAGGACACATGGTACTCCTGAGCCATCTTATTCATGGAGCGGACGGGTATCTTGCCACCGACGGCCTTGGTCAGCCTTGGTGTCTTTACTGATCGCTTCTTTCCTTGCCCAGGCCTCCTTGTGGGTTTGCCCGTCTCTTTGATAACTTTTTTTGGTACGCCAGATGAATGTACGACTTACCCCAAGCATGTTCATGATAGTCTTGTGGGACTGGACAGAGTCCAACAACTTGAGGACGGCCGTTCGCTTGTTTAAAGGTCCATTTCGTCGTTGTTTTTCAACAAAAAGTTGTGAAAACAACAGAGCAAATGTAAAAAGGTCCGTGTCACGTAATTTTACATCTTAACAAAACCTCTCAGAGTTATATAAAGAAAGATATTGCACTTACAATCCGATGTTTCACTAATTCGGCCTAACCTATATTGATGATGAGATACCGAAAAAAAATCACATTTCTGACGATTTTAGTAAGTTAAAAATAATTGCATGTTTTTTTAATGTTTGTGTACGCAATTTATTTTTATTGATAGATCCTTAATGAACTTATACTTCAAACTTTTGTTGTAGGTAATATAAAAATGAATAAATAAGCTCTTTTTTTACTTGGTGCTGTGATGTCTGACATGCACACATAAGCATTTAGCCCTTAAAAAAATTAAATAAAATCCTGCCTAAAAAAATGTGAAAAAACCAAACTTACTTTTCACTTTTACCACTAAAAATGCTACTATAACTTTAAAATATATTAAAGATGGTACACTATTAATTTATTT
Source organism: Caligus rogercresseyi (assembly GCA_013387185.1). Lineage (NCBI taxonomy): Eukaryota > Metazoa > Arthropoda > Copepoda > Siphonostomatoida > Caligidae > Caligus > Caligus rogercresseyi. The sequence goes on from CP045891.1 coordinate 24,180,947, forward strand.
AAACCCTTTCATATTTACAAAAAGTTTAAAAACACCTTTATTTATTAGATAGGTAGAAGAAACGGTCAAACTAATCAATGACATTGGATTATAAAAGTTTGAAGGATACAAATAATTAACAATAAAAGATGGGAAAAATCATTTTTGGAGTATCCACTTTAATCACTTTTTAAAAATCTACGAAAGCGAATACGACGAACATCCTGTAATGGTCTATCAAAAAATTTACAAATAGTCTCAAAACACTCGGCTCGTATGCAACAATTCTCCAACGGTTCTAAAGACATAATCGAAAGATATGAGTCGCTTTTAGGATGGGAGAAGCCTGTTGTCGAGAGTCTAAACTCTCATACTCCAAGAACCCTTAACGCTCAAATAGCCGGCGACGTTATCAATTCTTCTTCATTAATTAACAAACTTGCTCATAAGTTCTTGCTACACCAAATTGGCAGGCCAAGCGTAATTCAACGGCCACTCCTACCTTATCGTCTCAAACTATCAACCGTATCAACAAGGGAGCTTAGAAAATCATCTATTGTCCCTACCCTAGCACCTTACGAAGGATATTTAAGAAGACGCGGGATCGCGAGGAGTACAAGTGAATGTATTGCGGCAGTAAGAAGCAATTTATTAACATCGTCGGAAAAATGGTTTAAATACCGTGTACTCACTGGTTCGTTAGAGGTGGCTGCAAAAAATTTCAACGACACACACCAAAATTGCTTCTTCTGCAAAGGTCAGCCCGAAACCACGGATCACTTATTATGGAAGTGCCCAGCTCTAAATGAAACATACCAAGCTGTCCGTCGTATCATCGAAGGAAGTTTTAACACCACCATCAGTGAAGAGGACTTCCTCTCAACTTCCTCGAATGCCAAATGCGACGCCGTCATCACCAAAATCCAATTTATAATATACAAATTGCGTACCATCAACGACAACGACCTGTCAGGAATCCTCCCAGTAGCTATTTTACACTCAAATATCTTATTACACTTATAAATTATCTTTTTTTTTTTTGATAAATAATTCTATGTCTTATTTGATAACATTTTTGTGATTGACATGTTTTTATCTTTGAAAGTTAATTTTAAAAACCTCTTTATTGTATAAAATGAACCTGTTGATAATATATGCCATTGGGCCAAGAAAAAAAAAACAATAAAAGATGTAACTAAAACTTATGCTAATATAATTTCAAAATGTTTTGAAGGCTGACAAAATATATGAAATGAGTTTACTTTTCCCTGTAATTGATGAGGAGATTATATATAAATGAAACGATTAGCGTCTGGAGGAAGTATTATATTTGCACAGGTTTTATGTATAATACTAGGTCGTGTCAATTTTTTGTTTTTGAGCATTTTTCTGTTCTGCATTATTTTTAATTTCCATATTTTTTCCAAATCAAATTTAATTTTTTTAATATATATATATATAAAAGATTACAGTTTCTGATTTATTCCAAATGTGACCAAGTCGGAGGGGATTTTGTTCGAGAATATGTTTCCACCCCGACGGCAACGTCTTGACCCCCCCTCCCCCTCGTAGAAGCCCCCTCCTTATTTGCAAAGAACTAAATCAGCCACCTTTCAAAAGCCTATATTAAGCTCAACTTAACGCCACCAAAGGGGTTTTACATGGGCCGGAAGAGGTAGTAGTAATCCCTTGGTACTGTCGAGCTATATGGTGAGTGAGCAATGGCGGCTTCTGGTGAGACATAACAAAATGTGTGGTCCGGCGTTGTCCTGGAGGAACACCACAAGAAGTATGAAGTCATGTAAAATAATGCCCTCTAATTTTAATGTATGTAGTATCCACAAATGATCATGAGAAAAAATATTGAGAATCTAAACACAATGAAACTCTTTTGACATTTCCTATTCTAATCATCCAATACAGTTGTTCTCTCCGTCTCTCAAAACTCTCCGTCTTGAGGTCTAGATGCAGTGATATTTTAAAAATGCACACTATTCATTGCAAAACGTATGATGCCACCCTCTATGCTTTATCATTATTTGTCTTTGACATAATCTTCTCTGACATACATTTTTTTTTGTACATATAAAACTCAAGTTTTACAAGTCAAATATACATCTTGTTCCATCACTTGTAAAAGATCCAATTACCTATAATTTTGTTTGTTGTATGCATGTATGTATTATATTTCTCATAAATAAATAAGATCCTTTTACGAAATCAAACATCTGATAATAAATACGTAAAGGAAATATTGTTTATCAGAAAAAGCTTTTTCAAAGATTGACATATGAAAAGCCGGGATCAACATATATTCTCAATTGGATTTTGTATATAGGATGAAATTAAGATATTGAAATATTTAAACCAAATACTTTTATGTATGAAGAAGCAAGTGTGTGATCTTTATGTCCAAAATTGCAACTTTGAAAGATAGAAACGTTACTCAAAACTGATGTAAAAGTTTTTCCGTAAGGGGACTTCTTAAGCTTTGTGATATTAATTAATTAAAAAATAATTATCTTTTACCGCATAACTGCTATTATACTGTATCATATTCTTTACATTATACAAATATAATTTATTAAGTATCCATTATGATCCCTTCATAATTATGGATACTTTTACTTACAGCATATTAATTCAAAAATAAATATTTAATAATTAAATTAACATTCTTTAATTTATGCATTCAAAAAGAAGTAGTTGCCTCCGACAAAAAGAATTTCATGGCTTATTCAGGGATGTTAAGAAAGTTAAAACAAGAAAAAGTTAAGTTTGAAGGCATATAAAAATATTGTTATTGTTTATGGGCTGAATACCTCAGCCTAAAAAGTGATTATAAGTTTTTATCGAATAAATAAAATCTGTTTATGTATATTATATTTTCAAAATAACATTATATGTGTACTGAATTGAACATAATCGAAAACAACTGCATTAAAAAAAACTTTTTTTGATATTCTATATTATTCATACAACAATTGATGACACAGAAGTGATAAAATACATCCTTAATAGAATCAGATATTGATTTAAAATATTTCGTATTTAACTATCTGAACCTTTGAATCGGAAGTATTGTATCTGTAACCGCCTTAACATTTATTTATATCAGAATAAATGTTATTCAATTGAACAATCACAAAATAACCATAAAATATACATAATATGACTTAAAATGATTTAGTCCACATATTAAGCGGATGTATTTCACTAACTAAAACAATATGAAAAAACTATGTATCATAGAGAAATATCTTTCTCATTAAATAAATATTGTGTGCTACAGAACTCTTTAAAGTTCTGCCTCTGTGTGGCTCTTACTGGAAAAAAATGAAACAATCGTGGAAGTCAGTCATAGAGGGGTGCCTTCCTCTTTTGGGTTCAGATGAGCCATTAAACGAAAACCCTAGACTACTTAGTCGTACAGAATTTCTCAAAGACTGTCACCTTACCTCGGTTGGTCAATTCCACAGAAACGAGGAAAAAACAAAAAACTTCATCCTGGACTTTAGGGTGAAACAAATAATAAAAGACCGACCAGAGCCTGAAATTCCGTTTGGCCCACCCATCCCTTTTTACATCGGCTTATCCAATCTTAAAAATCAAGATGTTCGCCGAGCATATCATAAAAATGTTGAGCAAAAACCGCCTTCGGAAATTGTAAAACGAAGACCATAAGCTCGATGAAGCAGGAATGTGTCCTCGTTATGAAAGCAGGAATGTGTCCTCGTTATGTCCTCAAATCATAATGAAGAATCCCTTCTCAGATTCAAGACAGAAATGGCTCCGATACAGGCTGGCAACTTCATCTCTCTTCATGAGTAAATCGAAGATCCATTCAGAAGATCAACTATGCCACTGGTGTGGAAAGAGAAGGAGACCTCGTTCCACTTTTTCTATTTCTGCCCAATCATTATCCCTGTTGTTAAGTCAGTAGAGGAAAAAATACAAAGGGCATACGGTGAACACCTTGAACCCCCAGACTGGCTAATATCAACGTCCCCAATTATGAGAACGCTTTTCAAATAGAGTCCATAATTTCCAAGGTTCAAGGAATTCTGTACGCCTCGCGGGTCAAGGGGACCCTCTCCCTATAGGACTGGACAAGTTGGTGGAAAGATACATCTCCCTCCTAGACCGAATCAATTATTAATAAACATTTATATATTTTATGAAAAAATTGAATCCAAGTTTTATTTTTTAAAAAGCATTTTCGTGTTTTAAACTTTATATATTGACCATTTGTCCCTACCACTTTTCTATTTACAAAAATGTTGTATGAATGAAATATATTTATAACTATTAAAAAAAAATAGTGTTTACTCCTTTAATGCCATGTCTATGAAAGCACAGATAATAAGCCTCCTTACAAACAACATTTTCATCACCCAATGCCAACCATTTATCTTTAAAAATAATGAAAGGAAAACTTTTGTTGATACTTTAATATAATTTTCCTAAAAAATTTAAAGTGATATAGGAGGATTTAATAATTTATATGCATATAAGAGTACGTATGTATCTATGGAAAATATTTGTTTGTAATGTTTCTCCCATGCAGCAACAGCACCCAAAACGCATCTAAAACATAAATATATATAAATAAAAACCTATATTTATAAAGTAGGCTATACAACCCGATGTGATGTATAGTTTCAATAGATACAAATTGAGTTGAACAAAACTATTTTGCAATATAGTTTTTTTGTATAAAATTGGATTGAGTTGCATCTGTTAGGATAGGAATAAATACAAAGCTATAATATTTAAATAAAATTGATTAATACAATGAGGCACAAGTGAAAATAAAATAATTTGTGCTTTGAATTTTGCAGCTATGTACAAAGCGCTACAGAGAATGTATCTGGCAAAGGTCTAGACGAAACGTCGTGAATTGAGCAAAAAAATAAAAACATAGCTATACCTACTACGTTGTAATAAGTGAACTGTTGGAATTTAGGTATGGTTATTTCAGAAATTTAAATTATAAAAAGCGACCTAAAACTACAAAAAAATTAATATGTTCGTTGTTCATATGATACACTACACTTTCATTTCCGACTACAAATGAAATATAAACTAGAGGCATATATACACTCAGAGAGTGCAAACCTCCGCGTCATGAGCCTTCGAGGCGGATTTTTCACGACTGGGGAGGCGTAGAGAGACGGGGGAGGGTCCCCCTAGCGGAAATTCCGAGAGGAACACGCTCCCGGCACCCAATTTCACGGCACAGCGACATCTATTGGCAGAGTAGGCTAACTTGGAAAATTTAGTAGTATTTAGCTCATTTGGCGCCTTCATTCTGCACTCAGAGATGCCAAACTTTAATCACTTCTTCCTTTTGGCACTTCCAACAACTCCACAAAATTTCATCCAATCGTTCGTACTTTTTGAGTTATCCTGCTGACAAACCAACAAACAACAAACTAACAAACCAACAAACGCCAGTGAAAACAATACCTCCTTCGGGGTGGTACTAATCAAGTATGAAATCTAAATATATGACATATGCTTCAACATAGGAAGCTGGATATTCATGAGATCTGGTGGTTCATTATAAAAAGATAAGGATACACAGGAGAAGTCAAAATACTAACGGCCCGCTTAGCATTTTACAATACACTAAGCATTTAAGAATTTGAATAAACATAATTGAATACTTTTTTTCTTCTTCAAAGATGTGGGCTTAAGTTAAAATAGGCTTTTTGTTAAATTGACACCCATGTCAAATAACCAAATAATGAAAAACATAAATAATATCAAATTGTTAATTCCATTTCCGTACTCCTATTCTATTTTGCATTAAGGTTTTGTTATTTTTTTTCTTATTTGTAATGTATTTAAAATAGGCATGTAGTTTCAAACAATTTTCTTTTCGAATGATAGTCTATTGATTTGTGGATATATTAAATTAGAATATTTCTTGTATCAAGTAATATACTTAGACGGTTATTGTATTATATAATAATATATATATATTATACAGGGTGATTCACTTAAATTGAGACTCACATATTACAAACTACATACAATCTTTGTATTAAATTTTACACAAATAATTTTTAACAAAAATGATAGCACAAATTTGTAATTTCCAAAATGTTTTCATTAATTTTCACATATCCTTCTTTTGGCCTTCACTACAGCTTTGAACCTCCTCACGGTTGGAGGCAACACAGGCAGGAATCTCTTCTCACTCAGACCATGACTGAGGGTGGCTTTTGCCTTCTGAAGAGTCCTCAGCTGCACGGGGATGTCTTCCTTTTTCAAGATAAACCCGGTCATTCTGACTGTTGTGGGGTCCTGGACCGTGAAAATCTTTGTCTGAGGAAGAGATTCCTGCCTGTGTTGCCTCCACCATGAGGAGGTTCAAAGCTGTAGTGAAGTCCAAAGGAGGATATGTGAAATTTATTGAAATACATTTTGTAAATTACACATTGTGCTATCATTTTTGTTTAAAAATTATTTATGTAAAATTTAATACAAGATTGTAGTTTGTAATATGTGAGTCTCAATTTAGTGATCACCCTGTATATAGATATAGATATATATATTAT
>CP045891.1:24187591-24235722 GCA_013387185.1 Caligus rogercresseyi
AGTAACATAAAATGACTAATTTATACAATACGAACGATAACAATCAAATTACAAAAATATGCCCATGGAAGGTAAATAAGTATTTTTTAATGTAAAAAGCAAATAAAACACACATTTATATATGACTCAAGATTCCTCATTGAAATGCTTTTTTATAGCCACTTTTTGTTAATGGCGCTTACTGATCTTTTAAGTTGATTGTGTCAGTAGTTTTGATGATTCATTCTGGTGTAATTTAGCGGTTACGAAAGATAAGACATTGATCATATACATTTCAGGGAGGAGAGTTACTCAAGCATGAGGGTACATTTGTAAATTAATGCTATTTATGTTTCATATATCCCATAGGTCTTCAGGGACAAAACATACATACAAGTAAAAGAAAAAATAGTACTTATATAGAAGTACCAAATAATGAACTTATATGGCATCTTAGAAGGTCAGAAAGTATTTTTGATATCTTTAAAAGGGAAATGTACTTTTGATATATTCTGTATTAAAACGTCTAGAAATTAAGGGATCACGTTAACTGTGCAAGTAAGCGTGTTCAACTCTCAATATTGAGGGTGGAGGCCCAACTCCCGAGGGGAGAAGGCCAATTGGGATCAACCTCAACGAAAATATTTTTGAGTCATTTAATGCTGTTATGTAGTATATTCCTATCCTTCGATGATATAACTCAATCGAACCAAATTGGCAAGAAAGATATCTAAAGTTTATTTTCAATAGAATGTAATCTGAATGCACTGTACGATGTAATACTACATTTGTCAATGTTTATTTTCCGTTCATTAGCCCGAGTCCTGGGATTTAAGGCAAATGCTCCCACCATCACAAACAAGGAATCTTCTTTCCCGAATATTCCTTTGGTATGGGCTACTTTTTTATACAAAAGTCAGTGACTCTTCATATATCCCTATACCATGCTTGGGTCTTATAGTGCATATATTCATTTGATGGTTTGATGCCACACACTTGGCTTTTTGGAAAAGCTCCACGAAAGGATTATATATACATACGTATATATATATACTTAATAATATATGCATATATATGCATATATATATGTTAATATATATATATATATATATGTATATATAATATATATATATACTATATATATATATATATATATATATATATATATAATATATAGAGAGAGAGAGAGAGAGAGAGGATTACTTTTCTTTAACGCGATATAACTATTTGTCAACCCATAGGTTGTGTTCATCATCAATTGTAATAAATGAAAACAACTATGATTAAAAGCAAAAACATATAAACTATAATAAAAAAGTAAAAAGTTTTGCGCGAACCAAGATTAAAAAAGGTGTTTATATGCTTATTATTTTTCTTGTGTTCTCACCTTTCTTGGTATCAAAAGATAAGTAGTATAAATGTATTATTTTTAACTGTGATTTTAACTTCTAAGGATAAGTATATTTATAATCGAAAATATAATAGAACAAGTGCATCAACATCTATATTTGACTCCCCATCAGTTTCCTTTCATGTAAATGTCTTTTTCTTGGAGAAAAGTCGATATCATATGAGTATATTATTTACCTTATGCCAAATAACTAGAGTAACGTATTCCTATACCTTAAATATATGTTTTCCATATTTAGATTATATAAATATTTATGGGAATACATGAGAAAGTAAATTACAAGTATAGTAAATATTCCCACAGCGTGATTCGCAACAACAAAAAAAACTTTCACGGAAATTATACAATGGTTTTATTATACACTTTAGAAGCAATTATAGTTCTAGTACACCACATCATTTAACAATAATCAAATGTTATAAATAATTTGAACATTCGATATAACCAAAAATATTCATAAGATATTGAACAATATGGTGAGCAATAATTAATAATTTCATAATTTGAAACCTAATTATTTTAGTGATAAGTTTTGGCAGTTTGGCTAAAGCTTTGTTAAGGATTTTTGTGTTCATACATAGCTTATTCGAGTCCTTCGGTTTTTGTTAATAGGCCAAGTTAACTGTTAGACACTTTTAAACATATTGACAAGTAGAGAAATGACGGAGACGTAATGGCAAACATATATATTTTTTAGTATTTTTAGCTGCTTAGTAAAACAAACAATATAACCCAAGAAACAATATTTTATCATTATTGGAAAGTTGAAAACCTAACTTTTTGCCATACAACTTACATGGGATATATCTCATTACATTAGTCGGCTTTGATTTTGCTGCATTCATAATCAGAAACATATAAAGCCTTATTCAAGACTTTATCTTTTTCTAAAAAATATTAATTGTTTAAGTTATTTTTGTCAAAGGTGGAACAAATGTTTGATATTGGGTATTTGGGTGTACCGGTTTACCCGGCGGTATATTTATTCTTTAAACATCTTTATAATATTTTTTTTAAGACTTTATTGAGTTAGAGATAAATAAACATTTAGTTTAAAATTAAATCTCTAATCTAAAGTCACACCAACTATTATATATTTTTAAAAAAACATGAATTTCCACCAATATTGTTAAAAATAAGTAGGTACAGTAAAAAAATATTCAGTTAACAATACGTGATTTTTTATATATAAATAGAGTTCACATTGGTGTCTTGTAAAAAAATTGTAAGCCCGTGAAATTCGCTGAAGAAATTGTAGATACCCATTGGAACTGGAGGGGTAAAAACGCACCAGATCTCCTGCATACTTCCAAGGAATGTTGTCGGTACCAGGAATCCTAATTGAGAAAGCGTTGTATCGCGCTGCCGTAGAAATTATAATTGTCTTGATGTCTTCGTTTTTGATAATTTCATTTTTAGTCATCTTTTTAGCCAGATAACTACGAATGCTGGACAAAGTTATATCCAGAGTTCGAGTTTTTGATGGTGCCCTTTGTAGATTAATGGACAGTCTGAACAAAAGTACTGCCGTGATTATTTTACCGTTAACTCCTTTCACGTTTATTTTTACAAACTCCCTTACGATGTGGAGCAACGGACAATTGGCAAAAGCATGAACAACCGTATTAAACACCTTGTCCACAGTCTTTACAAGGTGTGTTAAAAACAAGCATCTCGCTGAAATCTGGAGTCGAGCGGTGAATCTTTTCTCGTCCTTAATCTTGGCGATGGAAGAAAAAATTATCTTCCTCCAAGAGACGGGAAGTTTCAGCTTTCTTAAATATATATCACAAATTTCATTTGCTTCCTTTAATGTATTTGTTGCAAAAGACATCTTCAAATGCCATGGTATGGGAGGAAGATGATTCGTAGCTGCTCTTTTTAATGGGTATAAAAATCTTCCACAGTTAAACACGGGCTCTCGTTTGAGGTCGTGAATAGAAATAATTTCCTTAGGCAATGCTTTCCATTCCAGTTCCCCTGGTCCAGCGAGATTTGTAAAGAAAAAGGTTTTTTAAAATTTTGTCGAACTATGTCTACCGTTGAAGAGGCTAAAAAGAGAGGGGTGCCAGTCCAGAGGATCCTTTGTATTGTTTATTTTATTTATAATAACTACCGCTGGAAAGTAAGGAATACAAATTTCGCCTTCAATTATTCATTACAAATCTACCGATCTACCAATATTGATGAGACATAATAGTACTATTTACTTATACCGGATTAAGTTACGGTGAGATGGGTCAAATCTAGGAGCTAAACAAACAAACAACAACTATTTAAATGATAGCGACGGAGGTCAACATAGAAGTGAAGACTTAATTTAACCCAAGTCTTGAAGCTGTATTTAAAAAAATATCAATACCAATAGTTGATCGATTGAGTTTGTTATGTTTCATTGTTTTCTTACTGTTTATTTTGTAGTCTTTATATTTTGATTAATATATAGTTCAATCCCCGAAAAAGAAAATGAATACTTTTTTACCCATATATTTTATATTTTATCATCGTATTATTTTTGTTACTTATAATCAAGTAAATGTCTTAAATAAATATTCTTATAAAAAAACTATATAAATGAGTTAGGCAGTAGATTTTTTAGATTAAATATATTCATTCTGTTGTATATATTGTCTCTATATTATGCCCCCTATGCCTAATCTAGAACTCATTTACATGCAGGATTAGCCACCAAGTAATTCAAATAGTATGCAATGATTTCGCTACCTTTCAAGCACCCTTTGTAATATTCTGACGTCACTCTTAAAAGGCACTCTGAAATCATCTATACTGTCCTCATTTCCTATTCCTGTATATATCTCCCTTTTTCATATGCTGCCGCTATAAAGTAGCCTTCAAGTCATGACCTTCTCACACGTGTCTTTATTTAACATTCGTTCCTGCCGTGAAATCTAATTGGCGACGACTCTGGGATATAGATATTCTAATATATATTTTCTCGTAGGTATCCAATACAACATTTTGAATTATTTTGGGTTTCTATTAGCATGACCGCTCAGGGGAAATAAGTTCTAATCATTATCCCATAAGTATTTCTGAAAGCAGACGTCAAATCTCACTTCCCCTCTTATTCCTTTAGTATATTTTGCCTCGACATATATTGCCATATAAAAGGGTTGTTTTGCAAATCGTTTACTCTCTCAGTTAACCAAATCCTACCACAGCAGTGCCTATACACACACTATGAAGTACTTAATTGCAAAGTAAAAGAGGAAGAAAAAAATCTGCCTCCTAAGGTTATTATGGTCTATGTTTGCAAACAATGGCTTACACACTAAGTAAGTTAATCGATAGTTATATTTTGCCATTCGTAAACAAGCCCTGCTACGACCCATTTTTGTCTTCCTTAATTATGTATAAGCTTCATTATCATGCAGAAGAATATGTTTAAAAGACCTATCTTAGATATTGGAGAGGGGAAACATGCATTTTGTAAAAGGCAAGTGGTGGGTGGATATAAATGATAGTTAACTCCAAAAAAAAAACAATGTCTTTGTTGGGCAGTATCGCTCCATTTTTTGTCCAAGGATTGACAACCAATCGTGGCAGTGCCCTTAATAAATGAAACAATACCCCCCCCCCCCCTATATCTACATCATTGATCCTTAAAAATATAAGTGGGATCAATTAGTAAATGTATATTGGCATACTTAATTGATATGTCTGTATTATTTTGGTACTGGAGTGTTATTTTAACAAGAAACATTATGTATAACCTTTTAAGAATAAGGAATCTATCAAGCTGGTGTACCTCTAACAATGAGTTCTTCTTTTTTACATTATATCGCCGAGAAATATATCAACAAGTCTATTTTCTTAAAATATATGAATGATACAAAAATGTAACATATCGTTAAAGAGGGGTTTCCTTAATGAATATACTCTTGACCAAATATTTGACATATAAATTGGCCAATACGAATTCATTCATTCCTTCTTTTAGACATAGAAATACTATCATGTTAAATATACTTTACAGGTTCATAAATCATTGCACCATTAAGATTTTAGGTCAATAGGGCACTTTCGTATTGTTTTAGTTTTTTTAAATACAAATTTTATTTATTCAGAGAAACTATATATGATAGAATGTATAGATAAACATTGTTGTTCAAAATTTGATCTTTCAAAATAAACTGTATATATAGGTATATAAAGGTATATATATATATATATATATAACTTTATATATATATACTAAATTGGCAATCTTTTAAAACTGAAGTGAGATTCAATGATAGTTCTTGGTTTGTGACGAACTTTCAATAAATGCTTAATATTCAAAGCTTTGGTTATATTACTTTAACTAAATTATGGCTTTGGTCCATGATATTTATTTGGCTAATTGTGTGTTATGCAACTTTTCTCTCGGGATATACAACATATGTACATACATTGGCATATGCATAAACTTGTGCGGGTATCAAAGATACATATTATATTTGTTTACCTTTGTAACTGGATCTTCATTCTTTTTTTCTACATTAAACATATGTGTTTCATCGTATAAAAAGTGGGCCTAAACTTTTTTGTTGTCATTTTATTTATCATTAGTATCCCTTCCAAGCTACATGTACTTAAGATGAATAACACAATGAATTAGTATAGGAATCTGATATATATTCATTATCATGTAAGAAATACTCAGAAATTCTATGTCGGATAATTTTTTATTTCGTAATATAGCACAACTTTATTTTTCAAAATGAAGGCATATATTTTAATTATCCAAGGAATACTAGATACATGGAATATGTTCTGTTTTTATGCTAATACGTAGATAGGGATATCCTAACCAATATGCCATTGGAACCAATTTTGTAAGAATATGTACAATTTTTATTAATTTATTTGCAAAAACTATGCTAGCGACTGTAACAGTAAAATCCATTATACACTAAGAAAAATTAATAAATCGTAGTTGTCAATTTGTGAAACAAAAATAAAAAAATTATGCTCCGAATTAAAGCTTTATTGTAAACAAATGTTTTTTATTACATGTACATTATTAATAATATAAAAAGTATTTTTATGGTACCCAACACCATTTATATACATAAACGTTTCCCTACCTAAGTATGAAATAAAGGAGGAAAGAAGAGAGAGAGTATTCCATGTATCTAGTAGTCCTTGATTTATCCTACAAAAGTTTGAAAACTATAAAAAGGAAATGAGTAAGCTCTGTGGAAGCATGCTGTACTCTCAAGGTTGAGGACACAGGTTCGACTTCCGAGAGGGGAAGATCAATTTTGGTTAACATTGCAAAGACTGACTTTGGCGCCATGATACTTACTGATATCAATACATATATAATTCTATCGAACAAAAGAATGAAAAAAACCTATATATATATATATATATATAGTCACGTAAGATAGTAACACAGCAATTCTTTTTATTATCGATTGTGGTTTCCATTAGTACTTTCAACTATTCACAAACCAATGACAGCAAAAGGTCTTTCCTCTTTCACTCATATCTTTGTTCTACCCGCCACTCAATTCCTTTTCTCTTTCTCTCTGAATATAAATATAAAATGAGATATTGACAGCCTTCATTAATTTATTGTTGTTTTTGTTGTTTTATAGGTCATGCAAAAATCCTGTCGTGTGGCCTTCATGTACGGAGAACTCACGGACCCAGACACCATCGAACTCATCGATCAAAGCCTGGAGTCCCACCAGCAGAATCAATTGAAATTCTCCTCTACAAAAAAGACAGTAAAACAAAATATTAATACTATAGCTTATAAACATATATACAGAGAGATATTTCGACCTAACATGGTAAATCATCGATTTGAAATATCTGTTGACATATTTAAAAATTATATTAATCAAAATATGGAACAGGCAAAATAGTATATAAAGATTTTTTAAAAAATAACAGATTTTTTTTTTTTATATATAATTGCAATTGGATATAAATAATATTTTTTTACACATGAAATTTGACGTAACCAAAATATTATAACTTAGTAAAGCCTTGACTGAGTCAATTTCAGATTAATTAATTACATTTAAAGTACCTTATCACTTATATCTAAATATAAGGTGGGATCAATTAGTAAATGTATATTGGCATACTTAATTGATATGTCTGTATTATTTTGGTACTGGAGTGATATTTAACAAGAAACATTATGTATAACCTTTAAGAATAAGGAATCTATCAAGTTGGTGTTCCTCTAACAATGAGTCTTCTTTTTTACATTATATCGCCGAGAAATATATCAACAAGTCTCTTTTCTTAAAATATATGAATGATACAAAAATGTAACATATCGTTAAAGAGGGGTTCCTTAATGAATATCACTCTTGACCAAATATTTGACATATAAATTGGCCAAATACGAATTCATTCATTCCTTCTTTTAGACATAGAAATACTATCATGTTAAATATACTTTACAGGTTCATAAATCATTTGCACCATTCTAATCTAAGAATCGATGATTTATAATAGGTGATCATAAAATGATCTATTTGTAGTTTTCCAGAGCATTAAAAACTAGTAAAAATCTAATAACTAATTGTAACATAACTCCAACTCATAACTTTTGAATTCATACAATAAAATGATTGTTTAAAAAGTGTGAACTAAAACAATATATATATATATATATATATATATATATAATAGTTATAATAATAATAATTAATATTATTTTTACATATTGTTTAACTTCAAACTCTGCATCTAATGGGTATTTTTTTATAAGAATGAAATAGAATATGTACAAAATTGGCTTTACAATGTCATTTGCTTGTTTTTAATTTGTAACACATATATTTAAACATTTTATTCTATTATTATATTGTTGAAGAAGCGCATCATTTTATTGATATCTTTTTCTTAGTGCTTACATTACTTACACTTGTTAATTAGGGTATATTGAAGAACAAATTACATCCAAATAGCCAAGAGAGCTGACAGTTGGCTTGCCAATGATTCCAATGACGTCAGACCGGCAAGCTTGAAGAATAACATAAAAAATGTTATACTTTCCACTTACGTCATCAAAAAAATATATATGTTACAATACACTTTTGAAAACATGGAAACGTTTCAGTATTCTAGAAAAATCTGAAATAAACATACATGGTTTTGTATATACTTTGTTGATACTACATATATAAATACGCTTAAATCATAGAACCTTATAACTAAGTGTAAGAATCTCTCTGCTTGGTGTGTTATTTTAAAGAAATATAAGAATATCTAATGTCATTTTTTTCTCTTTGCAGAAACTCCTTGTTGGTTGATATTCCAGGTTTCCCCGGTCAAAAATGAGCGGGACGTTGTTGTACTGTTCCTATGTACCTTTCGTGATATTACTGCACTTAAGCAACCCATTGAGGAAGAGAATAAGGGTATTGATCCACTCAATAGTAATTAAAATCTAAGCTTATATTTGTAAAAATCCATGAGTCAATAAGAGCAGACAAACTAACTTCTGTCCCCTTCCAAAAAAAAAAAACCATCCACATATACAAATGTAATTTTGGAAGGGGCACTCATTGAATCAAAATCACTGCATGATACAGCTTTGCTTCTTTATCTTCCAATTGACTTATTAGGACATCTTCACACTTAACCCTTTCCCCGCTATCATATTTAAATATATTGTAAAACGATAAAGGAATCATGTATATTTGAGGACTACATTATACTAATATTATAATTAATGATATGCCTATATTCTTTAAATTTGCATGCCTAACGATACTAGCAATTTTTACACATATGTCTAGACATATTTATCTGTAGGGGTAGACTGCAAAATAAGTAAAAACTTTTTTCCTGAGAATTGCACTGATACTGATTTGAAAAAAGCTAACCAAAAACTACAAATACCAGTGTTAGATTTTATTAACGAATATTTTGAAGTACTTTATTGGTTTTAATCGGAAAAAAAATATTGTCAAAAGTTATGCCTATCCTTAAAATAACCAAGGCTTTAGACTTTGTGACGTTACACTCTAGGTCCTTTTTAATAATAATCATCCTTTAAAGGACAGTTGACATATAAATATATAACATATACAAAATATAAAACCTATTTGTTACACTCAAATGACTGTTACAAAATATGATGCTATTGCAGGAAATAACGCTTTTTAATCTCGGCTTAAAAGTTTGTTTGGTTTAGCTTTAAAAACCGAAAATCAACCTATCCTTTGTTCATCGTTTGTCAACTTGACCATAACAAGTATGAATCAATTGATCGGTAGGAAAAACAAAAACTAATAGTTTTATTAATAACTAATTTAAAATATTTGTGTGTTTTCAGCGGGAAAAGGGTTAAAAGAATGGGCATTATTTATACGCCTAACCCATGTTTTTGTCCTTTTAGGGGGCCTTAGCAAGTTTGCAAAGTTGGCCCGCTCTGTCACTCGTTCTCGTTCGGCTCTTGCATCTCAAATCACGCAGCAGGTTGCCAAAGACCCTTCACGGCAGTCGAACTTGACGCAAATCATGAGCCTGGGTGCTGACATCATGCCCCAGTACCGCCAGGAGGCCCCCAAGACCCCCCCGCACATCCTCCTCCACTACTGCGCCTTCAAAGCAATATGGGACTGGATAATTCTCTTTCTCACATTCTACACGGCCATCATGGTCCCATATAACGTGGCCCTCAAAAATAAAACCTCGGAGGATGTCTCACTCCTCGTTGTGGACTCCATCGTTGACGTCATTTTTTTCATAGACATCGTTCTCAACTTTCACACTACCTACGTGGGAGCGGGGGGAGAGGTCGTCTCGGATCCAAAGGTCATTCGCCTCAACTATCTCAAGTCCTGGTTCATCATAGACCTGCTCTCCTGCCTACCCTATGACGTTTTCAATGCCTTTGATCACGATGAGGATGTAAGTGTCTTTCAGCCATTCATATATTTTCCCCTCTAAAAGGAATACTAGCATGAATGCCTAATATTCAAGTAAAATAGTTATTGATATTAAAACTTGGTAATTTTTAGTATTCCACTCTAATTATGATATATGTACATATATCAATGACATGAATCAAGACACACTACAAAAGAATGAATATTCTTGCTGTTGCTGTAAAATACCGTTTGCATAACAATTACGACTTTTCATTTCGAATACTAATAATTTGAGCATCAAAAGAATATATTTTACTTGAAATATTCTAACTCAATATATATTTAATATATATATATGCATCAAAATTATATATATATATATATATATATATATATATATATACTGTCTCAACCCATATTGACAGTATCTTATCTAGAATAACATTTTTAATAACTGGTATCTTGGAGCTCACGTTAATGTTGATTACAATTTCGTAGACGGGAGTTTTGAGAAGGACATTGTTGTTTTGTCTGACGTCATTTTTAAAAGTTCCTAAATTGATTTTAGTATAGAGTCAAGAGAGCAGGGCAGCATGACGGCAAAAATTCACGATTAATGAAGAATGGAGGTTGTTCACTTTAAGAAAT
The DNA here is from genome assembly GCA_013387185.1 of Caligus rogercresseyi. Lineage (NCBI taxonomy): Eukaryota > Metazoa > Arthropoda > Copepoda > Siphonostomatoida > Caligidae > Caligus > Caligus rogercresseyi. Next base: position 24,198,479 of record CP045891.1, read on the forward strand.
ATCGAGTTGTGCTGGCTTTAAAAGGTTAGTTGTAATTTTGATGATTGATCCATGATGCTCCATAGATGGACATGGACTTAAGGTCAGCTTGATGAGAGAGTTCTCTTTTGATATTGAAAACTGTTATGGAAATACATTTTTAGTATTAAGCACATGGTCGGTCTGGAAATGGCAGTCAATACTTTTTTGATATTGTAAGCTCAAAGATGAACTCTATACATTGTCATATTGCTCTAATTCTCATCAATTACATAAATTGACAGATTCAATTATGTCATTTGTTCTCAAAGGCCTCATACTGATATCCTCTGCAACATTTTTTATATCCCATTTAATGATGAAGTAAAGCAAGAGCTAATGGTGACAAAAAAACTGTACACTTCAGGCTCCTCAATTGAAATCCGTTGTGCTCTTTGAAAGCTTTAATCGTTATGTGATTTGTTTGGCCATATCAATCGTAGTAGCTATGCCAAGTTTTGACGGAAAATCTTTCCGCAGGTAGAAGTCGGCTTTAATTTACAAATGCAAAAATTTTAAATGCTCATATTTGCAATACACTTTGCTTTAATCTAAGCCCATTGCGGCCTGCTTTTCAAGATGACAAGTCACATAGATAAATAAAAACGGTCATAGAATGTTTCACAAGCACCTTACATTCTCAAGAAGGAAAAGATACTTTTTTTTGTTCCTTTCATTATTTCTTTAAAGAAGAAGAAAAAAAATACATAACTTATTTTATTTTTGCTCAAAGGAAAAGTATGTACTCAAAAGTCAAGGAAAAAACTTACGTCAGAGCTTTTTATTTTTATTATCTGTACAGAGAGCAATAACTTAAAGACTTATTTCACCAAGGGAAACCATGAAAGCCAACAGAATCTTCTATTTCCTCAATTTTTACACACTTTTTATTCATCCATATTTTTCTTGGTCAACTACCTTAATTTTATTTTTAAAATTATATAACAAGGTACAGCTAAAAAACAAAAAAACAGACATTCATTTAAAAAAACTTAATATCCCAAATAACATTTTGTAGAAATCTTATTTCTTGCGACTTTTAACATCTATTCTTTTCTTTTTATGAACTAACGATATTTCTTGAATTTTTGTATAAAATAATATAATTCATATTAAGTTTGTATATCCACCTCTAAAAAGAAGTTCTTTTAACTAATTTTTTGGCATGTGTTTACATCTATTAAGATATTAAAAATATCATTTCGCGTTAATCTACAAATATATTGAACTATTGAAACTATTTAATTATATGACTTTCTACATATTTGAATATTGAATTCATGTTGAGAATTGTAAATCTAACATACAATTAATACCCTAAGTAGAAACATAATTAAAATGGTATAGTTCAATTTTATCGTATCTTTTTTACTCAAAGTTGTTATAGTAGGAAAAGCTATTTAATATTATTCAGTATTTCTTATTGATTTTCTCCAACATAGTCTAATAACAATTTGTTTTAACAACTAAATTTATCTCTCCCTTAGAATGATTGGGATCCTTAATTATGATTATATCATTATCTATATTGTGGACCTGTTATCTTATTTTTTGTCTATTTTCCCGCATTACATTCGTATCACATAGGATAAAACTTTTTAATTATTTATAAACTGAAGGATATTTCCAAGTAATTTAAATAAACAAGTTTATAATTAACAAGTAGATAAATAAGCAAGTTTATAATTAACAAGTAGATAAATAAACAAGTTTGTACTTAACAAATAGATAAATAAACAATATCAAAATCTAAATATTATTTCTTATAGCTAAGGTGTTTTTTAACAGACCTGGCCAAAAAGAAAATCTTTTTACTGGCGGACTAATTTTTTATACCATGTAATCTTCTTATAATATTTAATTTAGAATCTTTAATGATACATATAGACTAAAAATAAAAGAAGCAACGTTAATATATATATATATATATATATATACACATTAGACTTGTTCAAATTTAATTTTAATTTTTAATTTTTTATAAAATGTAATCTTCTTTTAATATTTAATTTAGAATCTTTAATGATACATATGGACTAAAATAAGAAGAAGCAACGTTAATATACATATATATATGAAAAATATTAGTTTTATATTGATTGACCTATTTTTTCGACTCGTTAACATATTTAACTTATTCTCAGAGAAAAATGTGGTATAATACCTACCTCAGAGCCCAGAAGGAATGACTGGACATCCAAAATATAAAATTATGACAATAGTTTTAATGTTTAACCAAAAAATGACCATCTCCTCTCGGGATTCGAACCTGCGCCCCCAACATTGGAGTTAAACATGCCTTAACGCACACGGCTATCGCACTTCCTTTTTAATTTTTTGCCTATATGGTTCGACCGAATTGCATCAGACTGGATATAAATAAGCAGTATAACGTATAAATAGTCCATCCAATCTAGAATACATTTAATTTATTAATTTTGGTAAAATGAAAATAAGTAAATAGAAAAATGAGAAAAAATCACGCTTGATTTGTGGAATTATTTACATCACTCTTTCCTCCAAGGTGTTTTAATTCCAACCACCAAGATTATACCACCCATAGAATAGATCTTAAAAAAATATTGAAACTCCTTCTAATTAACACTTTTTTATCATAAATTTTATTTGTTTTTTATATACTATATTTATTAAGTTCATACATACAAGTTTATTGTTTATTTATTTCAATTCTGATTAGGCAAAATGTACATACATAAAAAATCGCATAAATAGGCTTTTTAGTCCAAATCCATACTTTGTCATACTAATTGAATGCTTAAAATTACGTATTAAAAGTTGTTTCTTTTATACCTTGCCATGTAGATTTTTTGATATATACTTTAAATAAATCATGAGATCTAGTATATCCAAAATAAAAATCTTTACTGCCGTTCTTTTAATGGCCAAGAGAGCACCGAGAGGCATACATTTTTAGTCGACTATGTCTTGTATAATTAATAATTTCCTTTGTACGTGACATACACGTTGTAGGACAATTTAATAGAAATTTAGACTGGCTTACACGCAAAGCTTAAAAAAGAATAAAGAAAACTATCAAATAAAAGACGGTGGTAAGAATAATTTTGAAATATATTAATTAATAATGAATGATCAACTGATTCTTGATGTTTCTAAGAGAGAGAGAGAAGAACGTCAAGTAGTTACATCATCATAGTATGAAGGATAATTGAAGCATTATTAAATTAACTGTATATTAATGCCTTCAGAATATTTGAGGAGTAATTTACATACAACCAATTGGTACCTAACTAAAACAATATAGAACGTTTCTGTTCACATATGTTTATATATATATATATATAATATTATAATAACTAAAGGCCTATATACACTCAGAGAGTGCAAACCTCCGCCGTCACGGGGTCCTTATGAGCCTTCCGAGGCGGATTTTTCACGACTGGGGCGGCGTAGAGGGACGGGGAAGGGTTCCCCTCGACGGAAATTCCGAGAGGAAGACGCTCCTGGCATCCGATTTCACAGCACAGCGACATCTATTGGCAGAGTAGGCCAAAAATAATCACTTCTTCCTTTTGGCATTTCCAACAACTTTACAAAGTTTCATCTGAATCCGTTTCGTACTTTTTGAGTTATCCTGCTGACAAACAAACAAAAAACAAACCAACCAACCAACGCCAGTGAAAACAATACCTCCTTCGGCGGAGGTAATAAATACTTAAATCGCTTATAATTAAAATCGAATCTATATAAGTAAACTAGATAGGCTGTTTCGTTGTATTTCTGTTGTGGAAATAAGAACGGTTTAATATAACATTTAATTTGACACTTAATTATGGAACTTTAAAGGATAAGTGTATCTTATTAACACCCATCTTTTGATTTATTGCTCACTCGAACATACTTCGAAAGTCGAGGGTTTTCAAAATAAAAAGTAATATACACGAATAGTGTTTTGCTAGGTTGGTTCCATGAAATTTCATTGTATTAGGAATACAGAATCGTCAAATATTATTTGCTTAAAACTTTGGTTACTTTTTTATTTAGGTGAATTTACTTCATCCAATTTTACTTATGACGAGCACATAATGTATTTAAAATACATACATAAGAAAATGAAGGACCCCCTTGCACAAAATTAGTATAAACAATTAGACTTATTTTAACTAGAATGTTTAATAATGTATTTTTTAACGCATTAGCATCTTTTTATATACCTTATACTTTGTTTATTGTATATATTCTATGAACTGTGAAATAAAGAAAAAACAATTAGACTTGGAGCTGACGTCAATTGACTAAAAGTAGTTAGAGTTTTATGTGCAAGTAACTTGTGGTAAAAATATATATTTCATATTCTTATATTGTTGTTTACAAACTGCACGACAGTAGTAAATTACCGCCCTACAATGGTCGAGGAAATTTTTTGCATTCCTGTTTTTCATGCAACTTCTATTGATTACAGCCATCGATTCTCACCAGATTTTTTGAAAATTCGATAAAAGATTAATAAAATAATGATATAAAAATAGCCAATATTCATATTTCAATTTAGATAGTACTAAAATAAGCTGAACCTCAATTTACGTCCATTAAAGTCATTCGCCTTTCTAGGTAATTCAAAAATCCTGCATTTTTTGTGTTAATTATATACAAATGTATCAAAATGAAATATAAATTATTTCGGTGAATCACGTATCCTTACAAATCAAGTCAGATTCTACTAGAATACTAAAGCAGTTTATGTATCCATTAGAAATCAAACACAGTACATACATCTGTAGATAGTTATGATACTAACATTGACCTCTCAAAGATGCTTCAAAACTATTTACTGGAAGATCCATTTTGGAGTCCTTTTTAGGAGGAATGAACTTTAATGAAATGTCAATAATGTTATCGTCTGAAGATGGGTCTGGTTTGTAATTTGCACCTCTAATATGTCAAACGAAATCGTGAGATATCGAGGCAAGGTCTATTTTAGAATATATTTTCCGCCAACACTCCATGAAGTAGCAGTTTTCCCACTGAAAATATTAGAAGCGTCTACTAATCTCTGTATGTTCATGACTTGCTTCAAGATGACATACTTTGGATATTTATTCTTGGACTTTATCTATATCTGAGGTCCACAAAAGAGAAGAGGAATAGTTAAGCTTTTTTAATCTTAAGGATAGACTTACAAAAGTAAATGGCTTGAAGTTTGGTCCATAGGTATTAATGATTGTGAGAGTACATTCTGAAGTATTCAAAACAGTCTTATGCAAAGCCCCGTCTTGGGTAAACACTTTTATAAAGACAGGTCTAGAGAGGTGTTTTGTGAATAAAGTCATTACTGTAAAGTAGTGAAATGGAGAGGGGAAGACAGACAGTGATACTCAAAGTGCATGACGAAGAGACCCCCGTTCTTGTTTTCCTGCAGACACAAGGTGCCTGCTTTCAGGGACATTAAGTGCTTAATGATGATATATCTAGCAAGCCTCCTGTCCTTGTCTCCTCCAACCCCACATTAATTGACATATCGCGACTTTATACTCGTGAAAAAAATAAGACATCCTATGCCTAGCTGTATAGTTCAGCATTATTTTTAGTCCACAATATTTATTATGTTTAAAGTTATTGTCCGAAATAAAGGTCCTCTATGTTATAGATATGTGAAAATAATATAAAACTTAAGCCCATGAATGTTTGAAAAAAAAGACATTTATAATCATTGTTTTGATGACTTTTTCAACAAATATTGATATTTCTAAAGGTCCTTATAAATATGTATAGCATGAAAGTAAAATACAAAAAATATATTAAAAAAACATTATTGTTGAAAATTAACTCTACCTAATAAGACCAAAACTAAGCTAAATAACAATAGTATTTATATAAAAATGCATTATAGCGGGTAATGAAAACAGATAACTTGATTATCTTCCAGAGCAGGGTGAGGGTACGGTTCGGGGGTCTAAGTTGTCATTATTTGAGTGCTTATATATTTCAAAAAATGTCTATAGATATCATTTTTGTCTCTACAAAAATACGATTTCACAACTATTAATATCAATTTTTCATTCCAGGGCATTGGAAGTTTGTTTAGCGCCCTCAAAGTGGTGCGCCTTCTCCGTTTGGGACGAGTTGTCAGAAAACTTGATCGCTACCTCGAATACGGCGCAGCTATGTTGGTTCTACTCCTTTGTTTTTACATGCTCGTTGCCCATTGGCTGGCTTGCATTTGGTAAGTCATCATTCAAAGATATCTCAAATTTACATAAAGATTTATATCTTTTTTTTTCAACATCAAAAGCGTAGAACTTCGTCTACACGTATCATTAACTCTGTGTTAAGTTTAAAAGATAGATAGGAGAAGCACTCAAATAAGTAAAAACCCGTAATATATGTCAACCATTTTTTCAGGCAAATCCTCTCAGAATTATATGTATGTTATTTGAGTATTCTTCTGTGCACATATTATATACATACAGTCTTATAAAAGGAATTTTCCTTACAAATAAGGGCTTAAGGGAAATTTTTGATTTGAAAAATAAATATATATTTTGATCTCTCTCCATTTGCGGCATTACTTTACTTAATGGATAAAATTACTTTTTTTGCAATGCTGAATATTACATATAATGCTTCAATTGGAAAGTAAGGCGTTGAAAGCCAGTATGTGTTTGTTGGATATGTTTCCATAATAATGATAGGCTATTCAATAATCATTATTTTGATCAAAACTACAAATTATTCTTCAAAATTTGCAATTCAATACATTTATATATATAATATATACATAGCTCTCTTACAACATACGTATCTACAAATGTAGTCGGTTACTAAATAAACTTGAAATTAAATTAAAAGAATGGTTTTGTTTGTCATACTCGTTTTGTATTAAAAAAAATTCATCAAATCTCATTTCCACTACTATATCATAATAAAAACTCAATTTTCATTGGCGCTGCACTAAATGGTCCATGCGGCAGGCATTCCGGGGGCCCAAAGTTAAAAATATTTTTCCTGTCGATTTATTAAGCCTTGGAGAACCAGAAAATCATCTATATGAATGTTTTTAAAGAAAAGTGTAAAATTTGTTAACAAGTCTAATGTATATATATATATATATGCGGAACAATAATGATATACTTTTGAATGGATATTGTTGCAAAGGGCAATTGTTATATTAGATGGGATGGGCACTCATTGCCTTCCATTAGTCAATGGACCGAAAAAAATCCTGGGTAAATAAAAGATGGTATACCGGGTGGAACGCAGAAATTGTTACACTTTGTAGTTTTAACTTTAGCTTCTTATATTCAACAAATATTCATAATTTAAGAAAAAAGCTTTAACATATAATTTTATGGCATATATATTACATCAATCATAGATGTAACCACCGTCAGCGATCAAAATGGCCTCAACACGCCTCCTGACAGGTCTTAATAATGTACTCCTTGGACATGGAGGTCCAGTACTCATTAACGAAGGCTTTCATGGCCTCAACATTTGCGTGGTGGAGTGTACATGCCTTGGACTGAACGTGCGGCCGGAAAGCGTAATCCAGCGGGTTGGCGTCTGGGCTGTAGGGCGGCACATGTCCTGAGGCCAGAACTCCACATGCTTCTTCAGCCAATTCTGGGTAGTTAAGGCTGTGTGTACGGGTGCCTATCTGCTGGAAGACCACATTGCCATCAGGGAAATTCTCCCTCACCCATGGAAGGAATTTTGTCTTCAGCACCTTGAGTAGTCAGCTGCCTTGAGCCTGAATCCTGTCGGGAACCATTGAGTGGTGCAGCGATGCCATCGAGGCCACAAATCCCAAGGACATTGCACTTGCAGGGTACTTTGTGGTGGTCAGGGTCCGAGCAGACTATCAATTTCCCCAAAGCTGAGATAGTGGTTCCTTACTGGATCAACAGTCCAAGGTTTTTCATTGGAGAAGATGATGACGCGGCCAGCTGTTGCACTCTTCAGGTTGTTGAGGAGAGCTTGACAACGTTGGAAATGGACAGCTTTTATTTTCTCAGTGAGAAGTGGCCTCTCCACCCTCACCAAACTCTTCCCCCCAAGCATTTTGACCGACCTCACAATCGTTGTGTGCGAGATCCCCATGTCCTATGCATGAGCCCTCATTGATTTCAGTGGTTCCGCCTCAATGCCTTCTTGATGACCTGTAGGTCCACTTTGGCCTTGCTACTGTTGGACCCCTTGCCCAGATGTCTCACCTACCAATACTACCACTTCCACATTTCCTCTCGAGGTTGTCCTTCTTACCAATGCGGTACACGGACATTCTGGCTACGCCTAACAGCTTCGAAATCTCTGTGGGTGTCTTCCCAGCATCAAGAAGCGCGCAGACTTTTACACGGGTGTCTCGTTCTGAAGCCATTTTCTCGTGAACTGATTGAGTGATCAACTTGAAATTTTCACCAGGCACGCTTTTTTGTTGTTGCTTTTTGCTAATACCTTGGACTATTTAAAAATCTGTCTCCAAAACCTTTAATTTAGAGATTAAAGAGTGTAACAATTTCTGCGTTCCACCCGGTATATTTCATACAAAAGGCATGATTTATTTTATGATCCAAATACCTTTGGGCATCCATATCACTTTGTGGGCATTTATTCTCATGTCTCTTTCTTTGACGAAGCACAATATCTAATAGAAAGCAGCTTCTGAGAGAATGGGCCGTAAGATAATATCAGAGAAGGTTTGGCTAAATTAAAATACAAGGTTTGTCACACGACGATAAGAGATATTAAGATTCTCATTAAATGCAAAGATTGGCTTCCAGATTAAAAGTTATATTGATGGTAAATTGCGACTATTAATTTGAAAACAAATATCTTTTAGGTATATAATCCTTAAGTTTTTGGATTTAAATCTTTATATAAATTAAAATATTTATAATTCCGTCATAAAAAAGGAAGAAATCTTCAAATGGTTTGCTAGATGGTTGAGATATTTCAAAATTGCTTTAAGAATCTTTTTTATTATGTAATCAAAAGATTGTACGGTTTTATAAAGCAGCAAATCAGTATGAAGTAACTTCTAAAAATAAATCAAAATGTACATTGAAAAAAGCAAATGCTCGTTTTATTTTATACATATACACAATTAGAAAAAAGCATATTTTATCATAAAACCCTCCAAATTATTGAAACTAACAATAACCATTTATTTAAGTTTATTCGTTACTATTAAGTTTTAAAATCCTCTTGTCATATCGTTTCGCTAGTGTTTTGATTTAAATGACAGCATAAAACTAAAAATAGATAACTTTTTTTGCTCTTTTTTTGCCTATATGGTTCGATAGAATTACGTCCGACAGGATATAAATAAGCATACTAGCATTCAAATTAGTCACACGAACCTAGGATCTTATCAATGAGGTAGACCAAAAATGACTATCCCCTCTCGGGAGCATTCGAACCTGCGCCCCCAACATTGAAAATTGAACACACCTAATGCACACGGCTATCGCACTCCCTAAGATAACTTTAGTTAAAACTTCATCGACACCCTTTTACACCCATGAGTTCCTTAACCGTCATATTCATAAATTCTATGCAGCAAAAACAAGTAAATATTTTTTTGTCTTATCATTCCTTCATTATTGTTATATTTGAAAAAATGTTGAATCATGTAGGATGCATGCGTATGATACATATATAAATAATGCAATGCCTAATATTTTTTGTCCTTAATTTTTTCCTAGAGCTTCTCGTAATATATATTTCCATTATAAGAAAGACATTTATGGTAAAGTAATAAGTCCAAAGATGACTATTTGATTTTTTTATTTGTAGCTGAAAATGTGGAAACAAGCCCTTATAATAAACATACATATTTTTTTGGTTCGATAGAGTTGCATTCGACTGGATATAAATAAGCATACTAGCATTAAAATTAGTCACTCGAACCTAAGATCTTATCAATGACGTAGACCAAAAATGACCATCCCCTCTCGGGAGTATTTGAACCTGCGCCCACGACATGGAGAGTTGAACACGCCTTAACGCACACGGCTATCGCGCTCCCCAAATATTTTCATGCTTTAACGAGTATAATTACGTTGTTTAACTTAATTAATGCGTTTTATATATTAATTAAGGCCTATTCTACATACCTTTTTTTCTCAAAATCAACCCAAACATATTTTAGAAGTGAAGTAAATGTATCATTGCTTATCACTTTGTCTAATCAAGATAGCGTGAGTAATCTAAATGTCGTGTGTTGTGGAGGTATTGTATTATACTTTTAGATCCTTCCCTTAAACGAACATATAAGTACAAAATAATTTGAATATTTTTTTTTATTTGTATCAACCTAAATTTTTTCTTAGGTCATCAGATTCATATTAGTTTTAGTATTTCAGAAAAGCTTATAAAATCACCTTTCATGTAAAGAGCTTCCATAATGAATCAGCTGATTGATATTTAATATCTGAAGGCTGTTTCTTTTTCAAGCTATCTTAATCGACAGCCAAACCATTTTCAATTGTCGACTCCTTTTAACCCGCTATAGTTTTTGTTCCATAGGATTGGCAAAACATTGTTCTATATATTTAAGAACTATTGTATTATACACATCATGGCAAAAGGATGGTAGAGTACTGAGTTATATAAGAAATTTGTATTACCATGAAGTTCTATGTAGGGGAGAAATTCTCTAGTCTCCTAGTTTATATTACGTTTCTTCTTTTTTTAAGTCGTATCACTTTTTCCCTAAGTTTAATTAAAGAAGGCCACGGCTTCATCAAGTGTACTAAAAATGTCGATCAAACATCAGGACCATGTATTTTAAAACACCATAGAATTTAAAAGAATGCCTCTAAGTACAATTTAGAAACTTCAAAATACTCTCGGTCTGATTGTGTTAGTCAGATCAAAAGGACAAATAGGATTAAGACATATAATTCGTATGTTTATTGTAAAATGAACTTACTTCTTTATGGCTACCATTTTTTTACTATCAATAAAATGAAAATAAGAATAAAATCATTCATGAAGATATAAATTTACTTTCCTAGATCTTAAGCAATTATATAATAAAAATATTTTCCTTGTAAAATTATTCAATAAATTTGAAAAAGAGTAGTATTCTTAAAATTACTTAACTTATATTAAATGATGAAACCATATTGCTTAGTAAATATTCAGTAATGTCTTATTATACTTCATAATAAGCTCTATGACAATAATAAGTAGTATTTTTATTTTATTATCTTATATGTTACATTTAGCATTAGAAAAGTTAATACTTATGGTAATATACAGCAATCAGAGGGTCTTCAAATATAATTTTTGTTTTGAAATCTAAAAGTACCTGAGTTACATGGTAAAAATTTACTGCTACAATAAGAAACATATATTATTGTTTCTTATATTGGTTTTCAAAGAAAATATATTAAATAATTGTCAAAATTTAAATGGAAATCAATGCATGAAGGGTTGTCCTCCCGAAAGGTGAAGGCAAATGCTCGTCAACCTCATTGAAAAGATCCTAGGTTGATAGATATTAACGCTGTAAGGCTTAATATGTATCCATACCGATACTGCATTTCAATTGAACTCAATTGAAAAAAAACATATAAGATTGACAAGAACAAGAAGTTTGACATATTGAAAGAATAATTATTTTTTTTAAAATAGACTTTTCACACACATCAAATACACTAATAGGATATTAGTTGTAAGTGTCCAGCGCTGCTCGGGCTAAACTAATGAATAGGATTGGAAATCTGGATCTTAGCCTTGGTGCTTACAAATTGTATGACTGTTTTTGGCCGTGAAAAAGAGAGAGGGGTAAAGAGAGGGATAGAAGGAAAGAGAGAGAGAAGTTTCTCTTTCACTTTGTCTTTCTCCCTCTCTTTCCTCCTCTTTCTTTCTCTCTTTCCTTCTATCTCTCTTTACCCCTCTCTCTTTTTCAAAGCCAAAAATAGTCATAGAATATCTAAGCACCAAGGCTAAGCTGCGGATTTCAATTCTTACTAATGAAATATACTTAATATTTTTTCTTTTTCTTTTATTCAATGAAGAAAAAAACCATTAAAAATTATGCGCATTAAACGCTGATTGTTACCTACATACCAACATACAGCGAGAAAATCATGGAAAAAAAAATGTAATAAATATTATTTTTCTCAAATTTTTTTTCCCGTTTTTGGACCAATGTGGCCATAAAAGGCCACTTTTTTGCTTAAAATTACCAGTGATTACAAATACATTTTCATGACATATTTCAACTCGATTTGTCTAGTGGTTTGGTCGTGATGCTCAGTCAAATTAACATACACACGTTTCTCTTTTATATAGATGTATTTAATACATTACATCAATAAATATTTTCAGTCACGTCTTCAAAATCGTCCAAATCATGGAAATTCTGCAATTCTTTATTGATATTTGCAAACTCAATTGTTCTAATATAATATATTTTTGTTTGATCATTGTTTCTTTGCCATTCCTTCTTGACACACCTTTAACATTATTTGAATAACTTTTCCTTTTGTGGAATAAACTCATGATAAGAACTATGAAATTCTACTTTTGCAGGTTTTCAATCGGAAACTCCGATTTGATGAATGGGATCGAATATGGTTGGCTGTACACACTCGCAAATATCACAAAGCAGCCTTATACGCAAAATGTAAAATATAGTATGGATAACTTGACGATTGATGACATAGAACTTGGAGATGGGCCTTCAAGGAAAACTATATACGTGACTGCTCTCTACTACACCATGACTTGCATGACCTCAGTCGGGTTCGGAAATATTGCAGCAGAAACGGACAATGAAAAGATATTCTCCATTTGCATGATGATCGTAGCAGGTAAGACGGCATCATTACCACATTGCGGAAGACTTAAAACCTAAACATGGCAAATAATACTCCCAAGAATAAGGAATCACCTAAAAAGAATAACACAATACAGAACAATAGCGTGATATCTGTTACTATTATATAAAGACAAATAAATTAAAATTAATTTATAACTTCAAATGTACAATTTTACATTTACAAATTTCGATTTGCTACAGTTGCCCCCGGATGATTTTATGAATATTATTGAAGACTTTTTTTACAAATGTCATTCATTTGTAAGTGTATAAGTTAATTTGTTATTGATGTGATTGAATGTTTACATGAAATATAGTTGTACTTGGTACAAAAAGACACAATACAGAACAATAACGTGCTATCTGTTATTATTTTATAAAGACATATTAATTTGTTAAAAACAGTTCTAAATTTTTCATCAAGAAAGTCAATTAAAAGAAATGAGAATGTACATATGACTAGTTCTGTAATAAGGCATAGATCCTTAAAAAGCTCATCTTTTTAGCATGTAGTGATACGTTCCAGCAAACAGAAATAGCAAATCTACCCTAATAATGATCCCTATGATACAAAAATAATTGCTTTGAGGAATCATCTTTGTAACATAATTGGTTGCTCGAGGAAAAAGCAATGAATTGTATAGTTTTGAATAAAAGGCATTCTCGATTCATAGGAAATAAACAAACCAAATGCCAAAGATATAAACCAACATCTAGACATATTAGTCAAGATTACTTTCTCTCTTATCTTTTCTTAAAACTATGAATATAACTTAATTTAAACATTAAGCTTTATAAAATTGTCAACAGATTTAAAAATGATTTTTTTCACATAGGTTGAATATTCGGTAAATAACGAAGAGTTTTAGTATTTCTAAATTATCAACTTATTATTCACCTTTCAGCTCTTCTCTATGCCACCATTTTTGGTCATGTCACCACGATAATTCAGCAAATGACCTCTGCCACTGCCAAATACCATGACATCCTAAACAGCGTCCGGGAGTTCATGAAGCTCCATGAGGTCCCCAAGGCCCTCTCTGAGCGCGTCATGGACTACGTCGTCTCCACTTGGGCCATGACCAAGGGCATCGACCAGGACAAGGTCCTCAACTACTGCCCCAAGGACATGAAGGCAGACATTTGTGTTCATTTAAATCGCAAGGTATTTAATGAGCACCCAGCCTTTCGACTCGCGAGTGATGGGTGCTTGAGAGCACTAGCTATGCATTTCAGTATGACACACTCCGCTCCGGGAGATTTGCTCTATCACACCGGAGAGAGCATAGACAATCTTTGTTTCATCGTATCAGGATCCCTGGAAGTCATTCAGGATGATGAAGTCGTTGCGATACTCGGTAAGAAACCAATTAAATGATAGTCCGAATTCACTCAGTTTTTTTCAGAATTAAAATCGATGAATAAACAAAAAATATATAGAACTTTTGCCATTGGTAAGGTCTTTATTTAGCTTGCATATTTATACACATACACCAAATATTGATTAGGAAAGCTGTGTTATAAACATAACATTAATAAACATTTAAGCCATATAGTCTTTCCCCCCTCATCATATCTTAAGCACAATGAATATATACTCAGAATTAAGAATATCTATGTGCATAATTACCTCCCCCGAAGGAGGTATTGTTTTCACTGGCGTTGGGTTTGTTTTTGTTTGTTTGTCAGCAGGATAACTCAAAAGTACGGGACGGATTGGATGAAACTTTGTGGAGTTGTTGGAAATGCCAAAAGTGTTGGTTTGGCATCTCTGAGTGCAGAATTAAAATGCAAAACGAGCTAAATACTAATAAATATTTCAAGTTAGCCTACTCTGCAAATAGATGTCGCTGTGCTGTGAAATCGGGTGCTGGGAGCGTCTTCCTCTCGGAATTTCCGTCGAGGGGAACCCTCCCCCGTCCTCTACGCCGCCCCAGTCGTGAAAAATCCGCCTCGAAAGGCTCATAGGACCCCGTGACGGCGGAGGTTGCACTCTCTGAGTGTATATATGCCTCTAGTTGGACATTTCATTTTAAGCCCTTTTGTGTTCTCCTGGGATATAAATAAGTATACTTCAATGGCAGTTCTCGCAAACTCCTCCATAAGCACCATTCTTCATTTGACACCTATAATTTCTTTTTTAATTAAATCTATTGTCAGAGTGTAATTTATTTATCTCCAAAGATTATATAATCAAAATTTCATTTATTGTTTTCTTAAATGCTTGTTGATTGACAACCATTAATATTTCACAATCCCAACTGTTTTATCATATCATTATTATTCACGCTCCTTTATTCGAACTCATCACGATATCAAGGGGATATTAACCTAAGTGTCATTTGTTGTGATTTACTTAATATAGTCGTGGGCAGGTATATAGAATACAGGTAGGTCACTCTCGAACATAAACAAAATGTGACATCACTGGAAGGATTGTTTACCAGGGTTTTCAAAGGGATTAATTTCTTTAACTCTCGAAACTTCAATCAATAATATTGATAATATTATTGATGTTATTTTTCTAAGAGAAAATAGAAATAATATAAAATCGTTCTTTGATTTATTAGTTTTAGTTATTTTATTACTTTGATTATGAATAGTTGTGGATGAGGTTGTTATCCTTTCTACTAAGTTTAAATATCACTCATCCATCTTCTAAGGAAACTTAATTTTGGATCTTGGCTCACATTTCCATGATTTCAACATTTATTTGACATCTTTGTCAACCCACATCGGATCATCCGAATCGAGTTCACTCACAAAATGCCTAGAACAAATTAATTTCTGAAAGCGAAAGTCCCTGCAAGTTTACTCCATAGACTGAAGTATTCGATTAAGCACTCATTAAGAAGACATCCATGTGCCTCTTGAGCAAAATTTATATCTCAATCATGAGGAAGGAAGCATGTGTTGCACCAAGTTAATGGAAGTATAGAATTTAGCCTCAAGGGATAGAGCTCTCGTTCTCCGGAACTTCGGATTTGTTACTTGAATGATCAGAACGTTCAATTGTCTATATGGGCGCCACTTTAAGGATCTTGCTGGAACTATATTTTTGATATAATTTGCCATTCGGATTACTCTCATCATCATGAAGTGGAATCTTGTAGGGCAAGCATCCTATAAGGTTTCAGTGTCTCCTTCTGCTTTTTCTATCGTCTTTGTTAATGAAATTGCTACTAAGCACACTTCAAAGCTCCCCTGACTGGGCATTGACATGTTACTGTGTCTTCTGCTGCACCTCTACCCATACCAAGAATAAATTATCTTATATGGTTTCAATTGGCCTCCGAAAGGCTAATACTCTCGTTAGCAATATGTTTCGATTAATTTAATTAAGTCAACCAAAGTGTGAATATTCTCATAAACTGTAGTGTATATTTATTTTTCATCAGTATTTTGTTGTTATCTCTATCAGAAATAATTATTTTTAACATCACAAATCCAATTTTATTAATACAGATTCCAATCCATTAATATTTTCCAATATTTCAGTAATACATATATATATATATATATATATATGTTATAAATTACATTTGAAACCAAATGAAGTTATCTTCTTAAATACAAAAAAATAATTAGATGTATGAATAAAATGAATATCAATAAGAAACGAAACTCGCATTTAACATCTATTGTCATTGAAGTGTCTTACACAATCTATTAGCAGTAGTACAAGCAGCGAAACATTCAATTACATGACTGAACTGATTCATCATATAAATCAATTAAGTTTGAAGAATTAATGATGTATAATATTAGTAACAAAACCTCCCTTAAAGAAGGCATAAGTTCATGCATTTTTTATGGTTGAATTTATGGCATTCATTTACCCCTGCCGTTTTTTAAAAATATTGTATTAATTAATTAGTTTCCATGAATAAAATAGATTCCAATACTTGTCAAATAAGAATTGTAGACGAACTCAAACGAATAATTACACTTATAGTAAACAAACTTAAACAGCATTATTTTTCATTGTATATATTTCAGAGTAAATTGTAGTTTCACGAAAATTTTCCATCCCAGCAATTTCATAAAGAAAAAAAATTAAGAAGTGATTTTTCTTCCGTAAATCTTTGACGTCATGATGATACTCCTTCAGTCGTCGTCTATCCTATCCTAAATAATACATTTTTGTATATTATCAGTGAACTGAACGTTGATAGGTCCTTCGTATCGAGTTGCTCCATCGCGTCCTGGTGGTCAGACAACTTAGTTGCAATGTGTTATATTTTTGGAATATCATCTTAGTTTATCAACGAATGTGGGCATTCCTCTTCGCCACTTGACTAGAATAAGTCTACTCGAATTCACTCTTTTTGGAGCATTCAAGGCATCACATCGTAGGTATCTATAAATAAACAAAAATGTAATTAATAATGCATTCATTTATTTCACAAAAAGTTATATATTTTTTTTTTGCAAGATCCTCTGAGCAAACCTAGGCTGTTCTATAACTTTAAATAAAGTTTGATAAGCCTCAAATCATAATGTTTTAGGATTTAATGTTAGTTATTACTATTATTCAAAAATACGAATACTAATACATAACAAATAATTGAATTATACAAAAACTTCATGATGGTGTGCATGCTTTCATTAAGATTATTATAAACATATACTATATATTTATAATAATATTATAGGGCACATACCTTCGGGGGTAAATAAAGGGACCAGGAATCCTGACTTTAGGCACAGGACTCTCCAAGTTGAGCGGCGTAATTGGTGCCTAAGCATCTACTATACCATGACTTCCAGAAAAAATTGCTTCATGCTTCAGAGGAAACGCTCGGAGTCGTTTTTAGAAGTAGCTTTATAGGTTGAATTTCTAATTATCATTGGATGGGAGCTCCTCCTGATCTTCCACTATATAGCAGCAAGTCCATCTTACACCCGAATTGCTTGACTTTGAAATTTGTGTTAGAGGTTGTACAATTGCAGGTTATTGTGTTTGTGGATTGCAATTACGATTTCGTGAGGCAGATGGTGATTTTTTTTGTTCCACAAGTGTTTAAAAAGTTCATCTTCATTAACTATGGATCAGCCTCCTCCATAATTCGGTTCGGTAAAGCTCACAAATAACTTGGACCACTTTTGTATATTAATTAGGCACAGATTCTTCTTTACATGTGTTGGGGAAGGTTGAGTAGGCTAAGGTTGGCCTTCAAGAGGAGTACAAATGTACAGTTTGGGAGCGTTTTGACGTAGGTAGAGAGGACTTCATGAGTGGCAGGGTGTCCTCATACAGCTTTAGTGAACACAAAGACAGTCAATAAGGGGTATAATGGTGGGACTGTTGGGTTCATATCCATAACCCAAGGGTCCTTATGCGAATCAAACTTCTGAGGGCGAGATGCTCTAACTCAGTCTTAGTGAACGCAGAGCTAAGCACTAAGGATGCGTTTCTTGGACTGCACTACATCATATCCGTTATCTCGGGGGCTCCATACTAATAAAAATATATACAAAACAATCATGAATACAAACATAATAATTTATCCTTATTCTATCAAAACGTACCTTTTTCTGAGAAACAGACTTGACTTAGATTACTATCTCATTGATAGGTGTTAAATACGCATATTCTCAGAGTTAAATGAAACAACTAATCGCTTTTACAAAAAAACGGATTAAGAGTCATGTATTCAAAGCCAGGGTCTCGGGAGTCTGTCGAGTCTCACTCCATCAAACGAGGGCGGGCTTAGTTGATGACTCCTTCATCGGAGAATCTGCCGCTTTGCCTAAGAAGGCGGCTTCTTCTATGATGGATGACATTCACGTCCTCATCAGACCTCAGTCCCATCCACATCAAGAAACCTGGAATCATTCCTTGGGACTCCACAATAAAAATATTCTTGGGCACTGCCTATAGCTGGTTGATGAAACAGAGCAATGTGACGTCACCAAATAATTAACTGGATGATCCTATGTCCATTCTTTATTTTCGACATATAATTTTTCCTTGAAACACATTTGTTAAAGTTAAAAAAATCCCAACTTCAATTCTTGCTCAACCATTTTTAATGAAAATGGAATATAATTTGAAATAATATAGAGTAAATACATATTTTCTTTTTTAAGTAAATAACGTAATCAACTATTTCAAATATCAGTGATCGAAGTTTCGTGTTATTAAATAATTGCATACCTTTGAAAACCCTGGTAAACAATCCTTCCAGTGATGTCACATTTTGTTTATGTTTGAGAGTGACCTACCTGTATTTCTATATACCTTGGTCGTGGGTATTATTTTCGCACACCCTTAATTGCACGCTTTAACGTCGATGTTTTTTTTTCGTACAAAAAATACATTACGACGTTAAAGCGTGCGATTAGGCGTGCGCGAAAATACTACCCACGACTATATTACTGTACCCATTTGCACTGAGTATATGTAGCTTAAAACTAGGGCTGGGACGGTAACGCATTACCGCTATACCGCGGTACGTGACGCCTACCGCGGGTCTGAGCACGTCACCGTCATGACCGGCAAAAAAAAATATAAAACATTGGCCTATATATTGGGGATGTTATATGTTTGGTGCCGGGGCACGGTCATAACCAGTAGGCCTATTTCACCGTTTTTCAAAACGAAACTTCAAACAACCTTTGATCAAAGATGGAGCAAACCACGACCTTAGGATGTTGGGGAGCGCAATTTTCCATAAAATAAATAATAGTAGTGATTTGTTAACATTTTCAGTGCAATAGAGGTTGAAGTTCTTCTAGTTGTTGATGTTGAAATTTAAGAAATGTTGAAGGAAAATATTCACTTTAATTGTTCCATGAGTAATTTGCACTTGTTTTGTATTGCAGATAAATAAATAATGCATATTATTTACCCTTGTCTTGCGCCGTTTTTGTGTTTTGGCGGGGGCGGGGGGGGGGTATAAATATAGCGGTATATCGGAAAACCGCGGTAATTTGTTGATTACCGACCGCGGTAAGAAAAAATCCAAACCGGCACAGCCCTACTTAAAACATTTTATTCGTTTAATGAATTTCATATTATGTATATATAAAAGCATGTAATCAAAGCTTTAAACAATACCAAAGCAGTAAGGGAAAATATATCATAAAATTAATATAAAAAACATCCATTATCGTGACGACGGAAATAAAGTAGGCTACTGTTTCCTTGTGCAAAGGATACCTTCATCGATATTTATAGGGGGGGGGGGGGTTAAGAATATATACTTTTGTATCAGAGACACAACATCCAGAACCTATTTCAAATCGAACATCAAGGTTAATATGGACCATACAGTAAATCCCAAAAATATAAATATAAAAATACAATTTTTGTTGACACTGTTTGCTACAGTCGGCCCTCGCTACTTCACCCCTCGACATCTCGCAGGTCTTTCACTACGCGACGACGGCTTGGCTCCCGTTTTTTCACGGCAAAACGTCCCCATATGAACTCAATGGCAGAATTTATATAACAACATCGCGACCCTCATATATATCGCGGTGGTCGTGTAGTGGATCCGGGCCGTCGCGACTTTGTGAGGGACGATGTATTTTAAACATGATAATATAATTAATATTTCATGTAGAAGACAAAGTAGATATATTTATCAAATATAATGAATAAGAAATAAAAATACATCCCTGACCTTCTATATTTGTAATATATTTGTTTGTATATATTTTTAAGGAATTTCGTTTATAGATTAGCACAAGTCCTTTGTATACCGACATGAAAATAAAATCTAACTTTTCTTTCGCGTTTTTTTTTTCAGGCAAGGGAGACGTATTCGGCGACTGTTTTGGCGCGACATGGAGGTGGGTCAAGCCGTCGCCAATGTCAGAGCTTTAACTTATTGTGATCTTCACCTTGTGAATCGGGAAAAACTTCTTGAAGTATTAGACTTTTACAAGGCTTTTGCTCAATCCTTCTCGAGAAATCTCATTCTCCCTATAATCTGAGACATAGGGTAAGGAAATCATTTCTTTATTGTTATTATTATATTTACTTTCTGAATATATTATTTACTACTCGTAGAGATGTACTATGTAATTTTTTGGCAGACGCTCAGGGATTTTGTATATATATATATATAGTAGAAGGTCTATTAACGGATCAGTTAGCCCTGTTGTTTTTTATCATTTGCCCATATATTTGTATCAGAAAATGATCATGAGCTGATTGAGGGGAATAGAGGAGAAGTGAGACAACATTGGCAAGGGAAAGGAACCAAATATTATAATGAAGTCCCCTGCTTTATTTATCCTCTCTAGGATATCTAATCCATAATAGGGTTATTAGTTTTCTGTTAGCATTGTTATATTTTTGCTTTCTTAAGTAGCTAACACAAACACACAACACTTTCAGAGCACATTAGCATACACATTAGACTGACAACTGTACATAAAACAACTTTACGTTGTGTTTTTTTACGGAGGTCTCAGCGAAAAACCTCTCTCTCTCTCTGTGTTATATTTATGGTCCATTAACTTGAAGCTGCATAATGATGAGAGTGAATGAACCTTGCAAATAATAATAGTAATATTTTCTCCCTTGTGTGTTCCATTAAAAACAAATTATCGATTTTTTTTTAACGAAGGAAAAGAAGGGGGTTAGGAGCTCCTATTGTTTTTTTAATGAATGGTTCCTTCTTGTTTAAAGCATGAATCGAATTTTCCTTTAAGATTGGGTGGGAGAGTGTGGGCGTGCTTGGACGGCCCGCCGGTTGAGTGGACGATATTGCATATATAGATATATTTTCTAATAGACGTTTGTGTCTGTCACATTTGGAATAATGTACTATTTTCTTCAAATGTGCAAAGTGTGTGTGGGGGTCCTAGGTTTTTACTATTTCTCTTAACAAATATAAACTTGAAGACAATTTGAATAAAGTATAACTATGATATCAATATAAAACTGTGGTTGATCATAAGTGTACATTAACAGATGGCTAGAAAGACGAGCCTCATGGGACACAACATCAAATAGAATAATCTTGAATGGCTAATGGATGCTTACACAATTTTTATGTCATCGAAGATTCTCAGATATTTTTTTGTAGGAAGAAACCGAGACCAATCGCGACGGAAATATATTCCTTTAAGTATCAACTAAAACTCTAAAAACAAAATATTTCCACATATTATTAATCAGACCTACCGGCTTGCTAATGCATTAATTCAAAGCTATTAGCAAGCCAGTAGGTCTGATTAATAATATGTGGAAATATGAACTTGCTCAGATAATCATTAATTCAGATAGGAGGCCAAACGAGGAAAGATATCAATTTTGCTCTGCGCGTGAAATTCAAAAAAGAAATTGCAAATATCTTATGCTGCTTGAACAAATAAGAAGTCGATTGAAGGCTGGGAAAAACCTTGAAATGAGGCCAGGATTCTTTATTTGGCCTCCATCTGATGAGCAATGATAGTCGGAACAAGTCTACAGGGTGTGTAATAAGTCCGGGAAGTGGGACTTTACGACACTGTAGTTCTATTGTGTTTGGATTTTCGTTCTTAAAACCGGTAGATACGTTCTTCAGCTTCATCAAAACAAGTTCATTTTAACAACAAAGTTTCTGTCAACGTTCAGCATCATAAGCAATTTCCGTGACACTATAGTTGCCTTTCATTGCGCGGGGTTGAGTAATTATGATATTGTCAAGAAGCTCAAGGACATAAAAGTGACCTACAAGCTTATTTACAACACGGTCAAATGGTACAAGGAGACCGGAAAAACATCCAACAGGCCCAGGAGTGGCCGACCAATGTCTGTGAGAACCCAGGCGTGTGTGAAGAGGATCCGCGAGAAGATCAGGAGGAACCCTGCAAGAAGCCTGAGAAAGATGGCCAAAGAGGAAAATATGAGCGAGGGGTCGATGAGAAATCTAGTGAAAAAGGATCTGGGGATGACTCCATATAAGAAGATAAGGCTTCAACTTCTTTCTGAGGCCACAATTGAGAAGCGAAGAGAACGAGGCCGAATTCTTCTGAACAAACTGAAGTCTGGCACGCAAGGTCCAGTTTTTTACACGGACGAAAAATTGTTCACAGTTCAGGCGGTGTACAATTCCCAGAATGATCGGATTTTGGCCAAGAGCAGTGCTATTATTCCTGTCAAGGTTCGCGGAGTCTTCCGACGTCAAAAACCAAAGTCTGTGGTGGTCTGGGCAGGAGTTATGTCAGATGGGGAAAAGAGCCCTCTCATATTTGTCCCCGACGTGTCAAGATTAACAAGGAGGTCTACCTGTCAATGTTAAATGACCAAGTACTGCCATGGATCAAGGCTGAGTATGGGGAAACCTTCTCCACTTTTCAGCAAGACTCTGCCCCAGCCCATGGGTCCAAACTTGTCCAAGAATGGTGCAAGCATAATTTTCCTGCCTTTTGGGACAAATTTACCTGGCCACCTTCAAGCCCTGATCTCACCGTCATGGACTTCTCCATGTGATCCATACTTGAGAGCAAGGCTTGTGCTTCACCCCACCGAAATTTGACCACCTTAAAAGAGGCTCTCGTGAAGGAATGGGGAAAAATCAGAGAAGAAACGGTGCGTGCAGCTTGCCAACAGGTCCGTGGACGTCTTGAAGCTGTACTGCGTGAGAATGGTGGACATTTTGAAAAATTGTAAATAATTGTGTTGGTACGACCTTTAAGAAAGTTTCTACCAAGTTCTGCAAATTTTCAGTGAGAAATATACTATTTAAGACTACATTTCTCTCTTCCCGGACTTATTACGCACCCTGTACATATTCACATAATGTTGACCATATCTACCGGCTGGCTAGTACATCGGTTCAAAGCAGGAGTTCATCCAGTTATTTCATTACTATAAATTTTTATATTGACCGGAAAATATTTCCGTCAACTTAATCAAGTACGATTCATGCATTAAATAAAGCCTTCTGCTAATCAGCCTAATGTTAAAAATTAATTATGCTATGTTTAAAAAAACGATATGGGAGCGCTTTTTGTGGTGCTTTACTGATAAATAAATATTCGGCATAGTTGAAAAACTTTACAACAAATACTTTGCTTTTTTCAATATAGCTCTAAGACATTTAAGATGAAGAAAACCATCAGGGAGGTTCATGCTCATCCTATAACTCAAAGTTAATTTGACTTGAGTCCCCCCTCTTAAATGATCTCTTTATTTGATCAAATAAATATGGTGCATTTTGAGTTCGTCAGTATGTTATTGACAAATGGGAGTGCATCATATACTATATCAGATATAAGTATAAATCAAATGCAGAGGAAAGGAATAAAAGCATCAAATTTAATAAATATTTATTGGTCCGATATTTATTGGTTCACTGTATAAGAGGCATGACCATAAAATAAATTAATGAGTGAACCGTTCTTAACAATGTGCATCGACATTTCATGAATATATGTATTTTGTATCTACTTTAGTAGAACTCTTTCTCGAAGGTGATTGGTTCAAAGAAAAATGTAGCACAAAGGACTAAGCTTTAAAGGAAAGTGGTGCATCCTGGCAGATAGTTGGGATAGATTTCAATTGAGTGATTATTTCTTTCTTTGCACAGCAGATGTCGCTTTGGATAAAAAGTATGACGTCATACCAGGTTGTTTTCGATTTCATTTATCACATCCACTTAATTAATTACATTCACTACTACTATTAATACTCCACTTTTTAACTTATTTTCACAAAGACCATTAATATTTTAGTGTTTAAGGCAATTACGAGTTTAAATTCAATATTCAATAGATAATCATCAACAGTTGTTATTATTATGATGAATGAGGTTGAAATGACACGGAGTCTTGAACGAAATAAATGAGAGAAGTGATCTTAACAGTCCCTCCAGTATGTTCCTTGTATATTGCAATAAAAATAATTGACACCTCAATGTTATTGAAACAATTGTTTTGTTTATGTCACTAATACGTCACTAGGATACTTGATATATCCCAAATTCCTAGATATTTATTTACTTATCTTGTGGATAAATAAAACTAAACGAGGCCAAGAAATAGTAAAAAAATATAAGCAAAAAGCTCTTTGGTGCCACCTTCCTAAAAAAACATCAGTTTTTCCTCAGTGGTTATACCATTTTTCCTCTCCTTTAAGACTCATTGTTAGAAGATGTCTTAAAATGAACTCATCGAGGAAGGTCTTCAATAAAAGTTGTTTTTATTTCTCATTTAAAAAGAACAGAATTTTTTCTTTTTTTTCGTTTCTATTTTAATATAGTTTAGATTATGATGTTTTAATAATGGGTCTTGTCTTAAAGGGTTAATTTTAAATAACATGTGTATTTATTAGTTAATATCAAACCCCCTCTTGCAAAATTGTTATTATTTATTATTACATCCATGATGTGTGTATGTTAAAAAAATGATCCATTACTTGAAAAAAGAAGAAAAAAACAGCTTGAAAAATGTAAAACCTCATATATTTCTTGGGATATAAAAAACTCACCAATAAACATGGGGTTTTTCAGCTTTTTTTCGTCTTACAATTAGACTATGATCCGTTAAACATAAAATATTATGAAAATATAAACATTCATTATTTAGTAATGAGTGAAGAGTTTTTTATTTAAATAGCAAATAATATGAGTTATTGGATATTCCATTCATTGAATTCGTAAATGACATGGACCCATGAAAAGAGTCATCATTTTGTGATCATAAGGATGATATTTTTATCGTTCAATTGATTGATGTTCACACCTCAACAGCCGCGAGTGATTCGATACTTTATATAGAAACGTCAAATTCACGCTTCTTTATATTCAAACAATCACATCTACAAAAAATCCTTCTTTTTATCCTTAGTCATTGCACTCATGACTATTCATGTAAGTTTTTACTTACCAAAAATATGTAATTCGAATGTGCCAATATGTACAATATTGACTAAAAACACAATATTGCTTTGTTGATCTTCTGGGTTAAACTAGTTACGCTAATATATAAAGACTTATAAGATAGTATGATTGTCATGCTCAAATTCTTTATTACCTCAGCCGAAGGAGGTATTGTTTTCACTGGTGTTGGTTTTTGGTTTGTTTGTTGGTTTGTCAGCAGGATAACTCAAAAAGTACTAAACGGATTCGGATGAAATTTTGTGGAGTTGTTGAAAATGCCAAAAGGAACAAGTGATTAAATTTTGGCATCTCTGAGTGCAGAATTAAGATGCAAAATGAGCTAAATACTAATAAATATTTCAAGTTAGCCTACTCTGCCAATAGATGTCGCTGTGCTGTGAAATCGGGTGCCGGAGCGTCTTCCTCTCGGAATTTCCGTCGAGGGGAACCCTCCCCCGTCCCTCTACGCCTCCCCAGTCGTGAAAAATCGCCTCGGAAGGCTCATAAGGACCCCGTGACGGCGGAGGTTTGCACTCTCTGAGTGTATATATGCCTCTAGTATGAGTTTAAATTTAAAATGAAGACGAAATAAGGGTTTTTCAAACAAGCGAAATAACTTACTATGATGACATTATTTATTATGTTCATAGGTTTCATTTATTTCATTACTGTTATTGAACTTTTGGCGAATATTTTTTTACTATAAAATGATAGAAATCATTTTCACTTTTGAGCTCAAAAGCTCAAAGCAGGAATAATAGATTTATAAAATCATACTCCATAAAAAACAAAAATGACTTTCCTTATCATATAATGAAAAATATTTACCAAAGGATATTATATGTTTGTATTTTATAATTATATTGTATCCATGTTATATGTATATATATAATATATATATATATATATATATTATATATCAGGAAACGACCGGGACACCTTTTTCGCCGGGATCCGGGCCGGGACTTAAATTTGTCAAGCTGGGCTTAATATACTATTTTATGTTCCTTCGACATTCTGAGTGACAACTTTTTTTAGAAAAGACTTTCCGAAAAAATAGTGATGTTTTTTTTAGAAAATAACTTCCAAACAAAAAAAATTCTCAGAAAAAGTATAACTTTTTTCTAAATGAACTTCTAAAATGACTTTATGAATGACAAACGAAAGAAAATATTTAGTCCCGGGCCGCTCAAAAAACAGCCGAGACCTGGGCTGGGCTGGGTACCGGTCGTTTCCTGATATATATATATATATATATATATATATTATTCGAAATGGTAGAGACTTAATCAGGCTAGTAAGGACTAATATAATGTACCCATTATTTTTATATAAGTCAACATAATAATCATATAGAAGTATACTTTGAATCAACACGAAAAAAATAAGACGTTCACTGAATCTCAAGGGATTTTGAGTAACTTGCCTCAGTATTTTCTTTCTTTCTCTGGAGCTTATCCCCCATACATATATTTCAATTAAAAAGAATAATCATTTTTTCCTCTCATCAGCAGATAAAGGGAGCAAAAAAAAACGAACAAATCAATTATGATGAGGAAAAGACAAGATAAATGAACAGTATATAAGAAAAAAACTACAAATATCTTCTGCTAATTTATGAATTGTATTTCTTTTGAGAGAGAACGATAATTAATGGACTACATGCTTACTATTATTTACTTGTAACTGTTGTATTGTATAAAAGAATTAAAGTTTGAGGAAAGGAATGATGATGATGGCCTTCGTTGTGAGTTTGTAAGAGTCTGCATACTAGTGGGTATCATATGAGTGAGAGGTTAAGAACTAAAACGTAACAGAAGCTTATAGGAGTTTAGCCATTCCTGAAATAAATTTAGTATCTGCTTTCCTTCATCATTGAATATTGAGGAAAGAGGCTATGATAAGGAAATGGATATACTTTGAAACTGAGTTTGTTGATGACCTCCCCACAAATTAGAGGAAAAATAACCTCATCATTGAGTTGGAATCTACGAAGAAGAAGTTGAGGGGAATTAATTGTGCTGCTTTGAATATAAAAGTCCTGAGGACCTATTGCAATTCGTGGTGTTTTGAATGAGAAATAATACGCTGTTACTCTTTCAATTACATATTTCAACCAGATTAAAATATGAACAAGATTTGGATGTATATTTGCAAACTTTTATAACTGTTGATAAAATAATTGCTTTTAATTGGTTATAATTCTTAACCTTTTAGATGTGTTTTTATATGTGCTTTGTTGAGATGCTATTCTTCCCCGAAGCTTTGGTTTTAAATCATAATTCATTTATGCTGGAATTGCTCCGACTTATGTAAGTCATTAGTTTATTCGCGGATTACTTTAAAAAATGATAAAGAAAGAGAACGTGTAAGTTCGGCAAATCTTGTGCCTTAAGAAAGGAAATTCTCGCTTTATAAATGGATTTTACTTTATTCATCTCCATTAACGACCAAATAAGTTATGAATTTTGGTTGTTGATAATGCCATAAAGAAATTCAACAATATTTTTTTCAAAAATGTGATGTTGAGAACAATTAAAGCCTAATAATTCAAATAAATATTGTTTTTTTATAATATATAACTTTATTTATTCAGAGACATTGATATAAATGATATAATGTATAAATAAACATTGTTTGTTTAGCCATTCAAGTGGGCCCACATACCTGTAAAAATTTATCTGGTATCCGTGTGTAAGGAAACTATTTATTAGCTGACTTTATTGTTCATATTTGTTTTAAAATGCTGAATCATTTTAATAATATAAAAATTAAATCCTTGAAAATAAATGTAAATGTACATATTCTGGAGCAAGAAAAATCCAAAGAATCAATTTATTTGCGATCATTTCCTTTCCCTGGTAACAACTTTTGTCCGGCTTACAAACTTTGACGCCCATGACACTAATTTCTTCTAATAGACGACGATCTTACTTAAAAATGGTTAGAGAGAAGAACTTTGCATTTGAGGCCTTTACGAAACAAAAGATAGCCCAATTTTTCATATGAGATAAAAATTCATTTGTTTGGGATTATCTAACTTCTGGTCTTCTTCATTTTGATTTTTTTAATAAGGATCAAGACGGTCGCAAAATTGAGAGGATTTCCAAATAATAATATTTTCAACGAAACATTCCATTCCAAAATTGTAGCTTTTCTCATACTTATTCGTTACATATCTTATACTTTGGATCTGACAATACCCATATGCATATATATATATATTATATATATATATATATATATATATATATATATATATATATAGGACCAACAAGTGAGAGACAAACTTTTTTTGCTTCTTAAGTTATGATGTGATATTTTATGTTTGATAATAAAATGTCTACATTATATATTATTTGTATACGTGTGCGTGTCTCGGAACAATGACAGAGTATGAAGAATAAAGGCATCATGATGGAGGCATCATCTATTTCATACCTACTTCATCCATTCTAATACATATCACTCTAGTATTTATGAATGTTCATATATATATATATTCTCAGATAGTCTCATCATCGTCAAGCAATATGCATATATATATATATTCTCTTCCAGAAGAGGAAGAAAAAAAGCATTGAATTCGGGCCTATGTGCTCTATATGAAATAAATAAAATATTTATAAATTACTATATATATATAAATTCATAGGAATATCTTATAATGAACAATGATATATATAATATCAAATAAACCTTATACTCCTGTCATTTGTCTCTGCACTTTGAATTTGCTCCTTTATTTATTTATTTTTATGAAAGTGTAATACTCTCATACCTTGAGATAATTTTCTAAATAATATATTACGTCCTTAGAAAAGATAATGTTTCGTGAATATATATTAAACTAAATTGAGATGCTTTAGCCTATTTGGAACCGTGCTAAATTATTGTTTAGGGTTGTCAACGAATATTCGTTGTTCGAATTCGAATAGTATCCCAAAAAGCGAATTCGAACGTGAAAATTAATATTTGAATGTTAAAAAACACTCTTACTCTTTTCTAATAAAAAAAAACGTCGTCACTTTTTTAGAAATTCTTTTCTAAAAAAAACGTCGTCACTTTTTTTGAAAATTCATTTCTAAAAAAAAAACGTCAAACAAAATCGTCGTCACTTTTTTTGGAATTTTTTTTCTAAAAAAAACAAAAAACGTAGTCACTTTCTTTGGAAAAAAAATTCCACAAAAAAAATCGAATAAGTTCGAATTCGTTATTTTTTTCTAACGAATATTCGACTGTCATTTTTGAGCAATTTTGACAGCCTTATTATTGTTGTGCTTATTATTATCGATAGCTCATCGGCTGTTTGGATTTTTTTACATCTTCATAAAAAAACGTCGTCACTTTTTTTGAAAATTCATTTCTAAAAAAAACGTCGTCACTTCTTTTTGAAATTCTTTTCTAAACAAAATCGTCGTTACTTGTTTTGGAAATTCTTTTCTAAAAAAAAAAAAAAAAACGTCGTCACTTTCTTTGGAAAAAAAAAATACAAAAAAAATCGAATAAGTTCGAATTCGTTATTTTTTTCTAACGAATATCGACTGTCATTTTTTGAGCAATTTTGACAGCCTTATTATTGTCGTGCTTATTATTATCGATAGCTCATCGGCTGTTTGGATTTTTTTACATCTCTATCTTTATCTTTGAACAAAGTAACACATCTATAATTTCAACAATATCGGTCAATAGGCACTATTTTCCTTACTAGAAAAACTTACAAATTTGTGTATTGTTTTTAATTGAATTAGTAAGTAAGTGGAATTGTGCTCGACTCTCAAACTCAAGAGTGCAGATTCGACTCCCAAGAGGGGTTGGTCAATTTTAGTAACATGATTAAAAATATCTTAGATTCGATAGACTAACTTTAACCCTTTAGGACCGAAAGTTAAATAATGGTAGTTGAACAATGAAACTCATATGCTGATTTATCTTGACATTCGTTCAAAATTTCAACAAAATTTAATAAATAGCTGCTGAGAAATATGAACGTCGAAAAATTGACGTTCAGGCTCTACAGCCGAAATTTTTTTTAGCAAAAAACAAATAAACGGTGCTACATATACTTTTTTTCTCCTTTTATTTTTTTCTTTTCTTTTTGCTTTTCATACTTACATATATAGATAGATATACGAGGAACATAAATACATTTTTTCTTATTGAAAATAACTAATTTACAAAAATTTCTATTTATTACCTCCGCCAGAAGGAGGTATTGTTTTCACTGGCGTTGGTTTGTTGGTTGGTTGGTTGGTTTGTCAGCAGGATAACTCAAAAAGTACGGAACGGATTCGGATGAAACTTTGT
This sequence comes from Caligus rogercresseyi, assembly GCA_013387185.1. NCBI lineage: Eukaryota > Metazoa > Arthropoda > Copepoda > Siphonostomatoida > Caligidae > Caligus > Caligus rogercresseyi. The sequence goes on from CP045891.1 coordinate 24,229,436, forward strand.
GGAGCTGTTGAAAATGCAAAAGGAACAAGTGATTAAATTTTGGCATCTCTGAGTGCTTCTTTAAGATGCAAAACGAGCTAAATACTAATAAATATTTCAAGTTAGCCTACTCTGCAAATAGATGTCGCTGTGCTGTGAAATCGGGTGCTGGGAGCGTCTTCCTCTCGGAATTTCCGTCGAGGGGAACCCTCCCCCGTCCCTCTACGCCGCCCCAGTCGTGAAAAATCCGCCTCAGAAGGCTCATAAGGACCCCGTGACGGCGGAGGTTTGCACTCTCTGAGTGTATATATGCCTCTAGTTAGAAGTATTATTTATTAACAAGGGGTGGTATTCTTGAAGCACTTAGGTTGGAGACCAACATTGCATATACATAAAACATACGATGCTCTTTCTTTACAGCGTTTACATACTTTAGTATCTACACAATGTATAATTCAATGGGTTTTTTTTTTCATCATATCTCGATACATCATTCAGTATAATAAAAGTAACTTGCCTCCCTTGAATTGATTTTTGACCAAAAGATTTACAATAGTATATTGTCAGATGTTCGATGAAATCATATAGAGCCATATTGTTCCTTTTAGTTTCAGCAATTGGTATGCATTGTTGACTATGACACTAATTAAATAAGAAACTTTTGGCCACCACCACCTTCGTTGACGTATTCTTGTTCTGTAGGTACTAATACATTGGTCCATAACATCAACATAGCCGTTTGCGTGTTATATTGTTGAATGCATGATGGTTGAAATTTTTTAATAAATTTCCTTTTTGTTCTGTTTTTGCGTTGCTTAACTTTGTGGTATCGAAATTTGTCACCAAAATGACCTCCTGATTGTCCTTCCATTTCAAGACGAGAATATTTCCCGACATTATATGCTCACAATCTCCTCTTTCCTTTTTTGAAGAAGTTTTTCTCATAGATCTAGTATTTTCATTCCTATTATCTCCTCAAGTTCCAGATGCTAGATAACTGGTTCTCTCGAATTCCTCGTCAGGAAAATATTGGTGATCAATTGTCGAAATATATCTTATATCCATCTTGTGGTGCAATTTTTCTGGAGGTCATTTTTGCCAAAATAAAGATCGAAAGAATGACAGTATCAACATTTGGAGCACAATGCACACATTGTGAATCCAACCGAATCTTTTTACATTTTGTTAATGTGTTTTGTATAATGCTTCCCAAAGTACGGGATCATGCTTTCGTCCTCATATAGATGTTTTTTCAAACTTCCATGCTCAACAAACTTCTGTTAAGATGATCTAGAAGGTGTCTAATTTTGGAAGCACGGCCATTTGTAAAAATGCAGTTGTTTTGGAAATGAAGATAATGTAAAATATCAATGAAATCGGTTCTTCTTATGCTCTTGGCAAGTAGCTTTGGAAAATGATCCTCAGAAGCTCAGTATTTTTCTTTATTTGGGAGTGTGCAAACGGATGAGAGCAGCATTCCACCTATGAAAACTTTGAGTTCGTTGACTGAGACACCAAAGACTTATTTTCTTGAGCAACGTACAAATTGCTCTCTCCAGCTATTTTTTTCGTAGAGATCCTGGTCGAAGAAAAGCTCGAAAAAGTCTATGGATTCTTTGCTGCCATAGCTTTTAAAGATGGAGGTTTTGTGGAAAAAAGATTGCGATGCTTGAACATTTCTCAGCTTTTTTCTCCATTCGATCGTGTTTTTTATAAATTGTTCATCCTCATTTTCAAAAAGATTATAATGAGCAGGGGCTTCCAATAAAAGTCGACTTATTCTTTCTGAAATGCCTTCTGCTTCGTTATCTGACCAGTCACTATCTCTGTCAGAGATTCCGTGGTTTCTGGAAGATCTATAAAAACATCCGCAGACTCATCCGTGCCTTCCAGAAAGACTCAATATTCAATCTTAAAATAGTTATTTACAAAATAAGAATAAGGTTTTAAATCATTTGTTATAATAAACGAAAAACAAGTGTAAAAGTAGTACTAAATTTTTTAACAGAAACTTGTTTGTATTTTCCTTTGAAAAAAATGTCTGTAGAGCCTGAGCGTCGATTTTTCGACGTTAGAAAATAAATGGTTTTGTCAATTAATTAAGATGTCCAATTTGATATAATATCTTAACAACTGTGAAAGAATAATGTTTATTGAACAATTGAATTATCAATATTTTATTGAAAGTACTTAAGAACAAAGAAAAATATCAAAGAAGACCATCGCTGAGAAACTCTTTGTCTAGACCAGGGATGCCAGGGTGAAATCGGTCAGAGAACCAGATTGTTTTCAAGTGGGACCACAGGAGGCCAAAATTACTGTTACATTTTTGGACTGGCAGGACCGTACGCTATACAAAAACAAAAGTAGATTTAAATTCGTTGATATTGTATCATAGTATTATTTATTTATTAAAAAAAACACTTCTCAACCACTGACGTAACGGGCCAAATGTGATGTCCATTTGGACCCCTTCCGGCCTGCAGTCCGTCACCATGGCACCACTGGTCTAGACTGACAAAAAAAGGTCACAAACATAAACAATGGATATTTATCAAGTAAAGTACTCTTTAAATGATATTTATATGCGTACAATGTCATTTTTGCATATATTACGACTTTTTGCTAACTTTTATAGCACGTCGAAAAATCGACGCTCAGGTTCTAATGGGTTCTGAAATTGAATTCATACAAATAGTCAAAAAAAACTTGTTAAAAAACTTCATAATATATGTATTAAGGATATTTACATATGTCCATAAATGATACGTTGGTAAATTAAGCTTTGAATGCATTTCAACAATGGAAAGGTTCCTTATAAGTGGTGTCCAGGAGTAGTAAAATAAATTTGTCAGTATCAACGGTAGAGCGTGAACTTAGAGTACTAAAGTGTGCTCAACTCTCCTTGTTGAGGGTGCAGGGTCACTTCTCTCGAGGTGAAGATGGGTTTCATCCACCACAAGGAGGGGATCTTGGAGCAATGAATGAATTTCAATGATATAATTAATTATTTTGAATCGTCAATAATCATCAGTATATATCATAAGAAATTGTCCCAGCATACGTCAAACAGTCCTTTTTAGCATTATTATTTTAAAATTTTATTTAAGTAAAGGAAATATTTGGGATTTGAAATCTTAAACTATTATAGATAAAGGTGCATCTATTTGGTCTACTAATTATTAATATGATTTATAATACAAAAGTTTAAATTATATATATATATAAAACTAGACGACTTAGACCCATTTAAAGTCAATGGGTGTTCATATTAAGACAACATAAACCCTTCACCTCGATTATGAATTCGTAAATATAAATCCGCTTTCGCTTTAGTTCTTTTAACTGGAACTAAACGTCGACTTAGTATTATTATTCTGTACAGCTAATTGTGTTTAGTAGGCATGTATGTAAGTTAATCACATTTTAAGTAGGAACCTATTGTATTTTCACTTAACCAAAAATCCAAATTTGGTGATGTATCTTGCTATCGCTTGGTATTCTCGACAGTTGTAGATAGTGAATGTCATCATAATTTAAAATTCACTTCAAAAAGTAGTAGATTTTTTGAAAATCTAACAATTTGAGACATTTGGATAAAAACTTGCAATATTGGCGATAGATTTTTATTACCAAATCCTATATACTATTCCTTATTTTGATATATAAGAAATACAGGTTTGTTGATCGCAGTTTTTTCTGATCGGCGATCAATAGCGATATTTGATCGCTGATCGGAGTATCGCAAAAGGTCCTGATCTTATATCTTTTGATCGTAAGAAAATCACTAAAAATAGCGATCCGATCAATTGTTATAAAATAACTAAAAAAGAAAAAATGTTGTAATAAGGATTTTTGAGACAGACCTACATTTCTTAAGACTTAACTAGCTGTCACTTTTGACACAAAATCCACTCCAACAACTAATATTTGTTTAGAAAACACAAAATACAGACTATTACTAATGAAAAGGCCAGTGTGTGCTATCCTGATATATTTTTTTGTCCTAAAATATACAGACAGGCGACTATGTAGAAGTCATTGTTTTGGAGCTCATAGGCTATGGGAACATTATTGTGGCATCTCCTGTCTTAAATAGGCAGACATATGTCAATTGTGGAGCCAGAGTGTGGAGCTCATAGAATATGAAAACAATCATTCTGATATTTTTTTCTCTAAAATATACAGACAGGTGCCTATGGAGAAGTCGTTATTTGGAGCTCATAGGTATGGGGAACAATCATTCCATTGCCATAAAAGATGAATACTTATAAAGGTTTGACTGTATATACATTTAAATTTTTACATAGAATTATATTACATAGGTATTTTTGTTGATCGCAATTAAATTGATCGGATCGCTGATCGGAAAAATCCCTGATCTCATATCGCAAAGAATTTCTGATCGCTAGTTTTGATCGGATCGCTATTTTTTTCCTGATCGCTCACAAGCCTGAAGAATTTAGTTGATCCACCAGTTTTTCAAATAAAAACACCTATAAAAATTATATATGCATTAGAGCAGATTGGCCTTTAAAATCAAAGTAATAATTATGACAGCTCAATCAAAAAATAATAATAAATGGATTTTGTATTGAAAGACAATAGTATAATCTTTTAGTTAACTCCTTTGATTTTTAACACAGAATGATTCCTTCCCATATCATCTCTTTGATCAAAGGTGCCATTAGATAATTAATAAAAAGTTATACTAGGCTCCAGGTTCATAGAATGTAGCAATCCCCTTTGGCGTAGCTTACAAACATAGTAAACACATATTACAGACTCATTCTGTGTTCCCCAACATACTCACCATCTATTAACCATGAATTAGTTATATTTGTCTATCATTTTATTCATATCTTCAGATGACTTTATTTTTTGTAAAATTATATGAAAGTTTGTATTCAAGTTTAACAGATAATAAGCTGATTACAGATATAAAACTAATGAAAGCATCATTTAAATTATTATATAATTTGTTGTCGACATGGTATTCTATGAAAGCATACAAAGTAATCAGTTTATTTGTTGTTGATTGAGTTGCATGAAATCAATCAATCAAAACCGGGAATCTTAAGTAGGAGAGAGTTTTACTACTGAGCTTCATAATTTAGAAACTATAAGACGGGTACAATGTATCATGAAATAAGTAAATTTGTGTATTCTTCAATTTTTAAATGCCTCTGAAAGAAGATTTGGAAGCTAAATATTATTTCTTAAACTCTTATTGCTTCAATACGGCAGGTTAATATTTTCAGAATAGTGAAAAAAAAACCCCCCGCCATTTCATAATGTATAAACTTCGGTTCCGAAATATTTTTCGTGTGACGTTCACGTCTGGCAGAACATAAACAAATAACTTTACTATATACTCACTACTCAAATTATCATTATTGCATCGTACTCTTACAAAATGGCTTCAATTATATAAAAAAAAGACACCGTGTGCAGTATACTGTTTGTCCTTCATTGGATCCCAATGCTCACAATGTATTGTACCACTCGTTTCCAACCAACATCAACAGAGAAAAGCTTGGACCATCGCATGCAAAAGAGGAGATTCGACTTTCAGGCCTGCATCATCCCTGTATGTGTAGTCTGCACTTCACTGAAGAAGACTAGGAGAGAGATCTAATGCATGAGCTTCTTAACCTTCCTATTAGAAGGAGGAGTTCCGACACTTAATTTAAATGAAAAATTGAAACAAACTTGTCGGAATATCGTCCATGGAACCATCTTCAAGGAATGATAGAAGAGAATATTAAAAACGAAATTATCGTCAGATTACTCAAGAATGCTTAGATAAATATGAATCTTCTAATTCATCGTTACCTCCTCCTTCAAAGCAAACACCTCGTCCACAAGTATAACTTCCAAGTTCATCAGAAGATAATTGTCATGACAAAAGAGTTTTCTAAATCAATGTCAACAGTGCCGTCAGTTCATTGGACTCTTAAATAAATTTGCTCAAATTCGTGGTATTTCTCCAAATAAAATTTGACAAAAACCGCCTTCAAGAGCAAAAAGCTAGACATAAAAAAAGTTTAAGAGAGAAACGAAAAATCTAACAGTGGATTAAAATTAAATGCTCCAATAAATTATTTACTTTTTCCTAAATATGTTTTTCTAATAACATTTATGTAATATATGATTACAAAAAGTATTTGTTTTGTTATAATTTGTAAATTATATATTTTGTTCTTCTTATGTATTTCTATATCTTATATAATATCTAGTCTTATAACCTATTTTGTTTTGTATTAATTCATAAATTAATACTTATTTCTAAATATGTCTTTGTAATA
>CP045891.1:24235822-24283774 GCA_013387185.1 Caligus rogercresseyi
GATATTTTTCTCAATCTGTAGAAGCCGGAATTGTCTCTTGATGCTAGGCAAGGAACGTTCGCGAGCCTACCAACGACCTCGAATAGTTTGGTTATCCAATGCCGTAAGAGCGATATAGAAGGGAGTGGGTGGTCCGATTGATATATATCCCACGGAGGTAAGCGAGCGACGTTTTTGTAATCGCATACTAAGGATATAATTTTTAATATGCATTTTTCTCTGAAGGAATTCCCCAACACAGATGTGAGGCAACCCTCTTGAAAGAACTCAGAAGAACTTCCCAAAGACCCATTAAAGTTTAGAGGCTCATTCGCTCGAAGCAGAGGAAGGACTCTGTGCAAGCTTGAGCCCAGGATTTGGCCATTCTCTTCCAATGAGATCCGCAGGACTTTAAAAGACCTGAGAAGTTCCAATGGGCCCATGTAGATTTCTCCTGGTAATTATGTCCTGTAACTTTAAAGAACTGTTTTTTATCCTAGAAGCCCAATAGTCTTCACTTCCCAACAATCTTCGCAACCAGGAGAAATTCCGAGACTTCCACATGGACTCAACTTCAAGCGATCCCAAGCCCCAATTCGAGATGCTGGCGTTAATTCTAATTTTGAAATGTATGGCTTTGAGCTACCCCAACAAGGGAAGCCCTCTGCTCATAGATTTTCATTGCACAGGGTTTCCGAGAAAGGCAGATATCTCAGTAAGTGGAAATTTTGGGGAAGACATTAATGTTCCATGCAAGTAGTCTTTCGTAGCGGGAGAGGGGGGTTCTTTTATAAAACGAGACAGCTTTTGTGTAGTGTATCTATAACTTTAATCTTATTTTTTTCTTCTGCTTTGTCCGTAGTACTAGCCACCGTGATGCCAAGGATGTTTGTCGTTTTTACGAAGGCAAAATCCCTATAATCTGTCTCAGCTATCTCCTCACAGTTTGTCAAGAACTGGGTTTTATGTTTGTTGATTGCGAGACCGGACGAAATTTCAAATTCTTCGAGGATTTCCACAAGCTCTTCTAGTGGAATCTTTCAAGGTTGTGGAGGTTCCCGGAAAGAAAAGGGTGAGATCATCAGCGTACATGATGCTTTTGAAATTTGACTCTCCTATGTTTAACCCTTTTATAGATTATCTTCGGACAACCTTTCCAATAGTCCATTCACTGCGAGTATGAATAGAGAGGGTGACAGCGAATCACCTTGTCTTGCGCCTTTGCAGATATAGATTGCTCGTTGTTTTTCCCGGAAGGCCCAACCCCGAAGAAGACGTCCGTAATATGGCCGAGATCATGCCCACAAAGCCCATCCGAGAAACCATATTCATATAGCTGCTCCAGAATGAACTTATGGGACAGGTTGTCAAAGGCTTTTTTCAAAGTCTACCATTACTGCGGGCATAAAGATCTCCCCTGTCTGAACAATCATTGATTGCATCTTGGATAGATATCGGACAGTCTTCGATGTGGCGTCCAGGCATAAAGCCTTTTTTGGAATGGAGAAATCAGTCGGGGGAGAACTCGGAGCAACCTTTTATTTATATTCCCGTGAGTATCTTGTACGATGCGTTTAGCTCTTAGTACTCTTCTCTATGGGAGTCATAATGACGTTTTGGTTCTAACCTATTCCGTTTATACCTTAGGCTAATATAGATGTTTTGCCCACCAAGGAATCGTTTTTGGCTTTCAGTGTTTTACTGAGAGGTAGGCAATATCCAAACGCCTTATAAACGATCTTTATAAGTGATTCAGGGACTGATGATAAACAACTGTGACTCATGGACACGCGATAAGAGCAATTTTACACAGGAACAAATTTTACACGGCTTAAAACGCACCCCTTATATACACATTCATAAACATGAGGGGGGGAGAGAAGAGTCAAGAGTGACGTCCAATCAACAATCGTCAAATAATAAAGCCTCCACTGATCATAGTTGGGAATCTATTTTTTTAGGTGTCATGAAAGCATTCTGGCTAGACTTCAAACTTGTTGGAGAACCCTCGATCCCTTCCTTCCTCCATCCCTCCTTCTATCTTCCCGGGACTCCGGGATAAATGCCTTGGACACCAAGAACGAGTCTCCTCCGCCCTCCATTAAGAAACACATTAACCCTCCCTCGACTTCGTGAATGGAGTCCTACCCTCGTTTTCGTCAGTCAAAGGAGTTCCTTCCCTCATCTTCGTTAGAGAGCTCCCCGTCTCATGTCTTCGTGAATGGAGTCCTACCCCTCGTCGGACTTCGTTAGAAGAGCTTTCCATCCCTCGTCTTCGTTAGAGAGCTCCCCGTCCCTCCTCTTCGTGAATGGAGTCCTACCCCTCGTCGGACTTCGTTAGAGAGCTTCCATCCCTCGTCTTCGTTAGAGAGCTCCCCGTTCCTCCTCTTCGTGAATGGAGTCTACCCCGTCGTCGACTTCGTTGGAGAGCTCCTATCCCTCGTTTCGTTAGTAGTGTTGTCCATCGGGCGCGATTTTCGAGCCTGAGCCCGCCCGAAGATTAATAAGTTGAAGCCCGGCCCGAAGACGAGAGCCCGATAGTTTGATATGTGCCCGACTTGAGCCCGCCCGACCATTGGAAAATATATTAATAGAAGAAAGAAATCAATTCAAAAGATACGATAAAAAGTGAGGGACGTTTTTTTTTAAAAGAGGTCTGAGGAAAAAAGTGTAAGACGTTTTCTTTTAGAAAGAGGTCATTTATTAATTTTTTTAAGAAAAATTTAAAAAAGACCGCCCGCAAGCCCGCCCGACTTTCACTAATTTGTTGCATGCCCCGCCCGATGGACAACACTATTCATTAGAGCGCTCCCCGTCCTTTCTCGTGAATGGAGTCCTCACCCCTCGTCGGACTTCGTTAGAGAGCTTCCCATCCCTCGTCTTCGTTAGAGAGCCCCCGTCCATCCTATTCGTGAATGGAGTCCTACGCCTCGTCGGACTTCGATTAGAGAGCTTACCCATCCCTCGTCTTCGTTAGAGAGCTCCGTCCTCCTATTCGTGAATGAGTCCTAACCCTCGTCGGACTCGTTAGAGAGTTTCCCATCCCTCGTCTTCGTTAGAGAGCTCTCCGTCCCTCCTCGTCGTGATTGGAGTTCCGTCTTCCATAACCTCCTACCATTTTGAAGACTTGTTTCTCTTTTTTGGAGTTTGCTATTGGACGCCCTCAGTCCGTCTTTCTATGAAATATGTATCATGATGTCCTGATGAATCTAACAGTCCAAAGGACATGAAGATCATAAAATCTCGGTGAAGGAGCTTGGTCGATCAAACCTAACAGGACTACCCCCCCCCCCCCCCAGACTAACGCACCCCCGGACTAATATCGTCTATCACCCCCCCCGTGCATTTTACTCCCATTACTAATATTTTTTGATTCCATGAAGTCCGCTTATGAAGTTAACTATGTTTTTTTTTTGTGACAATGACCAGTTTAAAATTTGAAGGTATCAATAACATAATAATACTTTAAGTTTATCATTATTTAATAAATCTTATGTTTCTCATTTCAATCTACCGCAAATAATTGTAACTCGTCACCAAACTTATCAAAAATTAGTATTAAACGTGCTAATTATTTTTATTTATTTTCTAAGATATTCGTTACAAGATTAAGCTAATAAAATTTACTGTTAACATGGCTTGAAAAGAGTTTTACTATGGATATATGGCCCCTTTTACAAAGTTTCTTTACAAATCCAAGAAGTTATAGGCTCACTACTTTGAAATAAATCATTTAACTACTTTTTCACTATTGCTTTATCCACTATTTACACTTTATTGAATTTAACGTGAATTCATGTTATAAATATATAAATAAAAATTATAGTTTAAAAATTTATACAGTAAATAAAGGTCAATAATAAATATGGTATTAAAAAATCAAGTATATAATATAATCAAAATCTACTGATATAAATATATCATTAAAATGTTTAGGAATAATGGTGTTGTCATTCAAATTTAGATTATAATTTTTTGTAGAACCGTTGTAAAAACTTCAGATTGGGAGAGGTCCTCTCGGAGCAGGAGGGGAAGTACCGAAAGATGTCACCCGCAAATCGCCAGCTTGAAACCTACGAATCCTTTGTAGAGCGCCATGTAACGAGCTGTTGCTGATATGAAAATGGCTTTTAGGCATCCCCCATAATTAAGATATATCTTAATCAATTTATTATATTATAATACATAACTAAATTCAATATTACTTTAGATGATAAATACATTTTTAAACGAATTTTACTTTTCTGCACTTTTAATCCCCCTCATTCTTTCTGAGGGATTCCAAACATTAGAAACGTTGAACTTTTTTACTCTTCTTTGTACTACTGCAACTCAAACATGAGCTGAGTCGGTCATTGGCTTACTTCCTGGAAAAGGTCATATCATACTTATCACTCCCTCTCCTAGCATCTCATCTCAGCTTTCATCTACTCCCACCCTGAGAAGCATGAGTTCTTTCTCTAAATCGATTTCTTCCCTGATATTGAACTGGAAGTATAAAAAGTCGCAGCACTAAAGTCAAACCAACAACATCCTTTAAGTTCTAGACGTCCCTCAAGTCGGCCTTGTACCAGCTAAAAGTTTTGCTGAAAGCCCAAAGCTTTTCGAGAATACTCCTCCCTCAAACTCTGTCCTAGACAAAATATTGACAAATAATTTGGCATAGAATTATAATCTTATATTTATTTAAATTAAACATTATAGGATACTGTTGAGCAATCAGCTCATTGGCACTCTGGAAAAATGGAGTTGGATTCATCAGGACATCATGAGACGTATTTCAGAGAAATACAGGCCTGAGGCGACAATAGCAAATTCCAAAAAATGTAAAAAATCTTCAATATGGAGGAGGTTATGGATGACGGAACTCCTTTGACGAAGATGAGAGGTAGGGTTCCATTCATGAATACGAGGGGCAGGACTCCATTCACGAAGACGAGGGAAGGGAGCCCTATAACGAAGACGAGGGATGGGAAGCTCTCTAACGAAGTCCGACGAGGGGTAGACTCCATTCACGAAGAGGAGGGACGGGGAGCTCTCTAACGAAGACGAGGGATGTGAAGCTCTCTAACGAAGTCCGACGAGGGGTAGGACTCCATTCACGAAGACATGAGACGGGGAGCTCTCTAACGAAGATGAGGAAGGAACTCCTTTGACTGACGAAAACGAGGGTAGGACTCCATTCACGAAGTCGAGGTGAGGGGAATGTGTTTCTTAATGGGAGGGCGGGAGGAGACTCGTTTCTTGGTGTCCAAGGCATTTATCCCGGAGTCCCGGGAAGATAGAAGGAGGGATGGAGGAAGGAAGGGATCGAGGGATCTCCAACAAGTTTGAAGTCTAGGCCAGAATGCTTTCATGACACCTAAAAAATAGATTCCCAACTATGATCAGTGGAGGCTTTATTATTTGACGATTGTTGATTGGGACGTCACTCTTGACTCTCTCTCCCCCCCTCATGTTTATGAATGTGTATATAAGGCGTGCGTTTTAAGCCGTGTAAAATTTGTTCCTGTGAAAATTGCTCTATCGCTGTCCATGAGCACAGTTGTATCATCAGTCCTAAAAACCGATGATCTGACATAGATGGTCTTCGGTCAACGTGCCATCCTGTAATATCAAAATTACGGAATGCATACTGATTCACTAATGTATGTCGATGGTAGAGCTGGCCCGCTGATTATAAACGTAGGTTCATTTCCCGGGTCATGATGGTCAGGTTGTTATCATCTATAAGTGCTACCAGACTTTCTCCTCTGAATCAGTGTTTTTACTCCCCCAGAGACGATTATGCGCATTTGAATCCATGGTTACGAGAAGTGGTTTCTGTTCTCGTTGACAATGCTTTACAAGACTCATTAATGTTTCATTTTCGACGGTTATCATCTGATCTAGATAGGCTGCACAAATATAGGACACACAACCATCTAATTTGAGACATATTGTGCATATATCCCTATCAGAATATTCTGGAACGAACCATACGTGTAAATCGTTGGATGTTCGTATACAGGCCCTCGGTCTTGAACCCAGTTTCCTATGTATGGTATAGCCATTAAGATTAAGACTTTTAGTGGAACCTTGAATCAGATAAGGTTCTGTTATCAGCGCTATTTGAAACGTTCTGAGCTTTAATTCCGCATTTGCAGCTTTACAGTGTTGGGTGTTGATATATAAACAATTTATTACACTCATTTGTTAATGATGTTGTTGACCTTGAACAGGTTAGTCAAATTTTTAAAATATCCTGCACTCTTTCCCTTCCAATCATTTTATAGTTCAGGGTTTCTAAAATTATTTTAAAAACACGAGGAAGTCCTAAAGGTTGTTAAGATTTTGATAAAAGAGGGCACTAAACGATATTGTAAACATGACCATATTAGTCATATTAGGTTTGAAGTGTAAAAGAAGGCTCCATCGACTTCTGATTAAAATCGCGAGTTCTTGCCATTGAATGCCATTGTCTATTTCAATAGCTCCTTTGACGTGACCAAACTTGGAGACAACATTTAAGTCCTGTTTGAATGTAATTATGATGAATCCGGCCTCACTCTTACAATCATTTATGCGTGATACTTCGTCCGCTTTCAGTTTAGGGCTTCAAAAGTTTTTTATAATGATGTATTCTTGGACAGAATCCTCTCAAACATTTCCCATCATTTCCTCTCCAGTCTATAATTTTTTTTATCCCATAGAGGACTTCTATTCAAGGTCTAGGTTCCTGATTTGAGCATCTTAGTAATGCTTGAATATGACGGAGTATTTATTTTATCATTAGGATTCTTCGTTGAGAAACTCTCTTCTAGATGCATTTCATTTTCTTCTTTTCTTTTGTTGTAATCATTTACAGACGTTATCCTTTATGCCGGGCGTAACCTTCCCTCTTTGAAGCCTACGCGCACCCTTAGTCTGCAAGTCAGGGGTTTATCTGGAGGGAACGCAGTCATGATGTAAGAGAACTGAGGAACTTCTTTGATCAGGACTCAAAGTATGGTTCAATAATGTATAAAATATTAATATTTCTCTTTTACACAAGGAGAATATAAATAAGGTGAGGCAATGGGAATCGACGTAGGCAATTGTAGTGCGACAGCTTACTATTTTGTTGTGACGTCGCAAGTGCTACGCTTGATTTCTAGTTCAGTTTGTATTATAAAGCGAAAGTGCCTTATTCTCGAAGAAGTAATCGTCTTTGTACCATCCCCTCTTGCTTTAATCCTCGAGATGCACAATATTTTGCAATTCCGACGAAGGATCCCAATATCCACGTCTATGGATTGCACGATACAGAAGATCCGACAGGATTGGCCTAAGAATCAGCGGTCGTCATTTTCTCCAGATGACTTCCAAAGGAATATTCTGGCTGAGCTTCTTGGCAATATGCTAGGAAGAAGCTTAAGTCTCAGCTGTTTCTTCACTCTTCATCCCTGGATTACCCTCTTCAATATGTCCAAGTCCTTCAGACAGGTCCGTCAAGAAGCCCGTGAACGGAAAAAAATGTGAGTTGACTAGTGAGGAGGAATAAGGAACTCTCAGTCGCAAAAATGAAGCTGTTCTGCTACAAAGCTAAGTGTCTCAAACTTAGCTCATAAAACTTAAAGGAAACTTTAATTAGAGCCTCATTGGAAAATAATTACACAGCGAATTCAAACGAGAAGGTTAATTAATCCTTTGACAAAGTTCAATCGTGGCTACTCAAAAGAAGATGTAACCCATTCTACGGAGCATATGTACCCGGGCCTTTGAGTACTTACGCTCACGGAAACTCCTTCCTCTGTCTAGTCGGCAAACACAGGAAAAGTTCCAATAACTGTTCCAACGAGGATCTCTCCTACATCACTAGATACTCAGGAAGTTTAAAGACCTCCACCCAATTTTGGTAAACAGACGAGTAACATTGAAGGATTTGAAGAACCTCAAAGTCCTTGGATTGAGTTATTTCCGCCCTTTCTCCCGATTTTTGAAGTTTTGCCACCTCTTAGAAAATAATTTTCAACTTTTTCATAATAGCCATCAAGACGCAATCGATAAAGACCCCATGTTTTTCTAAGACTTTTAGAGCCACTTATCAATTTATATCTAAATTGGTCAAAGAAGTTATTATTGCATTTGTAAAAAAGAACACGGATTCGAGTCAATTTTCTTAATAAGCTACTTCAACTGCAAAATGCTTGTGAAAACTTTAACACATAGGCCAGGTTACTAATTAGTGTAATTATATTTATATTCTTATGCTCCCCCTTTTTTGTATGTACATACCTATGTATAGTTATATTATTGTGATTTATAAATTCTTTCAATATATGAAAATCTTTATTGTAAAAATTATTTTTAATGTTCGAAATTATTATTTGCTAATTACTTAAAATAATGAATACTAATGATTAATTATTTACATAATTTTTTTCATGCAACATGGGTTCTATACACTAGCACACAACAATATTGTAATGAAATATTTTCAATTGGGAGATCAAGTTGAGAAATAATTTCTAAATCATAGGACTAAAAAATAATGTTTCTTTATTGAAGCATTCGTGACGTCACAAAATCTCCCATTTAAACAGGAGCATAAGTCGAAGATCTCCTCTTTGACTAACCTTATTTATATTCTCCTTGCTTTTACCCTCTCTCTCTCTTCTCACTGTTGATATCTCAGAAGTATAACGAAGTATGTATACGTCAGAGCTCTTGGGAGGAACTCAAGACTTGAGTATAACCCAAAATTTGGGCACCCTGTCCAACCTGAGGCTCGGTTTAGTATCCAACGGTGATATTCGATACAATACCTTCCTGTAGATACCACTGAAGCCTCTCAAGGACCACTGCAACCAAGGAGAATATAAATAAGGTGAGTCAAAGAGGAGATCTTGACTTATGCTCTTGTTCAAAAGAGAGATTTTTGTGACGTCACGAATGCTACGATAAAAAACATTATTTATTAGTGCTATGATTTAGAAATTATTATTGAACTTTATATCTCAGTTGAAAATATTTCATTAAATATTGTTCTAATGCATGAAACAATTATTATGTAAATAATTTATCATTAGTATTCATTATTTTAAGTAATTAGCAAATAATAATTTAAAACAATAAAAATAATTTTTACAATCAAGATTTTAATTTATTTGAAGAAAATTTATAAATAACAAAAATAGAAATATACATATGTACATACAAAAAAGGGGGAACATAAGAATATAAATATAATTACGCTAATTAGTAACCTGGCCTATGTATTTAAGTTTTCACTAGCATTTTTTAAGTTGAAGTAGCTTATTAAAATTGACTCGAATCAGTGTTCTTTTTTTTACAAAAGCAATAATATTTTTTTGACCAATTTGGATATAAATTGATAAGTGGTTTAAAAAGTCTTTGAAAAACATGGGGTCTTTATGGCTATTATGAAAAAATTGGAAATGATTTTCTAAAAGGTGGCAGAAATTCAAAAATCGAGTGAAGGGGCGGTAATAACTCCATCCAAGGAATTTGGATCCTTGAATATTACTCGTCTGTTTCCCCAAATTTGGGTGGAGGTCTTTAAACTTCCTGGCTAAGTATCCAGCGATATAGGAGAAACCCCTCGTTGGAATAGTCATTGGAATTTTTCCTGTGTTTGCCGACTATGCAGAGGAAGGAGTTTCCGTGAGCGCAAGTACTCAAAGCCCCGGGTACATATGCTCCGTAGAATGAGGGGGTAGTTACATCTTCTTTTGAGTAGCCACTTTGTCGAAGGATTCATTAGGCTTTTTGTTGAATCGCTGTGTAATCCTTTTCGAATGAGGTTTTAATCAAAGTTTCCTTAAAGTTTTATGAGCTAAGTTTGAGGTACTTAACTTCGTAGCAGGACAGCTTAATTTTCGTGAGTGAGAGTTCCTCATTCCTCCTCAATAGTCAACTCACAATTTTTTTCGTTCACGGGCTTCTTGATGGACCTGTCTGAAGGACTTGGACACACTTGAGGAGGGTGATCCAGGGATGAAGAGTGAAGGAACAGCTTGAGAATTAAGCTTCTTCCAAGCAAAGATGCCAAGAAGCTCAGCCTGAATATTCCTTGGAAGTCATCTGGAGTAAAATGACGATCGGAGATCTTCGCATTCTTTAGGCCAATCCTGTTTGATCTTCTGCATCATGCAAACAACAGACGTTGGATATCAAGATCCTTCGTCAGAAGGGCAAAATATTGTACATCTTGAGGATTGGAGCAAGAGGGGATAGCACAAACACGATTACTTCTTCGAGAATATGTCATTTTCACTTAACAATATGAACTGAACTAGAAATCAAGCGTGGCACCTGTGACATCACAACAAAATAGTCAGCTGTCGCCCTGCAATTGCCTACGCCGATTCCCATTGCCTCACCTTATTATATTCTCCTTGACTGCAACACTGCTTAATTTATTTTCTTAGGAGCACAAAATAAACTAGAGGCATATATACACTCAGAGAGTGCAAACCTCCGCCGTCATGGGGTCCTTATGAGCCTTCCGAGGCGGATTTTTCACGACTGGGGTGGCGTAGTGGGACGGGGGAGGGTTCCCCTCGACGGAATTTCGAGATGAAGACGCTCCCGGCACCCGATTTCACAGCACAGCGACATTTATTGGCAGAGTAGGCTAACTTGAAATATTTATTAGTATTTAGCTCATTTTGCATCTTAATTCTACACTCAGAGATGCCAAAATTTAATCACTTGTCCTTTTGGCATTCCAACAACTCAAAAGTTTCATTCGAATCCGTTCCGTACTTTTTGAGTTATCCTGCTGACAAACAACCAAAAAACTAACAACCAACCACAAACCAACGCCATGAAACTAGAGGCATATATACACTCAGAGAGTGCAAACCTCCGCCGTCACGGGTCCTTATGACTTCCGAGGCGGATTTTTCACGACTGGGCGGCGTAGAGGGCCGGGGAGGGTTTCCCTCGACGGAAATTCCGAGAGGAAGACGCTCCCGGCACCCGATTTCACAGCACAGCAAATCTATTGCCAGAGTAGGCTAACTTGAAATATTTATTAGTGTTTAGCTCATTTTGCATCTTAATTCTGTACTCAGAGATGCCAAAATTTAATCACTTGTTCTTTTGGCATTTCCAACAGCTCCACAAAGTTTCATCGGAATCCGTTCCGTACTTTTTGAGTTATCCTGCTGACAAACAAGCCAACGCCAGTGCAAACAATACTCCTTCGGCGGAGGTAATAAACGACCGTCACAGTAGGTATAATAAATCCTCCAATTTATATATATATATATATATATATATATATATATATATATATAGGTACACTTACTGTAGTCAAACATCAATTATAAACTTGTTAGTGTTTGTATTTTGTCAAAAAACCCTCACCAATATAGGAAAGGCACACATTAAAATGGAAGAAGACTCATGTGAAGGGATGCTTTAGATCCATTATTAAACATATACAAAATGATCCCAACATATGTGACCCTTTATACCAAATTAATAATAATAATAATGATACAACTTTCTTAATGACGGATTAAGTGTTCTTATTTATATATTTAATGCTTTGAGAAGCAAAATGATAATAATAATTATGAAAATAAGATAAATATATTGTACTTGAAAATACTGGCTAATTAAAACAAGGATCACGTCATTAGATAGGATACTTACATGGTACCTCTCTCAAACTCAACAATTATTTCTCTAAGTTGGCGGGATTATTTTAACTTTTTGTCCTATTTATGATTAAAAACTATGTAACAACATGGCATTTATTTCTCCATAAGATGAGGAGCCATTTTTATTAAAAATAAAAGGTAATACTGGAACTGTCGATTATCAAGATTCGTTTATATCATGAATGAAGCTAATTGTGTTTTTTAATATCTGAATAAAACTTATATTTTGGAGAACCCCAAGTTTTACAAATATCTGCGTACTATATATGGAGCCAATTGTATTGTTGATATAGCTCAAATTCACAATGCATTTTCTTCTACACCATGATTTATAAATTAAAACATGTAAAATTATATATTATATGATAAATGTAGTTATTTAACTACTCACTAACTGTATGCTCGTTAGTTTCCATCATTCATATGTGATAGACTGACTCCCAAAAGAAGTTATTCGAAAAGAAGGCCACTTTATTTCATTTGGATATGACCAGACAATTGTTTTAACATTTGACTGCAACCGGGAAAGCAATTGAACAAGCATAGGAGCAGTTTAACGATCCCATAAAGGTTGATTGCTGACGAAAAAATAGTTTTTAACAATTTATAAAACGATTATTTAGAGTGAAATCATTCACATTACCGTCATTTTTTGGAGTACCAATATGACTCAAGGAAAGCTAGAGGAGACGTCTACCACGTTTTTGACGCAATTACTAAAAAACATGTTAGTCAAGGCTGCAGTGTAAAGGAATTATTGGTCAGAGCTTAAACAAGTTTTATGTAAAAGGACCAGGCTTGTGAACGGAACGCAAAATTGAACGGCGTTCAGCTGAACGCACGTTCAATGAACGGAACGCTGAACGGAACGCAACTTTTTTTTTTGAACGTTGAACGCAAAAAAGAGTTTTGCGTTCAGCGTTCAAATTTTTCAAACATTTCTTGGACTTTTTTCGGAAAAACGTCATCACTACGCAGTACTTTTTTTGGAAATTCTTTTCTAAAAAAAAGTCATCACTACTCAGTACTTTTTTTGGAAATTCTATTCTAAAAAATGTCATCACTACGCATTACTTTTTTCGGAAAATTCTTTAAAAAAAGACCCTCTTAGACCCTGGGTTAGATCCAGATTTTTTTAAATAAAAACCCTAAATAGTTCATCCATTTTTCTAAATTACACAATACTATTTTTTAAATATTTGAACGCTGAACGCTAACGGAACGCTGAACGCAAAAACATTGAACGGAACTCTGAACGGAACGCTATTTTTTTAAATGCTGAACGGAACGCTGAATGCAAAAAAGCTGAACGCTCACAAGCCTGAAAAGGACGGATAAAATTCGGAAGGTGTTGAAATTATTATAGTAAATCTTTCTAATTACATCATATAAACATTTCCAGCCCTCTAAATTATTATATTATACTTAAAGATATTGATATTGTAAGCATGATTTTCGGTATACATTCTTCTAAAAAAAAGGTTCGACTACTATTATTGAACCTAATAGGCAAACAATGTAGGAGTACTTTCCAAGAAGAGATGAACTTGTAGGGGAAAGTACAAATATTTTAATAAATCCTTCCAATGAAACGCCTCTAAAGCTAAAATATGACATTGTTCAATATTCAATATAATCGATAATTTCCAATATGCATGTTTTTAAATGAGTAGATTACCTATTTTCTTATTTCTATCAAATTAAATTATCTAATACCCCAAAAAAAAGATTACAGGTGTACATATGTGGCCACTCCTTCCCAAGAGCCTTGAGTTATAAATATTTTTTGATAAATAAAAGGGGCTAAGGAAAAAATATTAGAGCAACCAACTTAAAATCATTTATTTTTGGTAATTTTGTATACATAAAAAACATATCTCCTTTTCTTTTATATAAATATTAAATAATATAGCTACTTACTCTTAGGACGAACTCTACTGGCCAGATTAAGTTCTGGTGTGGCTTATCAAGGAGTAAAATAAACAAACATGCATATTTCAAATGAAAGTACCGTGTATAATCAATTAAGAGGAAACTCCGGCTCACGCTTATGCTCAAAAAGATCCCGCCGACCTAAGTGGCTTGTAAGGGTATAAAGGATAAACAAATTTAAAAATAAATTAGTGAAGGAAGGATCGAATTTACACAGTAAAATATTGTACGTTATTAACAGAGAGGTGCAGTGAGGTCACTCATGCATTCCGTCAGATGACAACATGACAGACAGGATACTCAATCCTGGTCCAGTAAGTCTGACTGCTAAAGACAGTGGGTCACTGCACTTTGCCCATAAATTTCATTGAAATACCGTGAAATTTAATTATGATAAAAAAGGGATAAAGCTTCTAATGCCGAAAATCTTTGCTTAGAGGGTCCTGCCGAAATACATTTGTTACCATTAATTTACATATCTAATGCTACCCACTTGAAAGCTCTGCTTTCTCTCTGTTTAGGTAAATAATATATATAGAGGCCTCATATAAATAAGTGAAACACTGCCTTCTCATTAAGAACCAGTACAAGCGAAAAAATAATAAGCAATAACATTTATGGGAGGTGGAATCCGGTGAAAGTAACTCATTAGAGAGAAGAAAATGTCTGTTTAAAGTCATTAATGCCTTTATATGTGTAAAAAACAAAAGTATAAGTGTTTAGAAATGTAGCTGGCGCCATCTATGTATTTATAGTTTTCTTCTTTATAGTATTTTCATCGTTTTTGAAAGTCATGTCTAGCGATTCGTGATTAGTTTAAAGAAAATGAGCGTGAATAATAAAAATATGTAAATAATGAAATGAGGTATTAATAAATCAATGACGGCCATTGTGAACATCAGTTCAGAATGGAATAATTATTTTCTCATGGACATGAATAGAAATGACAATTATGATTTTTTTTTAAATCAAATGTATTTCCCGGGATTTTTTATTCATTTATATTACCTACTAGCGGATGCTACGCTGCATTTCCCGAGATTTTCAGGGAATGTTCAGTTTGACCCATTATTTCCTTGGAATTTTTAACTTATCAATAGAAAAGTTGACAAATATTAAAATATTTCTTAGTGAATCAAAATTCCCACATAAAATTTGGTCCAAATGTAACTCCCCATTATCAAGAAATTGTAGAAAACGTTTTTTTAATACTATAAATATGTATGGAAAACAAATTTACCGGGAATAACCAAATAGTCTGAAAGACACCTTGACAACTCAGTCATTCAATGAAAATTTGTCCCAAATCTAACCTGGCAATTTAAGAAATTGCAAAAAAGGTCTTGTAGAATAAAAATAAATATTGCACTAATGATTATCCGGAAGTGCACTTTAACATTCCCTCGAAATTATTCACTGAATAGTTCGTCAAGATGTAATGATTCCTTGGGGGAGTCGTGGAAATAAACAAATAGACTAATGGAGTTTCTATTTAGTTGGTGTACTTCGATCAATGATTAAAATCATTATTTTGTAATACTCTGAAAAAAAAAATTGTATTATCATTGACAAAAACGAAGAAAAGGAATAAAAATAAGAGTTACTAACTCAAAAATAATGTTTCTTAATGAGTTAGTGCAAGGAATACTATAAACTGGAAAAGGAGAGAGTTCTGCCTAATAGAAACTCCTCTTTTTCCCTTTTCTTTTTTACGTAGGTAGTTAAACTGTGACATAAAAAGGAGGGAGTTCCACTTCCAGGTTGTTATAGTATTCCCTGGTTTATGAGAACAACCATAGCTAACAGTAGAAACATGCATTATAAGGCTAAAATTGATTAATCAAGATATTTATTAATTTTTCACTTCTTCAATTGACTTTTACTAGAATATAAAAGTTATAAAAATAATTACACTCAATGTACTGCATGAAATTGATGTTAGATTGAGTGATCACACCCTTATTGAATGATCTCAGCCTTAATTTATTTTCAGGAGGAGCTTCGCTTCTATCCAGCATCTTTGTTTGTTTATCCAATGCTTTCACTTATTATAAGGCCCTTAATGCTCATTTTGGATCAAAGGGAAAAAAATATAAGGGACATGAACAATTTGTTGATGATTTTGTAATGGTTTAGACAATTATAATGGTTGTAGAATGAAATTACTACATTCCCTTCTATCTGAAATATGCGTCCTCCATGTTAAAAGTTGAACACGCTTGCACACTAGGCTAACTAAGGTATTAATGACTTTAATCGAGTTTGAGGTCAATTTTGAAACAAATCAATGTTCTTATGTTAAATTTGAATGCTTTATGATTCCTAGGAGGGATTGTGTATATTTTTAGGTGATATATGAGTACAATTCTGCATAATGTCTTTATTTTGCAAATAATTTGCAATATATTTTGACTTTGAAGTAGAAAAAGAACCCATTAAATTGAATGAAAATGCACACAACTACTTATTGGTTAGAAAGAAAGAAAAGTTGGCTTAATTGTTGCTTTTTAACATTCTTAGATTTTCGATTTCCTATGCCTTATTTAATTATTCTGCTTATGCAATTTTTTTCAATGTTGTAAGAAATTAATAATAAAAGCCTTATTTGTATATAATATAATACTTCATTTGTACATCCAAAATTCAATGAGTAATTTTTGTTATAAAATAGTTATTTTCATGGAAAATACCCAAAATATGAACATTTTGAAACTTTGTTATCTCGTTTGATTTTGGATGTATAAAAAAAATAAAAACGATTTGGAATCTTTGTAATCATACCTACATTTTGCGGCAAATTGTTTGAAAATAGCATTAAAATTAAGGACTTTAGAGGCGATCGAATGGCGAAAAAATAATTACTACATAATTTTACTAAATAACTTTTGGGCCTGTTGAGCGGACAATTCCATTATTTGATTTCGTTCAAACTTTCACAAGATGATCTCTATGAACTAAGTAAAATCTTAGGGGAAGCCCGACTCTCAAATCCGAAAAACGTGAAAAAAAATCACCCTTATATATATATATATTTAGCCGGTCACAGTTATGGCATATTGGGGTTCCAGACCCATCGCCTATGGCCTTCGGGTTCCGCCGAGTAATACTCAAATTATAGGGGTTCTAAGCCCACTGCTCATGGGCCCTAGGCTTCTGCATGTCGCAGCTATGATATATTGGGGTTCCAAACCCACCGCCCATTGGCCCTAGGGTTTCGGTCAGTCATAACTAGACATATTTGATTTCCAAGCCCACCACCCTTGGGCCCTCGTGTTCCTTTGGTCAAAATTATGATATATTGGGGTTCCAAACCCACAGCCCATGGTCAGTCTCAACTATGACATATTGAGTTTACAAAAGCTACCGCCCATGGACCCTAGGGTCCACTGATCACAACTTTGACACAATGAGGCTCCAAACCAATCGACTGTTCTGGTTGTCAAAGCTATGGTTGATTGAACTCTCCGCCCATAGGCCATAAGGTTCCGTCAGTCTCAACTTTAATATTTTGGGGTTCCAAACAACCGCCCTTGGTCCATCTGTTCCGCCTATCACTCCTTTGACATATTGGGGTTCCAAATCCGCCGCCCATGGGCCCTCGGGTCTAGCCTGCCACAGCTATGATGTATTGGAGTTACAAATACGCTAATATGTCATAGCTGTGATCAGCCGAACCCATGGGTCCTTTACCGGCGGGTATGGAACCCCAATATGCCGTAGTTGTGACCGACGGAATCTGATGGCCCAAGGTCGTCATGGTTGGAACCACTAATATATCGTAGTTGTGATCGGCGAAACCCCAATATATCATAAGTTATGATTCATAACTATAACCAGCAAAAACTTGTGTCTAATGGGTGGTGGTGTTTGGGACCCCAACTCGAAAAAATAGTTTTTCATTCCTCTCATATTAAGTATGGCCGGGTTGGATCCCCAATGCTTGTTGAGCTTGCAAGGTAAATTCTGTCGTGACGTATTTCATATAGGAAATCGCGGGCAATTGTCTTTGCAGGCAATTTTCTTGTGAGCAATTTTCCTGCGGGCAATTTTCCTGTGCGCAATTTTCTTGCAGGCTAATTTCCAGTGGGTAATTTTCCTGCGGGCCATTTTCTGTTCACCTGTTACGATGTCTTTTTTAAATGCCATTAAAACTCAACCTGAACAATTATTTGATGACGCTCCCGAACGAGGAGTTTGAACCTCAAATACAGAGTTAGGGGCAGAGTTGTGCACACAAAAATTGTTCTTTTAATTGATGTATGGGGTTGTAGTATTTCTTTTTGTTACAACTCTAGTAAAACCCTCCGAAATATTGAATCTTACAAGTAACCACGTAGTTACCCTTTGGAATTCTATATTAGCAGACTCCTAATCAAATTTAATTGATAGATATGTGGATGTGAATGTACCACAACTGTACCTTTTAATGCAATATATCAAGTTGGATTGAATTTCACGCATTTAATATTATATTATGTGATATTTTACATATGAAAAAAATAATTAAATAAAAATCTGCATACGAATATTTAACTTACTGTAAATGCATGAGGGAATGTTGATAAGGATTATTGCATTTACTTTAATGCTTTTTCAAGTCACGTTCCGGTATAAAGACCTGAAACTGAATGCATTATTAAGTGAATATACTTTGAAGGCATCATGCCTTAGTAATATAATACTTACCACATGAACTTGAGATTGGGAAACTAAGGCTGTATTTCACTATTCTATTCAACTTATCTCACGAGAACTTTAATTAATACAACTCAAGAGATAAAGGTGTTTACTTTTTAATGGTGAACTTATTTAACACTAACCAATTTTGGCTCCTCTATATGATTGATCGGCAACGGAGCGACGAAAATTTTTGTTGTTACTTATTATCATTTTTATATGCATTGTGAAATTGCATCTGTGATTTATCACATAACAGAAATAATGCCACTAGCATCTTTTATTTAGTATTACTGAATATTACTTCACAGAACACATATAATTAATTAAAATTAGTATTATGCAATTTCCAATACAATCAGGAAATTGCCGCGCGGGAACCGTAAGGTCCGATTTTTCGAAAATGGTGAATACTTCATCTTAAAAGTCATAAATTATTTTTTTCAATTTAAAATAAATTCTTTTTTTAATTATGTATTTACTTCAAAAACTTATATATTAAATTTATATAATAAACTAGGAGGGGAAAACCATTATTTTTAAATTAAACTAAATTTTTTTTTAAATATTTACTTCAAAAACTATATTTTTATATATAAACTAGGAAAAAATTGCTTTTCTAAATTATTTTTAATGTGAAATTGTTTTTCACTCAATTTTTATATATACAAATTGTTATTTCAATGAAGTGATTGTGTATTAAAATACATAATAGACATTGTAGTCTAAAATTAAAACTTAAAAAAAGAAGAAGATTAGCACAGTTATTAAATCAAATAATAACTTGTAATTAATATAGAAGCATAGCAAACCTATAATACAATCATTGTATAAATAACTTATAGCATTATAATATATCGAACTGATCATCAGGACCAAAATGACAATTTTTTCAGAAGCGACAGTATCCGTAGCGAAAGCGCTCTATATCTCACCGCCGCTGAGAGCATTATGGCTCTGAGTTCTTCAGATTGGATGTATTCGTTTGCGGTCAACCGCTTTGCAATAAGTGCCTTAGCATTAGTATGCTTTAAAAGCATCTGATCGTTTTTTTTTGCCTTTTTGAAAAACCAAACAATAAAACACCTTTCAAAATGTTATTGGGACAGTTGTTCAATCCCTTAACATTAAGAACTAGAAAGGTCTTTAAAATTGACATCAATAAAGGCATGTAACGTTAATTTTTAATATTCTAAAAAATAATGTGAAGTGAGTTTGGATTGAAACCTCAAGATCCTAAATCTCCGTCATGTCACTGGAATGCCAGTGGGCAAATCATCCCCAGCGACATCTCTCATTGAGCAAACTCTGGATCTACACTACTTTTAGTATCCACCACCTGCAAGGCAAAATGATCGTCTTCTAGGGCAGTCTTTTTCAACCTATGGGTCTCTCGGAGGATTGCCAAAAGCAATTAGAAAAGTGCTCAAAATGGATGTTGTGGCCGACGTGACGTCAGTGGGTTAAAAGTGAATCGTCCCAGAGAGGCATGTTATTAGGTAACTCATCATCAAATACGAGCTTTAAAAGATGAGAATCACAGCCTCAGAGGATTGGAAGGAAAATCAACGGACAAACTTTACACAGCTATAGTGTGTAAGGAGTTGTTTAGATATTATTAAGATATAATAAGGAAGGTTTCGTGAGTTTGTTTTGGTGTGTGTCTCTTTCTTTCTTTCTTTCTCTGTTTCCCTCAAGAAGTTTCTGTTGTTGTGATGCTCACGTAAATACATGTGACATATATATATATATATATATATATATATATATATCATATATATATATATATATATATAATATATATATATATATATATATATATATATATATATATATATCAGTATTATTTAGCCTCCAAACGCGTCTCCACAGTTCCCTTATTTATCACATCCTCCCATGGCGCAGTCGGTTAACGGGTGCAACATTCGACCCCTTTAACCCTTGTGTGGTGTTCATATTTTGTAACTCAGCCACTGTTCGTGGGTCTGGTGGACCCGCTGCGTTTTGGGGTTATCAGCTAAACACAATAAAACTATTTTATGTTAAAATACTCAAATGATATTTTCCTTATCTCAATTACAAGCAATATAAACAACATAAATGATAAATAATAGTCTTTTACCTTTATTAGGTCACATTTATAAATAAAACATCACTTCTTTTTGTTGTTGCTGGCTGTAACCTAGAATAATGAAAATATCAGAAATTTTTCTAACTCTCTCTCCTCACACACAAGATATGAGTGCCTGATCAACTGCAATAGCATCACACTTACTTCAGGCTTTGCAGGTGATGGTTCTGTAGGTTGGGTGGATGGTGCACAAGACCTAAAATTTCCACTTTCATTGACCCCGGGTCCAGCAGACCCGAACACCCTCTATGTAATGTAAATGTGTAGGGGGGGTGTATGGTGTGTGGTCACTGAAAACGTGTTGTGATATATGTTCTTCACAGAAAATGAGCCAAGGCCAATGAATCTGAGTTTGAAATAATAAAAATTCGTATTACTTTTCTTTGAGACAAAAATGAAAACGGGTCCCACAGACCCGAACACCACAAAAGGGTTAAGAACCACCCCAAGAGACAAGAGTGCACGATTCACGGATCGAGCGGACTTAAAGCCTTCCCAACGCGACGAAGCTCCATCGTGGAAGCACCCGCTGAAAAGCCTTCGACGTCCAAGCACCTTCCTGCGGCCGTCAAGAGGATCAACGCCTTCCACGACGCCGCAGATTTAAGTCCAACGAATCGCTCGACATGGATCCTCCAACACCAGCCGGACTCAACGACTTGAAAGCTTCAAGGAGAGCACTAAAGGGTAAAGTCACTAGACTAGCTGGAAACTTCATTACCATCAGGAAGGGCCTGATAGATGAAGAAGAGCCTTCAGTTTTTGAACTGGCACTCGAAGACTACACCACGGCATTTGCAAAATATGACGCAGCAGCCGATGCAGTTGAAGCTCACCCATTAGCTGAACCAGCAGATGGTGACAACGATGTCATTCGAGTTTTAAACGCTCTTCGGCAAGACCAACTCCTAACCAGAGGACTCCACAAAGACTATGATGCTGCTCAGCAGGCTCAGGCAGCTGCAGCAGCAACCCCAGCACAAGCCAACTCGTCCCAGGCACAAGCTCTTCCAGCCAATGGCAACGTCAATTACCATGCACCTCGCTTCAACGCCAAACGACCTCCAACGCTAGAGCAAGACATCGATGTTAGGAAATTCGCAGGGTGGACACCACACTGGGACAACTATTACTACCTTGCAAAGCTGAACTCTCAACCTCAAGGACGCAGGTTGCAGCCTTCTGGGAATGTTGCTCTCCAGGTTTTCTAAAAACCATTGTCCACTCCATTGGCATCCGACACGACACAGCACGTCCTGTCGAGGATATCATCGAGGCCATCAGGGTGCATCTCAGGTCACTTCTCAATCCACATATCGACATGAAGGACCTCTTATCAGTGACCCAACAACCTGGCCAAAAATATACGTCCCTTAAGAAAACAACTTTCTCCAACTTGCAGAGTACGCCGAGGCACAAGATGTGACCTACGATCGTCTCATGATCGGGCTGCTCCTCAAAGCGATCTCCAACGGGGAGGAGAAGGAGAAATTAGTGACTCATAATCACAACACGTTCGACAACGCCATGGCGTACCTCATTGGACTGGATACCGCTCGAGAGACCTCCAAAGCGCTTACAAATCCTTCAACGACCGCAGGTATCAAGGAAATAAACGCCACAAGGTCCAACTATAGTCACAATAAGACGAACAAGCCGCACAAGGCTTCTAACGTAAAAAACGACAAGCAATGCAAATAGTGTGGCAAATATCCTCACAACCGCAAGGAAAGCCCAGCGGATGTCAAAGAGGGCAGTAAGTGCAAAAAAATTGGACATTTTGTTTCAATTTGTCAAAGTTCCAAGGCAAGGAATCGATTCAGCGAAATTAAGCCACTAAACTCTGTACTAATACACCATATGGGCAGTTCCAACTTATCACGTCATCACCTCAATGTCAATGTCAGTGCCAAAGAAAGGAATGGCACTACAGTTTCAGCCACAATTAAATCTCGACCAGATTCAGGTGCTGATATATCTGTCAGAGGCCTCAGGAATTTAAACAAGGCCAACTTTGGTAACCTCACCATGAACCCTCCACTACGTGACAAGATCGCCGCCGTAGATGGAAGCAAGATACATCAGGTCGGAACGTTCAAAGCCGACATTACTGTAGATGGCCGGCACACCAAGACAACCGTCGTCATCTGCAGGCAGGGTATGTAAAAAACCCAAAATTTTGAAAAAACCCGAAAAAAACCGGTTAAAAAACCCGGGTTTTACCATGGTTTTTTTCGAGATTCGGGCTTTTCATTCAACCATTAATTAGCTAATAGCTAATCAATGGTGTAATGAAAAACCCGAATTTCGAAAAAAACCACGGTAAAACCCAGGTTTTTTAACCGGGGTTTTCGGGTTTTTCAAAATTTGGGTTTTTTACATACCCTGTCTGCAGGGGAATATCAGGCTTTTTCATTGGCCTTGAGGATTGCAAAGCTTTAGATATCCTCAGCAAGCACTTCCCTCACCCTCCGCCCAAGACACGCACACTCTTCAACGTTCAAACCAAGAAGCAAGAGTCCTATACGGAAATTTGGCCTGATCGCTCATCATGGCTTGAGACTCTTCCTGACCAAGATCCTTCACCTGACCTTATTAATGAAGTTAGCCAGCAGCTACTCCAACGCTACGCTACTGTGTTTGATGATTCAACGGAACTTCGTCCGATGAAAGGCGCTCAGGTCGGCAAACATATGAAGATAACGCTGAAGAAGAATTACACCTTGTTTGCCATCCACGTCACAAGAAAGATCCCTCTCGTCTTGGAGAAGCAGGTAAAGGAAGAGCTCGACTACATACTGGAACGTAAGATCATCGCAAAGGTTGGAGACGTACCGACTGAATGGTGTCATCCCATTGTCGTAGTAGCAAAGCCAAATAACAAGATTCGCCTCACTACTGACCTTTCAAGACTCAACTCCCAAGTACTTCGAACAACTCATCCATCGAAGACACCAGCCAATGCAGTCAGCTCCTTCAGTCCCAAGGACAAATACTTTGCCAAACTGGATTTAGTCAAGGGCTACTGGCAAATGCCCCTTGCTAAAGAGAGCCAAGACTTAAAAACATTCATTACTCCATTTGGACGCTTCAAATACCTCCGATTTCCGATGGGCTTCATATCAACGGGTGACAGTTACTCCTACCGTGGTGACATAGCTATCGACGGCCAGCCAGTCCAGAAAGTCGTGGATGATATGGCACTTGGTCAATCCACCTACTGGGCCTGCATCGCACTTCTTTGTGACACGCTTAAACGCTGCGCGAAACATGGCCTGACTGTCAACAAGGACAAATCCGTACTAGGTGCTACTCAGATCGACTTCGTGGGATACAAGATTGGCCATAACTCAATCGTTGCCGATGCGAAGAAACTCGATGCCATCGCCGATTTCCCAACTCCTTGCAACATCACAGACCTCCGCTCATTCATGGGCTTAGTCAATCAACTTGGTCAATTCTCATCCGATGTCTCTGGCGCCGCTACACCACTTCGAGACCTCTTGAAGACGAAAAACACGTTTGCATGGCTCCCTGCACATGAGGAGGCCTTCAAGAACGTTAAGAAAGCGATAGTCCAGCCACCAGTCTTAGGAATGTTTGACCCTTCAGCAGAGACTTGTCTCCAAACCGATGCATCTAGGAAGCATGGTCTCGGGTTTGCCCTCCTCCAGAAGGACCAAGACGACAAGTGGCGCCTCATCCAATGTTGAAGCCGATTCATCAAGGACGTTGAAACGCGCTACGCAATGGTAGAACTGGAAGCACTAGCCATCTACTGGGCCATCAAGAAGATGGAAACCTACTTAGCCGGTCTCCCATTCTTCACGGTTGTGACAGACCACAACCCATTGATATCTCTCTTCAATAAATTCACGATCGATTGCATCGACAACCCAAGGGTTCAAAATTACCGCACCAAACTAATGCATTTCAATTTTCATACTGTTTGGAAAAAAAGCAAAGATCACTGCATCCCAGACGCCTTGTCCCGGGCTCCAATCCGTCGAGCTGATGAGGACGAAGAAGAAGTCTCAAGCACTTCAGCCAATGCCATTGTTCTGTCATCGATCGAACAAGAAGCAGAAGACATTCTCGTCAACAATCTTCGGGAACAAGCGCTCAATGATCCCGACTACCAACAACTCGTCATCGCAATCACCAATGGATTCCAACAAACCAACCAACCGTTTACAGCTCACTTCCGGATGCTGCAACCTGAACTCTGGGTCGACAACGGACTGATAGTAAAAGGCACCCAAATCGTCATCCCTCCCTCAGCAGTCAAAGACGTATTAAAGCGCCTTCATTCAAGCCATCAGGGCATCGAGAAAACCAAGCGACGCACAAGACAAACTGTTTATTGGCCAGGATACACCAACGATATCAAGGCAACAGTTGAAGCCTGCTCATCCTGCCAATACTTCAGACCTTCACTTCCCCAGGAGCCCTTGGTTCAGGAGAAGGTTCCACCCCGACCATTCGAAATGGCAACGTCGGATCTATCTTACTACGGCGGCGACCAGTATTTGCCAACCGTAAATCAGGATTCCCGCTCATCGCAAAATACAACGGTGATCCATCTGCCTCAGACGTCATTAAAGACCTCAGGCGCTTCTTCTCCTTGATGGGTGTACCAAATATTTTGCGATCAGACAACGGTTCACAATACGCTTCAGAAGAGATGAAAAAATTCCTCAAGAAGTGGGGCGTAATCCACCGCCCTTCCTCACCGCACAACCCACAGTCAAATGGCCATGCAGAAGCCACGGTTAAAACTATCAAACACTTCCTTGCCAAAGTTGACGGGGACATCAAAGACGAAGCCTTCAGCGCTGGCATTCTTGAGCTTCGCAATACTCCGAGAGCTGATGGTTGTTCACCAGCACAAACACTCTTTGGACGCCAACTTCGTTCACAAGTCCCATGCCATTGGCGCTCTTTCACACCCAAGTGGCAACCAAAAGCTGAAGACGCCATCAAGAAACGCTTGGAGAACGCTGCAAAAGCCAAGATGTATGATGATAGGTCAACTCGTGTGCGAAAACATCTATCTGCAGGCGATAAAGTGCTCGTACAAGATACCTCAACAAAGCGGTGGGACAACGTTGCAACCATCGTGGAAAGTGGCTTCCGTCGATACAGGATCACATTTCCATCTGGTCAAACCCTCTGGCGAAACATGAAATTTCTCAGAAAACTTCCCACAACCTTCGAAACTGAAGATGATAACCGTCCTGGCAACACCAACTCGAAATCCAACGCCAACGACCACCCAAGACGCAGCAATCATAACAGACGAAAACCGAAGCGCTTCAACGATTATGAATAATAAATACTATATTTTTATGTCATGTTACAACCTTCAAGATCAAAACTCGATCAATTTCGTTTGATCTCCGAAAAGGGGGTTGTAAGGAGTTTGTTTATATATTATTTAAGATATAATAAGGAAGGTTTCGTGAGTTGTTTTGGTGTGTTTCTTTTTCTTTCTTTCTTTGTTTCCCTTCTAGAAGTTTCTGTTGTTGTGACTCTCACGTAAATACATGTGAAATATATATCAGTATTATTTAGCCTCCTAACGCGTCTCCACGGTTCCCTTATTTATCACATTCTCCCATAGTGCTCTTTGACTTAACCAATGGCTGTTGTTCTTCCACTGCAAAAGGGATCAATTTTGGAATTATAAAGGCCCCATCGCAAAAAAGGATTAGAAAATATAAACCCCTACATTCCTCGGGATTGCAAGGATTTTACTAGTAACTGTGTTAAAAGGTATGCCCCTTTGTATCTAAAAAATACCTTCCCTCTTCAACAATCCGGGGAGAATGATGCCTGAGGAAATAGAATACTCCCCATCAGATATGCACAAATAATTAGAAATATTTTGAAAATATTTTAATTGGATGTTATTCGTTTTTTATCAATTATTTTATTAACCTTTCATGAGGAGGTCGCTGGTTGAGAATCACGGAAATTTAACATATCCTAGATAGTTTCGCTGCAAATTGATTCTGAGCTATGTTTCGGTGAAGGCAGTTCCCTCGAGGACCTGAAAAAGGACTAAAATCTAGTTAAACCTATCTATCATGACCAATCAAGGGAACCAAAAAAAATGGCTTTTGTAAACAGGCGGTCGCTATATATCAGGCTTGTAATGTTTATTTTTTATGTGGGGCAAATTTGTGTAGACTTTAACGGTAAGTGGTCGTTATAGGGAGGTGATCGCTAACACAGGTATGATTGTATATTAACTTTTTACCTTTCTTGATGGAGTGTGTGTAATCGCCTTTATTCATCCTTATAAAATAACACCTAGTTCTTTCAACTAGTTATGGCGTGAAAGATAATGTTTAAAATAATATATATATAACCTTATATAAAAACAATAAATATATATATACACATATATATACAATAAAAATCCAAAAATAATAATAATAAAGCAAAGCCATTTGATAAAAAATAAAATAAAGATAAAAGAGGACTTTATATTGGCGCAATTTTATAAATGTTTTTAGCAACTACCGTTGCTGCACCACGTGTGGTGGCGGACCTCAGCTCGGGAAACGAATTCCACAGATCGGCGGCGAAGGCGGAAAACGTTTTTTCCTTTACTTTAAGTGGACTGGGGATTATGCCCAGCGACTTTGATCGGCTCGACCTGTTGTTTCTGATGGTAGGTTGGTGCGTGAGGAAAAAATGGTTTTGCCGATGAGACTTCTCTCACCGCACCCTCCATCCGAGTTGGAGTAAGCTTTCCATGTTTCTAGGGCTACAGCTTTCACGGCGATCTCATTCACTGGCGGAAGACCTGCTTTGCGAAGTAGGTCAGGAATGCGGATGTGGTCAGTCCTCTTTATTCCTGTAATGGATCTGGCCGCGTCATTAATAGATACTTGTACTGATTTGTACGCAGCAGAGGACGGACTTTCCCAAGTCTCACATCCAAAACGTGGGGGAATGACAGCAGCTGCTGCGTAGCAAATTTTTCCAACTAAAAGACCTCTTGCCAGTTGCCTTAAGTACTCTCCTCTAGGAAGGTGGAGAGCCAGCCTTGCAATAAGTGTCGCTCTTTGTCTGGCAGCTTTAGCAACTCTGTTCTCATGAGGAAGACTTTTGAAATTTGAGTCGAATGTAACTCCAAGCAGCTCCAATTCTTTCGAGGGACCAATCAAATTTCCATCAACCAACACAGAGAACGAAGCTAAGTCTTTATTGCGAAGGTTACCCCGACCATGAGTTGAGTTTTGGAAGCGTTCAGTACAAGACCATTCTCCGCAGCAAATTGAGCAAAAAGTTTTGCTCGCAGATCCAACTGAGCCTTAACATGGTTTAGGTCTATACCAACAGCCCAAATGGCAGTGTCATCAGCGTAGCCCGAGTTGTCCTCCTCACCGATACCCAAGCAATCGGGCATGTCATCCACTAGAACTAGATAGAGTATGGGCCCCAGAATAGACCCCTGTCTCACCCCAAACGTCACCCTCAAAAGGTCGGACAGGGTACCATTCCAATCGACACATTGCTGGCCGTCTGATAGATAAGATGTGAACCATTCCAATGCCGATCCTTTAACACCTATAGCTCTTAATTTTGGGATGAGCTGACTCTTGTCAACGGTGTCAAACGCAGAAGAAAGATCGAAAGCAAGAATCCCAACCACATTACCTTCCTGTTTCCCTCGAATCCACTTTGTATGGGCAGTGGCTAGTGCTGCTGCAGACGATCTGCCAGGACGAAAGCCAAACTGAGAATTGGGTAATGCACTCACCTTGGCTAGATGGGACTCCAAGTCACGTTTCACCACCGTCTCAAGCACCTTGGATAGGGCAGGTAATATTGAGACTGGACGATAAGAGGCTGGGTCAGCTGGACTTTTCCCCTTTCCTTATATATAGGAATAATCCGAGCTGTTTTAAAGCCACTTGAAACTATCCCAGAGGCAAGTGACCGGTTTACAAGATGTGCAATGGGTGCTGCCAGAGCCTCTACACCTTTCTTCAGAACTGATACAGGAACTTCATCCAAGCCCAGCGCCTCCGTGCTCTTCATGGCTGATATCACTTTGGCGATTTTCCCCGCGCTAGCAAAGGAGAAAGTGAATGGCGAAGTTGATTCGGCCAACTCGAGGGTGGAGCAGACACATGTGGTATATTTGCTCGCAATTTATCGACCTTGTCTATGTAAAATTGATTCATAGCTGATGCTGCTTCTCTATTTCCCTCCGTAGAAATTTCCTCGATTGTGAGAGAGGCAGGAAGGGAACCTGGTAACTTTCCCAACGCTGAGTTTGAAAGGTCCCATAAGACCTTTGGGTTATTGTTGGCTTTGAGAAGTTTGTCTAGGTTCGTACGGATTTTATCTCTTTAACCATAGAGGACACCCTGTTACGGAGCCTTCGATAGTCCTTTCCGG
This sequence comes from Caligus rogercresseyi, assembly GCA_013387185.1. Classification (NCBI taxonomy): domain Eukaryota; kingdom Metazoa; phylum Arthropoda; class Copepoda; order Siphonostomatoida; family Caligidae; genus Caligus; species Caligus rogercresseyi. The sequence continues at coordinate 24,264,614 of CP045891.1, forward strand.
TTGCCTGGTCTCTGGCTTTCATGAGACTTAGTGTGTCAGATGAAAGGTAAAGACTTCGGCCGTCCTTGACCGTAGTAGTTTTGTAAGGGGAGACCACGTCCAGGGCTGAGGTGATGCCACGCAGTAGGAATTGATGACATCCCAACACATCTTCTATCTCATGGATATTATATTATCCACTTAGTGTGTCAGATCAAAGGTAAAGTCCCGATGATCAGTGATTGCTTCCTCCAGTACCTTGACATTCGCCTCGATTCCTGAATAATAGATGTGGTCAATGCAGGAGACACGATGAACACCAGCAAATCGACCGTATGATACCAATCTCCATTCCCATAATTGTAGAGCGTAATAGGACTTTACAAAAATCAAAATTTGATTGAACTCAAAGATTGTAAGAATGCGTTTCTACTAGAGCTGGTATTCGGTATTGGGTAAATTTATTATATATCTACCGAATATCGATCGGTGCGGCAGATAAGAAGGAAAGGGAAATTTATTTATGTATCTGCTCTGTGACTTCTTCATATGCATTTAATATCGGACAATTTATAACAAAAGATAATTAAGTACATAATTTCTATATTTTTTTTAGCGATTACTTGAAATTTAATATATGTTATTTTGATACAAATCATATATGCACTCGGATTTTAAAAGAAATGGAAGGCAATAGCAAACAAACTATTTCCTTAACTGTCTTTTTTATACGTTGTCCGATATTAAATGCTCTTTCAGCTCCAGAATAGCTTATTTATTTTGCAAAGTTCAGCTTCTTCACACCAGGTAACAACGCTTCCAGTTCTAAATACAGATTTACATTCGGTAGTCGCAGCTCTGGTTTCTACATACCGAATAGTACGATAAAAAAGAAACAAAAACTTACTCGTTATACGTTTATGTATGTACAGATTTTGAATTGTATCATCTGCCAAGAATATCTGGACAATTACGAAAAAAATAGAATAGAGCATTTACTCTTGATGGAAACGAGTTCCATTCTCAATTTAACTCCTACCGAGAGTTGTTGATGGACAAGAAATATGAGTGCAATAATGAATATTCATATACCCACAAACTTTTCAATTCCATCGAATGAAAATGATAGACTAAATATAGATTGGAAGACAAAGAATGTATTTCATGCATATATGCACAAATCTATATGTTAAAATCAATATATGTGCAAACCATAGCCGTGCATATGGATTGAAGTGCAGCTCTTAGAAAATTCAAGGATTTTCTTGGATGAAGGAATTATGCACATAACCTATTAATTTGTCCCAAAGTACTTTTTCAACTGGCACCACTCTTCTGGCTTTGAATGATTATGGGTTCCCCAACCATTCGACTCCACGCTGCTTATTATATCCTCTATTATTTGCTTATGTTTTTAATATCTTAATTATGCCTGATAGTTTTGCTTTTCATCATGAAAAAGAATATACAATCTCCAAACTGACGTCACTTGCAGCTCCTCTATCAAGACTGATATAATTTGAATATGATACGTGGTTCTTATCAATGAGGATTAATTTTGAGCTAAAATATTCCAACTGTAAGGCCTATATAGCCAAACATTTGACAATCTACACTCCAGTAAATGTCGACCATCTGAGGGCAATTTTTGTTTTCGCTGCTGCGAGGTATTGTACTCTTCGCTTCCCCAAAACCCAGGACAGTTCATGGAATTATGTTTTGAAGTTACTATGTTCTACCCTTCTCAATCTGCACGACATCTCCATACTTTGAAAAAGGTGCTTCGATTTTACAAAAAAAAATCTTCCCAAAGGACAATGAAAAGCGGAAAAGAAAATTGATTTTTTTTACCTTTTTAATAATATTTTTTTGCTTAATTTTATACTCTGTTTTTAGATATTGTATTTGTTGTTTAAATATGTATTATTTGTTAAGATATTTTGGCCTTTTAGTAGACAATTTATTTTAAAATATAATGTTTATTGTAAAACTTAAAATTTTCTATCTCTCTTATAGTAGCTTTAATTCTATTTGTTTTCATGTGACGGATTTAAAAAAATATTCAATTAAATTTTTATTATCACAACCCCAATTCGTATTATTTAGATATTGTTATATATGTTAGTTTTGAATAAAGGACATAATTTTGTTCAGAGCACAGCAAATATACATTATACATTAATTGATCATTTTATTATTAAGAGTCTGACCCGCCTGAGCACATGAAGAAGAATATATATAGAAATAGAAGGAGAACGAGGAGCTACTGTGACGTCAGCGATGAAGGAGGAACTGCAAGTGACGTCGTAATGAAAATCGTATCCTCACGCTGTTCAGAAAAGTTTTTATATATAAGTATTTTATATTTAAGTTTATATTTGCATACATTTGACAGATTTTTACTAAAAACTATTAGGACAAAAAGAACTTACCCATTTTACTACTTTGTAGGATTGATAATTTTGTGCTCATATTTAATTATTCATTAAATTAGTTTTGCATATTAATCAACGAGAAGCTCTTATTATTTTAATTGGTATATTTATATAAAATGCAACATCGAATGGTACTAGAACCACCTGAATTTGACATTGAACAGAACGTCACAATGAGCCAGAAATATAATTATTAGGTTGTTCTATAAATAATGAGGTAGGTTAGCTATCTCGAAAAGTTCACACGCTATCTCAAAAATTTCAACGGAAGCGTTCTTATCGCATATTTTTGCATGGGAATAGACTGTATGGCGCCACTCAGGTTATTATATAAGGTGAGTAATCGCGTCATTTCTATAATTCATTCTACTCGCTGCTGAAAATGGAGACACCGACTTTCGGAGCGAATCTTCTTCTTGATCCGGATCAAGCTCGCCAGGACAGTCAACGAGATCCACGAAGACCTGCTTTCTACCTTTCCTGACTCCTACCCTGGCCTCTCCACCCTCCAGAGATGGCACACTGAATTCGATAAGGGTGTTTTTGCCCTGGAGAAGAACCATCTACAACTGTTTTCAGGCTTCTGACGGAGGCTCTAAGGCTCCGAAACCTCCTCAGCGTGTTAGTCCCTCACCAACTCTCTGAAGCCAACAAGACGCAGCGAGTGAAGTGCTGTCAGGACCTCCTGAAGCCGTTCCAGGACCACGGGGAGGACTTTCTGGGTTCTCATCTGTTAGTCCAGGACAAGTCCTGGTTCTACTGGGATTCGGTGGAGCGAAGGCAAGTCTGGGCGGAGCCCACAGGGGCCCAGTTCTCGACTTCCGTGTGAAACAAACAGCGAGGAAGACAATGATTCTGATGGGGTTCACCTGCAAGCCGAGGCGGGTATCGATCACTGCACTACCTGCCGGGACCACAGCCGACCGGAACACCATGATAGAGTAGCTGAGGACGACTGGGAAGCGCTTTCTCAGCCTGAAAAAGGACAAGATCCGGCTGAAAGATTGCCTCCTCATGTGGGACAATGCACGTCCCCACACTGCCACCGATACCAGAGAGTTCCTGACCCGGAGGACGTGGAACTGGTTAAACAGTCACCCTACTCACCCGACATGAATCTGTGTGACAGGTTCCTGTTCCGGAAGTTGAAGCACCTGTTCCGAGAGGACGAGTTTGGGGACCACGAGGAGGCTACACTTGCCGTTCAGCGGGTGATGAGGAGGGTCAGTGAAAACGACCTCTACGACCAACTCAGGAAGCTCTGGAGACACTGCCACGACGTCATTGCAGTCGGAGGGGATTATGTGTACTGATTGAGAAGTTTTTGTTGATCTGATGAAATTTTTGAGTTTTAATTGGTCGACCTCATTATTTATGGAACAACCTAATATATTAGTATTTATCCCAAGGATATGAACATAAAAGTGTTTCTTTAAATCTGATTGGTTGAAAGGAAAGAAGAGGAAATAATACAAATAGAATTGGTATCATGCTACATAGTATCACTTCTCTATTGAGGAGTGAATATGATCCTTAAACATACCAATTATCTCTTCTTCATGCATATTATTTAAAAATCATTGCAAGTGGCTTCACCTATTAATAATAATTGAATAAAGAAAGTCCTCATACTCACGAAAAATAATATCTTTATTGTTTGCTTATATCTGTCGCTAAATAACAAATATTATCATCAGGCTATCAGCCATTGAAAAATAAAGATAACAGTATTATCAAATGAAAAAAATCATGGTTAATATGCAGAGATAAACCTTGGTTCTCCCTACCTAGGCTTATAGACGGATAAACCAAGGAATACTAGATATTTAGTATTCCTTGGATAAACTTACAGTTTATCAAGATACAACGTTCTTAACCACGGCTTTGACAAGGCGATAATATAATTTATATGTAATCCATAAATTGTCAAATTAATGCTTTAATATATCATTATTTCATAAAAAATATAAGAAAAAAATCAATTCAAGTTATTTCCTAAGAGGGTTACAAATATATAAGTCAACATTTTAGTTTATTAGATCATCATTAAACATGAGATAATGAGAAAATATAATTATTGTATAACAGTTGTAACAATAGTGCGTATTGTTTGCCTCAATTAAAAAGTTATTTTTATAGATATTCGCCGTTAAATAATACGTGACTGAAATAAGCATTATTATTCATAAAATCGATGGGAGTGCGACAGCTTAGTGCGTTGAGGAGTGTTCAAATCTATATGTTTTGGGCGCAGGTTCGAATACAAAGAAGAGAAGGTACCCATTTTGGTCAACCTTAGTCATAAGATCCCAGGTTCGTTAGATTAATTTTGACTCTATAATGCTTCTTCATATCCAGTCGGATGTATTCTATTGAATAAAAATAGACAAAAAAGTCAATCCAGATTCGAGTGACTAGTTTACACGCTAGTATGCTTATTATATCCAGTAGGATGCAATTCTTTGGAACCAATTAGGCAAAAAATCGAGGTTAATAAATCTTGTTACTATATCATTGTCGAAATCCACCTTTGTTTGTTAGAAAGCCTCAACCAGTATGAACAAATAATAATATAAATAACAACAAAACAAATATCGTTTTGTGAACATCAAAAGCTGTTTCTAAGAGGGACTATGTTTATAACATGTGATCGTGATTCCAATATATATATATGCCCATCAATCATCCCAAAAATACACTCTTATATATGTGCGCGTCAATTTGTGAATGACTTAAGTATTTATATTCAAAAAGCCAAGAGCATATATATGTACTATTCGTACTGTAAGCGCAACATCAAAAGAATAATGCAGTCTGAGGGGGCTGCTTTTTCTTCCGGAACAATAAGTGATTTAAGACACACACTCAAATAGATATCTTGATGGATTGTGTACTAAGTATATTATATAGCCTTGTATTGTATAAATGTCCCATACATCAAACAGAATATGTACGTGCTTAACATCAACTTCTCATAGACGAGAGACATAATATTCCACTACGCAAAATTGAAATAACAATTTTACACTTTTTTTAATATTAGGAATCCTTTTAAAACATTTATAGAAATTTGTGGATGGTTAAAAGAATGTTATTGGATTTACTGCTATGATGATACATCATGTAGCCTCTCCTTGTGACATCAGAGTTGTCGTAAGGTATATTTGTCCTTTCTCTACGGTCAATAATCATTTTATATATATATATATATATATATATATATATATATAATATATATATATATATATATATATATATATATATATATATATATATCTTAGACATAGAGATGGAAATATAAAGTGCTTATACACTACAGTCGGCCCTCGCTGCTTCGCCCCTCGACATCTCGTAGTTCTTTTACTACGCGACAACGGCATGGCTCCTGTTTTACAATGTGGGGGTACTAAAATTAAGATTAAGTGGTTTTTAAGATATTTGAGGTTGAAAACTAGTAAATCTTCGAAAAAGCAAGATGGCGGCCCAAAAAAAGGTTCGGCCGCGTACTTGTATTCAGACGCACGTACGACAACAAGGCAAAATGGCGGTAGGTTAAACACGGGTGATGTCACATCTCTCTAAATTTCAATACATATCAACATTGCAACCCTCATATATATCGCATGGTCGTGTAGTGGATCCGGGCCGTCGCGACTTGCGAGGGACGACTGTACTATGAGAGAGATTATTGACAGCTAAAAGAAAAAAAGGGAAAAACCAGGCTTGTTGATCAGAGTTTTTTCTGATCGGCGATCAATAGCGATATAGCGATTTTGATCGCTGATCGGAGTATTGCAAAAGGTCCTGATCTATATATCTAAAAAAGCGATCCGATCAATTTGTATAAATAACTTAAAAAGAAAAAATGTTGTAATAACGATTTTTGAGACAAACCCTACATTTCTTAAACTTAACTAGCTGTCACATTGACCAAAATCTATTCCAACAACTAATATTTGTTTAGAAAACACAAAAATAATACTAATAGAAAAAGCCAGTGTGTGCTATCCTGATATATTTTTGTCCTAAAATATACAGACAGACGACTATTTAGAAGTCATTATTTTGGAGCTCAAAGGCTATGGGAAACATTTATTCTGGCTTCTCCTGTCTTAAAATATGCAGACATATGTCAATTGTGGAACCAGAGTGTTGGAGCTCATAGGCTATGAGAAACAATCATTCTGATATTTTTGTCCTAAAATATACAAACAGGCACCTATTAGTGTTGTCCATCGGGCGCGATTTTCGAGCCCGAGCCGCCCGAAAGACTAATAATTGAGCCCGAGCCCGGCCGAGCCCGACCCGAGACAGAGCCCGATTAGTTTGATAAGCGCCCGACTGCGCCCGCCCGACCATTGGGAAATATTTGATAGAAGAAAGAAATTCAATTCAACAGATCTGAGAAAAGTGAGGACGTTTTTTTTAGAAAGAGGTCTGAGGAAAAAAGTGAAGACGTTTTCTTTTAGAAAGAGGTCATTTAAAAAAAATAGAAAAAATTAAAAAGGGCCGCCCCGCAAAGCCCGCCCGACTTTCATATTTTATGCGCCCGAGCCCGGCCCGTCGGGCGGGTGCGGGCGGACGAGCGGGCATGCCCGCCCGATGGACAACACTAGCACCTATGGAGAAGTCGTTATTTTGAGCTCATAGGCTATGGGAAACAATAATTCCATTCCATATAAAGATGAATACTTTAGAGGTTTAACTGTATATACATTTAAATTTTTACTTAGAATTAGTATTACTTAGGTCATTTTTTGTTGATCGCAATTAAATTGATCGGATCGCTGATCGGAAAAATCCCTGATCGTTGTATCGCTATATCGCTATTTTTGATCGGATCGCTCACAAGCCTGGGAAAAACAGATCATAACATTAAGTTTAAACCTAGAAATGAGTTCTGTATCATCTTCTCTTCATCGTTTAACATCTCGTACTTAATTAATAGCCATTAATTATCACTCTTCGCAAGGACTTATTTAAAGGTAACTACAATCTATGTTAATTACGGAAGTGCATATGTAATTACTTACAAATAATACTTTCATTATACAGATTAAAATGCCAAGTTGCTGTGTCTCCACAAATGCATATCAAGATATCCAAAATTTTCTAAAAGTCATGAGAGGGAACCTTCTAGTGCATTGGAAGGAAATATACCTCATTAGAATTTTTCATACTTTCGCATAAGTCTTATAAATATTATAACATAACTATGAAAATAGAATAAATTTTTACAATGTGTGTATAATAGAAATATATAATATTGTGTTCTTTCAGATGTCCAGAAGATACATACATCTTAAAGATGTGGTAGATAAACTGTTGTTGATAAAATTAAACTCCTACTAAATGGTTGTATTCAATCCTTGAATAGGCTGATATAAATCAAACACAAAATTAAATATACTCTTGTTCATGGATCTCTGTTCCTTTTATTTTTGATTTCCCGAAATATTTGAAGAATAAAATATATGATGGAAGAGCTTTAAAACGAAAAAAATTATTGAAAAAAAACGATTATAATGGAAAAGAACCAACGCGGAATACAGACCTAGATCATACTTACGCTCTTCCTAGTACTAAAGCGTTAAAGTAAAGTAGTGCATGCAAGGAAAAAGTAAACAAAAAAAAATTGGCCCAAATTTTGGTTATTTTCTTTAACGTTAGATGTCGCTAGTCCATGAAATTTCGTCACATCCTATTTAAAACCGGTTTAAAGGGATTAAATTTGATGATTTGAAATATATCAAGATAAAAACGTCTCCAAATATAAATAATAAAAGGACTTTGTTATTATTTTCAAAGAGCTCTAGCCTCAAAGCGCCCCTACAGACTAATGAAGAACTAAATTTTGGCCAATTCCTTTTGGGAAAAAGGAATAATTTATGATATGCATGCACTACTTTACTTTAACGCCTTACCTAGTACTATTAAATCGTTAGGTGAGATTGCTAAAAAGAGATAGAGTTTTCTTGATCATTGTCGTAAGGGGCAGTTATTAGAAGAAGGAGGATCGCTAGAATATAGAAAGACTCTATATTAGGGGGTATTATAGAAACCTAATATTAAGATATCAAAATTTATCCCCCCGCGAAAGTTGCGTCATAAAAAATAAATGATCGTAAAAAATGGATTTTGGTTTGACCCTCCCCTTACCCCCCCCCCCCCCCCCAAATTGCGTTCAAAGGTTCGTTATGAAGCAAAACTTTTTTGTTATTACTTATTTTTAAAAAAATAAGTTTTACAAAGTTTAGTTATGATCAATTTATGGCTTTGTTATGTTTTGCAAATTTTCGTCAAATAATATTTAGTGCCAATAAATGAACAAAGTGATGACGCACCAACCATTTTTAAATAACGACTCGTACTTGGTTTTTTTATAATTTCAAGAAGGAAAAAGAAAAAGAGGGTACTCATGTTGATGGTTTTAAGTAATTTTTTAAATACGTTTGCTTAAGAGGATTTAACTTAAGACATTTTGCCTCATGTAATGCTCCTGGAGACCTGTAGCAAAAGCTTGAATTCGAAAATTTCCTGTTGGTATTTCTAATGGAATTACGTATAAATATTTTTATGTGAGCTTAAAGAATACAGTAAACTTTGATTTATGTATTTTACTTTTCCTACAAGTATTTAAAAACTTTTTATTGATTTTTAGGTAAAATCTGTATTAATTAATTTTCCTATGGTACCTTCATAAGTCCGAGGTCTTTTTTTGTGCGCCATCTAAATGTTTAACAACTTCTTTAAAAGGTAACTCATTCATGTGTAGAAGACAAATAATCCACTGAAGTGGTCTTGTAAGACATAACTCGAGTCTTTTTATTACTCCTTACCATATTCTGACATTGGTGTTGCATCTGTAACACACATCAGTGACCAAAGTGTCAAGTCATTAATGTTCTTCGACTACTGAAAGTAGTTATTTCGCTTGATCTTCCGCTATGCCACTTTTTAGTAATACGTGATCAATGTATTCATGGTGGAGTTCTAAAAATATTGGCACTAAATATTATTTGACGAAAATTTGCAAAAAATAACAAAGCCATAAATTGATCATAGCTAAACTTTGTAAAACTTATTTTTTTCAAATAAGTAGTAACAAAAAAGTTTTGCTTCATAACGAAACCTTTGAACGCAATTTGGGGGGGTAAGGGGGGGGTCAAACCAAAATCCATTTTTCTACGATCATTTAGTTTCTAATGACGCAACTTTCGCAGAGGGATAATTTCGATATCTTAATATTAGATTTCTATAATACCCCCTACTCTATATGGTCCACAATTTATAAACATAGCAAACAAACTGCTAGGTTTGTTGTTTTTAAATGGTGCTTGTATAGAGATAGAAATATATATATGAAAAAATACTATATTTTGTAAAAAAAAAAATGTATCAAATTTTGTATTGTCTTGTAAGACTTTATTAAAACAACAAGATTGGAGAGAACCTCAGTAAGCATACTTAATGTATCCTTCCAAGATGTGACGTCTACAGCGGAAATAATTTTTTTTAACTTTTCAATTCAACGAATAATGTCCTGCCCAGAGATTTCCAATTAACACCTAAAACGAGTACTGTCGTCTTAAAAATATAGGATTGAATCGAAATCAGGCATTTCAATCACTTAATGAACATCAGTGCCTTGAGTAGGAGAGTCTGGACGCATAACTGATGGGTCATAACATATGGCTGACGAAAACCCATAACAAACAAATTTCATATCATAAATTAATAGGTGTTTGGATTTAATAGCAAATTTAATGTTATTTTTTTAAAATCAAAAGGGATATTTTAAATGTAAAAAGATGGCAATTGAGTTGTAGTTGCTATAAATTTTACATCAAAATATATACCCTTTGATTTAAAAAATAATATAAAATTTCCTATTAAATCCAAACACCTATTAGTTTATGATATGAATTTTTTTGTTATGAGCATTAATCAATCATTTAGGCAAAATTAAAAATGAAAGGATTAAAGAAACGAGGATTTGAAGTGTATTTACAAATCTCAAACAATATCGAAACCAATGGTTTTAAATTCGTCACTAATATTTGAGAAACTAAATCATATATGTGTGTAATCAAGTATATTTTGCCATAGGGCATATTAGTTACATTTGTAAACTAGTCTAAAATAAATATATAAATAAAAACAGTAAAAACTATGTTTAAAAGAAAAAGATAAGAACAAATAAAATATAACTAAAATATAGCTGGGTTATGTGGGCACGCAGCGTCCAATGGCCCTAGCTGCGGGCCTGGCAGCGTGAAGGGTCGTGGCCGACCTCAAAGCCTTATAAATGTTCCACACCGATATTGCATGACATGCAAAGTAGCCGTCTCTCTTCCGAGTGGATACGCTACTGGAGTGGTGACCTCATGGGCCTCCTCGGGATGGGGAAGACGAAGTCACCACCGGGTTCCTGCACCGCCGCCACCGTCGTTGGAGTAAAAGCATTTCCAGGTCTCCAGGCTACTGCCTTGGCGGCAACCTCGTTGAGGGAGGGAAGGCTGCTCTCTTAAGGAGTTGCGGACGTGGACGTGATCCCGTCTTTTGCATCCAACGATGCTCCTAGCGGCGTCATTTATGGCGACCTGTATCGCCCTGTGTGCGGCATTTGGCCCCTTGCACTCATTATCAAGTCTTGGAATGGTCACAGCTGCAGCAGCGTAAGAGATTTGCGTAAGAGATGTATAACCTCAGTAACATATAATTATTTTATTACCTATATTATTAATAAATATACCTGTATATATTTTTCATTTTATATGGTACATTAACATATATGATGAAAATATATACAAGCATAAGTTAATAAAAAAATCAAATACTTTGACCTCCCAAAAAATCCATTGTCCATGCCATTTCCATCTATTGATTGATGTTAAATGCTAATAAAAACCAAAGTAATTATAGATCAATATTTTATTGATCTCGTTGTTGCTATTTTTAGACTTTATAATTAGGTATAATAAGTACTACAAAGTCTACTGACATAGTGACAAAATAAACTATAATTGACTCACATGTCACAAAGAGCAACAAAATTAATGGGATGTAGTCGCCTTTTTAATCCTTTTTGACGACTGCAAGCATTCTCTTTTTATAGGTATAGAAAGAAAAAAAACTTGACCTGCTGCATAAGCAAACAACAACTAAAAGTCGTCCTTGTAATGTTTTTATATTACAAATATAACCAGAGAGATGATGAAACATAATCTCTTTTGATTGTACGCTTGTTGGCGTTGGTTGTCTCCTATCCTATCCCTAGGCATATAGAACACAAGGTATGTTTATGTCATGTTTTCATGGAGGGTGAAACGTCAAGTATATTTTATTATTATTCACCTCAACAAAAATATATTGTAACATTAAATCTTTGATGACGGCAGCGGGAAAAATAACATTAAATATGAAAAATATACGTTGAGCTAACAAAGGCCTTAAGGAATACTAATGATTGGATAGGTCAAAATATATTGAAATACAAGGTATGTACATATTGACAAGTGAGGTCACTACTCGCTTGCTAGTGGTTTTGAATGACGTCACAGCGAAAAGTCAGCTCTTTTGTTAATATGGACATATCTTAACTGTCAATATACCTTGACTATCCCATCATTTTAACTAAGGTTTCTTCTTCTTTGTCACACTCCATTCTTTCTTTCTTTTATATATATGTATATACATATACATATATATATCATTATATATATATATATATATATAGATATATATATCTATATATATAATATAAGGAGTGTGACAAAAGAAGAAGAAACAAATTAAGGAGCAAATACTTGGCTGACACCATATTTTAACTCACCTCTGAGGTAACTTAGACTCTCTATAAACAATTATGGAATATTCAAGGATCCACTCGTATTAGAGCCCATTCTGTTTTGTATAAAGAAATAGAACATATGATATATTGTTGATCGTTCATCAAATTTGAGTTTCATTCACTGAGGAAAGTGCTCTTTTATTATGTCCCTGAATATTTATTTATATCCATATAAATTGAATGCTTGACAGATGTCAATTTCAACATATGCATATTCTGTGGGTCCTATATAGTTTAATAATAGAATTATAATTTTTATAGATATATATATGAATAAATGTTCATCACTAACACCATATTTATTCAATCAAACCCAATAGAACCGTGAACATATTGATGATTTAATGATGTATATATCTTAGTTTTGAATATGTAATAAGGCAAATATCTTTATTTGTTTTTGCTCATAGTGAACAAAATTATTAGCACATGGAATTACAACTGAACACTTGATCAATTACTCTAAAAACTATTATATATATATTTTAAGAGAAATAAGCACATTCTTTTCTCTGTATTTAGTTTTCTATCCAAGAAAGTATATTATTACTTAATGTGACGACAAATGCACACTTTTTCAGTAGCTCGAAATCTCCCAAAAAATATTATATATAAAAACTAATTTCAAATTGATCAAAAGAGTTTTTTAATCCTGTGAGTTATTTTTTTTGTTTCTTTACACTATGTTAAATCCCAGAGAAAGTTTGATACAGTGATCAAAGGTGCAAAAGAATGGTCCATATTCAATCCTCTCAACATTTATTTACTTGTATTATTAATTCACTTCAAAAGACAAGCAAACCATAGTCTGTAGTAATATACGAGTATAAAAAATGTATATGGTTCATTAATTCTTTATAGACATATTTATAAGATAAAAGAAATATTTTTGTCATATATATATATATATATATATCATAATTATTCAAGCTGTATGATAGTATTTATCTTCTTCTTCCGTACACGATATAACACTCAGCAATCATTATCTACCAAGAAAACAATAATGTGGTGAAAACTCCTTGTTGTCTAAGTAGATTCATTGTCAATTTCAAGTTTACTCATCATTTTAGCCTCCAATATATAGAACATCTTATTGAAGACCTCTTTCAGAGATTTATAAAGAAGTGTATCATATACATACATACATACATATATCTATATATATATATATATAGGTATCCGGACAATTCCCACCCTGACAATTCCCCCCTGGACAGTTCCCACTGGCGAATTCCCCCTAGACAATTCCCCCCTAGACCCCCCAGACAATTACCCCGTGGCAATATCAATGCCATTGGACATTTGAAACCTAACATCAAAGTAAAAGGATGTTTCTGCCATTTATCTTCAAATATTTTGAAAAAGGTTACGAACCTAGGATTGCAGCAGCGGTATTTGGAAGATACAGAATTTACCATATATGTAGAATGCTCTGTTGCCTTACTTTTTTACCAGAAAAAGATGTTATTACTGCCTTTTTTTGTTCTTTTTTTTTGTCTATATGGTTCGACAGAATTGCATCCGACTGGATATAAATAAGCATTATAGCCTTAAAATTAGTCTATTGAACCTAGGATCTTATCAATGAGGTAGACCAAAAATGACCATCCCCTCTCTGGATTCGAACCTGCGCCCCCAACATTGAGAGTTGAACACGCCTTAACACGTACGGCTATCGAGCTCCCTGCCTTTGCCTTTGAAGAGCTCGCAGATAAAATTAAAAAAGTTTAATACCGACTTCGACGAAATCTTTGATTATTTAGAGGACATACATTGGTCGATATGGAAGAAATGCTTCCCGTAGTCCCCCCATATTTTGCAATAAATTTGTAGAATATCTTCAACCAAACGGACGAAGGACTACCACGGACAAACAATAATGTGGAAGATGGCATTGTCAGTTTTCCTCTCAAGTTGCTTCCTGCCATCCAATTCTATGGAAGTTCCTTGAATTCTTAAAAAAGGAAGAAAACTTGATTCGTATCGACATCATTCTACAAGCTTGCAGGTCATCCTCCCACCTCTTCAAAGAAACGATATCGCGATTGTAATCAACGAATTTTGACCATTTTGAAAGATTATGAGAATCGTGAAATTGTAGATCATTTATGAGCTATTGCTCAGAATATTGCATTTGAAAACATTTAGAAATATATTTTTATATTGTTTTGAATTATCTCTATGTGTGTACTTTAGAAAATATATAGAAATTAAATTTAAAAAATATGTAAAAAACACAACTTTCATAAAAAGGGTAAACCAAAATCTATTTCTATTATGTATGTTCATATAAGTACTACTAAGTATACGTATACTAATGCATATATGGAGGTGATTTACCAGGTCGGAATTCTAGGTACTAGGAAGGTGTATTTTTTTAATGATACAATTTATTATTGTTCAAAAAGTATATTCATGTAAAGGTTGCTTTTGTTAAAAATGTGTTTCATATAGATGGGAATTCAACGTCAAGAAAATATCAAAAATCATTGGCTAAATACTGGATATTTGAAACAAAGAAATATTCCTTTTGATGTGCCTTATCTTTGGTTAGAATCTATCACTAAAATTAGAGTTATTGACAACGATTTTTTTACATATTAGTATAATTTAGACTTTATGATATATTTTCCTTTATTTTTAAATAGGATAACTGTCCAGGGGATTTGCCGGTTGGGTATTGCCAAGGGGGAATTGTCTAGGGGGGAATTCGCCGGGTGGGAATGGTCCAGGGGGGGAATTGTCTGGAAGGGAATTGTCCGGGGGGGGGATTGTCTAGGGGGGAATTGTCCGGGAATCATATATATATATATATGGTGCATCAGCATAACTTCCTTTTTAAAATAGGTTGCAATCAGTCTGTAGAAGTAATTACGGGGTGAACGTGTTTTTATTTGATAGAGTCGGTCAGGAAGTTTTCTTGGAAATACAGTCAGTCAACATCATGTGTTGGAGCAGTGAGGAGTGCGCGTTTTTTTTTTTTCGTCGAAGCTTACTTTTTGAATCGTCAGTCTGTTGTTGCAACCTAGCACACCTTTCGAAATCGTTTCAATATAGCTCCGAGAGGCCCTGTTCCGGACCGGAAATCAATTGTTACGTGGTCACTACGTTCAGACAAACTGGGTTACGACACGATGAAAGGGACTGGAGTACCTCGGTCCATCAGATCACCTGTGAACATTGAGGCAGTAAGAGCTTCAGTCTTGCAATCTCCACGGCGTTCTGCACGCAAACATGCCTCTCCCTTGAACTTTCTGATCGTTCAGTGAGCTAAAACTTCACGATGACCTTCATTACCAATCCTTACAAGATTGCTATTGTGCAGGAACTCTCAGTACGTGATTTCACTTCACGAAGGAATGCAAGGCGAAATAGGGGCGATTTGGAGTGGCCAGCCCGTTCCCCCGATTTGTCCACTTGTGATTTTTATTTTTTGGAAATATTTAAATCCCGTTTTTATGTCAACCGCCCGAGAAGCCTACCAGACTTGAAGGCCAACATCAGAGAAAAATTGCCAATATACCCGCTGATTACGCTGGTGAAGTCATGGCAACACACACGAAATCGGTATATACAGTGTATGGACAATGGGGGACGTCACCTATCTGATATGGGTATCAAAACTATGAAAAAC
Organism: Caligus rogercresseyi; assembly: GCA_013387185.1. Taxonomy (NCBI): domain Eukaryota; kingdom Metazoa; phylum Arthropoda; class Copepoda; order Siphonostomatoida; family Caligidae; genus Caligus; species Caligus rogercresseyi. The sequence continues at coordinate 24,280,518 of CP045891.1, forward strand.
AAAACTTTAAATTGTATTAAAATCATGAAACAAAATTCAAACCTTTCTTTTTAATACATCTTGTTTTTATTGCCTTCTGAAAAAGGATGTTATGTTGCCACATCCTGTATATATATATATATATATATATATATATATATATATATATATAATATATATTAGGGTTGTTCTTATTTTTACAAATGTTTGAAATGTTAGCGACTTTGTGGATTTTCTGTTTTCTTGTGATAAAAGAGACGACATACAAAGTTTGAACAAAATCGGTCAACATTACGAGGTCGCGCAAAAATTGATCTTTTGATATGAGAATATACGATACCATTTGGTAACGGCAGTTAGTGTAACCTGGATAGGAAGAAAAAAGAAGGGAGAGAAGTGAGGCAAAATACTCCCTCCCTTCTCTTCTCTCTTTCTATCCAGGTAACACTAACATGATTACCAATGGTAATCGTATATTCTCATATCAAAGATCAATTTTTGGGAGAGAGTACGTATTTGCTTATATCTCTTAAAGTATAGCGATTTTTAGAACACCAAACATATCAAATGAAAGCTTGGTTAACCAGCTTTAATATTTTGGTATACTAAATCATATCAATTTAATAAGTAGAGAGTTATATGTACATTAAAAAAGCCTATCTCGCGTACAAAATGACGCATATAATGGATTATGAATGCGTCAGAGACAAAGTAAAATTTTGAGAGGATACCTTGACGCACATCTAAGAAACACATTATGATATATTTTTTTCATAATCGATGTCTTATAGGTCAATACAGGCTCTGAATCATATGATGTAACTCAGATTGTACTGAATTCTGAATTGATAGAATGCAACCAAGGTCATTTTTGGATTTATCATCTAAAGTTTTACTAAACTTAAAAGTACTATTTTACTCTGAAGCGAACAAGTCATCTTCTACAGGCGAGTGAAGTTAATTGATACAAAAAAGCCATGAAATAAGCTAACAATACACACTCCCTTTCTTGCTTTGTTTTTACTGAAAACTTTGTTTTATTAAAAATACAAACATACGTCTGGTAGTAAATAGATTTCCTTTAAATTAATAATTATTATTGAAGTCTGTAACGTCCACCATTTTGAAGAAATTTGCGGAAAACTATATTTTTACTAAATTTTTAAAACTTTGACCTCGTTGCGCGACCTCGTAATGTTGACCGATTTTGTTCAAACTTTGTATGTCGTCTTCTTTTATCACCAAGAAACAGAAAATTCACAAAGTTGCTAACATTTCAAACATTTGAAAAATAAGAACAACCCTAATATATATATCTATATTTATCTATTATAATATTATATATGTATATATATATATTCAAATGGAGTTTATTTTGATTTTTTTTTCAATTTGTATTCAGAGTATCTTTAATAAAATATCACTAGTAAAAATTCAAAAAGTATTCTGTTGAATGACATGTGTCATATTTATAGATATACTGCAACTTCACCGATTAACAATTATACTGAGTAATAAGAAGAGAGAATATCAATATCAAAGGTGGCAGCTAATGAAATAAGAAGAGAAGGAAATAATATAATTATTATCCTTTGAGCAGTTAAAGACTTAATTCAATGCCCTATGGAATAGATAAGGAGAAAATGACGCAATGGTAGTGAAGTAAACATTCAATATTTTTATAAAGAATCTCAATAAACTGATATTTATTTTAGAACTTCCCTTCTTCTATTCCCTAGAATTATATGGTCAATGTGTAGATAATATTTTATTGTTTACCCACGCGTGGCAGCCATTTTAACTATATATTGACGTATTCAAGTTAATGATGGAATGTTTTCTTCTCAGTTGAGCATTCAGTTATTATTATAGTTGTCGGTGGACCCACATTACAGGAACTTCATCCTCTATCAGTCAGTCGTTAAACGATCTTGGAGCTATATTTGTGAAAGTTTGAACGCATAAAAAAATAATATTCAACAGATTATTTATAATGCTTTTAATCAAAAATAAGTATTTTATCGGATATACATATAGTGTTTTAACAGTAAGTTGGTTAATAATGTATATTTAGTCATATTTTTCTTCCATAGAAAGTAGAAGAATAATAAACTTCAAATATACTCTTCAACAGCTTGATGCATATATGAATAATACATATACACTTCAAGATACGGCTTGGCACAAGTTATAAAAAGCTGTCAAGGCAAATCTTGGAATTGTACAAAGAGCCTCAGTGAGTCTCTAAATATTTAATTTAATTTACTGGCAGGTAGAATCTTAGTAAAGTTTCACCAACGCTAGGTTTTTGATACTACTCACTAAAGAAAATAATAATGATATTTTCTATAACATTGTTCTTTGATTCTAAGGTTTGCCGCCATTTTCTGGCCTAAGTTCATTATAAATTTATTTATTTGCTTTGACAAAAAACATACATAAATAATGCAATCTACTTGACTTACTTTATAGAAAATGGAATTTATTCAAAGCACTGGCAAAAAAACTAATTTAAAGGGCCTGATAATATGAAATTCATGCCAATTTTTCTATCTATCTATCTATGTATCTATATATATTATATCATAGAAACGACCGGGATACCTCTTTTCGCCGGGACTTAAATTTTTCAAGCCGGGCCGGGACAAAATATATATTATCGTTCCTTCGAAATTCTGAAGTGAGGACGTTTTAACAAAAGAATCTCCAAAAAAAGGGACGGACGTTTTTTTTTTTAATTAAACTGTTCACATATATAAAGCACAGGTATATAAAAACGGTGCTAATACTTAAATACAAAAATAAAAATTATAGTTTAAAATACGACGTTTCATAGAAAAGAATCTCCGAAAAAATAAAACGACTTTTTTTTAGAGAAAATAATCTCCAACATTTTTTAAAGAAACTAATCTCAAAAATTCCTTAATAAAAAAAATGTCCTCACTTTTTTGGAAATTCTTTTCTAAACAAAATTTATGAATGACAAACAAAGAAAAATATTGATGTCCCGGCCCGGTGTCTAAAAAACGGGACACCGGTAGGGCTGCTCAAAAACAACAACAACAAACACACACATATATATGTATATATAATATATTTGTGTTTGTGTTGTTGTATAATTTTTTACGGATTAATATAACTCTAGCCTTCAAGGCTACTAAAAAAATATACCTTATATACATACAAATAATTATAAAATAAAACATTAATTAAAAAAATAACCACAAAGAATAAACAATACATTTATTAAATTTTTATAATTACATTAATCATAAGGA
>CP045891.1:24283874-24310130 GCA_013387185.1 Caligus rogercresseyi
TAAAGGTTTCGTGGATTGTTAAAATTTTCTTCGTTCCGTAACAAAAGGATTAATATCAATATATATATACATTTGCATGTATTCTACCTCAGTAAGTTACATGTCCTTAAAATTAAGACAATAAATTTTTATTAATGGGAAAATATAAATACAAAAATATTCATATTGAAAAATTATATTCGAAATAAGTATTTAGTATAAGTATATTGATATTAATCCTTTTGTTACGGAAACGAAAAAAAATTAACAATCCACGAAACCTGTAGAACGATGATCATAGATATGAGGAGCATAGGTGCCTAATGATTTTGCTCAATTATTCGATAATAAAGTCGTTTTTAATGGTTCTAATGGTCTCGATGGCTATTCTAAAGCCTGGAACGTATGTAAATATAACTTTGCAGCTGAAAAAAATGTCCATGAGTGATATATCTATCATAACGTGAAAGTGTCCGTTTTCCCCCATTTTTTACGACTATAATGCAATTATCTCATTACATAATCAGAGTTTGGAAATATTACTTTACCAATAGATTTATTGGATCTTTCTTCGAAATTGTAATGGTAATGCATTAATGTTAATTGCTGCCTTGTCCCTGAAAATCATAGATCCGTATGTACCATTGGCCTAAAACATGAAAATTTTAAAATTTAAATTGTGGCCAGAAAAACAAAACCCCATTGTTCTAAATAGCAATTTATTATTGCATGGACTCCATACAGTCAATTTTTTAAAGTTTTGGCCGTTAACAAATTTTTTGTTGCATAGTGTAATAGCACTTCTGGTTGAGGATAAAGATATTTCCAGATGTAATTGTTCATCGGCAGATTGAACACTAGGCTACAATAAGATTTTAAAAGTTGAGTACTTAAAGTACCTTATGATATAATGAAGCATTAAAAAAAAGTGCACTTGACCTTATTAACTTATACCCTTCTTCCCTTGAAAAATAGTGATTTTGGTCTGATTTGTAACGTTTTTGAATGCACATACATTTTTTTTTCATTTGCAATTTTTGATTTTATCTAAGATCATTAATTCCTTTACAATTAACTAAACCATAGTGGAAAACCAATAAATGGTATTGACTTTGTTTTTATATATTGGAAATGCTCAAAATGTTTTTATTGAAGGATAAAGAAGGTCCCAGCATATTTTGGCTTTGATTGTGATTTTATTTATAATAAAACAACTTCAAATCAGAGATACAGGCCAGCTTTAATTATATGATATTTGATATAATCCAAAACGTTACAAATCGGACAAAAATGCTATTTTTACATTTTGTTTATGGTCTATTATATCGAAAGATAATTTGAAAACATAAGTAGACCTCTCATATTTCATTTTTTATCTTACTCCTACTGATCGAATCAACGTTAAATATGTTGCTAGGGTGTACATTGATTTGCATAAAACCATAGCCATCTACTTTTATATTGAATGAACGCAATCTTCTCTCTAAAAAAATACTCATTATAGCATTTAAAAAAAAAATAATGAAATCTTACGATATTTGACTCATACCATTAAAAAGGTTTTATTTATTTCAAGAAAGCCAAAATAACCTTGATAAACTATGTTTGAAATATGTAAAATATCATCTCATTCATTAAATGTTGAAAAAGATAGAAAAAAGTCTATATTATATGAAACTTTTATTAAATTATGTATTTGTTGTGATACAGTCATCATATTATATGACAAAATAAATATTAGCAAATAGTTCAATATGCTTGAATTGTCTCAATAAAAGACACCAAATATCAATAAAATGATCTATTAAAAGTGTAGAGTTATTTTTCAAATTACAATATTTGTGCTGATGGGTGGAAAGTTTAATATTTTTATAAAACTCCTAAAATTATGTATGAAGAAGACATGAATTATTAATAAATTTACAAAATATTCTTCGTAATATTATTGAAACAAAATTCTAATTGCTTGTAGTTGTCTCTATAAAAATAATGAAGGCAATGAGTTGTAATACAATAACAACTTAACTAATACCGAATTTTAGTTTATTATCACTTACTTGACTTTATCACTCAATCTTTAACTAAGGTCTGACTATTATGTTCCACCTTGAGAACAAATGAGTCATCTCTTTTATGGTTGACCGGTGCTTAGAGACAAAATATAATTTGTTGAGTATTTAAAAAGTCTATTTAAAAAATAACAAGAAACTGTTATTTTGAAACTCCAATCTTGATATGTAGTTTATGTCTATAGAGAAAGTATGTACATGTAGGAGAGTGCAATAGCCCAGTGTGTTAAAGCGTGCTTTAACTCTCAGTGTGGAGGGCATAAATTCGAATCCCGAGAAAGAAAAAGGTCACTTTGGTTGACCTCATTGATCCAGATCCAGGGTTGGAGAGACTCATTTTAATTCTGTAATGCTTCTTTATATTCATACGGATAATATATTTCTATTGAATCAAATAGACAAATATCACTCATCTTTAATGCACTATAAATAGGAATAAATGACAACATGTTATATATACCTTTCATTATTTAGGGCTAACGTTTCAATAAATAATAGTGTCTTTAATTTGATTACTTTTATTTCATACATGAATGACAATAAAATATGGCAGAATAATTTGTCCTTTTATTTAAGGTTATTCTTCAAGGCAGTAAATATGAACTGAAATGTATAAGAAACAATGGACATCTTAGGGAAAATACATTGTTATGTTTATTTGATTAAATGAAGTTGCATCAATATGAATAAATTTATAGAAATTAATTTAGTTTATCCACCGAAATAATTTCTAATACGATTGAGATTCGAACCTGTACTCTCAACATTGAGAGTTCAGTGCACGTCCACCGAGCCAACTCACTCCTTTATCTTGTATATATTTTTATATAAGAATTTATCTTCATACATCAAATCTACATCGCTCCAAGGTTTAACGAAAAGTATATTATTAGTTGTAATGATAGTACTCTCCGTCCATTACGTTAATTGTTTTCCATATACATATATGAATATAGGAAAAGCAATCAGTAAAACCTTTTTACTGAGCAATAAATACAAAGCCTGGGAAGCTTTTTTTGTGGAGCAATGCAAGAGCCAAAAAAGCTTTTATGTGTGAAGAAGGACATGTTCATACAGGGAACTAAATTTATTGTCTTTGCATTTCATGGGAAAACATTTTCCTAACATCTAAATATTTCAAGGAATTTAATATATATTTTTATATCATGTACGTAAATATCAAGCAGTATTTGATAATAAAATGCAAAGCAACCGCAAGTATTTTCCAAAAAATATATATATTAAACAATGTGAACCACAGTCTTTAGAGAAGGTTAAAAATTTATTTTAGATCTTATATGCACGGGAAGACGTTGACATTCTTCTAGTTTGAAAGTTTTTTATCATGCCACTACATATGACTTGATGGTGGAGAGCTTATACTTATCTTACTATTATAACCAATCATATACGAGAACGAAGTGCCAGTCAGGTATTATAAATATAACTCACTAGTTTTTATTTATTCTTTTATTCATAAAGAAAATGCGCCGGTAAATAATTATTTTTTGTCCTTTAGGTTTCAAAATTACTGGATTGCTTTGGAGACGTCAATATTCAATTTATAAATACAATAATAATTATATTTGATTGAAATAAATATTTAAATCACCTACTGCCAGGGTTGTAATGGGTAGCTCCCAGGGTACCCATCTAGTTACCCACCAGTGCTGGTTTTTAATCTAAAATACCAAGTTGGGAATTTTTAAAGGGTGCAATTCAAATGATTTTCATTGTTTCCCACGGAAGATCGAGTAGCATTATGGGTATTGAGTTTTTCACTGGCTCCGAAAATAGTAGCTGCCCCTAATAAGACATACCCCCCCCCATACAATCACCCCCCCCCCCAGACTAGCCCCCCCCCGACAATCACCCCCTGGGATTTAACCCCCCGTAACTAACATCTAAGGAATTTAATATATTTTTTTATCATGTACGTAAATATCAAGCAGTATTTGATATTAAAATGCAAAGCAACCGCAAGTATTTTCAAAAATATATATATATTTAACGATAGTATTTATTATCCCTTAAAGTCCACTTACGAAGTTAATAGAGAGCGGGAAAAATGTGATGATTTTTGCCAAAATATTTTTTTTTACCCAAATGAGCAAAAAATGTTATTTTTGTAGACTCCAAATTGATTAAATGTTAATTTATTCTTTCAAAAAAACATTGTTATTCAATATTCTCTAACGATTTTTTCTCGGTGAGTTTTTTTGCGACGGTCAGATAAAACATTTTTAAAACTCGAAAATGATCTCTCCACATCTACCGAGATATTGGGACAGTATTATATAATTGCTCTATCCATTGACCTCATCCCATCTGGAAGATCAGCACCAGCACATCTCGTAACTGCCTCAATGCTGGCAGGGCAGAATTTTTCTTTACAACGTAATCCAACTTAGTTTTATAAACCTCTGCAAGTCACCTGGAATCTTGCGGATTTTTTCTTCAGCAAAAGATGGACTCAAGATTTTGAGTCTATCTTCGAGTGTAATTCCTGCAGTCTCCAGGCTGGTAATCGAATCTGGCAGATAAATGACTTACAATAAATGTTAAGTCAACTAGGATGTTTTTCATTTTCAAAATCCGCTGACAAATGGATATTCATTTGGCATCGTCAAGGCTCATATCCATGACTACTTTGAATTGCTCGAAATTCTGACCATACCAAACAGATGCCCAGATCCAAGTTCCCTATCTGGTCATAATTGGATCAGGGGGGAGCTCTAGACCAGGCCAACATTTTCTGAATTCAGCTCGTCGAGATGGGGCTTTGAAGAATACTTTCTTTACCAAAGAAAAGAGACTATTCACGTCAGCAAAATTGTCCTTGACCTTATCCACCACACGATGAAGCAAATTACAAATACATGCATTAGAGACAGATAAAAGAACCTAAGGTCTCGTCTACACTTCCTCATATACTCAGCTGCGTCAGTCATAATAATTTTTGCAAAGCTTGCCTCATATCCTTGAGTCAATTTAGACGGGTAGACAATGAAGCTGCCATATTTCTGTAAATAATAGAATGAGTGAGTTCATCAAATATTCTTTAATGTCAATGAATAAGATGTTTAATATGTATCAGCTTTAAAAAATTGAGAAAAAATTGTGGATCAATAAAAGGCCCATTGGAATTAGGATTTTTCGAGGCCTTCCATGAAACAAGAATGCATATAACTATCTGTTGCGAGAGAAAGGAAGGATTTTGTGATGATCTTAGTCAAAGAAAAGGAGAGAAACGAAGAAATCTACATGCAAATTTTCTGTTACACGGAAGGGGTATTTTATATTGAATTGAAGTACATTAGCAGCCCGGGATTACAGTAACCACCAAAGCTCTATTTATAAAGTTTTCCTTACCTTGTATTTAATAGGGGTCAGACTTTTGTGATGGAGTGTGTGTGTAATCGAGTATATTTTCCATGGGGCACATTAGTTACATCTGTAACTTGTCTAAAATAAATAAATAAAAACAATAAAATTATGTAAAAAATAAAATCCAAATGCAGAATGGATTATATTGGGACGCTGCGTCCAATGACCTTAGCTGCGGTCCTGGCACTGTGAAGGTCATGGCCGACCTCAAGGCCTTAAACATGTTCCATACTGATATTGTGTGGCATGCAAAAGTAGCTGTCTGCCTCCTAAGTGGATACGCCACTGGAGTGGTGGACCTCATGGGCCACCTCGGGATGGGAAGACGAAATCACCAACCGGGTTCCTGGCACCGCCGTCCCTGTCATTGGAGTAGAAACATTTCCAAGTCTCCGTGGCCCCCGCCATGGCGGCCACCTTGTTGAGGGAGGGAGGCCAGCTCTCTCAAGGAGGTCCCCGATGTGGATGTGGTCCCGTCTTTTACATCCAACAATGCTCCTGGCGGCGTCATTTATTGCGACCTGCACAGCCCTGTGCGCGGGATTCCGCCCCTTGCACTCATTATCGAGTCTAGGAATGGTCACACCTATCAATCGATTAATATGGAATAACTAGAGGCATATATACACTCAGAGAGTGCAAACCTCCGCCGTCACGGGGTTCTTATGAGCCTTCTGAGGCGGGTTTTTCACGACTGGGGCGGCGTAGAGGGACGGGGGAGGGTTCCCCTCGACGGAAATTCGGAGAGGAAGACGCTCCCGGCACCCAATTTCACAGCACAGCGACATCTATTGGCAGAGTAGGCTAACTTGAAATATTTATTAGTATTTAGCTCATTTTGCATCTTAATTCTGCACTCAGAGATGCCAAAATTTAATCACTTGTTCCTTTTGGCATTTCCAACAACTCCACAAAGTTTCATCCGAATCCGTTCAGCACTTTTTGAGTTATCCTGCTGACAAACAAGCCAACCAACAAACCAACGCCAGTGAAAACTAGAGGCATATATACACTCAGAGAGTGCAAACCTCCGCCGATCCCCAGCTAATGAATCACTTAACAGAATACAATCCAATCATATATGTCTACATAAGTAGGTGTGTTTGGTGAATAATGAGTGAGGAGAGAGCCATCCTAAAAAATATCCATTGACGTCATACTATTTATTAGTCAATTCAGAAATACGTCACTGGATGTTTAAACTCCTTTCTTTTCTCCATCCTGCTCTTAATATTAGCGTTATATTTTATTTAATATTATATTAAGAGGAAGACGGGAAGAGAAAGAAGTTTAAGCACCCAGTGACGTAGTCCTTAGCTGATAAATGAACAATATACGTCAATGGATATTTTTAAGCGTTTGTTCTTTCCTACTCCCTGAATAGAGACCCCATTTCATTATTATTAGTAGTAGTATTTTGCTCATTTTGCATATTAAAAAAGCACTCAGAGATGGGAAGACGGGAAGAGGAAGAAGTTTAAGCTACGTCACTGGGTTAACATAGTCCTGAGCTGATATATGAACAATAATACGTCAATGAATATTTTTTTAGCGTTTGTTCTTTCCTACTCCCTGAATAGAGACCCCATTTCATTATTATTAGTAGTAGTATTTGCTCATTTTGCATATTAAAAAAACACTTAGAGATGCCAAATTTAATCACTTGTTCCTTTGGCATTTCCAACAATTCCAAAAAGTTTCATTTGAATCCGTTCAGTACTTTTTGTGTTATCCTGCTGACAAACCAACAAACGCCAGTGAAAATTAGAGGCATGTATACACTCAGAGAGTGTGTACCTCCGCCGATCCCCACAACATTCCCATTCAAACATTCTCCCTTTCACACGCCCGATTTTCTATCTCTAATCATTGTTTCCTCTCTGTTAGCTCATTTTGCATATTAAAAAAGCACTCAGAGACGGGAAGAGGAAGAAGTTTAAGCTACGTCACTGGTTTAACATAGTCCTGAGATGATATATGAACAATAATACGTCAATGAATATTTTTTAGCGTTTGTTCTTTCCTACTCCCTGAATAGAGACCCATTTCATTTAGTATTTGGTTCATTTTGCATATTTAAAAGCACTTAGAGATGCCAAATTTAATCACTTGTTCCTTTTAGCATTTCCAACAACTCCACAAAGTTTCATTCGAATCCGTTTAGTACTTTTTGAGTTATCCTGCTGACAAACAAATAAACAAACCAACAAACGCCAGTGAAAACAATACCTCCTTCGGCGGAGGTAATCATAACTCTTCCTTTTTATAGGGAAAAAGTGGATGATTGACCAAAACCCTTACTAGAGGTATATTTATTCAAAAGACACCATAAATTTTGGCGTCTATTATATTCCTCCAAAATCAACAAAAAAGGGAATGAAGGAAAAAATTATAAAAATGGTGCAAGAGTTGATGAAAATAAGTTTGAAAATTTTTCTAAATATAGAAAAAAGTATTTATTTAATGGATATTCGGAAAAAAACGTAATTTTTCTTAAAATTTCTAAAAAATGTTTTTATTTGTTGAAAAATGAAAAATATGTGGAAAAATATTTTTAATGTGATTCACATTTTTTCCTCTCTTGAAGTTAAATATGTTTTCTTTATGACAAAATTGCATTAATATTTAAAACCTACGTTCCTAATATTGGTCATATTTTTTATATGACCGATATTAGGAACATAGTTTTCAAACAGTCATGCAAAAGAAAACAAAGTTATCTTCGTAAGTGGACTTTAAGAGATAAGAAATATTAGTAACGGGGGGGACCCGGGGGGGGGGGGTGATTGCCGGAGGTGCTAGTTCGGGGGATGCTAGTCCTGTTACGATCTTATTTTGGCCTTTTTTATTTTTTCAAGCCCAGTTTTATTTAAAGTCCACTGGGTCGGTTTTCATTTCAAACTCCAGGTTCTTAACAACGCTACCTATTGCTTAAAAATATTCCTTTTCACCAGGATATTTGTAGCCCCTACCTTTTTTTTTTTTTTTTTTTAATATTTATTTATGATCTAAAAGATATCTCGAACAGAATAAAATGCACGTATAAAGGATGAATAAATAATGAAAAATTTGATAAAGCTACGTTAAAAACAAATATAACATTTAAAAAAACACATGCATTCATAACTTGTCGGAAGAAAAATAAAAGAACTCCCAACCTATCATCCTTCTTTTATGAGATATCTTGAGATAAAATAGTGATTTAGAAAACCAGTTGACTCGCTGAGATGAGAGATCCAATGCGTCATTTGATTCAGTCCACTTGCACTTGAAGGGGAGAGGACCCGTTTGTTTTGAAAACATCCCTGGGGATGGAGCGTAGAATTTCCAGGCTTCTTCTGACGAGATCTTGGAGACCCACAGGAAGCCCACCTCCGCACGTTCTTGAGGCGTAGAGAGCCCTCTGTACCGTGGATATAAGATGTTCGATCTCGTAAGCCTCCTCGTATGTAGGTGATGTGGACACCAGCCAGTCTGTGGGGGTTAATGATACTCCAAATTCTTCTAGAATAATATCTTCCGCAGCTTTTATGACTGGGATCATTCTGTGTAGCCCCTACCTTTAATTTATTTGCATAGATGCAGAGATTATATTTATTTTCATCATCTTAAAAACACTTTAGTTTTATACCTAATGTATATTATTATTAAATAGATATACTTTTAAAGAACTCACGACCTTGATCAGTATAATTTTAAAAGGCTGATTGGATTGTTTCTGCATCCTTTATGATATATTCTTTTATTGGATAGCAATACGAACTAGAGGCATATATACACTCAGAGAGTGCAAACCTCCGCCGTCATGAGCCTTCCGAGGCGGATTTTTCACGACTGGGGAGGCGTAGAGAGACGGGGGAGGGTTCCCCTAGACGGAAATTCCGAGAGGAAGACGCTCCCGGCACCCAATTTCACAGCACAGCGACATCTATTGGCAGAGTAGGCTAACTTGAAAAATTTAGTAGTATTTAGCTCATTTGGCACCTTAATTCTGCACTCAGAGATGCCAAAATTTAATCACTTGTTCCTTTCGCACTTCCAACAACTCCACAAAATTTCATCCAAATCCGTTTAGTACTTTTTGAGTTATCCTGCTGACAAACCAACAACCAACCAAAAAACAAACGCCAGTGAAAACAATACCTCCTTCGGCGGAGGTAATTAGGTCTGGAGTCAAGACAATTTAGATCACCAACATGTAATATGAACTTCCATGCAAGGAGGCACTAATAACATGATTATATTGTAAAGAGAGAAAAAAATACCCAATAAAATGAGAGAAAATTTTGGTCGTCACAATGAAAAACATTTCTTTAGTCCATCAAAATAATTTGCATTTTTTTTTCTTAGATGATAAAGTTAGTTATGGAGACTAAAAGCCAATATAGGAGAGTGAAATCAACATGATGTGAGTCATTTAAAGCCCTATGTTATAGATACGTACCTATCAAATATATATAAATTGATTAAATTGACAAAATATTATTTCAATTTTTGCAATGAAATATTAAGATTACACAACGTCAAATAAACAAAATACATAGTTTACAAAACCTCAAAGCAATAAAATGTGTGTTGAAGAAAACGTCCAAAACATAATTGAATAATAATATAATGCAATCAAATGTACTAAGATGCAATAATAATAATAATAATTTCATGTTTCAGTTGATATATTGTATAGTATACATAGACGCATATGGTTCACCATTGATGTATGACTATAGTTTTATATTTAATGTGTGGTCGCATACATATATATGCATGTACAGCACGCATATATGCAACTCTTTATACAAACAATATTGTTGAAGCCAAATGCTACCACTTGTATCAGAGTGTTGTAAGCCTCATTTCACTACATGAATGATTTTGTAATTGTTTACATATACCTATGTCGCAGTATAGATGGAAATCCAGTATAATCGTTGACTCTTCTGGTAGAGATTACGATCCTTATCTCTTCTAGGAGAGATGACGACTTAAATATGGAGAAAATATTTTAAGATGTTGTACAAACTATTTATTTTATTTACGACTTTTATTCTATATTTTGATGGAAATGATTTGATTGTGTGTTCAAGGAAGCAAATGTGACGCAATGTTTTACTAACATTGTATCAATATCACCGACCTATATAAGAATAATAATTTGATACTCATCTGAGAAGAAATCATACATATTAAAAATTGTTTTGAATAATGTCGTCATACTATTTCCATATTTTGGTCGGCATCCCTCCTATAAGAGATAACACTCCTGATGCTTTATGCTTAAAAGTATTTTAGTGCGTATTTCTCCAATGACTGTATTTATTATAACTATGAAATAGAGACTTAACCATAGTTTATAAATCATTATTGTTCAAGGCTTCACATAGAAACTATTTATTTTATGGTCTAATGGGACCCTTATCAACATTAGGTATATTTATATATGAGGAAAATGTATTTCATGTCTATGCATCTCATACGTGTTTTTTGAGAAATTCAAAAAAAAAATCAAGACTTAAAAAATCCCCTCAAAGTTGACTCTTGATTGTTGCGAATGGTGGGATACCTGAGATAATACAGGATTACGATTAATAGTATCCCAGATCCGTCGTCATTTAGTAGAGAGATGGGAACGAAGAAGAGGACTTGAGAGGTATATGTGCGTTATTTTTAAGATCTATTTTATGAACGATATTAAATAACACGGTATATGAGAAAAGGAAGAAGGGAGAGCAATAACAGTGGGTGCAATAATAGGTCAGCTGGCTGGCCTATGACGTCAGTTAAGTATGTAGATGCTTGGTGACCTCTTACAACGGTCATCGTAGAGAAATATAAGAAGAAGAGGAAAGTATGGAAATCAAAGGAATACGATTATTAAGTTCACACAAAATCACCAATCAATCATATCAGTATTTCCATATTTTGTAAATCCTATTATAATAGAGTGAAGAGCTTTGGCGGCTAAGGATTACAAGTCAAATAAATTAAAAATATATATATATATATATATATATATATATATATATATATATATATATATATACATACACATAGTTATGCCATAGTTATCGGGAAACTTCAGACATCTGCTTGGGTGACTAGAAGTGCCCCTCACAACCCTACAATGGCAAAGGCAAGCTCAGATGTGCAACTTGCCACCAACGATCTCGCACGTATCTTGCTGGGAGTTCGAAGAGCAGATCGGTTGCGTGTGGCCGACCTTCTCGACAGGTCACATCTTCCATGAGATCTTAGAGAACCAGGCTGACATATCCGCTTGGAAGGCTATGAACGTGGGCTGGTGTCCCTTGCAGAGGACTCTCGAGGACTTCGATGAGCACATCCGTAGTGCTACAATATGTTTCTACAAACTGTGTTGCTGCTGTTAACCTTACAAAGGCCTGGAGCTTGTCACAGCCCTTAAGAGAAGCATGCACTCACTTTATCAAGTGCTCGGAGGATAGCAAATACAATTGCAGGGCTGTCTAGATCCTATAGCTCCTTATGATTAATGTAATTATAAAAATTTAATAAATGTATTGTTATTCTTTGTTGTTATTTTTTAAATTAATGTTTTATTTATTATAATTATTTGTATATATAAAGTATATTTTTTTAGTAGCCTTGAAGGCTAGAGTTATATTACCTCCGTAAAAAATTATACAACAACACACACACAAATATATATATATATACATATATATGTGTGTGTTGTTGTTGTTTTTTGAGCAGCCCTACCCGGTGTCCCGTTTTTTAGACACCGGGCCGGGACATCAATATTTTCTTTTGTTTGTCATTCATAAATTTTGTTTAGAAAAGAATTTCCAAAAAAGTGAGGACATTTTTTTTATTAAGGAATTTTTGAGATTAGTTTCTAAAAAAACGTTGGAGATTATTTTCTCTAAAAAAAGTCGTTTTCATTTTTTTCGGAGATTCTTTTCTATGAAAACGTCGTATTTTAAACTATAATTTTATTTTGTATTTGATAAGTATTAGCACCGTTTTTATATACCTGTGCTTTATATATGTGAACAGTTTTAATTTAAAAAAACGTCGTCCCTTTTTTTGGAGATTCTTTTGTAAAACGTCCTCACTTCAGAATTTCGAAGGAACGATAATATATTTTTGTCCCGGCCCGGCTTGAAAAATTTAAGTCCCGGCGAAAAGAGGTATCCCGGTCGTTTCCTGATAAATATATAGAGATAGATAGATAAAATTGGCATGAATTTCATATTATCAGGCCCTTTAAATTAGTTTTTTTGCCAGTGCTTTGATAAATTCCATTTTCTATACATTAAAGTCAAGTAGATTGCATTATTTATGTATGTTTTTGTCAAAGCAAATAAATTTATAATAAACTTAAGGCCAAGAAAATGGCGCAAACCTTAGAATCAAAGAACAATGTTATAGAAAATATCATATTATTATTTTCTTTAGTGAGTAGTATCAAAAACCTAGCGTTGGTGAAACTTTAATAAGATTCTACCTGCCAGTAAATTAAATTAAATATTTAGAGACTCACTGAGGCTCTTTGTACAATTCCAAGATTTGCCTTGACAGCTTTTTATAACTTGCGCCTAAGCCGTATCTTGAAGTGTATATGTATTATTCATATATGCATCAAGCTGTTGAAAGTATATTTGAAGTTTATTATTCTTCTACTTTCTATTGGAAGAAAAATATGACTTAAATATACATTATTAACCACTTTACTGTTAAAACACTATATGTATATCCGATAAAATACTTTATTTTTGATTAAAAGCATTATAAATAATCTGTTGAATATTATTTTTTTATGCGTTCAAACTTTCACAAATATAGCTCCAAGATAGTTTAACGACTGACTGATAGAGGATGAAGTTCCTGTAATGTGGGTCCACCGACCACTATAATAATAACTGAATGCTCAACTGAGAAGAAACATTCCATCATTAACTTGAATACGTCAATTATATAGTTAAAATGGCTGCCACGCGTGGTAAACATAAAATATTATCTACATACATTGACATATAATTCTAGGAATAGAAGAAGGGAAGTTCTAAAATAAATATCAGTTTATTGAGATTCTTTATAAAAAATATTGAATGTTTACTTCACTACCATTGCGTCATTTTCTCCTTTATCTATTCCATAGGGCATGAATTAAGTCTTTACTGCTCAAAGGATAATAATTATTATTATTTCCTTCTCTTCTTATTTTCATTAGCTGCCACCTTTGATATTGATATTCTCTCTTCTTATTACTCAGTATAATTGTTAATCGGTGAAGTGCATTTATTATCTATAATATGACACATTTCATTCACACAGAATACTTTTTGAATTTTTTACTATGAATTATTTTATTAAAGATACTCTGAATACAAATTGAAAAAAATCAAAATAAACTCCATTGGACTCCCATATATATAAATATATATAATAATATATATATATATATATATATATATATATATATACAGGATGTGGCAACATAACATCCTTTTTTCAGAAGGCAATAAAACAGATGTATTAAACAGAAAGGTTTGAATTTTGTTTCATGATTTTAATACATATTTAAAGTTTTGTTTTTCATAGTTTTGAAAACCATATCAGATAGGTGACGTCCCCCATTGTCCATACACTGTATATACCGATTTCGTGTGTTTGCCATGACTCTCACCAGCGTATCAGCGGGTATATTGGCAATTTCTTCTCTGATGTTGGCCTTCAAGTCTGGTAGGCTTCTCGGGCGGTTGACATAAAAACGGGATTTTAAATATTTCCACAAATAAAAATCACAAGGGGACAAATCGGGGAACGGGCTGGCCACTCCAAATCGCCCCTATTTCGCCTCGCATTCCTTCGTGAAGTGAAATCACGTACTGAGAGTTCTTGCACAATCGCAATCTTGTAAGGATGGTAATGAAGGTCATCGTGAAGTTTTAGCCTCACTGAACGATCGATCAGAAAGTCCAAGGGCAGAGGCATGTTTGCGTGCAGAACGCCGTGGAGATTGCAAGACTGAAGCTCTTACTGCCTCAATGTTCACAGGTGATCTGATGGGCCGAGGTACTCCAGTCCTTTCATTGTGTCGTACTCCCAGTTTGTCTGAACGTAGTGACCCACGTAACAATTGATTTCCGTCCGGAACAGGGCCTCTCGGAGCTATATTGAAACGATTTCGAAAGGCGCGCTGGGTTGCAACAACAGACTGACGATTCAAAAAGTAAGCTTCGACGGCAAACGCGCACTCCTCACTGCTCCAACGCATTATGTTGACTGACTGTATTTCCAAGAAAACTTCCTGACCGGCTCTATCAAATAAAACACGTTCACCCCGCAATTACTTCTACAGACTGATTGCAACCTATTTTAAAAAAGGAAGTTATGCTGCTGTACCCTGTATATATATATATATATATATATATATATATGTATATGATACACTTCTTAATAAATCTCTGAAAGAGGTCTTCAATAAGATGTTCTACATATTGGAGGCTAAAATGATGAGTAAACTTGAAATTGACAATGAATCTACTTAGACAACAAGAGCATTTTCACCACATTATTGTTCTCTTGGTAGATAATGATTGCTGAGTGTTATATCGTGTACGGAAGAAGAAGATAAATACTATCATACAGCTTGAATAATTATGATATATATATATATATATATATATTGACAAAAATTTTATTTATCTTATAAATATGTCTATAAAGAATTAATGAACCATATGCATTTTTTATACTCGTATATTACTACTGACTATGGTTTGCTTGTCTTTTGAAGTGAATTAATAATACAAGTAAATAAATGTTGAGAGGATTGAATATGGACCATTCATTTGCACCTTTGATCACTGTATCAAACTTACTCCGGGATTTTAACATATTGTAAAGAAACAAAAAAATAACTCACAGGATTAAAAACTCTTTTGATCAATTTGAAAAATTTTTTATATATAATATTTTTTGGCGAGATTTCGAGCTACTGAAAAAGTGTGCATTTGTCGTCACATTAAGTAATAATATATTTTCTTGGATAGAAAACAAAATACAAGAGAAAGAATGTGCTTATTTCTCTTAAAATATATAAAATAGTTTTTAGAGTAATTGATCAAGTGTTCAGTTGTAATTCCATGTGTTAATAATTTTGTTCAATATGAGCAAAAACAAATAAAGATATTTGCCTTGTTACATATTCAAAACTAAGATATATACATCATTAAGTCATCAATATGTTCACGGTTCTATTGGGTTCGATTGAATAAATATGGTGTTAGTGATGTAACATTTATTCATATATGTATCTATAAAAAATATAATTCTATTATTAAACTATATAGGACCCACAGAATATGCATATGTTGAAATTGACATCTGTCAAGCATTCAATTTATATGGATATAATAAATATTCAGAGGACATAATAAAAGAAGCACTTTCCTCAGTGAATGAAACTCAAATTTGAATGAACGATCAATCATATATTTGATATGTTCTATTTCTTTATACATAACAGAATGGGCTCTAATACGAGTGGATCCTTGAATATTCCATAATTGTTTATAGGGAGTCTTTGTTACCTCAGAGGTGAGTTAAAATATTGTGTCAGCCAAGTATTTGCTCCTTCATTTTTTTCTTCTTCTTTTGTCACACTCCATTCTACCTCTTATATATATATATATATATATATATATATAAGAAAGATGGAGTGTGACAAAAGAAGAAGAAACCCCATACACTTAGTTAAAATGATGGGATAGCTCAAGGTATATCGACAGTTAAGGTATGTCCATATTAACAAAAGAGCTGACTTTTCGCTGTGACGTCATTCAAAACCACTAGCAAGCGAGTAGTGACCTCACTTGTCAATATATACATACCTTGTATTTCAATATATTTTGACCTATCCAATCATTAGTCATTCCTTAGGGCCTTTGTTAGCTCAACGTATAATTTTTCTTATTAAATGTTATTTTTCCTGCTGCCGTCATTAAAGATTTAATGTAATAATAGATTTTGTTGA
Source organism: Caligus rogercresseyi (assembly GCA_013387185.1). Classification (NCBI taxonomy): domain Eukaryota; kingdom Metazoa; phylum Arthropoda; class Copepoda; order Siphonostomatoida; family Caligidae; genus Caligus; species Caligus rogercresseyi. The sequence goes on from CP045891.1 coordinate 24,300,327, forward strand.
GGTGAATAATAATATACTTGACGTTTCACCCTCCATGAAAACATGAAATAAGCATACCTTGTGTTCTATATGCCTAGGGATAGGATAGGAGACAACCAACGCCAACAAGCGTACAATCAAAAGAGATTATGTTTCATCATCTCTCTGGTTTTATTTGTAATATAAAAACATTACAAGGACGACTTTAAGTTGTTGTTTGCTTATGCAGCAGGTCAAGTTTTTTTTTTCTTTCTATACCTATAAAAAAGAGAATGCTTGCAGTCGTCAAAAAGGATTAAAAAGGCGACTACATCCCATTAATTTTGTTGCTCTTTGTGACATGTGAGTCAATTATAGTTTATTTTGTCACTATGTCAGTAGACTTTGTAGTACTTATGGGTACGGTTACTTTGATCTCCTACCTGAGCTAGAAACAAAGAGAAACCACACTTCAACACGGCCATCGTGCTAACATTCCTCACAAACCTCTTTATTATGTACTTATTAAAGAAGAAGAAGGAAGAAAGTATTCGTCATCCAGAGTGTGAACATATTCATGAGCCGAGTCAGTGCTAGGAGCGACCACATTGATGAAGGAGCTCCCAAACGTCTCGTCTCCTCCTCCGATCATTGAGGAGGAGGATGAACGAGACGGGGCAAATATAATGACTGGAATCATGCGACCCGTCAACTCCCTTCGAGAAATTTGATCCCAAGCAATGATGAATCAATGTAAACAATAACAATAATATGAGCAAGGCAGGAGCACTCTGGATGACGAATACTTTTTCCTTCTTCTTCTATAATAAGTACAATAATAAAGAGGTTTGTGAGGAACGCGTACTTATTATACCTAATTATAAAGTCTAAAAATAGCAACAACGAGATCAATAAAATATTGGTCTATAATTACTTTGGTTTTTATTAGCATGTTAACATCACATAAAAAGATAGAAATGGCATGGATAATGGATTTTTTTGGGAGTGTCAAAATATTTGATTTTTTTTTAACTGTTGCTTATATATATTTTTCATCTTATATGTTAATTGTACCATATAAAATGAAAAATCTATAGAGGTATAATTTATTAATAATATAGGTAATGAAATATATTATATGTTACTGAGGTAATACATACATGATTCAGTTTCTCTCAAATATAAGTGACGAATTTAAAACCATTGGTTTCGATATTGTTTGAGATTTGTAAATACACTTCAAATCCTCGTTTCTTTAATCCTTTCATTTTAATTTTGCCTAAATGATTGATGAATGCTCATAACAAAAAAAATTAATATCATAAATAATAGGTGTTTGGATTTAATAGGAAATTTTATATTATTTTTTTTAAATCAAAGGGTATATATTTTGATGTAAAATTTATAGCAACTACAACTCAATTGCCATCTTTTTACATTTAAATATATCCCTTTTGTTTTAAAAAAATAACATTAAATTTGCTATTAAATCCAAACCCTATTAATTTATGATATGAAATTTGTTTTGTTATGGGTTTTCGTCAGCCATATGTTATGACCCATCAGTTATGCGTCCAGACTCTCCTACTCTAAGGCACTGATGTTCATTAAGTGATTGAAATGCCTGATTTCGATTCAGTCCTATATTTTTAAGACGACAGTACTCGTTTTAGGTGTTAATTGAAATCTCTGGGCAGGACATTATTCGTTGAATTGAAAAGTTGAAAAAAATTATTTCGCTTGTAGACGTCACATCTTTGGAAGGATACATTAAGTATGCTTACTGAGGTTCTCTCCAATCTTGTTGTTTTAATAAAGTCTTACAAGACAATACAAATATTCGATACATTATTTTTTTTTACAAAATATAGTATTTTTTCATATTTATATTTCTATCCCTATACAAGCACCATTTAAAAACAACAAACCTAGCAGTTTGTTTGCTATGTTTATAAATTGTGGACCATATAGAGTAGGGGTATTATAGAATCTAATATTAAGATATCGAAATTATCCCTCCGCGAAAGTTGCGTCATAAGAAACTAAATGATCGTATAAAAATGGATTTTGGTTTGACCCTCCCCTTACCCCCCCCCCCCCCCAATTGCGTTCAAAGGTTTCGTTATGAAGCAAAACTTTTTTGTTATTACTTATTTTGAAAAAAATAAGTTTTACAAAGTTTAGCTATGATCAATTTAGGCTTTGTTATTTTTTGCCAATTTCGTCAAATAATATTTAGTGCCAATATTTTTAGAACTCCACCATGAATACTTGATCACGTATTACTAAAAAGTGCATAGCGGAAGATCAAGCGAAATAACTACTTTCAGTAGTCGAAGAACATTAATGACTTGACACTTTGGTCACTGATGTGTTACAGATGCAACACCAATGTCAGAATATGGTAAGGAGTAATAACAAGACTCGAGTTATATCTTACAAGACCACTTCAGTGGATTATTTGTCTTCTACACATGAATGAGTTACCTTTAAAGAAGTTGTTAACATTTAGATGGCGCACAAAAAATACCTCGGACTTATGAAGGTACCATAGGAAAATTAATTAATACAGATTTTACCTAAAATCATAAAAAGTTTTAAATCTTGTAGAAAAGCAGGGGTTGTTGATTTTTTTGATTTTTTTCAAAAAATCAAAAAATCGGATTCTTTTGATTTAAATCGGATTTTTTTGATTTAAATCAGATTTTTTGATTTTAATTGTTAACCATATTTTATGAACCAAAATCTTTTTTTCAATGTGTAAATTTTGTCCATACTTTAAATTTTAACTTTTTAAAACATGCCCAATATACATATAGGCCTACCTATTACTCAGGGGACTTTAAATGCTGTCTTTGATTAAATTCTAGTTGCCTTACTTAATGATTTCATTTTAATAAAGAATGCAAAGGAGTAAACAATAAAATTACAGAATTTCAAAGGCCTTGTAATGAGTCATACTCGCTAATCACGTGACAGTTCGAAATCCAAGCGAGGATCGAAGACTCATGACAATTTTCTACCTTAAAAAATTACTGGGTGGAGCTGCCAACGGCTGATCAAAGATGACTACAAGATGGGTCACTCTCGATCTAGGACGCGCCAGGTACGCTTGGAAAGGATGCGCAAGACAATCGGACAATTGATAACTCGTTCCTGTAATTGTCAAATTTAATTGATTTTACTTTTTCATTCATATGTACAAGCAGAATAGAAGCCAATTGTTAAATATTTCATCAAATCTTAAGCTATTAGAAGATTTAGAAGAGCAAGAAGACTGACAATTAATAACTCGTTCCTGTAATTGTCAAATTGAACTGCGTTAACTTTTCCATTTACATTGTACAAGTAATAACAATTTATTTGATAAAACATGACTTGATTTTAATCATTGATTATTAAAGTCTTTGGAAAAAAAACTTAATTTAGATCGCAATCCAAATTGCTTGATTTAAATCAAATAATCCTAACTCAAAGCTTAATATGATATATTATATGATATAGGCCTATAGGAGGCTATAGATATAATGAAAAAGGCCACTGCTCTACTATTAAGAAGACAGACATGAAGTTTTGTTTCTGTTATTGATTTAGAAGCATAAAATTAAATATCAATTTAATTTATTGAAAAAATATGAATTGATTTAATCAATGATTTTAATTGGAAATCCACTTGATTTAAATCGCGATTTAAATCAATGATTTAAATCAGCCTGATTTAAATCAAACAACCCTGAGGAAAAGTAAAATACATAAATCAAAGTTTACTGTATTCTTTAAGCTCAATAAATATATTATACGTAATTCCATTAGAAATACAAACAGGAAATTTTCGAATTCAAGCTTTTGCTACAGGTCTCCAGGAGCATTACATGAGGCAAAATGTCTTACCAAGCCACAGAATTTTAAGATCCTATATTTCACAAAAAAGTCCATGTGAGTCTCACATAAAACTTGTAAAATTTATACTAAATTTTTACGCTCCTATATGGTTTCAAACCAAGTGAAATCCTCTTAAGCAAACGTATTTAAAAATTACTTAAAACCATCAACATGAGTACCCTCTTTTTCTTTTCCTTCTTGAAATTATAAAAGAACCCTAGTACGAGTCGTTATTTAAAAAATGGTTGGTGAGTCATCACTTTGTTCATTTATTGGCCCTAAATATTATTTGACGAAAATTTGCAAAATATAACAAAGCCATAAATTGATCATAGCTAAACTTTGTAAAACTTATTTTTTTCAAATAAGTAATAACAAAAAAGTTTTGCTTCATAACGAAACCTTTGAACGCAATTTGGGGGGGGGGGTAAGGGGAGGGTCAAACCAAAATCCATTTTTATACGATCATTTATTTTTTTATGACGCAACTTTCGCGGGGGGATAAATTTTGATATCTTAATATTAGGTTTCTATAATACCCCCTAATATAGAGTCTTTCTATATTCTAGCGATCCTCCTTCTTCTAATAACTGCCCCTTACGACAATGATCAAGAAACTCTATCTCTTTTTAGCAATCTCACCTAACGATTTAATAGTACTAGGTAAGGCGTTAAAGTAAAGTAGCGCATGCATATCATAAAATTCTTCTTTTTCCCAAAAGGAATTGGCCAAAATTTTAGTTCTTCATTAGTCTGTAAGGGGCGCTTTGAGGCTAGAGCTCTTTGAAAATAATAACAAAGTCCTTTTATTATTTATATTTGGAGACGTTTTTTATCTTGATATATTTAAATCATCAAATTTAATCCCTTTAAACCGTTTTTAAATAGGACTGTGAGGAAATTTCATGGACTAGCGACATCTAACGTTAAAGAAAATAACCAAAATTTGGGCCAATTTTTTTTTGTTTACTTTTTCCTTGCATGCACTACTTTACTTTAACGCTTTAGTACTAGGAAGAGCGTAAGTCTGATCTAGGTCTGTATTCCGCGTTGGTTCTTTTCCATTATAATCGTTTTTTTCAATAATTTTTTCGTTTTAAAGCTCTTCCATCATATATTTTATTCTTCAAATATTTCGGGAAATCAAAAATAAAGGAACAGAGATCCATGAACAAGAGTATATTTAATTTTGTGTTTGATTTATATCAGCCTATTCAAGGCGCTGCGAGAAAAACCATTTAGTAGGAGTTTAATTTTATCAACAACAGTTTATCTACCTCATCTTAAGATGTATGTATCTTCTGGACATCTGAAAGAACACAATATTATATATTTCTATTATACACACATTGTAAAAATTTCCCTCTATTTTCATAGTTATGTTATAATATTTATAAGACTTATGCGAAAGTATGAAAAATTCTAATGAGGTTATTTTCCTTCCAATGCACTAGAAGGTTCCCTCTTATGACTTTTAGAAAATTTTGGATATCTTGATATGCATTTGTGGAGACACAGCAACTTGGCATTTTAATCTGTATAATGAAAGTATTATTGTAAGTAATTACATATGCACTTCCGTATTAACATAGATTGTATGTTACCTTTAAATAAGTCCTTGCGAAGAGTGATAATTAATGGCTATTAATTAAGTACGAGATGTTAAACGATGAAAGAGAAGATGATACAGAACACATTTCTAGGTTTAAACTTAATGTTATGATCTGTTTTTTCCCAGGCTTGTGAGCGATCAGGAAAAAAATAGCGATCCGATTAAAAATAGCGATATAGCGATACAACGATCAGGGATTTTTTCCGATCAGCGATCCGATTAATTTAATTGCGATAACGACTTCTCATAGGTGCCTGTCTGTATATTTTAGGACAAAAATATCAGAATGATTGTTTCTCATAGCCCATGAGCTCCAACACTCTGGTTCCACAATTGACATATGTCTGCATATTTTAAGACAGGAGAAGCCAGAATAAATGTTTCCCATAGCCTTTGAGCTCCAAAATAATGACTTCTAAATAGTCGTCTGTCTGTATATTTTAGGACAAAAATATATCAGGATAGCACACACTGGCTTTTCTATTAGTATTAGTCTGTATTTTGTGTTTTCTAACAATATTAGTTGTTGGAATGGATTTTGGTCAATGTGACAGCTAGTTAAGTTTTAAGAAATGTAGGGTTTGTCTCAAAAATCGTTATTACAAACATTTTTTCTTTTTAAGTTATTTTATACAAATTGATCGGATCGCTCTTTTTTAGTAATTTTCTTATGATCAAAAGATATATAGATCAGGACCTTTTGCAATACTCCGATCAGTGATCAAATATCGCTATATCGCTATTGATCGCCGATCAGAAAAAACTCCGATCAACAAGCCTGGTTTTTTCCCTTTGTTTCTTTTAGCTGTCGATAATCTCTCTCATAGTACAGTCGTCCCTCGCAAAGTCGCGACGGCCCGGATCCACTACACGACCACCGCGATATATATGAGGGTTGCGATGTTGATATGTATTGAAATTTAGAGAGATGTGACATCACCCGGTGTTTAAACCTACCGCCATTTTGCCTTGTTGTCGTACGTGCGTCTGAATACAAGTACGCGGCCGAACCTTTTTTGGGCCGCCATCTTGCTTTTTCGAAGATATACTAGTTTTCAACCTCAAATATCTTAAAAACCACTTAATCTTAATTTTAGTACCCCCACATTGTAAAACAGGAGCCATGCCGTAGTAAAAGAACTACGAGATGTCGAGGGGCGAAGCAGCGAGGGCCGACTGTAGTGTATAAGCACTTTATATTTCCATCTCTATGTCTATATATACTCATCTTTATAAAATGATTATTGACCGTAGAGAAAGACAAATATAACTTACGACAACTCTGATGTCACAAGGAGAGGCTACATGATGTATCATCATAGCAGTAAATCCAATAACATCCTTTTAACCATCCACAAATTTCTATAAATGTTTTAAAAGGATTCCTAATATTAAAAAAAAGTGTAAAATTGTTATTTCAATTTTGCGTAGTGGAATATTATGTCTCTCGTCTATGAGAAGTTGATGTTAAGCACGTACATATTCTGTTAGATGTATGGGACATTTATACAATACAAGGCTATATAATAGACTTAGTACACAATCCATCAAGATATCTATTTGTGTGTGTCTTAAATCACTTAAGGAAGAAAAAGTAAGCCCCCTCAGACTGCATTTTCTTTTGATGTTGCGCTTACAGTACGAATAATAGTACATATATATGCTCTTGGCTTTTTGAATATAAATACTTAAGTCATTCACAAATTGACGCGCACATATATAGAGTGTATTTTTGGGATGATTGATGGGCATATATATATATTGGAATCACGATCACATGTATAAACATAGTCCCTCTTAGAAACAGCTTTTGATGTTCACAAAACGATATTTGTTTTGTTGTTATTTACATTATTATTTGTTCATCCTGGTTGAGGCTTTCTAACAAACAAAGGCAGGCTTTCGACAATGATATAGTAACAAGATTTATAACCTCGATTTTTTGCCTAATTGGTTCCAAAGAATTGCATCCTACTGGATATAAAAAGCATACTAGCGTGTAAACTAGTCACTCGAATCTGATTGACTTTTTTGTCTATTTTTATTCAATAGAATTACATCCGACTGGATATGAAGAAGCATTATAGAGTCAAATTAATCTAACGAACCTGGGATCTTATGACTAAGGTTGACCAAATGGGTACCTTCTCTTCTTTGTATTCGAACCTGCGCCCAAAACATATAGATTTGAACACTCCTCAACGCACTAAGCTGTCGCACTCCCATCGATTTTATGAATAATATGCTTATTTCAGTCCACGTATTATTTAACGCGCGAATATCTATAAAAATAACTTTTTAATTGAGGCAAACAATACGCACTATTGTTACAACTGTTATACATAATTATATTTTCTCATTATCTCATGTTTTAATGATGATCTAATAAACTAAAGTTGACTTATATATTTGTAACCCTCTTAGGAAATAACTGAATTGATTTTTTTCTTATTTTTTTATGAAATAATGATATATTAAAGCATTAATTTGACAATTTATGGATTACATATAATTTATATTATCGCCTTGTCAAAGCCGTGGTTAAGAACGTTGTATCTTGATAAACTGTAAGTTTATCCAAGGAATACTAAATATCTAGTATTCCTTGGTTTATCCGTCTATAAGCCTAGGTAGGGAGAACCAAAGGTTTATCTCTGCATATTAACCATGATTTTTTTTTCATTTGATAATACTGTTATCTTTATTTTTCAATGGCTGATAGCCTGATGATAATATTTGTTATTTAGCGACAGATATAAGCAAACAATAAAGATATTATTTTTCGTGAGTATGAGGACTTTCTTTATTCAATTATTATTAATAGGTGAAGCCACTTGCAATGATTTTTAAATAATATGCATGAAGAAGAGATAATTGGTATGTTTAAGGATCATATTCACTCCTCAATAGAGAAGTGATACTATTAGCATGATACCAATTCTATTTGTATTATTTCCTCTTCTTTCCTTTCAACCAATCAGATTTAAAGAAACATTTTATGTTCATATCCTTGGGATAAATACTAATATATTAGGTTGTTCCATAAATAATGAGGTCGACCAATTAAAACTCCAAAATTTCATCAGATCAACAAAAACTTATCAATCAGTACACATAATCCCCTCCGACTGCAATGACGTCGTGGCAGTGTCTCCAGAGCTTCCTGAGTTGGTCGTAGAGGTCGTTTTCACTGACCCTCCTCATCACCCGCTGAACGGCAAGTGTAGCCTCCTCGTGGTCCCCAAACTCGTCCTCTCGGAACAGGTGCTTCACTTCCGGAACAGGAACCTGTCACACAGATTCAGGTCGGGTGAGTGGGTGACTGTTTAACCAGTTCCACGCCCTCCCTCCGGTCAGAACTCTCTGGTATCGGTGGCAGTGTGGGGACGTGCATTGTCCCACATGAGGAGGCAATCTTTCAGCCGGATCTTGTCCTTTTTCAGGCTGAGAAAGCGCTTCCCAGTCGTCCTCAGCTACTCTATCATGGTGTTCCGGTCGGCGTGGTCCCGGCAGTTAGTGCAGTGATCGATACCCCCTCGGCTTGCAGGTGAACCCCATCAGAATCATTGTCTTCCTCGCTGTTGTTTCACACGGAAGTCGAGAACTGGGCCCCTGTGGGCTCCGCCCAGACTTGCCTTCGCTCCGCGAATCCCAGTAGAACCAGGACTTGTCCTGGACTAACAGATGAGAACCCGAAAGTCCTCCCCGTGGTCCTGGAACGGCTTCAGGAGGTCCTGACAGCACTTCACTCCTGCGTCTTGTTGGCTTCATAGAGTTGGTGAGGGACGAACACGCTGAGGAGGTTTCGGAGCCTTAGAGCCTCCGTCAGAAGCCTTAAAACAGTTGTAGATGGTTCTTCTCTCCAGGGCAAAAACACCCTATCGAATTCAGTGTGCCATCTCTGGAGTGGTGGAGAGGCCAGGTAGGAGTCAGGAAAGGTAGAAAGCAGGTCTTCGTGGATCTCGTTGACTGTCCTGGCGAGCTTGATCCGGATCAAGAAGAAGATTCGCTCCGAAAGTCGGGTGTCTCCATTTTCAGCAGCGAGTAGAATGAATTATAGAAATGACGCGATTACTCACCTTATATAATAACCTGAGTGGCGCATACAGTCTATTCCCATGCAAAAATATGCGATAGAACGCTTCCGTTGAAATTTTTGAGATAGCGTGTGAACTTTTCGAGATAGCTAACCTACCTCATTATTTATAGAACAACCTAATAATTATATTTCTGGTCATTGTGACGTTCTGTTCAATGTCAAATTCAGGTGGTTCTAGTACCATTCGATGTGTGCATTTTATATAAATATACCAATTAAAATAATAAGAGCTTCTCGTTGATTAATATGCAAA
>CP045891.1:24316558-24334058 GCA_013387185.1 Caligus rogercresseyi
GTTTCCTTGTTCACTCACCTCTTTATATTCTCCTTGCTGCACTAGAGACAAGGTTATCTAGGCTGAGTGACGTCACGAATGAATTTGTTTACAAACAAACTTTTTTACGAAACTGATTCATAGAATGAATGATTATTTATCTCTTATGGCTGGAGCCTAATTTATAATAAAAAAAATATTTACGCTTATAATTATACGTTATTGTGAAAGGATGAGTAATAATAAGAAAGAAAAATCAATATAAAGCTGATTTTCAGTATTTACCAGAAAATAAAGCTTCACATCATGTAGTTGATAGAAATTGTGGAAGATTTGTTCCTTGATTGGAAATTAAGAAACGCTATTTTCATAACAGTATTTTGGAATCCAGGTTCGGATTTTTCAGAGACTGTAATAAGGAAGATCTTCTTTGTACTCTATCACATAAACATATTACGCAGTCTTCCGAACAGACTTATTTAGGGTATATACATCAACTAGTATCAAGGGTTTTAGATTAGCTTACAGGCTCCTCCAAAAAATCATATCTAACGTGGTTTTTTTCACAATCGAAGATAAAAAGATATAACAAGAGCTTTTCCCTTCAAAGCAGAAAACATCGTTCACTGTAGCTTGGCCCAACATAAACAAGTTCATCATAGAGATGGAAATATTGTTATTTTGGTTACAATGGCGTATTTCTCTGAAAAATCAAATCAGCCCTCACTTCTTTGATTTCTATGATATGTACATAGAGATAAAAAGATATATAGATCTGTTCCATTCATCTGTAGTCTGTGTGTTCAAAATAAACAAAGTCATTTGCTACTAGGTCATCGAAAGCTGATCATAGAGATAGATTCTATTTCTATTATCAGCCTACGATGACGTAGTACATATTACTTGTTTATATTGAACACACAATACAGATGAAGGAATAAGCTCTCTATATCTTTTTATCTCTATGGTATGTAGGTATTTCAGCTGGACAGGATTATTAACTAGTTCTCTCCATAGAGATATAAAGATATAGAGAGCTGATTCCCTTCATGGCAGAGAAACAGCGTTCTAATGTTTCTGTGAGTGCAAAATAAACAAAGTAATTTATACGACGTCATCGTAAGCTGATCTTAGAGATAATTTATGAATGATGAAGAGAATAAACTCTCTACAGTAAACCCTCGATATAACGACCCTCTGTATAACGAACTTCGGATACAACGAACCTCCTGGAGCTAGCCGAACAAGCCTCAGATATAACGAACTTAAGTTCGTTATATCTTAGGATACCGAACTTCTTCGAGCTACCGAACATGCCTCATATATAACGAACTTAAGTTCGTTATATCAGAGGCTACCGAACCTTTTGTGTTCATTACCGAACAAGCATCAGTTATAACGAACCTAAGTTCGTTATATTTGAGGCCTACCAAACCTTTTTTGTCCCATGACCGAACAAGCCCCAATATAACGAACCTAAGTTCGTTATATTTAGGCTACCGAACCCGAATTATGAGCTGCTGCTGATCATACGTGAGGTGCGGCAGAGGAAGATGCAGACGAAGATCTCTGATTTCTTCTAGGCTGGCCCCTCCCCACCGAGAAGAGGTCTAGGACAGAGTTTGAGACCAGCAGTGTGTCTGTGACTTCGACCTCCTCCACTAATCTGCCAAATGTGTCCAGCGGCAGTTCGTCGTCACTCCTGCAGGATATACCTACACTCCAGAGCCGCCCTTTAACGAACTTCGGATATAACGAACTTTCGGATATAACGACCCTGCCCTCCCCCATATAGTTCGTTATATCGAGGGTTTACTGTATATCTTTTTAAAAGTTTTTTACGGTCACAATGACGTATTTCTCCGAAGGATCCAATCAGCTCTCTATATCTTTATATCTCTATGTTAACGCTTTACTCTATGGTTCTCTCTCTTTGCTTGTAATTGTGACATACTTTTAACTAACCTTGGTGACATCATTATCCCACGTCTGCAACTTCACTCACTATTTTTGTTCACTGCGCTTTTACTATTTTTCCAGTTTTCCTTGGCTGATCTCTCTGAAGCAGGAGAAAAACAACAGCGCTTCATTCTTTACTTCAAAGTGCAATGAATCCCAATCAGGAAGCTGGGCGACTTGACAAAAGGATTGGATCGATATCCGACAACTTTGTGGACATTCTACAATCCTTGAAATCCATGGGTCTCGCGGACTCTAAGATCAATGTCGTATCTAAGAAGCCCATAAATCAACATAAGAACACTGTCCAAAAGAAGGCCTCATCAAGAACAGTACCATTTAAGCGCCAAAGGAATAAGACTAAAGCAAAAAATACGGGACCAAAATAATTAAATTGTCGTCAAAGGAGGAATACAAACAAAGCCCATTCACCCCGAATCTCCTGTCTTGTCCACAAAACAAGGACTAACAAGCAAAAGAAGTCATCGAAAGATAATTCAAAGGAGCTTGAGACATCGGAGCAAGTAAAAGAGTTAAAAAATGTACTAAAAGCTAGGGAATGGACTCGAGAATGGATCTTAAATTGTTTGATCGAGAAGGATACGTCTAAGGGGTTGAAGTTCGTACCTCGTTATGGAGAGATACCATTGCTTAATAACACGAGTGAAATAGTTCGAAGACTGTCTGAACTGAAGGTAAATGCATTATTTATTCATTTTTGTTTTGTTCTTGGGTTAAAATTAACAATATATAAGGTTTTTTATTATTATTGAAACTTTTTAGTTGGCTCAGCTGAGTAAAATGTTGTCTTTGTGGCGTATTATGATTAAAATCGCCATTCAGCGCAGAAATAAAATTCAATTTTTTTTTTTTTGCACTATTTTCTTAAAGTAACATCTTTTGATCTAAAGGACATAGGGTAGGGACGTGCTGTGAAGCAATGACATCATCAATCTGGTTTACAAGCATGAATTATGCAGTAAGGATGCTTAATCCTTATGATGACGTCAGGACCTCACATTCCAAAGTAGCCTCACCGAACGTCCCTGACAATTGATGTAATCAAGACATGAATACTTTAAACGTGTAGAGTTTAATCGATTTTTTTACACATTTTTAGGTGTTTAAAGAAGCCACGTCAATCAAAGTGGGCCCCTCAGTGAACCTTCGTGGATTAAGGCAACAGGCTTTGAGGAAGGAAAAGCGCTTTATTCGAACGTCAGCGACCAAGGCTTGGATCTCTATAGAATCAAATCCGAGACTTCTTGGGGAGCAACTCAAAAGTCTTTAGTGAATTTCCGAAGCTCCCCTCCTCTGATTAATATGTATGTCGTGGACTCCCTTGCTGTTTCGACTGCTGGCATTCGACTAGACGTGGGGAATGGGGAAACTGATTTTGAGTGGGGACTCCTATATGAACTCGGAGCTGTGAACAAAGACACGGTAGTTGTCACCCTCGTAAGCGATTTCCAGTTGACAGATGAATCTTGTCTTAGTGGATGGATGAAAAAAAGCAATGATCTACCCGTGGACATCATTGTCACTCCCTCTAGAGTTCATCAAATAGATACAAAATACGAAAAGCCCAAAGAAGGTATATTGCTCACTATTCTATCAAAAGATAAGCTCAAAAAACTACCGTCTAATTACTGTATTGGGCCTAAACCATCATCACCTCAAAATTCCCATACAAAAACATTTGCTAGGGAAAGGTGCTATGATTAGAATGCTTGTAGAAATTAAAAGTTTAAAATTCCTTAAGGAGTTCTATAATTTTGTTTCCCTTAAATCAAGCTACCATATTATACGATCGAACACAAGTTCATGCGTTTATCCAGTGCTGATTTTTTAATACACGCATTCTGTAAATTGTTTCCTTATTTTCTTCAGTCTAATTTTTTGGCCGTTTATAAGAATATTAGGCTTTTTGTCATTTTTTAACATTCGAGTATTCTTTTATGTTTTTTTTTAACGGCTTATTAGAATATCCAAATTTTGTCATTTTCTTCAATTCTATACTATTTTACAAATCTATACTAAATACCCTTAACCATCAGAAACTTATTTCTACAGATTCTCTTTTGTAACATTGTTTGATATGTCAGATTGTAAGGATCTACAATGAATATGAACATACTATGTTTAACTCTTATATTTATAGAAACTAATATGCTTACATTTGTATATGCTTTACTTTGTCTTTATGCGCTTCCTTGAATAATATATATCATTGTTTTGTCTAACAAAATCATCGTTTTATAGTTTTAATGAACCTTAACGTCCTTTATATAACTAATTAATTCAGTTTCATATTTAAAAATATGTATTATAAGGTTAATTTAAGGAACTCTACAGTTAACATATCAAGGAAAATATTATTTAGTCAAACATGACAACTATATAAAAATTTGCAACGATTTTAATTAACTGAAATGTAAAATACAGCGTTTATAAAACTTAAAAATAGAAGGATTTTAGACAGTTGACCTCAAAGCACTATGCTCAATAACCTATTTATAAAAACCAGATTACAAATATTCTTAGCTTACTAAAAACTAAGTTTGATTTAATCAAATGAATCGTAAATGCCTCTAATTTTTATGTTGTTATAAGTTAAGATCGCAACTTTTTTTACTAAGGTACCCATGGTGACTGACTCATGAATTTTATCTCTATAAAACTTCATATTACTTACAACTTGAATTGTAAACTAATTATTACGACTTCAAATCATTTTTTACTTAAAACTTCCTACTTTTACCATTTTGTACTTGCTAAGGATATTTGTGTTATACTTCATTATGCTTATGCTATATTTTTCTCTTTTGAAAAATGATTTATATCAATTACTTTTAGCCCAATTCGTTTTGAGGGGGTAAATATTTCTTAAAATATATAACGCTAATGCTCAGCCGACTTGTTATATTATTGCTTTTGATCGATTAACCTGTAAAAGTGTACATAATCGACTTATATTGAGTATAATATTGAACATAATTAATCTTTTCGAAGTCATTATTAAGATAATCTAGTTACTTTAAGCTATATAGAGGTATGTTTTTTTTTTACTTACTACAAAAAGAGTAAGAGGGCCTGTCAGCTATTGCTTGTATGCAAAGAAGATAAAACACATACGATAATTTTATATTGCACACACCAAGACATATTTAGATTGATACTTATTTATAGAAACCAGTATCAAAACATCAATTTGCAATTCAAACCCCTTTTAGAAGTTAGAAAACACAATGTTGTGATCCTCTTTATATGATAGCAATAGCTGACAATAGTCACTCTCGCGCGCTTTTCACCTTTTTGTCATTCTCTTCTATGTTTTAAAAATGACATTTTCTTGTGAATTTTAAATTCATAGACATGGTAACCGGACTTTATGGAGACAGTGGACTATATGGAGACAGCTTTGTAATATTATGTAAATATATGGATATTTTATGTCTCCATATAGTCCAAAAACGGACTATATAACGACAGCTAATTATTTACTAAGACAACTAGTTCGAACTCTTTTTATATTGGCATGACGCATTAATATTTTTAAATATATTATTCAATTGATCCAAAACGTTCAAAATGTCCACCAACGTTGTTCATATTCGTGGAAGTTATTTGTCAGGAAGTCCAATCCCTGTTATGAAGTTTTTCAAAGCAGCCCTAAGTACGTTTTCTCTTTCTTTCTCACTCTAAGCCAGGGATGCCAGGGTGAAATCGGTCAGGGGGCCTGATTGTTTTCAAGTAGAAACTCAGGGGCCAAATTACCGGTACATTTTTGGCCTGGCAACACTAAACAAACAACAAAAGTAGATTTAAATGTGTTGATATTGTATCATAGTATTTTTTTATTAATAAAAAAACTTCTCAACCACTGACGTAACTGGCCAAATAAGATATCCATTCGGGCCAGTTCCGGCCCGCAGGCCGTCACCATGGTACCACTGCTCTAAGCTGTTGTTATTCTCTTTGTTTCTCTCCGTTGTCTTGCCTTGTCTTTTTTTCCTCTTCCGGTTCGAACTCCCAATATTATCGTTACGTTCATCATAACTATAAAATGAGATTAAATGAGCATGCAATCAAAACTGTATAGCCTTTTCAACATTATTTAAGTAAATGCTAATTAAGAAGGCCTCTGATGCCTTATTTTAACACATTTTATTCCTTGTTTTGCTCAAGTGTAACAATGATCTCTCCGATATTTGGGGTGTCCGATAGTTGGAACATATATGTCGCTAAATCTGTCTCCATATAGTCCGTGTCTCCATAAAGTCCATTTGGGGACTTTATGGAGAAAGTGATTTGATTGGCTGTCTCTATATAGTCCACTGTCCGCATAAAGTCGGGAACCCATAGACATATGTTAACGTACCTGTTGGTTTGTTCGTCGCACTGATTTTAGAGAGTGAAAATATTGCTGCAGCTCCGGACTGCATGCCCGACCTGAAACAAAAAGGTTATGGAATAATTAAGGCTTATTTAAAGCTCCACTGTTGACAAATTAAAAAAAAACATCAAAGCAGAGCCCTATACTTTTAAGGCTCTGCATCAACGAATTTAAGTTTGTGAATGGCTGCAATTTATTATATACAACGGAAGCAACTTATTTCCAAAAACACCAAACCTTTATATAATAAACACACCTCGTTGTATTAATAATGTAATATCATTAGAGGTTCAAAATATCATTAATAAATACTAGAGCTGGGATTCGGTACCGCCATTCGGTATTCGGTAGATTTTATTATATATCTACCGAATATCGATCGGTGCGGTAAATAATTTGTGTATATGCTCTGTGACATCTTCATATGCATTTAGTATCGCACAATTTATAACAAAAAACAATTAAGTACATAATTTGTTATAATTTTTTAAAAGATTATTTGAAATTTAATACATGTTATTTTTATATAAATCATATATACACTCGGATTTTGTAGGAAATGGAAGGCAATAGCAAACAAATTATTTCTTTATCTGTCTTTTGTTATATGTTGTCCGATATTAAATGCGCTTATAGCTCCGGAGTTGTTTATTTATATTGCAAAGTTCAACTTCTTCACACCAGGTAACACTTCCAGTTCTAAATACCGATTTACATTCGGTACTCGCAGCTCTGATAAATACGAATCCAATAAATTAATTGTATATCAGCAATTTATTCTATAATTGTAGTTATTCAAGGATCCACAACGATGTACCAGCAATGATATATGACCATGGAGTTATATGGCTTACATTTTATATAATAATATTCGTCTCACTCCCATTAAAAATCAAGTTGGAAGTACTCCCATTCTTACATTTATATGGAAATCATTTGAGCAAAAAAAAAAATGTAAACACTCCGGAAGTAGGACCTTTTTTGAAACTTTGAAAAGTGAGTCTTTTCTTCATCCAACTTTTTCAACTGAAAAACTTTTTAAAGCTTTATTATTTATGAGTACATGTTCCATACTCTTTTGTGCACAATAATTGAAGATATGAATGGATAATTTATGTGCTCCATAATTTTGGGTGCTAACCAGGGGGGGGGGGGGGCAGAACTCATGTAAACAAAGAAGGATATTTCCAATAAAAAAATGTGACGTCATCACAGCTACAATTTGCCTATGTATCTAATACCTCTAGGACAACTAAGCTAAGAACGTAAAGGCTCTCAAAGGAATAACGTCCGGAGGCTCCCTCCCGCCACGAGCCACCCGGGGACGCACAGCTTCAGCATCAGGGAGGAAGTGGAAGTCCTGAACACCGTACGGGACTCTGAGGCCTTTGGCTGGTAGCCCGCACGCATCTAGGAGCTCCGGAGCAACGTGGCCGTCCTCTGCAGCTCCGCCTCCGCCGGAGAGCTCCCGGGTTTCAAATTTTTATTTCCTTTTGAAATTAATCACTGTTTTTAAATGTACCTTTGATTTTATTTAATAACAAATAGCTACTGTGACGTCATCTGTGATGTTTCAGTTTTTCTTTTCTAATCAGAGGAATCTAAACATTGCGTTCTGCACATCTTGTATTATCTATATCTTTGGGTGCTAACATAAAACGTTTTGCGGAGCTTAACCTGAGAGAATGAATGAACAATGAGCTTACAATCAGCAAAGCTATGGATAAGAAAAATAACTTTATATGTTGTTATGTATTCCTTCAATAGCAAATCGATTGACTATTGAGTTATTAACCATAGTTTTCCATTAAGTAATTGATAGAATACAATTTGTAAATTAATAAACTAGTTCAATTTTTTTAACCTAAGCTACTTTACGAATCTTAAACAAGTTATCAATTCTTATGATGTCGAATTTTGAGCCGAGATTCGGCTAGAACAAGATCTCCAACTGCACCTTCGTGTAACCTAAAAACTTGAGTGACCAATTAACATAGTCAACCTTTGTTTATATATATGTATTATCCATCCTGACCTAAAAGAAAGGATCGGCACTATTATTATTGTTTTTTTTTTTCTCTCGCAACGAGATAACTTTATTAAGAAAACGAATAATAGTACATTTACACAAAATACAACTATAATTTCAAGAAATCAACTTTTTAACAAACTATCACAACCGTTCAATAAAAACAATCAGCGAACATACATGAATTAGGGGGGGGGAGGGAATTTATCATAAAATTTCTTTTATAATATTCCTTATATAGGCATCAAAACAGTGTGGGAGGGGAGTCTTTGTGCTTCTCAATTTATATAAAACACTTTGAATTTTGGTAACTATTAAATTTATTTCTTCATTAAAAGGACCTATATACATGAAAGCAAAATTTATTACTTTATTACAGGATCTGTTACACAGACTTGACAAGAATACATTCGCATTGGGAAACGTTACTTTACGCGCTTGTTTATGAAAGTCCGTTTTGCTAACTTAAAATAAAGTATATTTTCTTTTACAGTTGTTGGTGAAAAAAGAATATTGCCTGTCAATCCGATGAGAATATTGTTTTTGCTAAATGTTTCTACTCTATTTCCTTTACAATCAGAGGGGAGTGAGTTGAGTATTTGTTTTAGCTGAGTAAAAAAGAATCCCATGAACACATTAAATAAATACACATATTTTTCATTAGCCTTCAATGAACACACTCAAACAATTAACTATAATGTATTTTGACATGCAGGGCATATATTTTCTTAATGCACAAAAATCATACTTGCAAGAAAAATAGAGTAATTCCAAGGTGGATATAACAAAGGTGAGTATAGGTTGCGTGAACTGATGTTAATTTTATTGATTGCAGTAAATTTGTTGATAGAATAAATAGTTTAATTGCGGAACGTACTTGTGTCATAGATAGGAAAATATTGATGCTTCGACAGCTGACATGTTTATGAACGAAAGGAGAGGATCAAAACAATGATTTGCATTCTCATAACTTATTTTTCGATTTTATGGCTGATTAAAAATGGCGTTTATTTTTACTGTTGACTATATGGGGGTTTAAATTATATTTAATTACATTTATCATTGTTATTTTTTCCTCTCATAACTTTCACCCCCCCCCCCCTTCCGTTTATGTATTTTGTAAGAATCAGTTTTTGAAATAATATACACACATATTGTAGGTATGTTAAAACGAAGGTGCTGCCACCTGGATTTTTTGTCCCTGAGTATTTAAATTTGAACTTCCGGTTGGCTGTTGAAGATTTCTCGACGATTCATAGTTTTTTTTCCAAAAAATAAAAGTATTCGGTTATTTATCGGTGTTTACTCAAATTTCATACATGATTATCAAATTTAATCTTTATACTATCATTTGCACTTAATTTAAACTCTTAAGCACCCATTTTTCATAGTGAACTAGCCCTTAAAAAAAATATGCAAAAATCTAAAAATTACGTCATCCCACAATTTATTTGCTATTATTCGGTTGTTTATCAGTGTTTAGTCAAACTTCATACATGATTATCAAATTTAATCTTTTTACTGCCCTTTGCAATTACTTTCAACTCTTAAGCACTTATTTTTCATAGTGAACTAGCATTTGAAAAATTTATATGCAAAAATCAAAAATGACTTCGTCCTACAATTTCTTTGCTATTATTCGGTTGTTTATCAGTGTTTACTCAAATTTCATACATGATTATCAAATTAAATTTTTATACTACCCTTTGCAATTAATTTCAACTCGTTAGCACTCGTTTTTCAATAGTGAACAAACCTTTAGAAAAATTATTTGAAAAAATAAGATATGACGTCATCACACACTATTTTGAAATATTAGTATTTAAATTTGAACTTGCGCTTGGCTGTTTTGAAGATATCTCGACAAATCTTTGATGTTTTTCAATAAATAAAAATATTTTTGATCAATGACTTTAAAGCTAAATAATATATTACACAATTTTGATGATTTTGTTAATTTTTCATATTTTTTCTTTGATTTTATTTTATTTTTTGTATTATTTATTACTCAGTTATCTATGGACAACCATTTTTCAAACATGTCTGTAATGTAAATTGAATCATTTTACCACCTTTGCAATTTGTTTAAGCTCTCTAGTCATCGTCTTTAATGGAGAACAAATCTTCTACAAATTTATAGCAAAAACCATAACTTACTTAATCATGCATTATTTTTTATGATTTACTAACATTATATATTTGAAATTAGGCAGAAATAGCTGAGAAATAGACTGTATGGCTGTAAATTTGATTACACAAATTAACAAGCTCCGTTACAAAAACGGCAAAGGCACTTTAAAGGGATTTCTTTTGTTCCTAAAAGAACGATCATTACCAAACAATTTGCTACCGCGGTATCGAGGGAATTGACTTCACGCTATATTTCATATTGCGGGAAAGCTTCTTGGGCATGAAGACAAATTCACCAGCTACTTTAAAACTGGGTTGTGGAGGGTTACGGAATGCAATTTGTATAGACTTCTCCCATGAATATGTTAAAACTCAATTGCACGTTCTGGCCATTCTTGGTAAACTTCTGACTGGACCTTGGATGAAAAAGTTCTACACCAATTCTAAGGACTCTATCGACTACGTGGACGCCATCAAATCCATAAAAAAGTCACTCTGAATAGGAAAACGACTTTAGAGATGCCTGGGCAGCTAATAAAGTCTACCAAAGACTTTTTCGGCGAAAACATCCCATTGGTTTGAACGATTCAATCACTTCATCAAAGGAAAATCTTATGTACTGATATTTTTGAACAATACATATCCCAATGAATATGTTCAATTATTTCTGAAACAGTACCATAAGTTTTTCTCGATTGATATAACTAGAGATTCTCAGAAGAAACAGCCTCCGCCCGCTTACATAATATGGATGTAGAAGAATTGATTAAGATGTTTTCACAATTGAAGAAGAAGTCTCCTCGTTCTACAATTGACAATACTTCTTGTAAAACGAGGACGGCCAAGAATCGTACTTTCGATTTTGTCAACAATAAAAATTTCGAAACCCAAGATACCTTCATTAACATCTCAAGGCAATTGACGAAGGCTTTAAGAATACATAAATTAAACAAAAGTGAAGAAATAGCGACAGGGATGATCAAAAGAAAAGTACAAAAGGAGACTTCTTCCCATAATAAACTTCGAAAAAAAAATAGAAAAAATAATCAAGTCCAGGAGCCTCGAGGATGCATTGGCTTTGGTAAACCATACCAATGTCGACAAATCATTGGCAAATTATATCCTCTCTGGAAAGATCGTTATGAGGAAAGGGAGTTATTTATGGATGGAAGAACACGAGTTGATTTTGTTCAACTATAAAATCGAGTTCTTCGATTTATCCACGAATGAATATTATTGGAATCCAAACGGTACCAATGAAGATGCAGCAGACTACCAAATTTCTCCAATTTCCGTGTGTGCTGATCTTCTTGAAGGAGACTTGAATATTTTAATATATTTATTTTATTTTTTATCATACCTAGAATAAAGTCAAATTTTATATTCCAATCAGTAGTCAATTTTATTGTCCATTTATTACGTGTATAGGGAACTTTAATTTTGGAAAAATAATTAAAAACTACAATTTATATTATTTTTTTTTAAAAGAGTGACATGAATTTATAAGGGATTGACCTATAAGAAATCGATTATGAAAAAAATAAATAATAATGTGTTTCTTAGATTTGCGTCAAGGTATCCTCTCAAAATTTTACTTTGTCTCTGACGCATACATAATCCATTATATGCGTCATTTTGTACGCGAGATAGGCTTTTTTTAATATACATATAACTCTCTACTTATTAAATTGACATGATTTAGTATATCAAAATATTAAAGCTGGTTAACCAAGCTTTCATTTGATATGTTTGGTATTCTAAAAATCGCTATACTTTAAGAGATATAAGAAAAAAAGAAGGGAGAGAAGTGAGGCAAAATACTCTCTCCCTTCTCTTTCTCTTTCTATCCAGGTAACACTAACAGCCGTTACCAAATGGTAATCGTATATTCTCATATCAAAAGATCAATTTTGGGGAGAGAGTACGTATTTGCTTATATCTCCTAAAGTATAGCGGTTTTTAGAACACCAAACATATCAAATGAAAGCTTGGTTAACCAGCTTTAATATTTTGGTATACTAAATCATGTCAATTTAATAAGTAGAGAGTTATATGTACATTAAAAAAAGCCTATTTCGCGTACAAAATGACGCATATAATGGATTATGTATGCGTCAGAGACAAAGTAAAATTTTGAGAGGATACCTTGACGCAAATCTAAGAAACACATTATTATTTATTTTTTTCATAATCGATTTCTTATAGGTCAATACAGGCTCTGAATCATATGATGTAAACTCAGATTGTACTGAATTCTGAATTGATAGAATGCAACCAAGGTCATTTTTGGATTTATCATCTAAAGGTTTACTAAACTTAAAAGTACTATTTTACTCTGAAGCGAACAAGTCATCTTCTACAGGCGAGTGAAGTTAATTGATACAAAAAAGCTATGAAATATGCTAACAATACACACTCCATTTTTTTCTTTGTTTTTACTGAAAACTTTTTTTATTAAAAAACATCAAACATACGTCTGGTAGTAAATTAGATTTCCTTTAAATTAATAATAAATATTGAAGTCTGTAACGTCCACCATTTTGAAGAAATTTGCGGAAAACTATATTTTTACTAAATTTTTTAAACTTTGACCTCGTTGCGCGACCTCGTAATGTTGACCGATTTTGTTCAAACTTTGTATGTCGTCTTCGTTTATCACCAAGAAACAGAAAATCTACAATGTTGCTAACATTTCAAACATTTGAAAAATAAGAACAACCCTAATATATATATATATATTCCCGGACAATTCCCCCCAGACAATTCCCCCCGGACCAATTCCCACCCGGACAATTCCCCCCTTTGCAATACCCAACCGGCAAATCCCCCTGGACAGTTATCCTAATAAAAAATAAAGGAAAATATATCATAAGTCTAACTTATACAATTTGTAAAAAAATCGTTGTCAATAAATCTAATTTGAGTGATAGATTTCAAACCAAAGATAAAGCACATCAAAAGGAATATTTTCTTTGTTTCAAAATGCGCAATAATTAGCCAATGATTTTGGATACTTTCTTGACGTTGAATTCCCATCTATATGAAAAAACATTTTTAACTAAAAGCAACCTTTACATGAATATACTTTTTGAACAATAACAAATTGATCGAATCCCGAGAGGGGATGGTCATTTTTGGTCTACCTCATTGATAAGATCCTAGGTTCGATAGACTAATTATAATGCTATAATGCTTATTTATATCCTATCGGATGAAATTCTATCGAAACATATAGGCAAAAAAAAAAAAAAAAAAATTGTTTCATTAAAAAAATACACCTTCCCTGGTACCTAAAATTCCAACCCTGGTAAATCACCTCCATATATGCATTAGTATACGTATACTTAGTAGTACTTATATGTACATACATAATAGAAATAAAATTTTGGTTTATCATTTTTTATGAAAGTTGTGTTTTTACATATTTTTTAAATTTTATTTTCTATATAATTTCTAAAGTAAACACATAGAGATAATTCAAAAACAATATAAAAACATATTTCTAAATGTTTTCAAATGCAATATTCTGAGCAATAGCTCATAAATAATCTACAATTTCATGATTCTCATAATCTTTCAAAATGGTCAAAATTCGGTGATTACAATCGCGATATCGTCTTCTTTGAAGAGGTGGAGGATGACCTGCAAGCTGTTGAATGATGTCGATACGAATCAAGTTTTCTTCATTTTTTAAGAATTCAAGGAACTTCCATAGAATTGGATGGCAGGAAGCAACTTGCGAGGAAAACCGACGATGCCATCTTTCCGCATTATTGTTTGTCCGTGGTAGTCCTTCGTCCGTTTGGTTGAAGATATTCCACAAATTTATTGTAAATATAGGGCGACTACGGGAAGCATTTCTTCCACATCGACCAATGTAGGTGTCCTCGAAATAATCGAAGATTTCGTCGAAGTCGGTACTAAACTTTTCTTTCATTTTATCTGCGAGCTCTTCAAAGGCAAGGGAGCTCGATAGCCGTGCGTGTTAAGGCGTGTTCAACTCTCAATGTTGGGGGCGCAGGTTCGAATCCCGAGAGGGGATGGTCATTTTTGGTCTACCTCATTGATTAGATCCTAGGTTGGATAGACTAATTTTAATGCAATAATGCTTATTTATATCCATTCGGATGCAATTCTGTTGAACCATATAGGCAAAAAAAAGGCAGTAATAACATCTTTTTCTGGTAAAAAAGCAAGGCAACAGAGCATTCTACAATGTATGGCAAATTCTGTATCTTCCAAATATCGCTGCTGCAATCCTAGGTTCTTAACGTTTTTCAAAATATTTGAAGATAAATGGTAGAAACATCCTTTTACTTTGATGTTAGGTTTCAAATGTCCAATGGCATTGAAATTGCGCAGGGGGGAATTGTCTAGGGGGGAATTCGCCGGGTGGGAACTGTCCAGGGGGGAATTGTCTGGGGGGGAATTGTCTAGGGGGGAATTGTCCGGATACCATTATATATATATATATATATATATATATATATATATATATATATATATATATATATATATATATATATATATATATATATATATATATATATATATGTGGTATCAGTACTTTAGAGTATCAATGTTATCAATGACAGATTCATGACGGACTTTAACTGATTTTTTTTTCAAATCTCCCATAACACCACATCAACAAACTTCTGAGGCAGATAAGAAGATGAAAAGGTTATTTATCACATCATAATATTATGGATTCGCATAATATTTCCCAGGTTAGCATTTCTATCATTTGAAAAGTTTCCGTTATTCGTCCCTTAATAAAAATTGCTGAATTTACCACCATTTATGAAGTACTCTACTACTTTACCATAAAAACATCCTTCAGCATCATTGGTCTGTTCTTTCCTTAAAATTTCTCTAGTTTCCAATAGTTACTTTTAATCAGGATACTACTCTCATTATGTTATTTCTATTTATCTAATGAAGTAATTATTATTAAAAAAATAATTATTAATGATTGAAATTGTTGCGTATTTTAAACCTACATCCGTTATAGAGCATCAAATTATTATTTAGGACTCGTTCTTCAGTTTTAATACTAGGGTTGGGCAAAATTTTGTGTAGAATCCGAAACTGGCATTTTTTTTTCTCAGTTGATGTCTTACGTCGCTACCACTAAAAAAATGACCGCCAAAATGACCTAATTAGGACTGAAAAATTATGTTTCAAAATGAAATATTGCTTCCAGTACGTCGTTAGATAGGTTTTCTTGGTTAAGGAATAAAAAAAAACACTGGTAAGTCAATAATCTCACAATATTTATTTGTTTCCAGCTTATATCGTCACTGCTTTATCCACTTAGAATTTTGCGTAGCACCCAAGAAAAAAGTTTAAAGGTGTGAGATCAAACGATGTTGTGGTCCATTCAACGGGCAAAAACATTAAATTAATTGCTCACCAAAGTGATTGCCCGATAACTCCGTTTTACGCGCGCTGTGTGGCAAGTGGCATCGTCTTGTTGGGATATCGTGGAGACCAAGTGCTTCAATTCGAGTTGAATATTCAACTATTGTTGTTGCAATTGACAAGTTGTTGAAAGCAGTGACCAATCAATTCCTCATTTAAGATTATCGCCTACGGCTGCAATATTTCTACGCTGCGAAGTGTACATGCCCTACAAGACGACGGTACATCCCAGAAAGTTGCTGTTTCTTTCTGGTTTCGGAAGATCGATTATGTTGACCATAAATTGGACTTAATTTGCGATGTACTCCTTTCTTGTAAAACAAAACAGAGTAAAAATGATGTATGCATTTGACAGATCTCATGCACGCCTGCCAAAAAAAAAAACAACTGGAAAACCAACTCGTTTGAATCCCCCTTAAAATGTTATTGATTGACACTTTTCTAATGTGTCTCTCACCCCTTTTCTCCTCATCTTTCTATGTCCTCTAATGGATCCATGGAAAACTTTTTGTCCTTTCAAGAAAGCGAGTAAGATGTAAAAGCTTCATAAAACATACTACGTATTTCCTCTTGAGCCAAGAGATTGATTAAATTTAATTAAGGACTGTGATCGATCATTTGAGGTCTCCGTTAACAATATTTGCCAAAATGCAGAATAAAATAAAATAATAAATTTATATATGTTATTAATATTAAAACAAATATCCATCAATCGTAAATTAAGAACAATACACCTTATACGGTCTCTCTGTAACTTTCAGATATGTAAATAAATGTCTACTATTTAGTTGTCGTTAGCTTAATAAAGTGGGATTATATATATATATATATTTTTTTTCCTTGATAGTTCAATAACTTATATATATATATATATATAATTATATATATATATATATTATATATCTATATATATATATTATATTTTCATATTTCGTATAAAATTGGTTTTATACTACAAATAATAATTTTAGTTTTGGAAGACTATTATACGATCATAAATATATTGTCAATGATAAAAGACATATGTATTTTAAGAAATAAGAAAACTCCGTTTATCACATGTATTATGTTTTTCAAAAATACTCATAATTATATATAACATATAATAATACAATTGAAATTATTGATTAGTCCGTTAAGTTATATATTTCATTTATTAACTTAATCATACATGTGAAGAGGATTAAACAGGAAAATAAGACATGTAAGCTTTTGAGCGACTTTATATATATTTGTAGTGGTCCATATTTTCATAAAGACTATTTTGGAGTGCTAATTAGTTTTTTAAAAAGTGTCTACCTCTCAAATTAAACAAACCTATATTTGAACCATTCTATGTAATATGTTCCAATATTGAACTATGAAGTATACATATGTAAGAGGAAAAAATAAAAACTTACCTAAATTTATCCTTGGCTCTTGCTCTCTGGTTGTAGTACCGAAGAAGGAAGATTGCACTCACGACAAAGATTGGAAAGACGATGATGGATACAACGATGGGGATCACAACCGTTTCTGGAGCTACTAAAAAAAGGAAGAAATAAATAGCTTTACAAATGCTTGTTTCTCTCGCGCTGTTTATT
>CP045891.1:24336558-24340417 GCA_013387185.1 Caligus rogercresseyi
GAAGCCGTCAGTTTGATTTCTTTATAGTCTTTTTGTTTTTTTCATATATTTTTTCTTTTTACACTATAATTCAATGGATAATTCAGACCATTACAATTTTTATAGTATTAAAGATGTTTTGAACGGAACTTGATCTGAAATTGAGTATAATACTTTAACTAAGTTTATCTAATACAGACAATCCAAATTTGAATTTACTTAATCTTTGAAATGAAACCCAGAATTAAATTTTTATTTTAAATATTTTTGCTGGGTTATTCTAAGACAAAAAAACATTAAAAGTTCCATGAAATCGAAAATACCGTGAAAAAATATTTTTATATTTATTTCATAGTTAACCTTTATCATGGAATAAAATCAAGTGATAATGCTTTCAATCGATTGGATACAGTTTTGATAATATCTACCGGAACTATATTTGTTCCTATTGAATTCTAGCTCTGTTAATTTGCATGGACGCATATTAAACAGTTTCGTAATTAAAACAAAAAAAATAGGTCTATTATACTTATATACAATTACACAATATCATAAAAAAAATGAAAAATAGTTTTACCACGATATTTTATAAGGGAGTCTAAGTCCTTGAAGTTCAAACATTTCATCCATAAAAAATCTCCTTTGTATATCTTTCTATAACCTTTCGTGGACTCCTTCAAAGGGTTAAATGATGATTTTATCCTTCATAGGCAAACAAATAACAAACAAGGTCTTTGATTGTTGTTACAAAAATACTTTAAAGTGCATTCCTTTCACAAACAGCAAATACATTAAAGGATGCCATTGAATGAAATGTTGAAACAAAGTAAAGTAATCTTATATAGGTATGTATATTCTATATTGTAGATGTAATAAATATACATCTAACATAATTGTAGACTGGAGGAGAAAAGAGGATGAGAGCTTATGACTATAACCAATTTATAGGTCTAAGTTCATGCACTCTCCGTATCCAGGTATTTTATTCATAATAGTTACTACATACGCATAGGAGAAATAATACACAATTATACATAACGTACAATTAAGCTTTACAATAATATGAAATACCTGCAAATAATTATTGGAATTGGAATATATACAAGTGATGTAAATTAAGTAAATTCTTTCATGTAAGCAGCAAACGAACTCCGCGCCATTCTGGAGGAAAATATAGTAAAGAGTTTGCTGCTACAGTGCTCCCCCCCAGTGACGAGGTAGGAGGACGAAAGAAAAAGAGAGAAAAAAAAACTAGGAACGTTAAAAAAAATATAAAAAAAGGTACGAGAAAAGAGAAACGAGAACTCCCTACTCCCCGACTTGCAGCCAGTTCCAGGCTCTCAGGCAGTTAAGTAGATGGGAGTTCATGTTGTAAAGTGATAAATGGGTTGCCAGTGGCAGCAAAAATGGGCGCAGTGAGTGGCAATAAGGTGTGCGCGGTGAGTGCCTGTGGCTTGTGTGGCGGTGAGTGCCTGTGGCTTGTGTGCGCGGTGTGTGCCTGTGATGTTGTGTGCGTAGTCATTGTGAGGCTCACGCGAAAAATGGCACAAGGGTGCCAAGCTGTAAAAGACGGAAGAAGTTCGACGTCTAGAGGGACAGCGTGAGAGGTAAAGAGGACAGAAGAGGTCCAGCTGCGTAGTCATTGAGAGCTCACGCGAAAATGGCACAAAAGTGGCCAAGCTGTAAAAGACGGAGAAGTTCGACGTCTAGAGGGACAGCGTGAGAGGCAGGAGAGGACAGAAGAGGTCAGCAGCCAAGAGGGTACGAGGAAGGCGGCAATCCGGCAGCAAGGAGGCGCGAGGTCCAAAGGCACGGGAAAGCGGAGAGTTCCGGCAGCCAGGAGGGCGGATGGGAGAGGTTTCCAGCAGCAAGGCAGGTGGACGGTGTCCAGCGGGCAAGGAAGGCGGACGGTTCCAGCGGCGGCATGGGCCGGGCCGGCACGGGCGGTGGCAACGAGCAGTGGCAACGAGCAGTCAACACGGGCGGCAACACAACACGGGTTGGCAACACGGCGCGGCCAAAACGGGGCAACACGGGCTGCAACACGGCGCGCTTGCAACGGCGGTTGCAACGGGCGGCGGCGAAGAGCGGCGGCAACAGGCGGCGAGGTCCAGCGGCGAGGTCCAGCGGGAAGTCTCAAAGGTTAGCAGACTCAAACCGCGAGTGTGAGAATTCCACACTGCAAGCCGGTTGAGTTAACCGGAGCCGGAGGTCTCGAGCAGTTTTGTGAAATTCTCAGACCCGGGACATAACAAGCCAGTCGTTAGTTACTGGAGCCGAAGCGTCTCTTGTTGGTAGTCGGGATCCCAATGTAGATGTAATTAAGTAAATTCTTTCATGTAAGGAGCAAACTGTCTCCGTGCCATCTGGCGGGAAATAAAGAACTATGTTTACTGCTACAGTGCACTCCCCCCAGACGACCGCAACGGCTGGCGGCAACAGGCTGCGGCAACAGAGTTTTGCTGCTACAATATTATACATAAATAAAAACTGATTACAATAAATCAAGTTGAATAAATTCTAGAGTGATCGTTGTAGTCCCAAAAATTAATACTCAAATGCTATCCTTTCCTAGCTTAAGTTTTCATATAAATTCGAAACTGTTCGAGGTTTAATATTAATTCTAAGAAGAGATAATAAGAAAAAACATATTGACAAAATTCGATTTATTATTAAACATATTGCCTTCGAGGGCGATACAGCGATTATAGCGATATTTCAATTTTTCGATTCCTGTTTTATTGTAATCTTTCGTTTTATCCGACAAATCGGCTTCTGTCTCGGCGATTACTCCATAATTATCCTAAATTTCTTGCAGCGAGCATCTCTTCATAGGTCTGAAACAGCAAATTGTCGCTGGGGGCAAGATCTGGAGAGTTACGGTAGATGGGGAAGCAATTTTGTAGCCCAATTTATTTAATTTAGCCATTGTTTTCATTGACTTGTGACACGGTGCATTGTCTTGGTGAAACAACACTTTTTCTTCTTCAAATGGGGCCGTTTTCAACAGTTTCATAATTCAAACGCGCCAACAAGGCTATATAATAATCGTTGTTGATTGTTTTCCCCTTTTCAAGATAGTCATGAATATTATACCGTGTGCATCCCAAAATACAGACGCCATAACCTCCCAGCTGACTGTTGCGTTTTTTCCCCTCGCTTTGGATTCGGTTCATCATATGCAGTCCACTCAGCTGACTGTCGATTGGACGGGGATGTGAAGTGATGGAACCATATTTCATCCATTGTCACCTATCGACGCCAAAAATTCGGATTGATTACGATTGAACAGCTTCAAACACTGCTCAGAATCATCAATTCGTTGTTGTTTTTGGTCGATTGTGAGCTCTCGCGGCACCCACTTTGCACAGAGCTTTCGCATGCCCAAATATTCATGCACGATATGTCCAACACGCTCTTTCGATATCTTCAGAGTCTCAGCTATCTGGCTAACTTCACTTTACGGTCATTTAAATCATTTTGGGGATTATTTCTATGTTTTCAGGTGTAACCACCTTTTTTGTCCACTGCGTTCATCATCATTCGTGCTCACACGACCAGTTTTGAATCAGCAAACCATCGACATATGGTTGCTTTCGATGGACAGGTCCGGATAACATTCTTTAAGCCAAGTGTTAGATCCGACGGTATTTTTCCCATCAAAAATAATGTTTTATTAACACACGAAATTCGTTTTTTTTCATTTTTTTCACAATAACAAAATTAGCTTCACTTAAAACGCAAATCTCACAAAACTATGTAGTTGTCAGACAGGTTATATTTATGCATATATGTTTTGAAGGTTGGTACTAGCTGACAGTCATATGAAAAGCAAAATCCACTGGCGTCATCTATGTGTTAGTCTCGAGACTTATCAGTC
>CP045891.1:24340517-24362585 GCA_013387185.1 Caligus rogercresseyi
CTTCATTCCTAAACCTTCTTTATTTACATATTGTTTTTCACATATCAAACTTGACTATTTCCACTATTTTCTTATTATACTGATTCATACAACTACGATGACTTTATTCCCTTCTATGTTGTATTTTTCAGGGTGAAAATAGAGATCTATCTTTTAATCATCTCGAACATATCACCAAGAACAATCATATTACAAAATGTGACACCCTTCTAATATTTTGGCCTTCTTAATTCATTGACATCAAACTCTTCCACCAATCACTATTTAGCTTGGAAATGAATTAAACACAGCTTTAAATCATTTGACAAATATACTGCCCCATTTGGCGAAGCAAAAGAGAAGAATTAACTTTTTGATTGAACAATTATCCTTGTTGTTAAATGTCTACGACAACGGAGATACAGTCCTGCCTTGTACGCCTTATCTATGTCCTGGAAAGGTTTCTCAACGAGTCTTTATAGTGATCTACGTAAAGAAGTTCTCACATTACCTAAAATACGTTGCCTTACGGAACTTTCTTCATCTTTGAATTTAGAAACTGGATTGGCTGACTCTACAATAACTTACCTAAAGGCTCGCTTCAAGCTCTAAGTCAAAATAGGGATTAAAATATTAGTATAATTTTTGACGAAAAATAGTGTACAAAACGAGTTGAATATTTTGCTGGGAATTTTTATGGGGTGGATGATGATCAAGTAACTAACACCCTATTTTGTGTCATGATTAAGAGCCTCATTCAGTTTATCATGACATGATAGTTATGCAGCCTGTTTCGACTTTGAATTCTGGAACAATTAAAAAGGTCGTCTTTGATCAAGTGATCAAAGTTGTAACGGAAATTGGATTTATTGTTCGAGCCACCATTTGTGACGCCCACAAAGTGAATCAGAAAACATATTCCATAGAATTATGCCATGGAAGCATCAATACTTTATTCATCATCCTCTGACTCCGGATAGGAAATATATTATTGTTTGATTCTGTTCACATTATGAAAAACTTATATAATAACTTCGTGTCACGTGGCCATTTTGTCTGTCCAAATTTCAGAGGCCAAAAAATAAAGGAAATATGGCACATATTGTAAATCTATACAATCTTGAATTAGGGCAACCATTAAAAATAGCTCATAAGCTCACCGAACGAGTATTGTATTCCGTACATTAGAAAAAATGAACAGTCTGTTTCACGAGTCTACCATTGCCGCTTTACGTCACTATGGGAGTGAAGAAGACAAAAAAGATTGGATGGTTACGGCAAATTTTTTGGAGGTAATATGGACGTGGTGGATGATAATTAATACCCGTTCTCCGCAAATAGGCTTTCATAAAAGAAACCCTTGGAAAAGAGCCATTACTTCTCATTCCTCCCAATTAGAATATTTGCGATACTTTACATCATGGCTGAATGAATGGGAGGCAGCGGGAGATAAAGCCTCAAGTCTTACTCGTGACACTTTTTTAGCAGCTAAACAAACTTCAAAAGGCTTATGCGAATTGTTGAAGATTTGCTCGAAGAAACTGATGTCAATTACGTTCTTCTTGGCACATCAATTCAGATTGTATTGAAGCTCGGTTTGGACTCTATAAGAGAAGATGTGGGACGAACATTGAATTAAGCGTGCGCCAATATTTGGATTCAGAAAATGCCTTCGAATGAAGAATATCATAAGTTTAGGCAAAATTTCACTGAAATATCTGGAATATCATTGTTCTGAGGATATAAATTCAACAAATGAAAAGAGTAAGTCTTCTTCTTTAAATATATTTTCCAATTTAAAACATTTTACTTTTAAAGATTCATTTAAATATATTAATGACGTATCTATAGTTTGCTTTTGTTCTGGTTATATTGCGCATTCCTAATGTAAAACTATAGCCTGTCATTCTTGTCACAATTTATTGACAGCTTTAAATAAAAAATTCGACGTAAAATTATTCTCCTTAGAAAATATTGATGATGAAAGTAAACTTTTAGATCAAATTAATCGAGGTGGGCTAACTCGTCCTTCTGATGTTCTTTTTTTAACGTGTTCCTTGTTTATGCATTTTTCAGAAATTCAAAATTCAAGAAGTATCTTCAAAGAGTTGATTTCTTCCCCTTCTTCAAAAATATTTTGTTCTTTCGTTTATTAAACTTTTGGAAAATGATACTTACGCTTCAGAAATTATTTTAGCAGAATGCAAAGAAGACCATTCCTTTGAAAAATTTATTCCACAAATTGCTGCTAAAATTGTATGTCCAAAAATTATGTATCGGAAATCAATTATCAAATTCACAAAAACAAAGAAAAACAAGCTGTCAAAATGACAAATAATTCTAGGAGATTGAAAAAAAATTTATGTATGTATGTTATTATAATTTTGCAGAATGTCTTAAATGTATTTATTTTTATTTAGTATATGTCCATAAAATTTGTGAATATTAAAAAATATATATTTCGTTCTCAAAATCATAATTTGTTATGAAATAAATAAGGAATGTACGCGTATTCTCCTTTTTCCTTTTTAGATCCCTCATCGTATTTTCCTCGTGAGCCTTCTTTTCCTTGTTGTTTTATTATTCATTGATATAATATAAGCTTTTAGAGTTCTCAGTACTTCAAAATCAAAATAAAGATTTTATTAGGATTATTTTGCAATGTAAACTACTTGAGCTCTATTTGAACGGCTCTTGTGGGAAAGGACTTTTTTTTGTGTTACTAATTATCACTATAAATATTTAGAAAAAGTTATATATATATATGTTAAACTTTTTATCTAGCAAGAAATTTTATAAGCGGTAGAATAACATAAATAAGAAGTATTTTATTTACAAAATATAACTTAAAGGCGTATTCATAACATGTTCAGCAAAATACGAACATAGAATGAAAACAATATACACACACACCATATTTTAAATTATTATATAGCTTTTCATACATTAAAAAAATGTTTTGATAGTATATCTTTGTTAAATAGAGGCTGCGATTCAGAGCGAAAATCCCTAAGCTCACAATAAAGAACCCAAAACATATATAAAAAACTACTTCTCCCCAATTTCGTTATATTATTCCGAGAAATGAATCACAAAGCCATGAAAATAAACTTTCCTTAGATAAAATAAACTAATCCAGACATTTTTCTGAGTTTTGCATTCATTACAAAAAAGTTTTTTATAAGAAGCTGTTTGAGGCATGCTGGACGAAAACACATTTTATCATCAGAATGCAATCTGAATGCTCCATTCACTTTAGTGGTAATGTGTGGAGAAGACTAAGCCGAGTAACCATAGAGATATAACGATATAGAGAGCTTATTCCCTTCAATAGCAGATAAATATCGTTCAGCTGTATTATGTGCCCAATATAAACAAAATAACTTGTACTACGTCATCGTAAGTTGATCATAGAGATAGAAAGATTTATTTATAATGGGCATTCCTCTGAAGAAGAACCCAATAAGCTCTCTATGTATTTTTATCTCTATGAGAGTAACCGATATAAAGATTTTCGTCATTGGAAATAGAATAGATGCTATGGAGACTCTGTGTTTTATGACTTTCACAATGTTGGGTATATGTATGTATGTAAAATCATCATGCTGACCTTTGGGGCAGTGTTAGCCCTAATTTAATTTTATCGTATATATTTTTTCTACTTCTAAGTGAACATTTTTGTCATGTGTTTATGATATCCATTCAATCAAAATAACTTTGGTGTTTCATTGGGATCCAGTGGGGTTCAACGAAGAATGAGTGTCTTATCAATATTATTTTAATTGTTAATTTTAAAGGAGCATTTAATTGTTCGAAATAGTTCGGAAAAATTAATTACATATCAGGGTTTCATACCCAGCAACCAGGGACCTTCGGGTTCTGCTAAACACCAATGACATATTGTAGCCGCCAATGAGCCATCGAGTCTCAACCATTACAACTAAAACATAATGATATTTCAACCCCACCACCAATTGACCCTCGGGGTCTGCAAATCAGAACAATAACCTATCGAGTTTGAAACCAATGGGCCACTCTGTACCGCCAATCACACCAATAGCCTTTTGGTGCTTCAATCTAACCTCTCATCGGCCATTGGGTTTTCAGAGTTATTCCTCAATATTTTAGAGTTGTGGCTGGGCAAACCCAAAGGCTAATAGGCGAGGGGTTCGAAAAGACAACATAAAACCACATTGTGTTTTAGAAACATTTAAAACACAAATGGATATCGGTGGGATTTGAGAATCTGAGGGCACATGGGACGTAAACTTAAAGCCGCATAATACTGTAATTGTTAACCATAGAACCCGATTGCCTATTCGCGGTAGATTTGAACCTCTAATATGCAAATACTATTAATTGGAAGAACCCGACGGACCCCTGGTGGTGGGTTTGAAGACTCAGTTTGTCAGTGATGTGATTTGCTAAGCCCAAGGACCCTGGCTGTTGGATTTGAAAACAAATATGTCGTAGTTGTGAAGCAGGAACCCGAGGCTCCATTTTCAATCCATTTGAAATCCAATATGTCCAGGTGTGAACAAAGTAACCCAAGGGCCCATTTGTGGGTTTGACATCCCTAAATGTCATTGCTCAAATAATCTTTAAGTGTGGCTAAGCCGAAAGCGTAACTAATACTTTAACTAAGCTTAAAACCAATATA
Source organism: Caligus rogercresseyi (assembly GCA_013387185.1). Lineage (NCBI taxonomy): Eukaryota > Metazoa > Arthropoda > Copepoda > Siphonostomatoida > Caligidae > Caligus > Caligus rogercresseyi. Next base: position 24,345,157 of record CP045891.1, read on the forward strand.
TATATATATATATATATATTAGGGTTGTTCTTATTTTTCAAATGTTTGAAATGTTAGCAACATTGTGGATTTTCTGTTTCTTGGTGATAAAAGAAGACGACATACAAAGTTTGAACAAAATCGGTCAACATTACGAGTCGCGCAACGAGGTCAAAGTTTAAAAAATTTAGTAAAAATATAGTTTTCCGCAAATTTCTTCAAAATGGTGGACGTTACAAACTCAATAATAATTATTAATTTAAAGAAAATCTAATTTACTACCAGACATATGTTTGATGTTTTTTAATAAAACAAATTACCATCTGGTAACTGCTGTTAGTGTTACCTGGATAGGAAGAAAAAAGAAGGGAGAGAAGTGAGGCAAAATACTCCCTCCCTTCTCTTTCTCTTTCTATCCAGGTAACACTAACAGCAGTTACCAGATGGTAATCGTATATTCTCATATCAAAAGATCAATTTTGGGGGAGAGGACGTATTTGCTGATATCTCTTAGAGTATAGCGATTTTTAGAACAAAAAATATATCAAATGAAAGCTTGGTTAACCAGCTTTAATATTTGGTATACTAAATCATGTCAATTTAATAAGTAGAGAGTTATATGTACATTAAAAAATCCTATCTCGCGTACAAAATGACGCATATAATGGATTATAAATGCGTCAGAGACAAAGTAAAATTTTGAGAGGATACCTTGACGCACATCTAAGAAACACATTATTATTTTTTTTTTCATAATCGATTTCTTATAGGTCAATACAGGCTCTGAATCATATGATGTAAACTCAGATTGTACTGAATTCTGAATTGATAGAATGCAACCAAGGTCATTTTTGGATTTATCATCTAAAGTTTTACTAAACTTAAAAGTACTATTTTACTCTGAAGCGAACAAGTCATCTTCTACAGGCGAGTGAAGTTAATTGATACAAAAAAGCTATGAAATAAGCTAACAATACACACTCCATTTTTTTCTTTGTTTTTACTGAAAACTTTGTTTTATTAAAAACATCAAACATACGTCTGGTAGTAAATTAGATTTCCTTTAAATTAATAATTATTATTGAAGTCTGTAACGTCTACCATTTGAAGAAATTTGCGGAAAACCATATTTTTACTAAATTTTTAAAACTTTGACCTCGTTGTGCGACCTCGTAATGTTGACCGATTTTGTTCAAATTTGTATGTCGTCTTCTTTTATCACCAAGAAACAGAAAATCTACAATGTTGCTAACATTTCAAACATTTGAAAAATAAGAACAACCCTAATATATATATATATATATATATAGGGTTGTTCTTATTTTTCAAATGTTAGCAACATAATGGATTTTCTGTTTCTTGGTGATAAAAGAAGACGACATACAAAGTTTGAACAAAATCGGTCAACATTACTAGGTCGCGCAACGAGGTCAAAGTTTTAAAAACTTAGTAAAAATATAGTTTTTCGCAAATTTCTTGAAAATGGTGGGCGTTACAGACTTCAATAATCATTATTAATTTAAAGGAAATCTAATTTACTACCAGACGTATGTTTGATGTTTTTTAATAAAACAAAGTTTTCAGTAAAAACAAAGAAAAAATAGAGTGTGTAATGTTAGCATATTTCATAGCTTTTTGTATCAATTAACTTCACTCGCCTGTAGAAGATGACTTGTTCGCTTCAGAGTAAAATAGTACTTTTAAGTTTAGTAAACCTTTGGATGATAAATCCAAAAATGACCTTGGTTGCATTCTATCAATTCAGAATTCAGTACAATCTGAGTTTACATCATATGATTCAGAGCCTGTATTGACCTGTAAGAAATCGATTATGAAAAAAATAAATATTAATGTGTTTCTTAGATTTGCGTCAAGGTATCCTCTCAAAATTTTACTTTGTCTCTGACGCATTTATAATCCATTATATGCGTCATTTTGTACGCAAGATATGTTTTTTTATGTACATATAACTCTCTACTTATTAAATTGACATGATTTAGTATACCAAAATATTAAAGCTGGTTTACCAAGCTTTCATTTGATATGTTTGGTGTTCTAAAAATCGCTATACTTTAAGAGAAATAAGCAAATACATTTTTGCACGTACTCTCCCAAAAATTGATCTTTTGATATGAGAATATACAATTACCGCTTGGTAACCACTGTTACCTGGATAGAAGGAGAAAGAAAAAAGAGAAGCGAGAGAAGTGAGGCAAAATATTCTCTCGCTTCTCTTTTTTCTTTCTCTTTCTATCCAGGTATTATAAATATTCCAATATTGAATTATAGAATAATTTATTGTAAAATATTTTCATACAATATAAGAAATATATATTCTTCATAGATTATCTGGAAGTTTAATCATATATATCAAAATTGACATGAGTGTTTTTTATTATTTAAGAATAGCTGTATTCTTTGATATGAATATAAGGATATTAACGTATTTCGATATTCATTGAAATAATTACACTACTTTTTATATTGGAAAGGATTTAAAGTTTCTATAAAATATATAATAGGTTTTGAAAAGGATTCGATTTTATATGGAACAAAAAAAACATCTATTGAAAATAAGATCATTTATCTTTTACATGTACTATTAAGTTAAAAATATATCCATAAATCATACTGAAAATCGATTTTTATCAAAGTGGTGATATATTTATGTATGCCAAAATATTCACTTGACTTTCTTAAAGTGTACAGTTTACTATACACGAAAAAAAACTTTAAAAGGCCAATTCTTTCTCCATCTAATAATCCACATGGATATGGTAAAAATCAATAGTAACCTTTTAAGAACTTTAAATATTTCAGATTGAACCAGCAACCAGAAATATAGACAACAGATACATTCAATTCGAAAGAATCTACGTTACTGTAGTCAGCCAAGGTCCACTCACTATTATCATGGAAACTCAAAAACCAATTATGGGTCTATATGTATAACTGTTATTAATATAAATAATTTTTAAAGACGAAAAAATGAAATACATAACGAAATTAATCAACACCTTTAATCTTTTTATAAATATTTTATTAATACAATACTTAAGATATAATTTTGATAATGCATTGAATTTCCTCTGGTGTTATTCTCCACAAACTGTCGAAGTGATGAAATGTAATATTTTGAATTTGTTGCAATTGGTTTTAAAGTTATATTCAACTCCAAGGGATGGAGGAGTTCATGTGTTGGGATTATCTACGTGATGATGACTTTTGCATTCATAAATCAATTAAAAATAAGTTAATATTTTTCTGTTTTGCAAACACTTTTTTTCTCGCCAGAAGGGTCTTTATTCATTCTTTAATATTAAGGACGTACACACACACATACATATATATATATATATATTAACAAAATTAAAAAAGGAAAATAGTGCAGTGTTGAAACAAATATAAATAGACATTTTAGTTTAGAGTTATTTTCCTCTTTAAAACCTTAAAAACATCAAATTATATCTTTAGAATATATATAAAGCAATACTAAAAACAAAACATAAAAACACAGTAAACGGACAAAACGTACTATTTAACAAAACAGAAAAAATCTTTTTGGAGTTCTTAAGCTTTTTTAACTTGGAGTTGATTCTGGCGAAGGGAAGATGAGGGAAAATATCTCACTAAGTCGGATCCATAGTTTCAAGTAGGACCATTGGTATAAAACTTATTTATAAACATAAAAACATAGTCAACCGTTTTCTGGTTTTTCACTAACAAACATGAAAACTCGTGAAATTAAAAGTGAAAAACAAATAAAATAATCAAAATATGTTTAAAATGTTTGTTTTTCATCAGCAGGGTCTTTATATATTTTAAATATATACAACGCATAATTATATATAAATAACAGATAATAAAAAGGAAAGTTGCGTTTCAAAAAAATATAAATAAATATTCTATTTTAAAATTATTTTCCTTTAAAGACCACAAATTCGTATTACAATTTTATTACAAATATATCTTAATGTATTGTAGGTTTAATTACATACTAAAGTCTTAAGTTTCAATGTCTACACATTAGCATCAGCTTATGTATAATTTTATTTTTTTAATTACGTATATATATAAAACGACGTTTTAGACAAAAAAAAATTCAATAAGTTGTCTAAGTAAAGTGGGGTAATAAAGTACAATTAATATAAAATAGTGTTTTCATTATTTTAAAAAAGATATTTCTTATCCAAGACCCAGCTGTGACGGAACAAAAGAGGGTTCATGTAGTTCATTATAGCTTATTTACTCTTAACCATGCCTTTTTTCTAATTTTATACTTTTATATATAGGGCCATACATTATAAATACTAATTATGTAAAGTTTACACAAGGATCAAGAGAATATTCAATTCCATTCGTTTAAATATATAAGTCATTTAACACCATAACTTCCAACAAAAGTAATTTTTATATATCTTTGACAATTGAATTAACTATTTTCATTTTATAAATCTCTCACAACACTATATGAACACATCAGATATATAAGAGGGTCATATAAGGGTTCGAGAGATGCAAGTAGGATCAATTATCAGTCAGGCGTCCGTAGCGAGGAGATATTGTAGTCTAGAACGGTCAATCATTATAATTACTGGATATTCAACAGAGAGGAAAAATTGCTTGATTCTCAAGGGTTGTTGGATGATGTAAAATCCATCTATAATGAATGTCCCACCGGTGAATGAGGTAGATAATATCGTCTTGGGAACAGGAAAAAGGAAATTCTAGTACAAATTCCAGTGATGTTTCATGAGGTTTTTTTCTTATTCTAACAACAACGTCAAGGTGTATATTTGTAATTTATTCTGTTTTTTCATTCTTATATATATATGTATATAATGTTTGAGACAAGATAAACCAATTTACACATTTAAATGGATTCTTATGTTACTACAAATATCAAAGTGATATAGAATTCCATATATATGCTTTCTCATGCTTTCATATTTTGACGTAATTAAAAGGCTTTTATTTCAATAGATTTATTTTGACATAAGGGGAAGAACAACATTAATTAATGTTATTCTTCCTGCTTACAAGTGTGACATCATTAAGAATTACCGACAAGCGAAAAGTCTACTACATATATACTCGACTTCATATATAAATATCCATGAATCCGCCGGTAATGAACTTGTTTCTTCATGTCCTCGTCCAGCTCATCTATTTTTTTCTTGTTCAGAACAAATCAAGTCGATAGAGGATTTTCCTCGTTTTTTTTCATATAGTAGATACATTTAGGTAACATCTCGGATAATACCCAACGCTGGATCAGGATGAATGAGTTCGATAGCGGAGTGCATTGAGGCGTGTTCAGCTCTCAATATTGAGGGTGCAGATTCGAATACCGGATGTTCAAGCCCATTGATAAGGTCATAGGTTAGATAGACTAAATTTAACGCTATAAGGCTTTTTATGTCCACACGGACCAAATAGTTAAAAAATGAAGCTACCATTTATTTTTCCTTTGCTAACTTTACTAGCATCAAAGCCTGTAGGTCAACCGAAACAAATTAATGAATCACATCAACAATTCTTTTTAAGACTTTTTGTGCTTTATAATTTTGTTATTTTATCTTAATGTTGGCTTTTCTAGATGAAAGAGATGTAAACGAAGGGGTAAATAACTGACATCTTCATTTTACTTATATAAACTAAGATGTATGACATTTAAATATTTATATACATAGACTTTTTGATACAGGAGCAAGAAAGCGTTTGTCGCCCCTTCTAGTATTGTGTTTATGAATAATTAAGAAAATGAAGGACATATAAGAACAGAGAGACAGTAAGATAGAGAGGAAGAGAGAGCTATCTCCTACAGAGATATGTTTTTGTTATGTTTTTTAATACTTATAATTACAGATTACTTAAAGCAACTAATATATAAGTCACAAGCACCAAATACATATACAACTTTTTTATATGCAACCACATTGTTATATTTCAATTCCATCCCATGGTAGGGGTGTTGTACCTTTAGAATATAAGTAATATCTTGACATCTATAAAATAATTGAAGAGATTATTGGTGAGGAAAAAATATAAAATTAATCAATATATATTAAATCTATATTATTCTCAAGGATAGAAAGTTACCTAAAGAGAATAAATATATATTTACCGCATGTATTAGTGTCGTTATTCATGGGTTTTAAAATGTATGCAAAGAAGATTATTTTTTAGCAATATCTTTAAAAATTTATGGAGCCTAAAGATTTTATTAGAAAAGCGAAAAATATAATACATTTATTGAGCCAATCTCTCCTTTTCATGTTTGAGTTGTTTTTCTTGCTACTTATAGACAGAGGGGTTTTATTACCTGCAAGACACGTTCAAAGAAAAATATAAAAAAATTGACGATTTTTTTCAATATAAAAGATCTTAAATAAACTAATACAAATGTATTCGAGCGAATAAAATAAATACGAACTGGTAAGAATGGGCTAGGAAGAAATGTCCCAAGATAGAAAGCAAATTTATGACGCATGAAAAAATGGTCCAAATACATGGGTAAGCAAGTATTTGAGTGGAGTATATCTAAGTATTGATCAAACACTATTTCTCATATAAATTGATTACATACTTACTCAATTTAGATGATAAATAGTGCTTGTACAATACTTAAGTGTATTCCGCTCCAGTACATATAATATTTGAGCCTTTTTCCCGTGCGTCAACATTTCACTTGCGGCTGTAAAAGAATATTCTCTTCTTCATGGTTTGGATCCATGACGTCATTGTCGAATCCTTTGAATAGGCTCCCTCTATTCCGGCTATTGATTAAATAAAGGACCTTTTCATTTTCAGGTAAATAATTTATTTTTATTTTGCTTGTTGATATATATATATATGTTGCAAGAACTACCTTTTTGTTAGACCAACAAATATTTTTGATATGGGTCACATTCCTAACTTAAAGATATTAAATTGTCGTGATTCAAAATTAATTCAAACCAGTTAAAGGCATCGTATATTTTTCCCATGAAACCTTCTGTTTGTGTATTAAATTGATTCCAGTTCGACTAAAGTATTTGTGCATTCAGAGATCTTTCGTCCAAGTTATGACAATGTTCAATTTTATCTTTATGTGACCTCCAAAACTAAGCATTCATTTAAAATTAAACAATGAATATCATTTAATTTCAATATTTGATCTATCACAGAGGATTGTGTGCTTCATTGTATCAGTTTATTCAACAGATGCCTGGCAAAATTCTTTTGTAAGCAATTTTAATCCCAAATAGTTCTAGGCCAGGGATCTGGAAATAGCACCCTGCAGGCCCATTTTGGCCCGCCATCCATTCTGTCTGCCCCACGAGATGACGTACATTTGATGAAAAAAATTATTTTTTTATAGAAAGAAGTACCATCAATCGCATTAACTTTGAAATATTTAGAAAATAGTTTAAAAATTACAAAGTAACAGATTGAATTTTTTTCAGTTATTCATTAAGGTATTAGCACCCAAATGATTCAATAGGCGACATTCAACAAGGGAATAAACTCTATTTAAATCTGTTTTAACCCATTACTTCCATGACCCCTTTAAAATTATTTTGTTTCGCTGAAAATTTGATATGTTATTCCTTTTAGTATAATATGGATAATAATGATATGTTTTTTCTCTACCGCCCCTCAGACCTTAGCAATGGCCACGTACTTTAAAATACGTGATGGAAGAACTAAGAAAAAAAATTCTTTCACTTTTTACTTTTATTGAGAAACTAAGCATATCACAATAAATATTTTCATTTATATACAATTCTTACAAATTATTTGCTTTATAACTTATGCAAATATCTATGAACAATATTTATTTTCATTTTCTTTTTTGTGTGGTAGTCCGTCAAGTATTGTGGGTGAAGACCCGCATCACATCTTTAGCAGCGAAAAAAGGATCTCTTTGCTTGTTTTCCTTTTCCTTACATTTTTTAGCTTTCCAACTCGTCTATAGAGGCGCCAGGCCTGCACCATTTGGACATTCAGAAACCAGTTGTATAATGCCCAATGCCATTTTTTAGTCCGCAAAGTAATTATATAATTTGAGACTGAGTTATCCAGCAAGCCATATTTTGACTCTAAACGATAGATGAATTAGGGCATGCTGTGGGTATCTTCTTCCGTTGTTCTCAGGCCCGGCGGGATGTGCGGGCCCCAGGGGGGTCAGGCCCGCCCACTGAATGACGTGGGCCCAATCTTTTATGAAGTGCCAATTGTGCCCTCCCATAACAACTGTAGGGTCCCTCCAAAAGCCTTGGCCTGCTGCCGGATCTGGTTGTTCTCGATTGTATTTGTTCACATATCCAATTAGCTCTGAATCCAAAAAGTTTGACCCTATGAAAGCTGACCCTGAATCTTTCCACGATGTAACGCACAAATAGTTGTCAATATAAACATATTTCATAAAACCTTTGTTCGCCTTGTTCATTGATTTTGTGTGGGTAGATTCAGATTTTTTTTGCCTCATTGTTCCAACTATTCCAAGGCCTTTAGATCCCAAATAATCCATAAGGTCAAGAGAAGCAAATATATTATCACAAACAATCTTATGGCCTTGTTTTAGATCAAGTTGCTCTACCATTTAAACGACCACATCTGGACCCTGTCCAAGTCCTCTTGGTGTAATCTTTGTATTTCCCCTATAGGAAGACAATAGAGGAGCTCTCCAAATAGAGTACATGCACACCAGATCTTGAAACCGAAGCGTACTGTTTTTCCACGCAAAAATTGTTTGAGGGATGAGGTCCAAAAATTTCACCACTGACTCATCGATCGAAATATGCTCAGTTCTTTGAACATACATTTTTGCAGTTTGATTTATGCCGTCCATCAAAGGTTGTATTTTCCATAATGTATTTTAGGATTTGGGATACTTTCGAAGTGTACTGTATTAGTTTTTCATGGTTCGATCTGGAGATACATTTTTTCCAAAGTTGTTACATGTATCTTCCCTCGTTTCCCAATACATTATTTTGGAAGATGCTGTCATATAGCCACTCAAAAAGGCACAAGCATGACTTGCCCTGATCATATTGATGTCTATAGAGAGAGCAAAATCGATTTCATTGTATTTAATTGCCACTTTTTTCGTTTCATCTAATATCTAATCCCATATTTCGTTCCGTAATGAAAAGCTTAAGATAATCAAAAGGATTCTTTAGCTCATCTAAGTCTACGGGAATATTTTCAAGATTTGAATGAAAGTTTGAATCGAATTTAATCTTCGAACCAATCTGATTTTTTGTGGATTGTATCCTATCTGAGTTTTTAACACGAAGTAATTGGTCCTTCAAAGATTTTGAGGATTTTTTTCTTCTTTTTATAGTTCCAGTAGAATTAAATGGTTCGTCATCATCATCAGATTCTTCGTCTTCATCATCTTCATTAACTTTACAGTTCTGCTGGCTGACAAAGAATTTCTTAGCAACCAAATTTACATCGACGACTCCACCAATTTCTTCCACTTCATCGTCCTCATCACTTAAATCGTTTGTCTCGAGAGGAAGAAAATCACAATATCTGTTGAATTGTTTGGAGGGTAGTTTTCAAGTAGATCCAAAATTTCAATTGTGCTAAGTCCAAAAGTTCGGAATGTCCCAAAAAAAAATTATAACGATATAATATGTATAATAAACAAACACAAATTTTCAGGTCATCTTCCATCACGTACTTTAAGTACGTTCAAAATCTACAATATAATTTTGCCACAAAAACTACAATTACGACATTTTTTTTTCATTGAGAAAAAGTTTGGAACTATATCTTAAGTAATTAAAGAAAAATATAAAAAATGTGGCAATACTTACGTTTTTTTTATGGTTGAACTTAATGGGAGCACATATTTTTTCATTTTGAAATATTGACTTTATTCTTTGACTATTTATAACAAACTGAATCAGTTGTCGGTACAATGAAATAAAATAATGAATGTTATTAACACGTAAATCTATCTATTTTATTTATAAAATAAGCTTCTAAGATAAAGTATTTGAACAGCATAATACCACAAAATCAGGTTACAACACGTACTTTAAAGTACGTAATGGAAGTAATGGGTTAAGGGTAGTAACATGTTGTTTTTGTAGATACATGTAAGAAATAGATAATAATACAAAGAGACCCCCCCAAATTTTTGATTAGATCCCAGAACTCTGATGTGATATATTTATTATTTGGTATCTGTCGTTGTATTTGATTTACTCCTTTTTAAATAGCATCATAAATAATTTTATACCCACAAAATAACAAACATTTTTTTACTTCGTTTCTCAACAAATAATACTTATAAAAAGTGTACTTTTTCAAACAATATGATCCTTATTGTGTCGTATTTGTCTTTTATTTTTCTTGGTTAAAAATATATTTGAGAGCATGCTAAGTAGATCATGAGAAATAAATCCCCATTTTCTACATTTTCTGTCTGTATAAATAGGGCATCCCATCATTCTTTTCTGCCTTCTAATAAAAAACACAAATTCCTTCCCCAATGCGACAAATGTTAATCAATGAGCAGCTATATATAAACAACAAAAAATAATGTCACGTTTATGCAGTCATTTAACCAAGAATTTGAAGCAAAATTATGGCAATTTTTTAATATTCGAAATGTTTATGCTATGTGTTGAATACTTGAATACCTGGAAGTGCATTTAATATCGGACAATAAGATCTATAGCCTTCCATTTCCTACAAAATCCAAGTAGATATATAATTTATATAAGATTAGTATGTATTAAATTTCATAATCTCTAATAAATTATAACAAATGATGTATTTAATTGTCCCTTGTTATAAACTGTCCGATATTAAATGCATATGAAGAAGTAAAAGCAGATACATAAATAAATTTCTCTCTCTTTCTAATCTACCGTACCGAATATCGATCAATACTGTAGATTTTTAATAAAATCTACCCAATACCGATATTGATTGGTATTCGGTATATACCGAATATCGAACCGGCGGTAGATTTTTCTACCGAATCCCAGCTCTGGGAATATATATATATATCAGGCTTGTGAACGGAACGCACAAATTGAACGGCGTTCAGCTGAACGCACGTTCAATGAACGGAACGCAGTACGGAAAAGAATTTCCAAAAAAAGTGATGCGTAGATAGGACGGGTTTTTTTAGAAAAGAATTTCAAAAAAAGTAATGCGTAGTGATGACGTTTTTTAGAAAAGAATTTCCGAAAAATTGATGCGTAGTGATGGCAGGTTTTTTTAGAAAAGAATTTCCAAAAAGTAATGCGTAGTGGTGACGTTTTTTAGAAAAGAATTTCCAAAAAAAGTGATGATTGTTTTTTTTCGAGAAAAGTCCAAGAAATGTTTGGAAAAATTGAACGCTGAACGCAAACTCTTTTTTTGCGTTCCACGTTCAGTGTTAAAAAAAAAGTTGCGTTCCGTTCATTGAACGTGCGTTCAGCTGAACGCCTTTCAATTTTGCGTTCGTTCACAAGCCTGATATATATATATATATATATCTTTCATTTCATATGTTTGGTGTTCTAAAAATCGCTATACTTTAAGAGATATAAGCAAATACATTTTTGCACGTACTCTCCCCAAAAAATTGATATTTTGATATGAGAATATACAATTAACACTTGGTAACTGCTGTTACTGTTAGCTGGATAGAAAGAGAAAGAAAAAAAGAAGGGAGAGAAGTGAGGCAAAAATACTCTCTCCTTTAGTTTTTTCTTTATCTTTCTACCTCGTAATGTTGGCCGATTTTATTCAAACTTTGTATGTTGTCTTTTTTTATCACCAAGAAACAGAAAATCTACAATATTGCTAACATTTCAAACATTTGAAAATATAAGAACAGCCCTAATTTTTTTTTTTTTTTGTGACGTATGTAAACAGTGTCCTGTTTTTATACGCTCCTGCAAAAAAAGATAATTAATTAAGTATTTGAAGGACCTAGGCCCTAACAAATATAAAATAAGGTTCTGCATATTCTCTCCTTCCGAGTTACGACACTCGGATGGCTGGAACCGAGGGGGAGGCTCCTCCCCTACCTTCGCGTTCATAACTGCGAAACCCCCATCAAATGGATCTTCTTTGCCGGAGAAAAATCCTTCCCCGGAAGAAAAGGGTTCTTTCGCCCCACTCTCTCCCTCAACCCGGAGTCCTGTAGCATGGTCTCTCTTTAAACTTCAGATCAGGGATCTCGATGGCAACTCCCCGGAAGAGGACATCTTTCTTGATTACGATGTAGTCGAAGTGGCCATCAATAAGCTCGGTATACCGGCTTACAACTTATCCCACATCAGCGCGGAAATGGGCCCAGGCCGGGCTATCATAGGAACAAAAAACCCGGTAAATATACTTAACTTTGCCAATCTCTCGCTCCCGATAATATATGAGCAAAATGCTTCCGGTCTGAAGTTTCAAATAGACGTTCTCGGACTAAAACCCCTGATTGAAAAACTTACCACCCGAACATTCAAGATTCAAGCTCTCAGGTATATAACCAAAGCTACTGAAGAAGAACTCCTCTCTAACATAAGACCTTATGTGGAAAAAGTTTCGATAATTGGGCATATCAGGTCCGATAAAAATGAAAAAAGTCTAGGGGAACATCCTGCAATGAAAGACTTGGCGAAAAATATGAGATCCGGCTCACTTCTACTCGAAGCTGTTGGAGACTCAGATTTGGTCCCTCAACTATTGCCCGTCAAGGGATCTATAATTAAACTAAACTTCAACCGGGCACGGAAACAATGTAGCAACTGCTTTAGGTTCGGCCACTCCATTTCAAAATGTGAGAAATCCAAAGTCTCCATCAAAGATTACAAATTATTTTTGGAAGAAAAAATAAAGAAAATAGCCGTTCAAAAACCAGCTAATGAAACCTCTCCCACATTAGAGTGCATCCACCCATCAGTGACTCCCCCACAAGAAACTCCCACTACAAATGAAGCCTCATTAACAATTCCTAGTACCCTCCCTCCCAAAGGAAATATAAAAGACCAAGGCTTAACAATTCGGAAGACCAAACCAATGAGTCTGAATCCATCAGCCCAGAGGAAGCTCGAGACGACATACCGTCGTTACCATCGAGAGAAGACCCTCCAGAATCACCTGATGTGGACCATAGCTCTAATGACTGCATACCTCCAGAAAAGAAGATCCTTTAGAGGATAAAGTCCTTGAACCTCTCTCTATGACCAACACGCCGTTAAAGAAAGATGAGGCCTCGTCTCAGCACGAAGGGGAACATCACGAAAATGAGCCCTCTCTATCTCTCCCAACAATTAATGTGACCCCTATTGATCACCCCCTGACACCGGCTCAAGATAATAGTGCTCAGCACTCAGCCTTTGATGCCTTGATGGCTGTTCGTAGCAGTTCCCCTTCCAGCGTTCGAAGAGGAAGACCGTCTAAAACTAAAAATAAATGACCATAAGATATGTCACTTACACAAATAGTGGGAGAATAATAACAATAAATACGTACCCCAAACCGTCAAACACAATACTCATGTCCTCTCTTGTAGCATATAATGTAAATTCGATTGCCTCAAAAATAAGGTCCAAAAAAGTTTTTGACTATATAAAAGCAATCTCCCCTATTGAACTGGCTTGCCCTTTCCCAGATGTGGTTACCTTAGTTGATACAAGACTTGAGGACATTTCCTATGCAGAGAAGCTTGTTCCTAATTCGCATGAAATTTTCATAGCAAAAGCTATAAAACGGACCTCCCATCCTTCCAGGGGAGTTATTGTTTTGGTCAAAAAATCCCTAAATCCAACTTTAGTTGCGTCCGACCCGGAAGGAAACTACGTGATTTTAGAGCTACTCTTCCAGGAAAAAACTACAACATTATTCGCGTTGTACGGAGTAAATTTTGAGTCCAACAATTGGTTTTCCAATATTATAGAAAAATATACTCCCTCAAGCAAGAACGAAATCATCATAGCGGGGGACCTAAACATAACTCGAAATTCAATCAGGGATGCATGCGGCTACAAAGGCTCCAATAATCTAGCGAATGCCAGGGATTTAGAGAGCATTATGGTTCGAATGAATCTGAGTGACTTAGGAATACCGGCGGATGGCAAGTCACCCAAAATGACCTTCCACAGGAAAAACAAAGCCAAGAAAAATATTGCAAGTAGACTTGACTATGTCCTATCCACTCATGGCATTTCAAATTTTGTAAAAGAGTTCAAGACACTACCTTGCTATATCTCCGACCATCATCCCATCTTTATAACTTTCTTTCGCCCAACAGGACCGCAAAAATCCCCTTGGAAACTCAACATTTCCCTTCTTGATTTAGAAGAATGCCGGAAAGAAATACTAAATATGATTGAATCACTTAAAAACAATATGAACAAAGAAGATATAACATCATGGGATGCGCTAAAAAAAATTGAATCATGCTCGAAGAAAATATTTATAAGAAAAGGAAAAGAGCGGGCGAATGAAAGAGAGAAGAAAAGACAAAAATTAGAAAAAATGAGTAATAATTGTGCGGAGAGCAGCATGGAACTCGATAAACTTGTCGAGTATGAGAATAGAGGGACTATGATCAGACTGCGCAGAAATATTATCAACCTTAATATTAAAGGAAAAAACTCATTTAAACACTTCGAGAAATCTGTGGCAAGAACACGGATGACTCAGCTCAAAATGGCCACAGGTGAAATCTCTACTGATCCAATAGCCGTGTCAGAGGAAGCCTACAATTATTTCTCTAACCTCTATAGTTGTGCGGAATGCTCCATAACAAAGTTGTGTGAATTTTGCCATGAATGGAGATTAGTCAAGGACGTTAAAAAGTGGAAACCCCTTCTTAATCTACCTAAGAAGGAAACAAAGAAGCCAGTAGACGGTAGAGTAAGGGATATATTATATGACCTCCATTCCCCGATATCTCGGGAGGAAATTATAAAATATATAAATAGTTATAATAAAAATATAAAGCACCCGGGCCGTCAGGACTCCCTCATGAATTCTACAAGACATTTGCAGTCCCACTTGCTCCAATCTTAGAGAGTGTTTTCCGTGATATCTTCAGGAGAGGCTTCGTCCCAGAATTTATGAGCTCAGGTATAATAACATTGGCCCTGAAAAAAGGGAAAAAGGAGATGATATTAGAGATTACCGTCCAATCTCTCTGCTAAACGCATCGTACAAGATACTCACGGGAATATTAAATAAAAGGTTGCTCAGAGTTCTCCCCCGACTGATTTCTCCATTCCAAAAAGGCTTTATGCCTGGACGCCACATCGAAGACTGTCCGATATCTATCCAAGATGCAATCAATGATTGTTCAGACAGGGGAGATCTTTATGCCGCAGTAATGGTAGACTTTGAAAAAGCCTTTGACAACCTGTCCCATAAGTTCATTCTGGAGCAGCTATATGGATATGGTTTCTCGGATGGCTTTGTGGGCATGATCTCGGCCATATTACGGACGTCTTCTTCGGGTTGGGCCTTCCGGGAAAACAACGAGCAATCTATATCTGCAAAGGCGCAAGACAAGGTGATTCGCTGTCACCCTCTCTATTCATACTCGCAGTGAATGGACTATTGGAAAGGTTGTCCGAAGATAAATCTATAAAAGGGTTAAACATAGGAGAGTCAAATTTCAAAAGCATCATGTACGCTGATGATCTCACCCTTTTTCTTTCCGGGACCTCCACAACCTTGAAAGATTCCACTAGAAGAGCTTGGGAAATCCTCGAAGAATTTGAAATTTCGTCCGGTCTCGCAATCAACAAGCATAAAACCCAGTTCTTGACAAACTGTGAGGAGATAGCTGAGACAGATTATAGGGATTTTGCCTTCGTAAAAACGACAAACATCCTTGGCATCACGGTGGCTAGTACTACGGACAAAGCAGAAGAAAAAAATAAGATTAAAGTTATAGATATACTACAAAAAGCTGTCTCGTTTTATAAAAGAACCCCCCTCTCCCGCTACGAAAGACTACTTGCATGGAACATTAATGTCTTCCCAAAAAAATTCCACTTACTGAGATATCTGCCTTTCTCGGAAACCCTGTGCAATGAAATCTATGAGCAGAGGGCTTCCCTTGTTTGGGGTAGCTCAAAGCCATACATTTCAAAAATTAGAATTAACGCCAGCATCTCGAATTGGGGCTTGGGATCGCTTGAGGTTGAGTCCATGTGGAAGTCTCTGAATTTCTCCTGGTTGCGAAGATTGTTGGGAAGTGAAGACTATTGGGCTTCTAGGATAAAAAACAAGTTCTTTAAAGTTACAGGACATAATTACCAGGAGAGAATCTACATGGGCCCATTGGAACTTCTCAGGTCTTTAAAGTCCTGCGGATCTCATTGGAAGAGAATGGCCAAATCCTGGGGCTCAAGCTTGCACAGAGTCCTTCCTCTGCTACGAGCGAATGAGCCTCTAAACTTTAATGGGACTTTGGGAAGTTCTTCGGAGTTCTTTCAAGAGGGTTGCCTCACATCTGTTGGGGAATTCCTTCAGAGAAAAATGCATATTAAAAATTATATCCTTAGTATGCGATTACAAAAACGTCGCTCGCTTACCTCCGTGGGATATATATCAATCGGACCACCCACTCCCTTCTATATCGCTCTTACGGCATTGGATAACCAAACTATTCGAAGGTCTTTGGTAGGCTCTGAACGTCCTTTTCCTAGCATCAAGAGACGATTGCGGCTTCTACAGAATGAGAAAAATATCCCCCTGTGCCCGAATATTATTATGCGAAACCCTTTAACAGACTCTCACCAAAAATGGTTCCGATACCGTCTCGCCACGTCCTCTTTATTCCTGAATAAATCCCATGTGGACCCAAAGAAGCGAGGATGCCATTGGTGTGGGGAGGTCGAGGAGACTTCCTTCCACTTCTTTTACCTTTGCCACAGAATGATCCCAGTCATAAAAGCTGTGGAAGATATTATTCTAGAAGAATTTGGAGTATCATTAACCCCCACAGACTGGCTGGTGTCCACATCACCTACATACGAGGAGGCTTACGAGATCGAACATCTTATATCCACGGTACAGAGGGCTCTCTACGCCTCAAGAACGTGCGGAGGTGGGCTTCCTGTGGGTCTCCAAGATCTCGTCAGAAGAAGCCTGGAAATTCTACGCTCCATCCCCAGGGATGTTTTCAAAACAAACGGGTCCTCTCCCCTTCAAGTGCAAGTGGACTGAATCAAATGACGCATTGGATCTCTCATCTCAGCGAGTCAACTGGTTTTCTAAATCACTATTTTATCTCAAGATATCTCATAAAAGAAGGATGATAGGTTGGGAGTTCTTTTATTTTTCTTCCGACAAGTTATAAATGCATGTGTTTTTTTAATGTTATATTTGTTTTTAACGTAGCTTTATCAAATTTTTCATTTATTTATTCATCCTTTATACGTGCATTTTATTCTGTTCGAGATATCTTTTAGATCATAAATAAATATTAAATAAAAAAAAAAAAAATAAAT
>CP045891.1:24362685-24374653 GCA_013387185.1 Caligus rogercresseyi
TGGGCTACACGGCAAATACGTAAAATGGCAACCAGATATTCGAATAGTTTCGAATTCGTTTTTTTTTCATACGATATTCGAATGTCATTTTTGAGCATTTTGACAGCCCTATTGTCCACTATAAACAAGTAATTTATACTACGTCACGTAAGCTGATCATACATTCTATCTCTAGACAGCTTGCGATGACGTAGTATATTACTTGTGTGTTTTATATTGGGGAACCAAAATACAGATGAAGGAATAAGCGTTCTATTATCTTTTTATCTCTATGCTCAAGAGTATACACCTACAATGACGACTTTTACAGATTTTTTTGTATGAAATAAATGATGCCGTGATGTTGATGTATATTTTATTTAGAGGTCTTATAGCTTTTGCCGCACTTGGAGTACCTGTGGTAATGTCTCTAAGGACGAGAAGACTTTGGAAAGATTGTCAGGCCGCGAAGGAGTTAGTGGTAGATTTTTATGATTCTTGCAGCTCTGCAGGTGCTGCACCTCACACCATCACTCCAACTTCCTTACCCCATCGGGTAGCCGTCCACATCAACTGACTTCCAAGCGGGCCATGACACCTGCTTCACCTCACTTTCATTGACGGACGAGAAGTGTGCCCTATTGAGAAGAATAGGGCAGCACAGACGGTCGCTCTCTCGAACTCCCCTCAAAGAGAGATCGGTGATGGCAAGCTGCACTTCTGTCATGTAGCCTTGTCGTCGATGGGATGTAACCTAAGTGTATTTTTGAGACTGGCTCAAACATATGATGGATAAAATAGTCAAAAACCGCCTCCGGGTTCAAATATTTTTTTTTCGTCTTTCATGATTAACGTATTTACTCCTACTTTAAAGGACCTATTTCTCTATTCGAGTCTCGTGGATCTTAAGAGACGTATCAAAAAGATATAATTTGGGCTTGCATTTTTTGCCAGTGGGATTTGACTAAGTAAAATCAACTTTGTTTATAATATAGTTCAATCAAAGAGCGACTAAATTAATCTACAAGAGATTTAATTTTTGATTTATATATACTTATATGTATAGTCGCAAATTTAGTTTATGTAATGTATCAAAAAGACATTTAATTATTTTCTTACTTGCATAGTGCATACTAATGACATCAACTATCTCACAGAAGTCATTTAAAACGCACATCAAACCCTTTACTTCGGCTCCATCTCCCCCAAAATGCATTTACTTGACAACATAAAAATATATGTTTGTGTTATTTGCGTGAAGAAGTACTACAAAAAAACAACCCTTTATAGTATCTGGCAGAATGATTTGAAGGTTGTAAAAATAAACTACCACAATTTTAAAGTTTGTGTTTCCATTTATATTTGAATCAAAGTTTTTCTTAGTGTCCCAAATTACGTAAGTGATCAATATAACTCCAGTAACAAATTTAAGATGAGTAACATTGATACTGTGTGACTAAGAACCGACATGTGTATTCAGTGATGACTAATATTAGAGTTTCTAACTATAACTGAAAATCTTCTTATATTTATACATATATATAACTTTATTTATTTAAAGAAATTGAATATAATATAATGTATAAATAAACATTGTATTTTGAAATTAGTTCCCTAAATGTAAAAGTTATAATCAATATATAAAAAACGCAATATACCAGACAATAATATAATTATAAAAAGTAAATTTAAATAAAAGTAGTAAAAAATAATATAATGAATTTGGTACAATTTTTTTATTTATTCCCAGGATAAATCATTCAGCAGAAAGGGGTAAATTATATTCTGCTCATTTAATTTCTTGAACTTTTTAATAACTCAAATCAGTTTTTAAAGATATTAAGACATTGCTTTGAGCAGGACGGATAAAACCTGACTAAATCGCCCGTATACACCCAAGAGGAACAATTTACATCAGGGTTCTTAATAGATAAGCCTGAGTACCTAGCTGCAGTGGAGATCAAAATAGTTTTGATGTCCTACCTGGATATAAAATCGGCGCTCGCTAGCTGTTGAATAATATATCTTTGGCTACTTAGAAGAGACATGTCCAAGGCACGCGTTTTTGAAGGACTTTTATGGCTTGAATTAAGCCCAAATAGAAGAATAGAAGGAATATTTTTATCGCATATCCCCCTGACATTTAGAGCAACAAAACTCTCTCAAGATGTAAAGAGCCGGGCAATTGCAAATGCATGCGGTAAATTTTTCTTGGACACAGTGACTTATTAAAAATAACAATCACCAAAATACATAACCTTAAGAGTCAATCTTAAAAGGCCGCGTAACATTATAATTTATAGCATTAAATTAAAAATAATAGATATATGAAAGTAATAGGTTATAAAATAAATATTTGAATTTCTTTTGTATACAGTCCATCATTGTTGAAGGACTTTGGAATACAGGGGGCGATAGACATCATTTTCTGAGAGTCTTTGATGTCGTAATATGTTTATTCTATTAATATTTTTCTTCCCCCATTTCGGGATGTTTTACTGCTACGAGGGAGGAAGTGGGGGGAATTAATGTTAGGAGTTAGTGCTTACAACCCTCTAGGTATATGTAACACTTTAAAGTAAAGTAGCGCATCGGGGCAGGTAGCCTGAAAGATTTTTTTTTTTAATTCCACAGTTCATAAAAATATATACAAGCATAAAAAAACAGAATGTATATAAAAAGATGTTAATGCGTAAAAACATAATTAAACATTTTAGTTTAAAATTTTAACATCAAATATGAACGAACACTAAAATACAATTATAATAAAACAACTTGACAATCTAAAACAAAGCATAAATTAACGATAAAACCGGTCTATTTTAAATCCTTGAATTGACGTAAAAGTTTTTTGATAATTTTTCCAAAAGGCAGGGAACACGAAGGGAAGTAGCGAATTACATCAACAGCCCAACTCCACTTTCCATCGGTGGCAGAGGGGATCTTGAGGTCCAACGCCGCGTATCTTGCCGCAGCCGCTAGAATAATTGTCCTTACCTCCCACGGACTGATAGGAGAGTGAGATGCTAACCTCTTAGCTATAAGAGCTTTGGCATTTAAGAGAGTGCTATTTATTGCTCTAGATTTTGCAGAAAGAGATCTGCCAAGACCGAAGAGGACGATGGCTTTGCAAAAATTGTTTGTATCTGGGGTATGAAGTCCTTTGACATTCAAACTGATGAATTGTTTTAGGATGGATACTGAATGACAATCTACAAAGGCATACAAAGTAGTATTATAAATTTTCCCACAATCTTTGCATGGAAGTATAAAACGAGTGAGATCAGTAGATATCTGCAGCTGAGCCGTAAACTTTGTCCCCTCAGCAATCCCTGTAAGAGATTTAAGAATTCTGGTTTTCCAACAAACTGGAAGTTTGAGGAGGTCAACGTATTTTTGACAGATGTTCAAACTTTCTTCAGAACCGGAACGAATGGGAGAAGTCATTTTAAGCTACCAGGGGCTGAGCACCTGATAATCGAGAGCAGCTCTTGATAAAGGAAATAAAAACCTGCCATCACGAAAAGGACCCACAGGAGTCACATCGTGTAACGATAATATGTTACTTTTTATGGCCATCTCCTCGAGGACTTCGGGACAATTCAGTTTCCTGAAGAAATATTTTTGCCCGAATTGCACTTGATTATATCGGTAATGCAGTTTCCTTCAAACACAGGAACATTTCTCCATAAAATTCTTTGGGCACAACCCCAGACCTGTGAAAGAGAACTGGTTTGACGATTTGTTAGCTCAGACCCAAACAAAATCCAAGTGCAAACATTGCTCAATGAAACCGATCTGCGCCACTCTACAAGAGGGTTTTGGAGAAATTACGGAAGAGTTTTAAGTACATGTTGGGAATTATAAGGGAAAGTTGTACTATGTTCCCCCTAAGTGGATTCTCTTTCTTTTTAAGGCTTTAATGTAAGAACTATGAAATAATGATCCAAGCCACTTATCTTCGTTCATGATTGCCTTTTCGGCAAAAAGGAGGAGGAGAATGCTCTATACAACACCAAAGAATAACCTTTGAGTTGTACAAATCAATTCTCTTTTGAAGGTTGAAGAATCTCACATTTTGTTTTTTGAAGAACTAGACGATTTAAGCTATTCCAGTTCCTTTCATCAATACCCCACCTAGTCCAATGAATGCCCAAAATCTCTATTCTCGACTTCACTAAACAAGAGTGAATCCTAAGATCCTGAGATGGAAAACCAAGAACCAATGGGGAGAATTGCAGTAAGATTTTCATTGAGTCTCTTTATCTTTTTTTCCAGCTGATGTCGCTTTGGGATTTAAAAATATGACGTTATACCGGGCTTCTTCGATCTTATTCATCACATCCATTTAAATAATTGGATTCACTACTATATTTTTTAAATGATTTTCACAACGATAATTAATATTTTAGTGTATTAGGTAACTGTATTAGAACACAAATGATTTTACTTCAATGTCCACAAACATATAATATAGGAGGTGAGGTTTCATGTTGAGTTCGAGCGCAGAGCTCGTGAAGCAATATAATAATCGACATGACAATGTTATTGAAACAATTGTTTACCTAAGTCTACATCACTTATACGTCACAGGGTACTTGATATATCCCAAAATTCCTACGTATTTATTTACTTAGCTGCATCAACATCAACGCCTCTAGCGGATAAATAAAACGAAAGGAAGCCAAGAAATAATCAAAAATAAGAACAAAAAAGCTCTTGGTGAGCCACTTTCCTTTAAAGCTTTAGGTATATGTTGTGATGAGTGTAGATGAGTGTCAGTAAGTGACAAAATCGAGTTAAATATGGCTTCATATCCATCCAATCCAAGAACATGTACTATCCCACAATATATATATATATAATATATAAAATAATAATAATAATAATTATAACAAACTGTAATAAGATGTACCGCTTACTTTCATAGTTCAAACTTTGTTGATATGATGCTATCCAATATATCCCTATGCATCGATAGTTAATATTATTCCTTTCATATTCTAAGACCCATTTATGTATGTATTCTTTTATGTAGCAACTCAAGACCCTGCTACTGTTTTTACATATAACTCTTCATCATATTTAAATTCAAATACTCAAAATTTGAATATACAGCCATACATGTATAATCTTCTATTGATTAAATGTATTCAAAAATCCCACGGATATTAACATATGTTTACAATATACATTTTCTCTTCCTTTGATACAAATAAATTTTTCATTCTCTTCATGTTATAAATCAAATATTAATTAAAATACACTTTTTAAACAAGAAAAAAGAATGTTATATAAAATTTAGCTAAAGGTTATTTAATATTACAGGATATATATATATATATAATCATGATTTTATTTTACAAGACAAATCTTTCCACAAGTTTCACTTTGAAGGTCTCATGCATCCCATTAGATAACAAAAAGCACATATTATACCAATTGGTCATGAGAAGGCGAAGCGGAGTTTGACTATATTCTCAAACTCTTTTTGGAAAAACAATTGCGGCTTGGTACTTCTCGGTCACTTTCGTGAGTTTTAATTAGTTTTACAATTTAATGGTTTTGGAGGCACAACTTTGCAAAGTTTTAGGTAAAATAAAGATTTTTTGTAGTACGAAATTTAAGTGAACTGACCTTGGCCCAATATGGTAACCAAGATCCTTTAGGATTCAATCTATCTATATTCTAAAGTCTATAGTTTGGTTGCAGGTTCAATCTGAGTATGTAAAGTTCGCCATTCAAGGTTACTGTTGATTTAACCATGTTTATGTTGATTACATAATGAAGACAGTATTTACTATTGAAGATAATTTTTATTTGTGTATTGTAAACTTGACACTTCTAAGAAAGTCAACTGAAGACTTTGGTTCATATAAGTTTAACCACAACTGTGATAAAAATTATTATTGAAAAGTATGATGTTTATATATTTTTTAACTTAATATTACAATTATAAGATAAATAGTTTCAAAGTATGGGTTTTTTGCTCTAAAAGATTGAATACTTTTAAAACCTATTTTTTACACAATCTTTTCAATTCCTCCTCCGACATAAAAATGTATTAAGAATTATTTCAATGAATATCGAAATCTGTTAATATCCTGATATTCCGATCATAGAATAAAACCTATTCCTATATTTAAAAAATATAAAATATATATAAATATATATATATATATGATCAAAAAGTATCCGACTTTTGGTTTTATTGGTCAAACGAACACAGCTATGGGGGCGAGACTTGCTGTGTGGTTGGGAGCATGACTACTGCGCATGCTCATTTTTTTCTACAGCTCCAATACAAGTCAGTCGGCGTCAGGCCATTCATGATTGAACAGGTGCAAGTGAGTGTCGTCGGATTTTATTTTCTTTAAAATGTCAGAAAAAGTCGAACAGCGTTATTGCATAAAAATTTTGTTTTAATCTTGGTGATTCGCAAGTGGAAACAATTCGCAAGATTAAAAAAGTGTTTTGGAAATGAAGCGAGGGCACCACACAGATAAGGAGTGGTACAACCGCTTCAAAGATGGCCGCTTGTCAGTTGAAAGTAACCACGCTCAGGGAGGCCCTCAACATCGAAAAACGATGCCATCATTGATCAAGTGAGGAACCTGGTGATGCAGAACCGCCGAATCACGATCAGAGAACTTGTAGACGAGGTGAATATAGTTTTGGTTCCATTCAATCAATTTTTGCTGTTCGACTTTTTCTGACATTTTAAAGAAAATAAAATCCGACGACACTCACTTGCAATCATGAATGGCCTGACGCCGACTGACTTGTATTGGAGCTGTAGAAAAAAATGAGCATGCGCAGTAGTCATGCTCCCAACCACACAGCAAGTCCCGCCCCCATAGCTGTGTTCGTTTGACCAATAAAACCAAAAGTCGGATACTTTTTGATCATACCTCGTATATAAATATATATATATATATATATATTAGGGGCTGTTCTTATTTTCAAATGTTTGAAATGTTAGCAATATTGTAGATTTCTGTTTCTTGGTGATAAAAGAAGACAACATACAAAGTTTGAATAAAATCACTCAACATTACGAGGTAGAAAGATAAAGAAAAAAAAAAGGAGAGAGAGTATTTTGCCTCACTTCTCTCCCTTCTTTTTTTCTTTCTCTTTCTATCCAGCTAACAGTAACAGCAGTTACCAAGTGTTAATTGTATATTCTCATATCAAAATATCAATTTTTGGGGGAGAGTACGTGCAAAAATGTATTGCTTATATCTCTAAAGTATAGCGATTTTAGAACACCAAACATATGAAATGAAAGCTATATATATTATATATATCAGGCTGTGAACGGAACGCAAAATTGAAAGGCGTTCAGCTGAACGCACGTTGCAATGAACGGAACGCAACTTTTTTTTAAACACTGAACGTGGAACGCAAAAAAAAGAGTTTTGCGTTCAGCGTTCAATTTTTCCAAACATTTCTTGGATTTTCTCGGAAAAAAAAATCATTCACTTTTTTGGAAATTCACTCTTACTTTTGGAAATTCTTTTCTAAAACGTCATCACTACGCATTACTTTTTTGGAAATTCTTTTCTAAAAAAAACCGTCTATCTACGCATTACTTTTTGGAATTCTTTTCTAAAAAAGTCACCACGCATACTTTTAATTCTAAAAAAACGTCATCACTAACGCACTTTTTTGAAATTCTTTTCTAAAAAACCCGTCCTATCTACGCATCACTTTTTTGGAAATTCTTTTCCGTACTGCGTTCCGTTCATTGAACGTGCGTTCAGATGAACGCCGTTCAATTTTGCGTTCCGTTCACAAGCCTGATATATATATATATTCCCAAGCTGGGATTCGGTAGAAAAATCTACCGCCGGTTCGATATTCGGTATATACCGAATACCAATCAATATCGGTATTGGGTAGATTTATTATATATCTACAGTATTGATCGATATTCGGTACGGTAGATTAGAAAGAGAGAGAAATTTATTTATGTATCTGCTTTTACTTCTTCATATGCATTAATATCGGACAGTTTATAACAAGGGACAATTAAATACATCATTTGTTATAATTTATTAGAGATTATGAAATTTAATACATACTAATCTTATATAAATTATATATCTACTTGGATTTTGTAGGAAATGGAAGGCTATAGATCTTATTGTCCGATATTAAATGCACTTCCAGGTATTCAAGTATTCAATACATAGCATAAACATTTCGAACATTAAAAAATTGCCATAATTTTGCTTCAAATTCTTGGTTAAATGACTGCATAAACGTGACATTATTTTTTGTTGTTTATATATAGCTGCTCATTGATTAACATTTGTCGCATTGGGAAGGAATTTGTGTTTTTTATTAGAAGGCAGAAAAGAATGATGGGATGCCCTATTTATACAGACAGAAAATGGGGATTTATTTCTCGTGATCTACTTAGCATGCTCTCAAATATATTTTTAACCAAGAAAAATAAAAGACAAATACGACACAATAAGGATCATATTGTTTGAAAAAGTACACTTTTTATAAGTATTATTTGTTGAGAAACGAAGTAAAAAAATGTTTGTTATTTTGTGGCTATAAAATTATTTATGATGCTATTTAAAAAGGAGTAAATCAAATACAACGACAGATAACAAATAATAATATATCACATCAGAGTTCTGGGATCTAATCAAAAAAAAAATTTGGGGGGGTCTCTTTATATATTATCTATTTTCTTACATGTATTCTACAAAAAACAACACCCTTAAAACAGATTTAAATAGAGTTTATTCCCTTGTTGATGTCGCCTATTGAATCATATGGGTGCTAATACCTTAATGAATAACTGAAAAAATTCAATCTGTTACTTTGTAATTTTTAAACTATTTTCTAAATATTTCAAAGTTAATGCGATTGATGGTACTTCTTTCTATAAAAAATAATTTTTCATCAAATGTCATCGTCATCTCGTGGGGCAGACAGAAGGGATGGCGGGCCAAAATGGGCCTGCAGGGTGCTATTTCCAGATCCCTGGCCTAGAGCTATTTGGGATTAAAATTGCTTACAAAAGAATTTTGCCAGGCATCTGTTGAATAAACTGATACAATGAAGCGCACAATCCTCTGTGATAGATCAAATATTGAATTAAATGATATTCATTGTTTAATTTTAAATGAATGCTTAGTTTTGGAGATCACATAAAGATAAAATTGAATATTGTCATAACTTGGACGAAAGATCTCTGAATGCAAAAATACTTTAGTCGAACTGGAATCAATTTAATACACAAACAGAAGGTTTCATGGGAAAAATATACGATGCCTTTAACTGGTTTGAATTAATTTGAATCACGACAATTTAATATCTTTAAGTTAGGAATGTGACCCATATCAAAAATATTTGTTGGTCTAACAAAAAGTAGTTCTCGCAACATATATATATTATATATATATATATCAACAAGCAAATAAAAATAAATATTGACTGAAAATGAAAAGGTCCTTTATTTAATCAATAGCCGGAATAGAGGGAGCCTATTCAAAGGATTCGACAATGACGTCATGGATCCAAGCCCATGAAGAAGAGAATATTCTTTTACAGCCGCAAGTGAATGTTGACGCACGGGAAAAAGGCTCAAATATTATATGTACTGGAGCGGAATACACTTAAGTATTGTACAAGCACTATTTATCATCTAAATTGAGTAAGTATGTAATCAATTTATATGAGAAATAGTGTTGATCAATACTTAGATATACTCCACTCAAATACGTGCTTACCCATGTTTTTGGACCATTTTTTCATGCGTCATAAATTTCCTTTCTATCTTGGGTTATTCTTCCTAGCCCATTTCTTACCAGTTCGTATTTAATTTTCTTCGCTCGAATACATTTGTATTAGTTTATTTAAGATCTTTTATATTGAAAAAAATCGTCAATTTTTTTATATTTTCTTGTGAACGTGTCTTGCAGGTAATAAAACCCCTCTGTCTATAAGTAGCAAGAAAAACAACTCAAACATGAAAAGGAGAGATTGGCTCAATAAATGTATTATATTTTTCGCTTTTCTAATAAAAATCTTTAGGCTCCATAATTTTTTAAAGATATTGCTAAAAATAATCTTCTTTGCATACATTTTAAAACCCATGAATAACGACACCAATACATGCGGTAAATATATATTTATTCTTTTTAGGTAACTTCTATCCTTGAGAATAATATAGATTTAATATATATTGATTAATTTTATATTTTTCCTCACCAATAATCTCTTCAATATATTTTATAGATGTCAAGATATTACTTATATTCTAAAGGTACAACACCCCTACCATTGGATGGAATTGAAATATAACAATGTGGTTGCATATAAAAAAGTTGTATATGTGTTTGGTGCTTGTGACTTACATATATTAGTTGCTTTAAGTAATCTGTAATTATAAGTATTAAAAAACATAACAAAAACCTATCTCTGTAGGAGATAGCTCTCTCTTCCTCTCTATCTTATTGTCTCTGTTCTTATATGTCCTTCATTTTCTTAATTATTCATAAACACAATACTAGAAGGGGCGACAAACGCTTTCTTGCTCATGTATCAAAAAGTCTATGTATATAAATATTTAAATGCCATACATCTTAGTTTATATAGGTAAAATGAAGATGTCAGTTATTTACCCCTTCGTTTACATCTCTTTCATCTAGAAAAGCAAACATTAAGATAAAATAACAAAATTATAAAGCCCAAAAAGTCTTAAAAAGAATTGTTGATGTGATTCATTAATTTTTTCGGTTGACCTTCAGGCTTTTGATGCTAGTAAAGTTAGCAAAAGGAAAAATAAATGGTAGCTTCTTTTAACTATTTGGTCCGTGTGGACATAAAAAAGCCTTATAGCGTTAAATTTAGTCTATCTAACCTATGACCTTATCAATGGCTTGAAATCCAGTATTCGAATCTGCACCCTCAATATTGAGAGCTGAACACGCTTCAATGCACTCCGCTATCGCACTCATTCATCCTGATCCAGCGTTGGGTATTATCCGAGATGTTACCTAAATGTATCTACTATATGAAAAAAACGAGGAAAATCCTCTATCGACTTGATTTGTCTGAACAAGAAAAAAATAGATGAGCTGGACGAGGACATGAAGAAACAAAGTTCATTACCGGCGGATTCATGGATATTTATATATGAAGTCGAGTATATATGTAGTAGACTTTTCGCTTGTCGGTAATTCTTAATGATGTCACACTTGTAAGCAGGAAGAATAACATTAATAATGTTGTTCTTCCCCCTTATGTCAAAATAAATCTATGAAATAAAAGCCTTTTTAATTACGTCAAAATATGAAAGCATGAGAAAGCATATATACGGAATTCTATATCACTTTGATATTTGTAGTAACATAAGAATCCATTTAAATGTGTAAACTGGTTCTATCTTGTCTCAAAATTATATATATATATATAAGGAATGGAAAAACAGATAAATTACAATTAATACACCTTGACGTTGTTGTAAGAATAGGGAAAAAAACATGAAACATCACTGGAATTTGTACTAGAATTTCCTTTTTCTGTTCCAAGACGATATTATCTACCTCATTCACCGGTGGGACATCCATTATAGATGGATTTCGTCATCCAACAACCCTTGAGAATCAAGCAAATTTTTCTCTGTGAATATCCAGTAATTATAATGATGGCGTTCTAGACTACATATCTCCTCGCTACGGACGCCTGACGATAATAGTCAATTGATCCTACTTTCATCTCTCGAACCCTTATATGACCCTCTTATATATCTGATGTGTTCATATAGTGTTGTAAGAGATTATAAAATGAAAATAGTTAATTCAATTGTCCAAGATATACAAAATATTGTTGGAAGTTCTTGGTGTTAAATGACTTATATATTTAAACGAAGGAATTGAATATTCTCTTGATCCTTGTGTAAACTTACATAATTAGTATTTATAATGTATGGCCCTATATAATAAAAGTATAAAATTAGAAAAAA
>CP045891.1:24374753-24396968 GCA_013387185.1 Caligus rogercresseyi
ATACTATTGAATTATATGCTAATTCACAATTTCACGGAAATAACATTGTCTGAGGAACACCCTGTATTCAATGACTCAACGAATCTAAGATCTCCATTATTATCTAATCAATTTTTTAATACCTTCTAACCGCTTAAATATCTATCACATGGAGTTCATTTATTTTTTTTGGTTCGGACATACGGACATATCCACTTTTATAGAAGTCGAATATAGTGAATACTTCCAGCAATTTTTCGTGGAGGCGTTTCTAGCGACCCACGTAAGTTCTGAACATTATAAATATAGTTTGTTGTAATAATAATTATATGTTATTGTCATTTATTTTCCTTTTGTTTTCTTTTACGTCCATAGGGTAGAGGGTTTGTTTTTATAGATTTAATACTTTTTTTATTATTTGTATATTTCTAAAATATATATGATGCATGCAAACGATAAAGAAATATTGATTTTCTAATTCGTTAAATTCACAGAATACAAAACAAAGAAGAAAATAGAGAATTGGAAGAATTGTTTCAACTGTAAAATAAAAAGGTTGGTCATGCATCAGCCTTTGGATGCCTTTAAGGCATTTGATAAAACTACTTACTGGTTGGGTATATAACGATGACGGGTCTCGACGTTGTTGATAACTGTAAGAATTGAGGTCGTCTTGTTCCTCAGCTTCATCTCGAATTTCGAGGCTTATATATTCAGGCAATGATGAATCATTCGAGTCTAAGTCCTTCATATGCTCCATTCTTCACTCCCATGAGGCTCTTGGTCTTAACGGGACATCTACAAATAATGAAGGATATAATTAAAACATATATACTCATCATCATAGCAGGACGCCATTTTGTTTTTATTTGAATTAAATAATAAATATAAGGTTTGTTTGCTGAAACAACTTTTGTATTGAAATAAGTGTAGGATAATAATATGTTATTATAAGTGGTTGCGTCACGCAATAAAATGAGCGATAAACGATATATATCGTTGAGGTTTAACTTTGTAATATTGTATTTGTATCACTTAGTTGAAGTAATTTTATTTTCTAGTCCCAAAAAATGAAGAGTTATAAATAATAATTTTGTAAATACATATTGCAGCCTTGGTGAAAGACGGTATAAAGAATTGCATCCCCCAATACCTTGAGATGAGAGCCAAATTTCATTTTGCAAATTTATATGTCATCTAACCACATGTTTAATATTTTTATGACATTCTTTTTGTTGATTCAATATTGTTTTTTAACTTGTGCCTCGTTTATAACAAGTTCAAGATC
Organism: Caligus rogercresseyi; assembly: GCA_013387185.1. NCBI lineage: Eukaryota > Metazoa > Arthropoda > Copepoda > Siphonostomatoida > Caligidae > Caligus > Caligus rogercresseyi. Next base: position 24,376,021 of record CP045891.1, read on the forward strand.
AATCAAAAATATGATTGTGAAAATTTCTTATGAACGTTCCCTTCAAACTCAACAATAAACATTATTTTTTCATTATGGAATCCTTGTTTTGTAATATTTTGTATGTTTTAAAGAGTGATGATCTATTAATAATTAGTCAAACAAATGCAAACATCCTTTTCTAAGTGTGGAAGTTGCTTCAATTAATTGAATTTGATAGGTGTAATAGACTTGGGATATTGCTCGGATTAATTAATAGGTAATAGGTTGGTGACTTCGTCTTCTCCAGACCGAGGTCCACCACTCCAGTGGCGTATCCACTTGGGGGGAGACGGCTACTATATTGCATGCCACGCAATATCGGTGGGGAACATGTTTAAGGCCTTGAGGTCGGCCAGGACCCCTCACGCAGCCAGGACCCCTCACGCAGTTAAGGTCATGGACGCAGCGTCCCCACATAATCCATGTTCCACTGGGATTTTATTTTATTTATTTGTTTTTATTACATATTTTACTGTTTTTATTCATTTTAGACTAGTTATAATTGTAACTAATGTGCAGCATGGCAAATATACTCGATAACACACACACTGGCATAGTCCCTTCATAAGATTCGTAATGTCATTTCAATTGGATCCCATGAGAAATACTCTAAGTTAAATTCTTAGCTCTGGATAGATGGTCACAACGCCACAACATAAATGATGACCAAATTCCTCATACGAACTGATTTAAAAAAATAAACTTCTTTTTTATATCCATTTAACCCTAGAAAAGGTCCCAGTTCACTATCACCTATTTTTTCGGTTATAAAATTATTTATTACTAGCGAATGTTACCCAGCGCTGCCCGGGATTTTCCAACATAAAATGTGGTTTTTCATAATAGAATAAGTTCCTTAAAAAGTCGTCATTGGGTCTTCATTGCCATTTTTTCCGTTTTGTATTCCTTACGGCTGGGTATTTAAGCATCGCACAAAGAAGAAATCACACGAATAATTTCAGAGAAATTATCGCATGTGACTTTTCATATTAAAATCAGTTTCTTAAAAAGTTATCAATGGGTCTTCTTTGCCATTTTTTACGTATTGTATTCCTTAATGCTGGGTATTTAAATATCATAAAAAAGTAATTTATTAACTCATTTCACAGGGAACATAGAGTGCCGAATATACGTATGGTAGTGCTGAATATCAGAGTATTTGTTTGATCTCTGTTGATGGGAGAAAACAGCAAAAACTTAAGAGAGAGAAGTTGAGAATGGTTGACATCACTCTCCATCTCTAAGCATGATTAAAATTGGATTAGCGCGATGTTGCGTTATAAAAAAGTTTTTATTTTCCACAAACTTTAAATTTGGGGGGAAAGAGAGGGACAAAAAAAACTTATTTTTAAGTAATCATATGGAAAACAACTTTTACCGTAAACACTCAATAAAATAAAAACTCGTCTACTACCTCAGTTTTCTCCATAGAAAATTTGGTCAAAATCTAACTTGGCAATTTTAAAAAATCGAAAAAACGGGTTGCCGCATAAATAAACATGGCGATGACGAATTTTCCGGAAGTTGGCAACCCCATTAAAAGACTCCCTGAGTTTTCAAAACTATTCACTGAAAAATTTCGTCAAGATCTAATGAACCGTTCGGGAGATACAGGGAAACAAACGAACGAACGAACGGAATTCTTTTTTATTAGTATAGATGTTATCTAAAAAGGAGTAAATCAATTCCAACAACAGATAATAATAATAATAAAATATTGTAGGCAGTTGTGTTTTAAGAAAAAAAAACATTATTGAACATTATAGAGCAAAATCTTACTTTTTTTGTTCACCGTGAACACCACTTCATATTTGTTCAACCTCCTCTGATCACCATTTTCTCCTTGTTATGTAATAGAAACAGTTTTTATGATATAAGACCATATGTTGCAGATAGTCCCTTCCCTTCATCTTGTTTTCCCGCGTTAAAGTAATCTCACAATTCTAACTATTAACTCTTTTCTTTAACAAAGAATTGACAAACACTCTTGAAGGAACGTATTGCAACTTTAAGACATAATTTATCCCACAAGACAAACTTTGTTTACATACTATGGCATTGAAAATATTTTCCCCCCTAATACTTCATTAATAACTTACATTTTTGTATACAGCCAAGCCATGGGAAACTGCATTAAGTCTAACTTTAGCATGTAATGAATAGAAAATATAAAAATATATTTATAGACATTGGCATAATCGGCATCATAAAGTAAAAATACTTGATAATATGTTGATAATATATAATTAATAATAAGAATATGTCTTTTGTATAGTTTTTATTTATTGATTTTCCGCCTCGACTCAAGTTTTGTACATTTTAGTGGAAATAGTTTATTCTTGGGCTTTTGAGTAGTAACTTTCCCATTATTAATTTCATATAAACATAGCAAAAGTGGAGGTTTATATAACCGAAGCTGTTGATAACTATTAATTAATTAGATAAACTTCCAAAATAAGTGTATTGCTATAAGCTGAAGCAAACCAAGGCTCTTTTTCAGGACTTAATTTTATGATAAATATTGAAGATAAAAGTTAATATAAAGAAGTACGAGAAGTTGAATGCACAGAAACGTCTAATATTATACGTAGTCCAGGGCTTTTACATGCCAGAAACCAAGTATCCTATATATAAGGTCGAGGCATCTCAGTCAACACTGCTAACAAGGCGAGTGACGTCACACCCGGGGCGGAAATCAAAACAAACTCACCGAAGAAACATAATTATCAATTTTTTGCAATTTAATTTACAATAATGGACCCAAATCTTCAAATAGACAAGGTAATAATATATTTTTTAATGTAATGGAGTTTATTCATCATTCAATAATTTATGTTAAAGGTCGTCCTGAAGAAGAATCGTAAAAAAGCTTGTGCTATATAAGGATGTAAAAACCCCAATATTTTGTAGAAAATATATATGATCTCAAATTAAAATTAAAAAAGCTGAGGCTGATCTATGTATACAAAAAAAAACAAAGTAAGAGTTCTCACAAAGAGGCTCATGAGACTAGAAATCAGTGTAAAAAAGCATTCAAAAATTAGGAAGACTCTTATTCAGAAATGTACTTCAGCCCAGGCAAAGAGAGTTTTAACCCCTGATAAAACATGGTTCCATTACTCCAAAAAAGATATCGTTACAGCTCTGACAGTAAGGTCTATGAGTAAACGTGTCTTTGAATATCTCAGGCAAACAAAAGTAATACAAATGCCGAGTATTCGAACTCAAGAAAGATGGCTCGAAGAGTTTCAAATGAATCCGGGATTCTTAAAAGACAGCTTCAAAGTCCTCCATGAAATGATGAAATCCAAAACTTCTAATTTCAAATTTTCTGTTTTATGTTCTGACGAGTGTCAAATTAAAAAAAAAATATGAGATGGACATGAAAACTCAAATAATTTATGGACCTCACTCAAAAGTCCAAGCTGTTATGATGAGGGCCTTAGTTGAAAAATGGAAACAACCAATATGGTTCCAATTTGATACCACTATAACAAAAAAGCTCCTTGAGGATATCATAGTAAAAGTCGAGACCAATGGTTTTGAAGTCAGAGCAATTGTGTGTGATCTTGGGAATCACACTCTTCGTTCTGAGCTTGCAATTGACAAAGAAACTTCTTCTTTACTAATCCATTTGATTCTACCAGGGTAATCTACATTTTTCCTGATTGTCCTCATCTTCTCAAGCTCTGCAGGAATCATTTACTTGACAAAAGGTTTATGGTTCCTGCAGAGGATGGAAGTCTGGCCCCTCTAATAAAAAATGATTTTGAGGATTTGATCATGAAAGATTCGGGTGAATTTAAAATAGCTTTCAAACTCCAGCCACTTCATATTCACTGTAAAGGAGGAGCCAGACAAAGAGTTAGATTGGCTGCACAATTATTTAGTAATACAGTGGCCAAAGCTTTTACATTAAATAATCCAAGTAAGGAAGCAAAGGCCAAAGAAAATGCCATTGAAATTATTAATAATTGGTTTGATGTATTAAATAGCAGGCAGATATATGACACGGTCAATTTCAAGTGTGCATTAGGTATCCATGGTGAAGATCAATTAAATGCTTTTGATAAAATGGAATGGTTTTTGAATTCATTTAAATTTTTTGGACGGGAAAACAAAAATGAATTGCCCTGGCAGAGAGGAATGCGAGTTTCTATAAAATCAGCTCGAGCTTTATTCCATGAACTAGTGTCTTTCATTCATTTTAATGTCAAGAACCAATCAGGATTATCTTGAAAACTTTTTTTCTCGCTTGAGGAGTGCTGGTGGTGATGATGATCATCCAGGAGCTGTTGGAACTTTAAAAAGATTAAGGGTACTCGAAATAGGGGAAAACGCCGAAATTTTGGTAAACAATCCTTCAGTAGAAATAGAACATTAACTTGATGACTATAGGATGGTGGATGAAGCCGAAAAAGATTCCGTAACAAAGATAGTCACAAGGGACATATTTAGTGCAACAGGTGTCGAAGAAGACTTCACAGAATTTGAATTTTCGATTGATATTTCTGACCAGCCTCCTGTTGACCATATAACTTTACAAAACCAACTAAATCAGTTTCAAAATGGGATCTTGAATTCCAACGGCTCAGTTATGTGTCTGGAATATTTTGCCTATAATATGCAACACTCATTTCCAAATCTCGGTAAAAAGAGTAATGACATTTTACTAAGTAATGATTGTACACCTTGGTTGTACCATTTATCAAGAGGAGGATTGATGGTGCCTTCAGATTCTTTTTTATATGATTGTAAATTATTTGATGAAAAGTGTAGTAGTATGGGGAATGGTTTTCAATCAGTTTTGACTAATTTATTAAATATCAACAGTATTTGTCATTTTTTAATGGATCCTTCAAGTGTGATGCTTGAAAAAGTCTGGAGAACTCAGGAGGAATGTAGTGAGTGATTTTTATATGTATCAAGAGTCTGAATAACATACGATTGGTGTAGTGGGTAGCTTGAGATTCGAATGGAAGATTTGAATTAGTAAATTAAGACCAATTGCACAAAAATTGGAGAAATTTGAGCAATTCTTCAATATTATAATTACATAAAAAAATATGCCCCGGGTGTGACGTCACAGTTTTTTTTATTTAGTTTTGTTTACATCAAAATGCTACGACCTTATATATAGGATACTTGCCGGAAACGCATACATTGAATTATAACATGAAGATTGTTCAGAAGTTTAATCAGCATCTCTTGCTGCATCTCTATATGTATGCAATGACATATAACAATACTTTTTATATACCAACAGTCGAGCCTTCCTTTTACATCAAAAACTGTTATACTTTTGTATAATAAAGAACATCAATATGGGACTACTCTTTTCTATAACGTGATTGGTTGAAAAAAGAGCGGGAATAATGATAAAAGTGATTGACATCAATGTCAATGGCATTGTTTTATTCGTTTGTTGTATAGGGTATAAAAAGAATTTCATCCTTAAATGCGCATCTATTCTCGTAAGCTGCGATCAAAGTCTTTTTTAAATCCTTTGAATAGACAGAATCGAGGTATGTCCATATGGGGCGCGTGAGAGGAGTGATCACATGGAATGGTATGAGGAGGATGTCGATAAGTCAAGCATAATGAAAAAGGTTCTGACTCTGCTTTGTCTCACCACTTTTAGAAAATACCTATGATAATCAACATTATTTCTATTTTGCTTTTGCTCAAACATTTGCTTCGTTCCAAATCAGCTAAATTCAAGTCATACATACGAGTTGATACGAATAGGATATTGAACAATTACAAATATCTATAGGCGTGACAGTTAACATATATAAAAAGCATTACTCCCTGCTAAATTTGTTTGCCTCAAGAGACTAATTTGCATTTAAACAAGTAATAAAAAGGGAAAAGAAGAATGAATTCTTTTCAAATACCTTTGTGCATTAGTGTTTGCAAATGGAACTATTACTTAAAATGATGATTCAAATTTCAAATGTATAAATGAATAAGAATGATTACTTATCACTTAATTAGCTCAGCATTCATTTAGCAATTTTTATTTTGTAAAATGTTTCACTATTTTTGGCGATAGAATGTGTATGTTGAATTTTCAGGGCATTGCAGTACCTGAGACTTGAGGAAATCTGAGGAAATTTGGGAGCGTCAAATCATTAAATATCTTAAGTTGTTTTAGCATAGAAATATAATTTTTTTTACCAGAAAATAAATTTGATACAATTCACCATTTTCTTATTTATTATTTCATACTTTAGCCAGGATTAATGTTTAGAAAAAGGAGCTCTTTGTTTAACAATTTTGCCGATTTGTTAAAGTATGATTCCGTCAGAAATTGGCATTTTTGTTATTATACTCAATTTTGCAACTGACTTGTTTGCCTGGCATTTTAAAATAACTTTTAAAATAAATATAGAGTTTTTCAAATTACATATGACTTCAAAATATTTGGTCTTGGCTCTCTTTTTTAATAGCTAAAACAAATATTTCTTTATATTTATATATCGACCAACATTTTTATATGATCTTACTGAGCTTTTTTTTTTTTTTTTTGGCCTATATGGTTTGATAGAATTACATCCGACAGGATATAAATAAGCATTATAGCGTTAAATTATTCTATCGAATCTAGGATCTTATCAATGAGGTAGACCAAAAATGACCATCCCCTCTCGGGATTCGAACCTGCACCCCCAACATTGAGAGTTGAACACGCATTAGCACGCAAGGCTATTGAGCTTTTGGGTGTATTTTCATATATACATATATATTTTGTAACAATATGATTATGAAGTATTATTTCAAGCTCAATATTATAATTTTCACAGGGGGCTTAAGTTTTCAAAATGACTGTGAAGATCGAAGGATATATTTATTCTTTAAAAAAATAAATGCTAAATATTGAAAAAAATGATAATAGAAGTCCATTTAAATAACTCCAACATTATTATAGACTGAATTCTTATTATAATATCTATATATCATATTATATATATATATATATATATATATATATATATATATATATATATATATATATATATATATATATATATATATATATATGCTATTTTTGGCGTTAGTGCGCCCTTCAGTTACAAAGGAAAACATTTTTGAATGCAAAAAAGCTGTATGCAATCATATTGAAACTAAGGAAGTCTTCCTTGTCTATTTGCGTCACTTAAGAGATATGCATATAAATGAACACAACTTTATTTTACGGAAAATGCATTTATTTGCATTAGATAAAAACTCAAATATTGTCAAAGTTGTTGTGCCATACCTATGCTTTTCCTGCTCTGACACACCTCTGTAATAATAAGTGAATGATAAAAGTTCAAAATGTTTGAGTTTGTGCATTTGCTTACTTGAAATAGATTGACATATTAACTTTGTTTTTGCGCAAAAATTATGCATTTCTGACTAAAGTAATATACGATCAAGACATTCTTAAAATCAACTCTTTATTTTTTAATTTCCTCTATGCAAATTCTCTTTAGTTATGCCTTTTGTTGTCAGACTTTGAAAAATGATATATTTTTCTAAAATAGACTTATTTAATAATTAGGGAAAGTTCCTTTTTCAATTAAAAACAAGTAAAGGGAGCGCGATAGCCGTGTGTGTTAAGGCGTGTTCAACTCTCAATATTGGGGGCGCAAGTTCGAATCCCGAGAGGGAATGGTCATTTTTGGTCTACCTCATTGATAAGATCCTAGGTTCGATAGACTAATTTTATTGCTATAATGCTTATTTATATCCTGTCGGATACTGCAATTCTATCAAACCATATAGGCAAAAATATGTTTGAACAAACAAATAGTTACCCTTCTGTGGTGAAAGAATGAACTGTGATACAAGTGCAAAAGACCAAAATGGATAAAAAAATATACATAAAAGCTGGAAAGAGATTTATTGTACCATTTATATATGAAGAAGCTTGGAGAATACAAGATAATATCTTAATAGCCTAGTACATCCTCTATTTCAAGTATTAAATTATTAAGCTTTTGCCATATTTGTTTGGATATGATATCAGTTATTTGGATATTAAATAAATGTCGTTGTAATTTCGTATTAATAGACTTATTTGCCTATTAAGTTTAAAGTCATCCATTTTTTATAGCAAAACCTTTGTAAATACACGAATTCATGGGTATTTTTACTTTTTTGATATTCTACAGTCCATAAAAATGTAAATGCAAAAGAAAGAGAATAAAAATATGTTAATACGTAAAAAAACATAATTAAATATATTTTTTAAGTTTATATTTACTTTCAAAAAGGTCTATATTATTGCTGAAACATCAACAGATGTCATTTTGATATAAGACATGACTTAATATATTGTTTTGAAGGTCCTGGAGTAAAACCATATTCGTGGAGCTAGTCAATAGACATGGTAATATATAATTTGTGTTAGAATAAATATCATCCATGATGCCCTATTTCAGCTACGATAACTCGCTTTTTGATAACTACATTGGATGGTTTTACGACTGTATAGTATACACTCAAATAGACTGATGTTATGACCATATGTAAAGAAGCATACAAATATATCATGTTGCAACACATAAAAATATGTTTGTTAGGTAAATAACTACCCATTACGGGGTCGGGATCCCATCGTTGAGAACTGCTCTTCGTCAAAATTAAAGATTGTATGTTTAAAAATAGAAATCATAATGAATCTTTTTTCTATAGAACATAAACTATAGATTTATATACTTTAATAAAAATCAACTTTTATTCATTTGAGTGTTGCATTTATGCATTAATTATATATGTTACGGCATTTTTATTTTTGCATCAAATTATGATTAAAATCAATTTACTTACTGTCAAGGAGTTCTAGGAATGTTCCTTTAAATATGTACAAAACAGGATAATTAATTTATATATTATTAAATATCCATTCTTTATATTCCCACGGATCCAAATTTATCGAACTGATAAGACACACACAAAAAAATATTTTACCAAAGCATTTGTTCCTTTGTTCAGGAATAAATGACGAAACATATTATTAAATTTATTTTCAGCTTTTGTTGATTTTAAAGTTTAATTCGATAATATGTACAATTGACAGAATCAAGGATCGAACGGGCGCTAGACGGGCCCTAACGTGTGGAGATAAATTGATCGACCAAAAATCCCTAAGACTTGGTGACACAAACACAGTTTTTCAAGCGGAAGCCATCATAAATATCGGTAGTAATCTAAATGGAGATAAAATTGGGGCAAAAACATATTAATCCATACTGACAGTATGTCGGCCATCAGGTGACCTCTTAAGTGCCGAAATCATCGCCTATAAAGATGCCATCTCTAATTGCACTGTCACCTTAGGGGAGTTAGAGGACACAAAGATAGCACAGAGAATGAATATGCTGACGTGTAGGCAAATGATGTGGCCCTGAGGGGCACATCAATGTCAGTTCCCGTGTCAATGTGTCAAGCAAAGAATTCATTCAGAAAATAATACTTTAGCGAATGGCGAACCGCATGGAAAAATATTAAGAGCTTTCGCCAAACAAAATTTTGATGAAGTTATTTGATAATTTTTACTGCTTGTTTCTCTCCTGTCTTCAAGTTTCTTCTTTTTTTTAAGCCGCTTTTATTAGAGTTTGTGATGAAGTATTCACATTCTCCTTAATTCACGGAGTCTAATTAAAGATAGGTTTTCTCTGAAGGAGAAACTTCAACTTCGATAGTTTGGCTACGGTGAATTGCACTCCAAAGTTCGAGTATTGTGCACTAGAACATTCCTCAGATAGTGTTGAATTCCAGTAGTCTGCTCTTTTAAAACATTTGAGAACCCACTCAGCTAAAAGTGATTTCCAGAAACTGTTAAACAGAGGGCACCTAGGCCTCCAAGGTTTTTGGGAGTAGGGACTCTTTGATCGATACGTTCTTTTGGATAAAAGGTTAAATCTCCATATATTTTATGAGTCAGAAATTATAGAACTTCCAAAAATTGAAAATACTGACAAGGGCATATAAATGAGCTAAAAAATATAGGATTTACTCTGAGGAGACTGATGTATTGACGTTTCGCTTAGATTTCTTTTCAATTACAGAATTTCCTGACGATTTAGGCGATGTTTATGGATTTTTACTTTTAAAACGTACTCGTTTCTTCTTTATTTTTTAATGATATATATGTAGGATTTCCCTTCTACTATTTCCTAATATTCTATTAAAATACAGATAATATTCCATTGTTTACCTAATAAACCTTACGTGGCAGCCATTTTAAATATATTTATGAAGTCTTTAAGGGGACCAATGTTTTTGTCGGTTCAGTATCCAGTTATTAAATAGGTCGGTGTAAGAGTCACTCGAATTTAAATCATTCAGGTCATGAAGGACAGGTTTAGACATTCTTAAGAGATGTAATGCATTAAATTGTTCATTTGGTATCCTCTCTCATTTGATTTGGTTTTGAATGTCTGTCTGTGGTCTATCTATCTATCTATCTATCTATCTATCTATCTATCTATCTATCTATCTATCTATCTATCTATCTATCTATCTATCTATCTATCTATCTATCTATCTATCTATCTATCTATCTATCTATCTATCTATATATATATATCTATCTATCTATCTATCTATCTATCTATCTATCTATCTATCTATCTATCTATCTATCTATCTATCTATCTATCTATCTATCTATCTATCTATCTATCTATCTATCTATCTATCTATCTATCTATCTATCTATCTATCTATCTATCTATCTATCTATCTATCTATCTATCTATCTATCTATCTATCTATCTATCTATCTCTATATGAATATTTCCATTATTATATGCCCTTAATATAAGAAAAAACAGTCGGAAAGAAATAATCTATTATTTATAATACCATGCGTATTAGTCCCTATCAAAAAGATAGTTTCCATTGTCAGAAATTTCAAGCAACTAATGATGTCTATAACTATGATAAATAAGAGAAAACTTTTGCATGGTACAAATCAATGCATTTATTGCTGGCAAGTCAATGGTTTCGTTGGGAAATAATTTAATTCTTCTTGCCCTTCATCCACTGCCAAGAAATTAAATTGCTTTGTGCAAAGAAAACCCCCCTCAGAATTGTAACTTTAGAAAAATAGAAGAAATAATTCCATGCATATTGAAACATATCATCATCAGTTAATCATTTTTTAAATAAATGATTTAAAAGTTTACAAATATGGAGAGCAATATTATGGATGAAGTTATTATATGATCCACCCATTTTATAATAGCACTTTGTAAAACTTTCAATAATTATGTAATTATTTTGCTGGTGAATTTTGGCAGGGGTGAGGAGTGTTTTCAATTATTCATGGATGACACAGAAGTCTCGGATCGAAGACGGAAGATATATAAAGTATTTAGAATATAGGTTGAAGTTAAATAAATAGGTTGCTATATTATAGCATTACAAAAAAGCTATTGCAAACCAATATTTTATTGATTGACTTATTTTACTGGTCTATTTTTCAATATATATATGCTCCCTTTGAGCGTATTATTAAATTTATTAAATGTAAAAAGATGCAACGAATCATTGATTCTAACTTTATATTAACTGCTTCATAAGTAGATTATAAAATAATTTCTATAATAATGGATATTAATCAATATCCATTTTTGCTGTTGTAGCACATATACCCCTTTGTGTGGTCGTGTTCTTTTGCTGTATGTATGTATTTGCTTTTATCAATGTATAATTGTCATTTGTATGCACTATGGTAAAACTGCAATAAATTCTTAACTAACTAACAAAAAAAAATGCTCCCTTTGAGTATGCGACATGATTAATAAATATTATTAAAATTTCAAGCCACACGCTTTTTTTAATATATATTATGTATTTTTTACTGTTGACAATAGACATATACACCAAATATTTATAGTAAAGTTAGAAACAAGACAACAAAAGATGGTATGCGTGTCACTACAGGTAAATGAAACTCCTATCTACCATAAAAGTTATTTATAAATGTACTTTAAAAAATATATTTATATCAAATCATAATATTTTTTAGACAGACAGCATCTTGGTCATTTCCTAATTTTGTATGGACTTTTGCTTATTTTTCAATGCCGATAAAGCTTGAACTATGCACTTCAGAGTGATTAAATAAAGGGATGAATGCGTAAAAATGGCTTTTGTATTAAAGAGTGACCTTCACTTCCTCTTCTCTCCCAAGCCAAACCTTCCATCAACAACTATTTAAAAGTCCAAAGTATTTTTTTTGCTTATTTAAAAGCTTTCACGATTCCGCAAAGGAATATACTTTCATTCAAGGTAATAAAATATCAAATGCATAAGATATAGTAAGCTATAAAGGATGTATTTCTAATAGCCCTTTTAAATCAAAATGAATAAAATACCTACTTTCAAAACACTACGTTAAAGAATTTTATTTAATACTAGTATTGGCTTATTGACTTAATTGTAATATTATTTATATAATGTGTATATACTCTTTAATAAATAATAACACTTGAAAAATGAACTTGTGATAACAAAAATCGAATTACTGCTACTCACAAGATTTATTATTCAATCAAATATTACACTTTATAATAACAGCAACGGCCTTACACACTTTTGAAAGAGATATTTCTTTAACTATCCACTCCTCTAGTATATTGTCTACAGAGCTTTTGTTATTTGGTTATTTCTTTTTTTGTCAACAAAATGTACTCCTTTGACTTTGGTTGTGGTAAATAAACATATACTGATAATAAATATACTGTGCTTCATGAAATATAACACGTAGAAATAACAAAAACAAAGATCTTAAGTTACATTATTTTGTTCTTTAGTTTCTGTCTTTTTAATTTTATTTTTTACTTTTGCGGTTTCTAAATGACTTTTCGAGTTGTTTTTTTTTTTGCTTCACTATTTTATACTGATTATTTTCTTTATTTATACTTTTTAAATGAGTTAATAGTTTCAAAGCAAACAGTTACATTTGTAATAGTTTTAAATAATAGATCCAGTATAAAAATAAAAGGGAATATATCGAATAGTATCGTCGTAGGTATTGATAATGTATTTATACAACATCATTGGATATTTGCTAATGACTCTCTAGTCATTCTACTTTCTTTTTAAACAGTATTAAATAGAGGCCTCAAAGGAATAAAGTGAACTTTCACCAAACGATGTTTTTTAATGGAGATTGATAAATATTGGTCCACATGCATAAAAAATTAAGATATGATGTTCCTTGAGCTTAGGAGATTGTCTTGAGTCATTCATGAAGCTCTTTTATATCATATTCAACCTACCTAAAGCAACCTAAATTATCTACTTTTTATTGCAAAAGTATATAATTGCTGCATCCCTAAGAAAACAGTGCATCAATGATCTCTGGCTTTTTCGTTTATAAATCGAATGTATTATCACTTATGAAGAGTTTTTTTTAACTAAGACGTTTTGATTTAAACCCTTGGAACAGCCGACCTGTATAATAACTGGATGTACATTAGACAAATAAGATAAAAGAAATGTTGATGTCCTCAACTGATGAAAAAAGAAGAGAAGAATGCAATTCTTAGTTTCCCATGAACATTCAAATACCAAGCTGTATGTGACACATAAAAGAAAGAAAAAAATGCAAAGAAATCAATTGACAAATTTGGTTATGATATAAACCTAAAAGTTTTTATATAATCAAAACAGCCTGACGTCACTAGTATCCATTATGAATTCCCATTCTTCTATTCCCTTGTATTGATATTACAATGTAGCGTGGCAGTCATTTTAACTGCATTACTGACGTCATCAAGTGGGTTCTTCTCAGTTGAGTATCCAGTTATTATTATATAGGTCGGTGCTTGGGGCCCAAATATGGAATTAAAACTAATCGCCAATAGGATAGAAAAGGAAAAAGTAAGCATTAAAAAAATATTATTGTCCACTTCTTCTTTGCGACCTTCTTTAGAGCTAATAATGTTGAAGACAGGAAATTAATATTGCAGTGCTATGAATATATATGTATATAGAGTGTTCATCATTTTATATTGTTTGCCGAGTGTTTGAAGCCCCAAGATATTTATTCAACAGCACTAATTAAAGCTTAATAACTTCAAGAGGTTTATTTGGAGTGTTTACATATACTTGGTATTTATGTGTATATGTGCGAATGTTATATTTGCAAGGTGAATTAAAGGGGTTTGACTGCTTTAGGGGGAAATATTAATTGTACATGTTTGTGGGCTTTAATGCCCTAGAATTATTGAAGCCAATAAATGTTGAGTTGCATTTTTGAGATGCCAAGCTTTAATATTGTTTAGTATATATATTCTTACCTCCGCCGAAGGAGGTATTGTTTTCACTGGCGTTGGGTTGTTAGTTTGTTGGTTTGTTTGCCAGCAGGATGACTGAAAAAGTACGGCACGGATTCGGATGAAACTTTGTGGAGTTGTTGGAAATGCCAAAAAGAACAAGTGATTAAATTTTGGCATCTCTGAGTGCCTCTTTAAGATGCAAAATGAGCTAAATACTAATAAATATTTCAAGTTAGCCTACTCTGCCAATAGATGTCGCTGTGCTGTGAAATCGGGTGTCGGGAGCGTCTTCTTCTCGGAATTTCCGTCGAGGGGAACCCTCCCCCGTCCCTCTACGCCGCCCCAGTCGTGAAAAATCCGCCTCGGAAGACTCATAAGGACCCCGTGACGGCGGAGGTTTGCACTCTCTGAGTGTATATATGCCTCTAGTTTCTTTTTGTGTACAGAAGTGCCAGGAGAATGTGATATTTTATGCATTGTATGTTTTAACGTTCTCTATATGATTGATTCATCAATTGAAATTAAAAATAGGGCCTAGGACCTTCTCTATAGATAGGATTAGTTGATGCTATAGTGGAATAGTAAACTATTTATAATGCAGTTATTGTAAAGATCAAACTTTTTCTTTGCAGCATCAATTCGAGAATGAAATAAATTGAAAGATGTATTGCAACATTTGTCTACTTTTCAATTTTTAACAAACATTTTTTATAAAATGTTTTATTAGGTGGTTTAATTGATTTTTTATTCCACAGTTCATTATTAAAGCATGAATGTATTTATTAGTGTGTTAATTGAATTGATTTTAATTGTTTATAAAAAGATTTTTAGATCATATGTGAAAAGAGTATTTTCATAAAAAAATAAATCAAAAAAGTTATTTTGATTGTATTGAAGTATTCTGAATGTAAGTTCTCCAACTTTTTTAAATAGCTAGTAGAAATAATAAAAGATTTTCATCTTATCCGTTATAAGTGAATGTAAGACGTAATTAATGTAATACATATCTTCAGAGTATTATGAATTAATTAGTATAAAAACTTAATATATATATATATATAATAATTATTATTATATTCATTGAATAAATTACTTTTCTCAAGATTTAATTAAACTTGGTTCAAGGGTAATTCAAATACAAATATTTTAATCGTACTTATTTTTAATACAAATTTCATTATCAGGTTTTGCTTTGATGATACCTCAAAGTTGATACATAATTATGTTAAATGTTGCCAGGTACTTTTTTTGCATCATGACTGCTTCGGAGTATTATATTAATTTTAGTTATAATATATGTAGGGCTAACAACAAAAATATTACACTTCATAATTTGTGAACGTTGTCAACCATTTATTAACTTAATAATATATTTTAACAGCAAATAAAAACATCGTGAAAAAGTACTTTATAAGGTTGAGGCCTGTAAGGAGTAATCTAAAATGGACTCAGTTGGTCGATATTTTGTCTGCGTAAATGATCATATAATTTATTCATATCCATAACCTATATATTTTCTATCGAACTACAGCATACATTTACTTGGTTGTGTATGTGGAGGGTAGAAAATAATAGTATATTTCTTTTCATCAATTAATATATGCTTTCAGGTACCTATCAAAATCAATTAGTTTTTTCATTACTCATTATTCAAGCAGAAACTCATTGATCATACGAACTACTTACCATAGATAACAATGTTTAAAATCCACAGCAAATGTACGGTGCAATACATAGTCTCATTGCAAGAGATGAAAATAGGTTTCTGTAATTCTAAGTAACTGTTTCATGCACAAGAGTTAAGATTTAAAAAAATTCGAAACTCAGCTTCTGTTCAGCTTGATCAAATAATCTCTTTTTTATTCAACCGAAGCCTCAAGAAAATCATATACATTCTTAGATATCGATAAAAATGGCCGAGGAAAATACAAGAAGGAAAAAATCCCCCAGGAAAAAAATGGAACAGGAATAAATGGCCAAAGAGAAAATGATGATGCATGAAAAAAAAGGTCCAAAAAATTTTTACCCTCTCTAAAAAACAACATAAGGAAATTATTTATCTATAGTCTTGATATAAAATTATTTTTTTGCCATTACTTACTCAATTTATGAAGGAAATAATATAATATAATAAAATAATAATACTCAAATACTAGCCTTCCCATGTATTTGAGCAATTTCTTCCATGAGTCATCATTTTCCTTTTCCATATTGGTTTATTTTTTTCCTGTTATTAGGCCATTTTTGGGGGCACCACATTCTTGGATCCTTAATTCCTTTGGTGAGCGTAATACTGATTACAAATATGTGTATGTTACAATAAGAATGAAAGTGTATCAACTATTACATCAATGGCATACTAGGGTTTTAGTCACTAGACCCCTTAGACGTTTATATGGTGGTATAAAAGAGTTATTATTGTTCATCCATAGGAACATCGAATTCCGAATGTAGTAAATATGACACTTTGGCACTATAAATAAATGTCTTCTGACTCTTGCGATCTGAATGCCTCAATTATGGCGTATTAGGATCTCAAAGCAATCTAATTATTTCTTCTTACTTTAGCATTGATCGTCAAAAACAAAAGTATATAATAATGTATAGTAATCTAGGATTTTATATCTAGAATAATACATACAAATGTTTTAGTTTTTATAAATGTACTTTTTTATTGATTTTAAATAATATTAAAATCTATTGAAAATAATTAATTTATAAGTTTCTTCAGGTATTAAAAACATTTATACTTGTGTGGCCCAATTCATTCAAAATATGTGTGACTATCTCAATTTAGTTTATTCATATCTATCAAGCAAAGATACATTTCAGTCAGTGCGGCTAAATCTAATTAATTTTTATATGACTCTTTAGGCTCTTAAATAATGAATATATGATATCCATGCCCTTAATAAAAAAACATTGAATTAAATATAGGGTTGTTCTTATTTTTCAAATGTTTGAAATGTTAGCAACTTTGAGCATATTCTGTTTCTTGGTGATAAAAGAAGACGACATACAAAGTTGAACAAAATCGGTCTACATTACGAGGTCGCACAACGAGGTCAAAGTTTTAAAAATTTAGTAAAAATATAGTTTTCCGCAAATTTCTTCAAAATGGTGGACGTAAAGCGTTAAAGTAAAGTGACGCTACCAGGACAAAACCTTCTTTTTTTTTTTTAAAGGAGATGGATCAACCGTAGTTCTTTAATATGCGCTAGAGGGTGTTTGATGAAGCAGCTGATTCAAAATAATAACAAATGTAAACAAAAAAAATATGGACAAACCGTAGTTTATTTTTTTAACAATAGGTGCTGCTTATCCATTTAACATTTGAATGAAATGTTAAATGGATAAGCGGCACCTATTGTTAAAAAAATAAACTACGGTTGTCCATCATTTTTTTTGTTTACATTTTCTTGTTGCGCTACTTTACTTTAAACGCTTTAGGTGGACGTTACAGACTTCAATAATAATTATTAATTTAAAGGAAATCTAATTTACTACCAGACGTATGTTTGATGTTTTTTAATAAAACAAAGTTTTCAGTAAAAACAAAGCAAGAAAGGGAGTGTGTATTGTTAGCTTATTTCATGGCTTTTTTGTGTCAATTAACTTCACTCGCCTGTAGAAGATGACTTGTTCGCTTCAGAGTAAAATAATACTTTTAAGTTTAGTAAAACTTTAGATGATAAATCCAAAAATGACCTTGGTTGCATTCTATCAATTCAGAATTCAGTACAATCTGAGTTTACATCATATGATTCAGAGCCTGTATTGACCTATAAGAAATCGATTATGAAAAAAATAAATGATAATGTGTTTCTTAGATGTGCGTCAAGCTATACTCTCAAAATTTTACTTTGTCTCTGACGCATTTATAATCCATTATATGCGTCATTTTGTACGCGAGATAGGCTTTTTTAATGTACAAAACTCTACTTATTAAATTGATATGATTTAGTATACCAAAATATTAAAGCTGATTAACCAAGCTTTCATTTGATATGTTTGGTGTTCTAAAAATCGCTATACTTTAAGAGATATAAGCAAATACGTACTCTCCCCCAAAATTGATCTTTTGATATGAGAATATACGATTACCATCTGGTAATTATGTTAGTGTTACCTGGATAGAAAGAGAAAGAGAAGGGAGGGAGTATTTTGCCTCACTTCTCTCCCTCCTTTTTTCTTCCTATCCAGGTTACACTAACTGCCGTTACCAAATGGTAATCGTATATTCTCATATCAAAAGATCAATTTTTGGGGAGAGTACGTATTTATGCTTATATCTCTAAAGTATAGCGATTTTCAGAACACCAAGCATATCAAATGAAAGCTTGGTAAAAAAAAAGAAGGTTTTGTCCTGGTAGCGTCACTTTACTTTAACGCTTTACGTCCACCATTTTGAAGAAATTTGCGGGAAAACTATATTTTTACTAAATTTTTAAAACTTTGACCTCGTTGTGCGACCTCGTAATGTAGACCGATTTTGTTCAAACTTTGTATGTCGTCTTCTTTTATCACCAAGAAACAGAAAATCCACAAAGTTGCTAACATTTCAAACATTTGAAAAGTAAGAACAACCCTAATATACACCCATGGGAAAATAGAACAATGTATTATATATTTATTGCTTATCGAAAGAATAACGCTTTATCAACACGAAAATCCCCAAAAGACTCATACCATTCTTAGAGCAAAAATGCTTTTTTAATAGTATTCTATAGTAAATCAATCAAATATTTTGGTTTATAATTTACAAATAATATAGCAGCTCTTCGGTTTTCATCCTCAGTCGAAAATACTCAGAACCGCCTCCAAAGCAATAGCCAAGTTTCAGACCTTGATTGCATATGCATATTTATGAAAATAAAGTCAAGCAATTCAATTGTCACCGCTGCTTTAAATAATTTGATTTTTTAGGATGTTTTTGATGTAAATTTTTAATATCACTGTCCTTTTAATACTTTTTTAACGTCTTTTTTATCTGTTTTGTTCCATGTGGACTTTTGCAAACTTTATTATTAGTATTTTATGTCCTATGTTCGTTTTTTAGTTTTCTCTCTGTAAATAAGGATAAATAATATATAAAATTATATAGCAGCTTTTTCCCTTATTAAATTTATTATATGTGCTTTTAGGATAATTATTTGTTTCATATTTTCTTGCTTTGTTTATGTTTTATACGTCTTTTAATTCTTGGAAACTTCTTATTGAATGAGAATGGCCTGGTTGGTTGACAATACAAAAGTTATATATAAATTCAATTATAGGATAAATGATATAGGGACCCTTGTGCTTGTAAGTTGAAAAAGTCTACTTTAATTTAATTTCGTAGTTTATCCCAAAGAACTTGGCAAATTAGTTTTATTTCCGAAATAAGTTTAATTATCTTGTTGCCTTGTGAAGCCCTCACGATCTCATGTACAATTTACTCCATGTTTCCATGGTAAATCAGCCAATGATATTTATGTACATCAGTTCTTTATAAGTCTCATCAGCATTGAAATCAATGAGCCGTTTAATAAGGATTCAACGATGCTTGTTTTTTAACTATTTGGGATCTACATATAGAATTGTCCGTGTGGACATGAATAAGTATTATTGCGTTAAAAATTAGTCCATCCAGCGAAGATATTTTCAATGAAATTGACCGTTATTGCTTTTCGCCTCTGGGTAGTTGAACCAACGACTTCAATAGCGAGAGTCTATCATGCTTCTACTGAGCTAAAATGCATCATTTTGTTGTTTACATTAAGGTTCATATATTATTTTTACGTATTTACCTCAATTTTAAATACATATATAATTTTTTTGTATGTGTTTTTTAAGAACTGTGAAATATAATAAATAAATATATTATTTTTTTTTTGCCAAGAAGTATTATGAAATTGGATTTTTTTAGTAATTTTTTTGTATATTTTCAGTATTGTGTATTGGTCTATTTTGGAAGCCAGAACCTAAAATGAAACACAACTAAATCAAGCATGTAGTAGGGTCTTTAGGGCAGTTTTGTAGAAAAATGAAGCCTTTTTCCAGTCATGGATAAATTTGAGGATGAAAATAAGTATAGTCATAATGCAAGAATAAGACAGTGACACAAGGCAACAGTTCTATCATGATAAATGGAGCATTTAATAGAGTTCTTGGACATTGTCATAGCCAACATCTTATAATCTTTATCGATAACCTTCAATTCAAGGATATTTGTGGTAAAACTACATGAACGATTACTGATACTAAGCAAGGAAAAACATTAAAAAATTACTAAACTCCATTTTTATCAAAAATGTATCTACATTCAGAGTAGAAAATATTTATTATTACACAAGAAGGCAAGATAGGTTCATAACAACAAAAGTTAATTTTATATTTATAAGTTTAGAATGAATACAGCTCCCATTTCCAGTCACTATCAAAAAGAATGGTAGACAATAATGTATTAATAGTCTCTTTTATTTATTTATGGTTTAAGCTGAATTTGTTGATTATTAATATATAATAATATGAAAAGGCTAAAATTTTAGTGACGCTGATGAAGTTAAGCATGGAATAAATATTATTGTACATATTATAAGGAATGTTCTTCCTCGTCCGAGCGGTTTCTATGTCCCTCCTAAGCTCAAACCATAAAATACCAGC
>CP045891.1:24402350-24431160 GCA_013387185.1 Caligus rogercresseyi
TATTTTTTCAAATGTTTGAAATTTTAGCAACCTTTGTGGTTTTCTGTTTCTTGGTGATAAAAGTAGACGACATACAAAGTTTGAACAAAATCGGTCAACATTACGAGGTCGCGATAATTTAAAATACCGTTTTAAGTCATATTAACTGCGATATTTTGAAGGGTCAGGAGATATTATGATGTTAACCTGCATATAATGAAACAGCTCCATTATATATTTTTCGTTAGTTATACAGAGTAATACAATGAGTATCTTAACCTCTTGATGCACTTAGTTTTCCCATGATTCATGCTTCCCGACATCGATTCCATCAAATATGCCCATTGCGTTATCTGTTTGTCCGGTAGTGCAATTAGTATGATCATCTTGAAGAAGCAACCTGGATCTTCAAAAATTAGTGAAGGTTCCTTATTTTGATTAGGTACATAAGGCTGTTTGATTATATATCTTCATACTCTAAAGATATCTCTTAGTTTTGGGGTAACTCAAAGCAAAGGGATGATATAGGACCTCTGAGGGTCCCTTTCATCCCTTACAAATAACACTGCTCAAATACAATTAATGCGTTCATTTCTATATATGTATAACACAACTTACACATTTAGAAAGAATATAAAATAAGAATTAGCTTTTCAATAACGAGGAAAAAACTTTATTTTATATTTATATTTTTCTATCCTTCTCTTTTGTGTTTTTCTTATCACATATCCTCATATGATTTTTGTGGAACCCCCCCTCAAAAAATTAAGACTTTCTTCAAAGAAAAATTATCTTGAAGCAGTGTTATGACAGAAAAAGAATAGTTGTACCTTTTATGTCTATGTACAAATTGAAAGAAAACGAAAAATATTATAGGGAAAGAGGCATATTTACTAGGGTTTAAATTGGCGCTTGATCCTCGTTGCTTTATAAAAGATCTCCTAAAACCTTTTAACATCTCGCAAGGTCTTAATATGTATTTTAAGACTATTTTTACCTCATAGATATTTAGCCTTTTTCAACATCTTTGAAAAGCTCATTACTTCACTCCTAACTTTGATTGTACATCTCTAAAAGTTATGTTTTTTGTGAAGTAAATTGCATGTTAGCGCTGCAATAACCATTTCATGATTATATGATCTTTAGAGACCCATTTGCATATATATAGAATTTAAGGGATAGCCCTCGGAGTCCCTTAAGGTTGTCAGTTTCTTGAAGACTCAGTCGATAAAACTATAGCAAATTGAAGATAGATAATTTTCAATGTCTTAGATAAATATATAAATATTTAGTCTTTCATTTAAAGTACAGTCGAATGAATATATTTGTATTTATATTCGTAATCCCTTATTGACAAAAAATATTTTATTAAGAACCAAACAAACGAATTAATTTTTTATTAGTGCATATTTTTTTCAGGGAACAAGGCATTCAAAAATATTTCTTAGTAACATAAAACCTCCACATTAATTTTGCCCCAATCATATGAGTCATTGTCAAGAAATCACTGAAAGCGTTTTTTCTGTATAAAATACACAAATATAGAAACAATTTTTCCAGGAAGTAACCAAATAGTGAATAACACACCTTAACACCTAAAGTCACCCACGGAAAATTTGGTCCAAACACGGAAATTTTTAAAAAAATTACAAAAAAACGTTTTGACGATTTAAAAAAAGCAATAATGATTTTATATGAATGTCCTGAGCCCTCAAAAGTGTTTGTTAATTTTTCGTCAAGATGTACGAATCGCTTGGGAGTTGCAGGGTAACGACTGAAGTAACGAAGTAGGTATCTTATAAGTATATATATGGTTTTAAAACTGGGCAGACAAACAAAATATTGTTGGATGTCGTATTAAACCCCTTCATTGAATGATGGATTGTCATTTGGATTCAATAAAATAATCAATTTGTGTGATAATAAAGTTTTAATTGTCGTGGATGATGCCCAAAAGAGACGTTGTTTTAAAAATCAATGAAAAACTTATAATATTAATCTTCTTGAAGGTCTTCGATGAAGCACTTTTTCCTCACTGTCGTTCAAGGCATAGTGTTTTTTGCGATGGTTATGTTATTTTGACGACGTATTGTAGGTAAACAAATTGAATTTTAAGTTTAAAGATGGCATTTTAGTATATCAAAATATATGCCTAAAAGCAATATTGTTCAACAAGTGAAAGAGTTTATGCTTCACTTAGTTTTTGAGCATACCTTGTTAATAGGTGCTTTAGATAAACGCCTACCCATAGGTACACATTAAATATATTGCTTTCTACGACATGAAGAATACTCAAGAATTTTCTTATTTTTCATTTTATATGTTGTATGCTGTATATAAATGTATGTATGGAAAAATATTAATGGAATTATGTATATTAATGGAAAATATATATAAAATATGCAGTAACCCGTCGAATTATGTTGTTTAAAAAAACTTTGCAATGTATATCCCTTCATACAATGTTGACCCCAAAAAAGTTTTTGAAAATCATAAAGCAAAAAAAAAAAGATAAAAATGCTTTTCCTCTTCTGAGAATGACATAAATTATTAAGTTTCTAAAGAAAATAGTTATGTTTATACATTTTGCATCATATTCTAAATATAGCATTACCAACTAGAGGACTCAGAGAGTGCAAACCTCCGTCGATCCCCACCAAATGAATCACTTGGTCTTTTTGTCATTTGCCAATAGATGTCGCTGTGCTGTGCTCTCCTCTTTGAGAGCACAGCACAGCGACATCTATTGGCAGAGTAGGCTAATTTGAAATATTTATTAGTATTTAGCTCATTTCGCATCTTAAAGAAGCACTCAGAGATGCCAAAATTTAATCACTTGTTCCTTTTGGCATTTCCAACAACTCCACAAAGTTTCATCCGAATCCGTTCCGCACTTTTTGAGTTATCCTACTAACAAACAAACAAACCAACCAACAAACCAACGCCAGTGAAACAATACCTCCTTCGGCGGAGGTAATAACAAATGAAGTGTGAATCGCAGAAACGCTCTGGTTTATATATAATATACTGTGTTATATAAAGCTTTGACTTTGAAATGCCAAGGCTTCAAGGTGATACCTTAATTTTTTTGTAATACGTCAGCGTCTTGGATGGCACTACAAAATAAGTACCTATATATAAACTTAAAGAAGCTATGGATATGTCAATGAAGAAATATACGGATTACTTCAATTAGATCTGAGAAACTGATTGTTATAAGTTATAAAGAGTACAAGGTATGTTAATTTCATGTTTCAATTTATAGTGAAGCGTCACAAATATCATATTTTTTGTGATAATTAAAAATAAATTGTTGCCATATGTATATTCATTTTTGTTGATGTAAGCGTAAATAATTTTTTTTTAGGGGGGGGGGGATTTTATTGTTATTATTATAATTATTGAAGTTCTTAAAAGGTATAACAGTTTATCAGTAAATTGCACTAAGATAGAGATATATAATCAATACAGATATATAATTAATGGGGACATAAGTTGGCTTCATTATACACAGATATACATAAATATGCATATATGTATCTATACAAACACCTCTTCATGTTATTATACATGTTTGGATCAAGGAGAATATATATAAGGTGAGGCAGTTGGAATCGACGTAGGCAATTGTAGGGCGACAAATGACTATGTTGTTGTTGTGACGTCACAGTTGCTACGCTTGATTTCTAGCTCAGTTTGTATTGTAATGTGAAAATTACATATTATCGAGGAAGTAATCGTGTTTTTCCCATCCCCTCTTGTTCTAATCCTCGATATGCACAATATTTTGCATTTCCGATTTGAAAGACAATGGAGACATCGTTATAAAATCAATAACCACAAACTTCTTTTCTTCTGATATACCATATGAAATTGAGGAAGAGACAGAGTTGTAGGAAACTTAGGAGGTTTCTGAACTGATTGAAACTCTTGAAACTTAAAATTTTTCTGCAGTTCATGGAATCATCCGAAGATTTCAATGACTGTTCCAACGAGTGTCTTTCCTATATCACTGGATATTTAGTCATTAATTATAAAGACCTCCACTCAAATACGTAAAAAAGACCAGTGACATTCAAGGATTGAAGAGACTCAAAGTTTTTGGATTTAGTTATTTTCCAAGGTAGGTCTTACCGCCCCTTCATCCGATTTTTTGAAGTTATTCCGCCTCATAAGAAATAATTTCCAAATTTCTCATTATAGCCATCAGAACGGAATCGATAAAGAACCCCATGTTTTTCAAAGACTTCTTAAGTTTTTATCCAAATTGGCCAAAGAAATTATTATTGCTTTTGTAAAACAAAACACGGATTCGAGTCAATTTTCTTAATAAATTACTTAATTGAATAATGCCTGTGGTAATTTAAGAAAATTTAAAAAAATAAGCCAGTTAACTAATTAGGGTATTTGTTTGTTTGGTAATTGTATATTCTCATATGAAAGGATCAATTTTTTTGGGAGAGTACGTGCAAAAATGTATTTGCTTATTTCTCTTAAAGTATAGCGATTTTTAGAACACCAACATATCAAATGAAAGCTTGGTAAACTACAGGGTGTACGCGCAAATCGTGCACAAATGACCGAAAGTCTGATATTTACAGCTGTAGCCTAAACGAATGGGACACAGTAATATTATTTATACACCAATTGTGCATTAAGAAATTGGCTTTCAAATGTGTTAGTGACATTTTTTATGGCGACCTTTTGTTTGCCGCACAGGTAAGGTCAGATTCGACCTTGATTTTTAGTATGGCAAAAAAGCTATGGTTTATTATTTCTGAAATAAGTTGAACAATTATGTAAAGCTTCTTAGAATCATCAGATGATTCCATTATAAAGTGATTGCACCCATTTGAAAGTTTTCAGTATGAATTATAAGGCCACTGAATTAAAAAGGTCAGAACCAATTCATTTTTACTGCATCAGAGAGGTTTGCAATTTTTTTGCAATATTTTTTCTTAAAAAGTTCCGCTGATTTTGATTTTATCAAATAGAGAAGAAAAAAGTAAACAAAATTGTTTTAGAGCTTCTCTCTATATTCTCTTGTTCCGGAAATATGGAGGCACAAATGATCAGGATTGCTGCTCTCTTGGAGGCGAATTTGCCAGTGTCAGTCCTCGTGAACAAGGAGGGCTGCTCAAGACGCCTTGTTTATGTACAAGGTCAAGGCCCTTTTATCAAACGGGGAGGGACTAAAGAAGAAGACTGGAAGTGGTGGGCATAATAAGAAGCTGGATGAACCCACATTGCAGGGTATGTAAAAAAACCCAAAATTTTGAAAAAAACCCCGAAAAACCCCGGTTAAAAACTCGGGTTTTAGCTAATAGCTAATTAATGGTGTAATGAAAACCCAAATTTCGAAAAAACCCACGGTACAACCCGGGTTTTTTAACCGGTTTTTTTCGGGTTTTTCAAAAATTTGGTATTTTTACATACCCTGCCACATTGACAAGGATCAAGTCAAAATCGAAGAGAATCCGGAGATCTCCAAAAGGAGGCTTGGCAAGGCCGTTGAACTGTCAAAGACTACAATCCAAGTTGCTACCAAGTCCTAGGCCTTCATAGTTATGTCAGGAGACATTGCCACCTCTTCAGCACCAAAACCAAGGCCACAAGAGTGGAAAAAGGACTCAAAATTTTCAGTTGGATGAAGAAAAATCCAGGTTTGGTGCGTGTTTTTAGCGACGAGAAGTTCTGGGTCGTTGATCAAGGCCGGAATGCTCAGAACGACCGCTAACTTCTCTGAGCCCCCACGATGCCCCCCTATCAACAGGACAAAGAACACAGCTGGAGCTATGATGTTGGCGTGGTGACAAGCAATGGAAAGGCATGCCCCCTTATTGGTTCCCCAAGGGATTAAAGGTTGGCATGGAGGAGTACTGGAGGTGATGAAGACGATGGTAAAACCATGGCTGAACAGCACTTTCCCTAAGGGTAATTGTATTTGGCAGCAGGACTCTGCCCCAGGGCATAAGGCCAAAAAACCAAGACTGGTGCCAGGATAATCTGCCAGCGTTCTGACCTTGGTCAATGTGGCCCCCTTCTTCTCCAGATTGCTCACCATTGGACTATGGTATCTAGGGCAATCTGGAAAGAAAGGGCTGTGCCAAACCTCACCCAAGTGTGGAAGCCATGAAGGCCACTGTCAATGAGGAGTGGGTCAACATGTCCGTGGCCTTCATCAGCAAGATCTGCTCCAGCTTCAGGCCCATGATCACTGCCATGAACAATGCTGGTGGTGACCATTTCGAAATTTAGTTGCTCAAGTAGTTAATAAGTAAATCCTAAAAAACATTTGATTGTGGTCTTCATTTTTTCGGAAATATGAGGGGATGTTTAAAAAGTCGAAAGTGTGCACAATTTGCGCGTACACCCTGTAGCTTTTATATTTTGGTATACTAAATCATGTCAATTAATAAGTATAGAGATTATATGTAAATTTGAAAAAACATATCTCGCGTACAAATGACGCATATAATGGAATATAAATGCGTCAGAGACAAAGTAAAATTTTGAGACGATACCTTGACTCAAATCTAAAACACACAATTTTATATATTTTTTCATAATCGATTTCTTATAGGTCAATACAGGCTCTGAATCATATGATGTAACTCAGATTGTACTGAATTCTGAATTGATAGAATGCAACTAAGATAATGTTTGGATTTATCATCCAAATTTTACTAAACTTAAAAGTACTATTTTACTCTGAAGCGAACAAGTCATGTTCTACAGGCGAGTGAAGTTAATTGATACAAAAAAGCTATTAAATAAGCTAACAATACCACTCCCTTTTTTCTTTGTTTTTACTGAAAACTTTGTTTATTAAAAAACATCAACAATAGGTCTGGTATAATTAGATTTCCTTTAATTAATAATTATTATACCTATTTTCAAGAAATTTGCGGAAACTATATTTTTATTAATTTTTAAAACTTTGACCTTTTGTGCGACCCCGTAATGTTGACCAATTCTGTTCACTTTGTATGTCGTCTTCTTTTATCACCAAGAAACAGAAAATCACAATGTTGCTAACATTTCAAACATTTGAAAATAAGAACGCCCTAATATTATATATAAATTTATAAGATTTTTTCTATTACCAAGACTAAATGACTACCCGAGGGGTAACCATTTTCGGAATTCGGAAATCGAGTATTTTTATATTGAGTATGCAGTTAGTTATTACATAGGTCCAATGTATTTGTGTTTTTCCTCAGCAGGTCTTTATTCTATTTTAAAATACATATATACAACGCATAATTATAATAAATAACAGATAATAAAAGAAAAATTGTGTTATATAAAAACATAAATAAACATTCTAGTTTAAGATTATTTTCCTTTTAAAGACAGAAATTCTCATAACAAGTAAATAGACATACATATTAAATATCAAATGTTAAAATTCCATATATGTAGTATAAATGATCCACTGTCATTCATGTCTTTTTGAACTTTTTTAACTGTTTAATTATTATTTTGAGCGATTTCGCCTCTTGTGGTGACAAGGATTGGAAATACTTCACGACTTCGGCTGCGTGGTTCCATAGCACACTTTGCAGTTTGGGATCTCAGAGAAAAGCCGCGTATCAAGCGGCGGCGGATATTATTATTCCTCTTAGTTCATTGTCCTCCATCAGTTTTCGTTCTGTAAGCGCATAGCTATGTACGCCTTGCAATTGCTCAAAGATGAACTAATTGTTTTTTTTCCTCTTCTTTAGAGCCTTGTCCTTTTGATCGGGAACCCAAAAGAATAGTCCGCTTCCACAAATCCATCTTCATAATCGGAAATAAGCCAGAATTCAAATGAATGAAACTTTTGATAATTGCCAATGATGGGCAATCACAAAGTGTGTCTGATTTTCACATACATTCTTCCCAGTCCTTACAATGTTGTGAGAAACTAATTAAGTTGGTGGAGATTTGTAGCTGTGCAGTGAACTATTCCCATCATTTATGCCCATCAATGACCGCATTACTCTTTTCGCCCATTCCTTAGGTCAGGGTTTCCCAAAGTGGGGGTCGCGACCCCCCGAGGGGTTGCGAGACGTCAGGGAGGGTCGCGAGACGCCACAATGCTTGTGACCTATGTATAAGTTTTGTTAGGTTTCCGCCACCTCAGAAGATAGTGGGGGTCGCCAGTCTCAGGAATTGTTTTTGGGGGTCGCGGATTGAAAGTTTTGGAAAACCATTCCTTAGGTAATTTAAAATTGTCTAAGTGCTTTTTGACAATCGCCATCGTGTCTCCCGATTTAGGTTCATTGGTGTAAAATTTCAAATGCCATGGAGTCAAAGGAATATTTTTTTGGCTCTCTTCATAAGGGGATAATAAAACCTTCCTGTTTGAAAAATAGTTTATTTGGTCCAGGTCTCTGTTTGTTAAGATGTTTTTATCCAGGGCAATCTTTTCCAATTCTTCTGGTTGATATTGTAACGATTTAAGAAAGGTTTTCTTTTTACATTTTGCCGAATAATGTCTGTGGTGCTATTAGAGTAAAAAAAGGCTGAATGCTCCATATTATTCTCTGAATAGTTCCCCATTCCTCCGAATGTTTAGATATTTCACTATTTGACAATTCTGTGCCAAACATAAGTTTTTTTTTAAATAAAAGAGTCTGTGAAATATTCGCGCCACTCCATTTCAGGTTTTAAGACGAGGTCATTAAAAACTTTAAAAAAATTCTTGTTAAAACTTTTTGGTGCTGTACTAGACCTCCACCAATCTGTGATTTTTTCTTTTTAACGTAGGTATGTACTTCCTGTGAACAAATTCATAACCATTTGTTTTCCTCCTCTATGAGCTTTTCTCCGACTTTTGGTAATGCAGTGGAGGCATAAATTACTTGGGAGATCAATTTGGTGTTATAGAGGTCAATGCATTTTTGTAGATTAAAACCCCTCCACGCTTGACACCACCTGTATGCCTGACCATTCAGGCTTTCAAAATTGCAGGGCGAAGGTCGATTGGATTCCCACTTAATTCCCAAAATAATGAGTGTTTCAACTACTCTGTACCCTCTTATCGTTAAGGATGGTAAAGGACGCCAAATGCCTATTGGAATATTGCCGTCTTGTTAATATTCACTTTCAATCCATAGTCCGTGATAATTTTTCAAAAAAGCAACCAAAATTTCAACTCTCTTTGTGAGTTGTTCCTCTGAATTTCCTTGTACCATTAACGTAATATCGTCGGCGTAGAGGTCGATAAGATGCTTTGTTTTTTTCATTAAACGCCAAAGCCTCCATACTTGCGCTTTATTAATGAGGAATGTTGACGTTTGTGTCTAAACCTTCGTTATGTACAGAAGAACAAATTTCCCGGTTTCATTTACATTTGTGGAAAGAGTAAGGTTGTAAACAGGCCCAATTGCATTATTGCTCTCCGTGCGATTTACTTTTTCTTCATGAGCGCCGTCCTGCATTCCTTTTCTTCGTTATTTAGAGAATCATTCCTCTGTTCATTTTCGTTCTCCGTCTCTTTTATCTCATTACTATTTTGCTACTATTGTCCATTTTACTCATTTGTTTTTTAAGGTCCTTCAAATAATCTGCCCATCTCACTATTGATTTGGCAGTCCTTAGCTACGTGGCCATTCTCTTCTCAATTCTAATGCGTATATTTTAATAATATATGACTCAACAATGAAAAGTACTCTCGTCAAATATGTAATTGATCCCAAAATATCCACAAACCTGCCGTCTATTACTTACATTATAGTTCTATGACACTCAAAAAGCCATCATCTTTCCAATATACATAGTAAATGCCCTTCATTTCATTGAAACAAAGTCTCTTTTTATAAGAAACTGTCAAAAGTTAAAGCTCACAGTACATTTATACCCTCCCTGAGTCAACTATGTTTGTATATATGTATATAAAGACATTTTTGCGCAGTCCAAGATCCTGATGAGGATTTTTCATCTGCTTGCACTGCTCTTGGTTATCATATAAATTAATTATAGTCATAAAAGAGAGTTTATATATATATATGTATATATAACCACACACCACACACGCACATATATATATATATATAAGTTGATCCTAAGCAGATGAGAGATGAATTTCGTTTATTTATATTTGCAAGAAAGCGTTAAGAAAGGTAAAAATAATTGAATATTAATTTTGCTTTTCAAAAACTATGTATAATTTCACGCTTTATCAAACAAATAATATTTTCATAGGATTAGAATCATGTGCATATATTTATTCAATAAATAACTGTTATTTAAAATTGGTGTGTAAAAATATATCATAGCTTTAGCTGAATAGAATTTATCCTTTAAAAGCTTTTGAGACACAAGCGAATATAAATAAGTAACTTGGGCAATATAGCTTATTTGTTTGTGAATGATAAAGTTGTTGTTTTTTAGTGTATTTATAATGGATTAAATATTTTAATAAATATATTAAATACAATTATCAATTGAAAGATATGTATGACCTTAAACTATTTTAAACAACTGGCATGGAACAAGCTGATAAAGACTATAAAATATTATTAAAAAATTATAGCAATCTTTTTCATTAATTACAAACGTACGTACGATTTTACTTTTTTCAAAGTATCGAAACAATATAAATCAGTCCTGACTCAAAAAAATAATATTGCTCCTCATCATGAATTCGAATTATAGTTTGGTATATATGATTATAGGACTTTAGTGTTAATTACTTTTCTTAGCACACAAACATTGATATACTTAAACATTTGAATCAAAATTAAAATTCCTTTTTGTAGTATATGAAATATATTTATAACGTAAATATTTTGCAAATATAAAACAGTGGACATAATTACATAAGCAACCTTTTGAGACGAAATATATATTATATATATATATAAACAATCAAGTGCGTAACACTACCTTCGCCTGCAACAGAACAGAAATAGACAAAAAACACCAATAAATAATACTATGTAACAAATTTAGGTCTTTGTTTGCCCCAGGCTGAAATTCCTAATTTGAGTCCCATTTTTTACTTAGATTTCAAAAATGCCACTTAAAATTCGTTATTATTTATTCCTTAAATAATTTAATAACAATATTTGAATGCCATTTTCCAAATCACAGTAATTCTCCAATTATTCTTATTATTTAGAAACTTGTAAAGAATTTTCATTCAAATAAAGAGGCAATCATGATTTTTTCTTCTTCGTACAAATCACGATAATATTTAAGGCAACCTCAACGAAAATACCTACAGGTATTTATTTAACCAATACGTCATCATACTAATTGTTATTTTTTTATTTTCATCCCAGATATCGAAATATAAAAACTGTTTGAAATCATTGTCATAAACAAAACAAAAATACGTATTGATTACACAGGCCCACAAAAATCAACAAAAAAAAAGGTCGGACTAATTTTCCATAATTCTATAGAGTTTTATCCACTGATTCCGAATATGGTATTCATTTTTCAAAGTTAGTGATAAATTCAGAGCAAAATGGATTTCAATTTTTTTAGCACTTTTTAGATTCAGAGCCATTTTTGGCATACAAGGACTGAAGTATAGAAAAATAAAAGCAATGATTTGATAGAGCTTAGATCAAAGTACTCATTTCCAATTTTTACTTCGTCTCTGGCACATTTAAACTTTAAAATATATGTCATTTTGTACGAAAAATGAAGGGTTTTTCTTAGAGACTCACTGATCCTCACTGTTCCTCACTCAAAGGTCTTACATGATTAAAATTCATATGAATATGAAGAAAAAATATCAAGCTTTAATTTGATATGCTTAATGTTCCATAAAATGCCTTATTTTAATCAAAATTAGCAAATGAATATTTTTTAAATCCTCTCCATTTTGCCCTTTTTTAGAGAAATTCATAAGTCACCCAGTGAGATAGAAAAGAGAGAGAAACTGACGTCACAACGTATGTAAACAATAAAGAGTAATTTTCCTTCTTTCATTGGAATTTGAGTGTTTTTTCCCGGAAATCTTCCGAGGATCCAGGATTCCTAATGAGTGGCCTGCCGGCTGTGCCGTCGTACACAACATTTGTGAGAAGAATTCATCGTGACACAGCCTCGGATCAAGCATGGAGCAAGGAGTGGAAGCTTAGGAGGACATGACTCCCCAGAGGGTGCTTAGCCTATTCTCTTTGCATCAAAGAGGATGATGAGTCGGAGACAGACAGACATACCCTCAAGGACATTACCCCCCCCCCCCCCCCCCTCCTCTCTCTTCCTTAAGGCTGGTTGGCTGGCTCATTCCGTCTGCTCAAGAAGATGACGTGTCGGGCACCCCGGAGGGAGGGAGGAATGGACTCCCGTGAGAGAGAGAGAGAGAGTCATTGCCTTTGTCCTGTCTACCTACTAGCCTATTCTATCGGGGAGTCTCCTTTTCAAGTGAATCCATCGTTTTTTGCAGCAGAAAAATGAATTACTTACGTTTTCGTTTGCAAAATTCACCTTTTATTAACTATGCAAAAGATACAGCGGGACGACCTCCCTTCCAGTCACCCACCCACGTCCTTCAAACTCATAGCCGCCGCCCCGAGGAGCCCAAGAGTGTACTTCCAAGATAAAACAAGACATCCAACAACACAATCCTTTCAACAGCCACAAATCACAATGATACACATAATTCATTTATGAACGGCAGTTGTCTGCCCACCGATCCATCGCCGTCCTTTATTCCGGGGGGGGGGGGGGGGTCCACCTGCCCTACATCCTCTCATACTGAACAGAGCACCATTTCAACAGTAGCCGCCGGGCATGCCATGAAGATACCACACAAGCGACCCTGCATGGACCTGGGAGAGACTCCCATCCCCCACACACTCTAGAAGGCGGACCAAACACCACCACATCCCTCGCCTGCATTGGCTTCACTCTTCACGTCACTCTAAATCCATTCTTGGGAACTAAGCAAAGACTTTCAAACTCTCAGGTGGAAGCCATCTCCCCCATGGGGCTCGAGTCCTCTACGGAGCGCTATGGCATCCGCTTCACCAAGGACGACCTCCTCCAGATGATTTAAAGTGGAACAGGGACATCGCAAAGGCCGAGTCACAAATCGACAATCTAACCCTTCCCATAAGCATTCCATTTACAATTATGCCCTCCGGAACAACGCCTGGGCACCCGACGGGCCATCTGCTAGAGACAGACATCAAGCAACTTTAAGAACAGAAGCTGGAGAACTAGAAATGCATTCCTACGCTGTAATTGTGACAGGATTTTGGAAAGTTCTTTACACTACGTGATGTCCACCCAGCCGCCCGCAGGACCTAGCCTTAGCCACGGAGCTGAAATGAGCTAGTCTTTAAAGAAATAGCAATCGTACAAGAACTGTTACAATTATCTTCAAATCATTGGACAGCAAATTTAAAACCTGATTGTCGCTCATTGAACTTGTTTTGATATGTAAAGTGCATGAAAATAAAAGGAATTCTTACATTTAAACATTCTTTTTAACTTATAGATTGTTGCCTAGACTTCAATAACTTATTTAGTGGTTTTGCACTGCTGAATCCCAAATGCCTTCGGATCTGATGGCAGTATGGTGAAGATTTGATCACATTATATCCCAAAGTTCTACTAAATATTATTATCAATGTTAAAAATAATTATTAATCGTATGAATTAAAAATGAAATATTTTTTGATAGAACTTTTACATTTGTATACTTTGTTTGTCATGATAGCCCTCATTTGCTTTCCTTTTAGATGTTCTAATCGTTGTTATTAATTTTTAATATGTGCTGAAAGGCTTATCAGGCGGGGAATTTTTTTAACTAAAAGCTCAATGATGTCAAGTACGTAATTCCTCTTCTACGTTTTATATGTACATATATTTGTGATGTAATTATTTTTTGAGCCTGAATAAAATAATAAAACAATACTCAGTAAACTATTTTTTTTTATTCTTGATAGTGGCTTAGTTTTCACACAACTTATTTAGAAGTTTTTGCACTGCTTATCAGGAAGTTATACCGTTTATCTTCATCAGGTCAGGTTTTAATGCTAAATTGATTTAAAGAGCCTTTTTTGGACAAAATTTTACATAACATTTTGTTTATTATCAGCTGACTTTTCATGTGTATCGTCCTATTTTTTAAATAAGAAAAATGATATTTCAACCAACTATATTAATATCTGATTTATATTTTAAACACTGAATTATGTCCATTATAATACTGTAAATTGCATGTTGCCATTTTTTAGCACAGGGATAAATAAGTATGATAATATTTATTTAGTTAATAATTTAAGTGTTCCTATAATATAAGAATAAATAATATTTTTGAATCGACTAGATATTTATTCCTTTTGGGAAATGGATGTGGAGTATCATCTTCAAAAACCATTTATTCTTCTTCAGGTCTTCAAAACTTGAGGCATCTTCGTCACTACTGTTGGAAGTTCTTCGAAGATAGGCAACTGGAATTTCCTTCACTGTGGGCTACAGACGGCGTGCTGATAGACCATCAGGATCTTTGAGGCTGTCCCGCTTCTTTCTGTTCATCCCACTAAATCAATAGCGCAAAAGTAGCAGTCTGTGATATGGTTTGTTGGCTCCTTACACCATGGAATGCTTATTGGAATGGTTAGATCGACGATTTGTGACTCGGCCTTTGCGATTTCCCCTGTTCACTTTTAATCATCTGAGGAGGTCGTCCATTGGTGAAGCGGATGCCATAGCGCTCCGTAGAGGACTCGAGCCCCATGGGGTAGATGCTTCCACCTGAGAGTTTTGACAAGTCTTTGCTTAGTTTTTCCCAGAAATGGATTTAGAGTGACGTGAAGATTGACGCCAAT
This sequence comes from Caligus rogercresseyi, assembly GCA_013387185.1. Taxonomy (NCBI): domain Eukaryota; kingdom Metazoa; phylum Arthropoda; class Copepoda; order Siphonostomatoida; family Caligidae; genus Caligus; species Caligus rogercresseyi. Next base: position 24,417,113 of record CP045891.1, read on the forward strand.
GCAGGCGAAGGGCTTGGTGGTGTTTGGTTCGCCTTCTATCTAAGTGTGTGGGGATGTGAGTCTCCCCCAGGTCCATGCAGGGTCGCTTTGGTGGTATCTTCATGGCTAGCACCCTCTGGGGATCATGTCCTCCTAAGCTTCCACTCCTTGCCCATGCTTGATCCGAGGCTGTGTCACGATGAATTCTTCTCACAAATGTTGTGTACGACGGCACAGCCGGCAGGCCACTCATTAGGAATCCTGGATCCTCGATTATTTCCGGTAAAAAACACTCAAATTCCAATGAAAAAAGGAAAATTACTCTTTATTGTTTACATACGTTGTGACGTCAGTTTCTCTCTCTCTCTGTTTCTATCTCCACTGGGTGACTTATGAATTTCTCTAAAAAAGGGCAAAATGGAGAGGATTTAAAAATATTCATTTGCTAATTTTGATTAAATAAGGCATTTTATGGATATTTAAGCATATCAAATTAAAGCTTGATATTTTTTCTTCATATTCATATGAATTTTTAATCATGTAAGACCTGTGAGTGAGGAACAGTGAGGATCAGTGAGTCTCTAAGAAAAACCTTCATTTTTCGTACAAAATGACATATATTTTAAAGTTTAAATGTGCCAGAGACGAATTAAAAATTGGAATGAGTACTTTGATCTAAGCTCTATCAAATCATTGCTTTTATTTTTCTATACTTCAGTCCTTGTATGCCAAAAATGTCTCTGAATCTAAAAATGCTAAAAAAAATTGAAATCCATTTTGCTCTGAATTTATCACTAACTTTGAAAATGAATACCATATTCGGAATCAGTGGATAAAACTCTATAAGATTAGGGAAAATTAGTCCGACCTAAATTTGGCTGTTGGCCAGTGTTATAGTTCATGGACTATAAACAAAAAATATAAAAAACTAAAAAATGATCAAATTTTGAAATATGAAGCCTATTTTATTTTTGTTATTATTAAGATATTTGAAATTATAAAAACTGATTTGAAATGCATTGACATACTTAGCATTACTACTCCCAGGCTTGTTGATCGTAGTTTTTTTCTGATCGGCGATCAATAGCGATATAGCGATATTTGATCGCTGATCGGAGTATCGCAAAAGGTCCTGATCTTTATATCTTTTGATCGTAAGAAAATCACTAAAAAAAGCGATCCGATCAATTTGTATAAATTGACTAAAAAAGAAAAAATGTTTGTAATAAGGATTTTTGAGACAACCCTACATTTCTTCAAACTTAACTAGGTGTCACATTGACCAAAATCATTACAACACTTATATTTTTTAGAAAACACAAAATACAGACTAACAATAATGGAAAAAGCCAGTGTGTGCTATCCTGATATATTTTTTGTCCTAAAATATACAGACAGACGACTATCCAGAAGTCCTTGTTTTGTGGAGCTCATAGGCTATGGGAAACAGTTATTCTGGCATTCCTGTCTTAAAATATGCAGACATATGTCAATTGTGGAGCCAGAGTGTTGGAGCTCATAGGCTATGATAAACAATCATCCTGATATTTTTGTCCTTTAATACACAGACAAGCACCTATGGAGAAGTCGTTATTTTGGAGCTCATAGGCTATGGAAAAAATCATTCCATTGCCATATACAGATGATACTTAATAGGTTTGACTGTAAATAACACATTCTAATTTTTGTAACCGCCCAATTCGTCCTTTCCATTTTGTCCCTGCCCAAATCGTCCTGCCCAATTGTCCCTGTCCACATCGTCCCGTGCCCAATTCGTCCTTGTCCAATTCGTCCTAGACCCAACTCGTCCCTGCCCCACTCGTCCTCACACTTCCCAAAAGAAACATAACCCCTAACATTCATTCATAGGAGTTCCTTAGCTTTCAGGGAACCCGCGTCCAATAGACGCTCGGGTTCCGTCAAGCACAGTGATAGGGTATTGGGGTTTCTACCCTCGGCTAATGGACTCTCGGGTCCCGCCAAGCCAGTGATGGGGTATTGGGGTTTCTAACCTTCGGCAATGGACTCTCGGGTCCCCGCCAAGCACAGAGATGAATATTGGGGTTTCTAAACCCTTCGCAATGGACTTTTGGGTCCCGCCAAGCACAGTGATGGGGTATTGGGGTTTCTAACCCTCGGCCAAAGGACGTTCGGTCCCGCCAAGCACAGTGATGGGGTATTGGGGTTCCAAACCCTCGGCAAAAGGACTCTCGGGCCCCGCCAAGCACGTAATGGGGTATTGGGGTTTCTAACCCTCGGCCAAAGGACTTTCGGGTCCCGCCAAGCACAGTGATGGGGTATTGGGGTTTCTAACCCTCGGCCAAAGGACTTTCGGGTCCCGCCAAGCACAATGATGGGTATTGGGGTTTCTAACCCTCGGCCAAAGACTTTCGGGTCCCGCCAAGCACAGTGATGGGTATTGGGGTTTCTAACCCTCGGCTAATGGACTCTCGGGTCCCGCCAAGCACAGTGATGGGGTAGTGGGGTTCTAACCCTCGCCACAGGACTTTTGGGTCCCGCCAAGCACAGTGATCGGGGTATTGGGGTTTCTAACCCTCGGCCAAAGGCTTTTGGTGTCCCGCCAAGCACAGTGATGGGGTATTGGGGGTTTCTAACCCTCGCCAAAGGACTTTCGGGTCCCGCCAGCACAGTGATTGGGTATTGGGGTTTCTAACCTCGGCCAAAGGACTTTCAGGTCCCGCCAAGCACAGTGATGGGGTTTGGGGTTTCTAACCCCGGCTAATGGACTCTCGGGTCCCGCCAAGCACAGAGGATGAGATATTGGGGTTTCTAACCCTCGGCCAATGGACTCTCGGGTCCCGCAAGCACAGTGGATGGGGTATTGGGGTTTCTAACCCCTCGGCCAAAGGACTTTCGGGTCCCGCCAATGCACAATGATGGGGTATTGGGGTTTCTAACCCTCGGCCAAAGGACTTTCGGGTCCCGCCAAGCACAGTGATGGGGTATTGGGGTTTCTAACCCTCGGCTATGGACTCTCGGGTCCCGCCAAGCACAGTGATGGGGTATTGGGGTTTCTAACCCTCGGCCAAAGGACTTTTGGGTCCCCGCCAAGCACAGTGATGGGTATTGGGGTTTCTAACCCTCGGCCAAGGACTTTCGGGTCCCGCCAAGCACAGTGATGGGTATTGGGTTTCTAACCCTCGGCCAAAGGACTTTCGGGTCCCGCCAAGCACAGTGATGGGGTATTGGGGTTTCTAACCCTCGGCTAATGGACTCTCGGGTCCCGCCAAGCACAGAGATGAGATATTGGGGTTTCTAACCCTCGGCCAATGGACTCTCGGGTCCCGCCAAGCACAGTGATGGGTATTGGGGTTTCTAACCTCGGCAATGGACTCTCGGGTCCCGCCAAGCACAGAGATGAGGATATTGGGGGTTTCTAACCCTCGGGCAATGGACTTTCAGGTCCCGCCAAGCACAGTGATGGGGTGTTGGGTTTCTAACCCTCGCCAAATGACTTTCGTGGTCCCGCCATACCAGTGATGGGGTATTGGGGTTTCTAACCCTCGGCAAAGGACTCTCGGTCCCGCCAAGCACAGAGATGAGATATTGGGGTTTCTAACCCTCGCCATGGACTCTCGGGTCCCGCCAAGCACAGTGATGGGGTATTGGGGTTTCTAACCCTCGGCTAATGGACTCACCCGAAAGTCCATTGGCCGAGGGTTAGAAACCCCAATATCCCATCACTGTGCTTGGCGGACTCAAACGTTTTGGCCGAGGGTTAGAAACCCCAATACCCCCATCACTGTGTTTGCGGGACCCGAGGTCCATTGGCGAGGTTAAAACCCCAAATCTCATCACTGCTCTTGGCGGGACCCGAAAGTCCTTTGGCCGAGGTTAGAAACCCAATACCCCATCACTGTGCTTGGCGGGACCCGAAAGTCCTTTGGCCGAGGGTAGAAACCCCAATACCCCATCACTGTGCTTGGCGGGACCCGAGAGTCCATTGGCCGAGGGTTACAAACCCCACACCCCCTCACTGTGCTTGGCGGGACCCGAAGTCCATTGGCCGAGGGTTAGAACCCAATACCCCATCACTGTGCTTGGCGGGACCCGAAAGTCCTTTGGCCGAGGGTTAGAACCCAATACCCATCACTGTGCTTGGCGGCCCGAGAGTCCATTGGCCGAGGGTTACAAACCCCAACACCCCATCACTGTGCTTGGGCGGGACCCGAAAGTCCATTGGCCGAGGGTTAGAAACCCCAATACCCTACACTGTGCTTGACGGAACCCGAGAGTCCATTGGCCGAGGGTTACAACCCCAATACCCATCACTGTGCTTGGCGGGACCGAAAGTCCTTTGGCCGAGGGTTAGAAACCCCAATACCCCATTACTGTGCTTGGCGGGGCCCGAGAGTCCTTTTGCCGAGGTTTGGAACCCCAATACCCCATCACTGTGCTTGGCGGGACCCGAACGTCCTTGGCCGAGGGTTGTTAGAAACCCAATACCCCATCACTGTGCTTGCGGGACCCAAAGTCCATTGCCGAGGGTTAGAAACCCCATATCTCATCTCTGTGCTTGAGCGGGACCCGAGAGTCCATGTTCCGAAGGTTAAAAACCCCAATACCCTCACTGTCTTGGCGGGACCCGACAGTCCTTGGCCGAGGGTTAGAAACCCCAATATCTCACTCTGTGCTTGGCGGGACCCGGAGAGTCCATTAGCCGAGGGTTAGAAACCCCATACCCCTCACTGTGCTTGGCGGGGCCCGAAGGGTCCTTTTGCCGAGGTTTGGAACCCCAATACCCCACACTTGCTTGGGCTGGACCCCGAACGTCCTTGGCCGAGGGTTAGAAACCCCAATACCCCATCACTGTGCATTGCGGGACCCGAAAGTCCTTTGGGCGAGGGTTAGAAAACCCCATACCCCATCACTGTGCTTGGCGGGACCCGAGAGTTCCATTGGCTGAGGGTAGAAACCCCATACCCCTCACTGTGCTTGGCGGACCCGAGAGTCCATTGCTGAGGGTTAGAAACCCCAATACCCCATCACTGCTCTGGCGGGACCCGAAAGTCCTTTGCCGAGGGTTAGAAACCCCAATACCCCATTACTGTGCTTGGCGGGACCCGAAAGTCCATTGGTCGAGGGGTTAGAAACCCCATACCCCCATCACTGTGCTTGGCGGACCCGAAAGTCCTTTGGCCGAGGGTTAAGAAACCCCAATACCCTATCCTGTGCTTGACGGAACCCGAGAGTCTCTTGGACAGGGTTCCCTGAAGCTAAGGAACTCCTCATGAATGATTGTTAGGGGTTATGTCTCTTCTTTTCTGGGAAATAGTGAGGACGAGTTGGGCAGGGACGAGTTGGGTCTAGGACGAATTGGACAAGGACGACTGGGCACGGGACGATTTGGACAGGACAATTTGGCAGGGACGATTTGGGCAGGGAAACAAAATGGGAAAGGACGAAGGTCCGTGACCCCTAATTTTTCTTAGAATTAGTATTACATAGGTATTTTTTTTTTTGTTGATCGCGCGTTAAATTGATCGGATCGCTGATCGGACAAATCCCTTATCGTTTGTATCGCTATATCGCAAAGAATTTCTGATCGATCTTTTTGTCGGATCGCTTAGTTTTTTTTCCTGATCGCTCACAAGCCTGATACCCTGACATTATTCTTCTTTTTGCACAAAAAATAATTGGGCGTGAACCATTAGAAATGATGAAAATCATGATTTTTCAAAAAAAGTTATAAAGGCCAAACCTTTTTTTCCGGACGATATTTTAAGTGCATTTTTGGAACGAACGTAAAAAATGGGACTCAAATTAGAAATTTCAGCCGGGGACAAATTCTGTCACATTGTGTAATTAAATCTTACCTATTATTATTTTATATATTTTCTATATTTTTCATTGTTCGATTGAGATTGCTTATGATTTTGAATATTAAAGATCTTCAGGGAGCTCGATAGCGTGCGTGTTAAGGCGTGTTCAACTCTCAATGTTGGGGGCGCAGTTCGAATCCGAGAGGGATGGTCATTTTTGGTCTACCTCTCGTGATAATATCCTAGGTTCGATATACTAATTTAACGCTATAAATGCTTATTTATGATCCTATCGGATGCAATTCTATCAAACCATATAAGCAAAAAAAATATAAAAAAAATAAAGATCTTCAAAACGACTTAATATTATAAAATGTTTAATAAATTCTTGTCCAATAAAATTTGCCTTTACATTGATTGAGTTGAAATACTTAGAACCCATACAGACATAATGACTTTATAGTAAGATGCACTCCCTTACGTTCATTAACATCCCTTAACCTACCAAGATTGATTTATTACTGAGGTTTTTTTTAAACCTACTGACAGAAGACTATTCAAGTATTGACCCCCTATATATATCCTACAAGAGCAAGTTTGATAGTGGCCTCTTAACAATATCATATAGGTCACATAGTCCATTTCAATAATTTAAGAAGATATTCATTAAATAATGAATTATTTAGCTCATTGTTGGACAAAGTAAAAAGATAATTAAAAAACATATTGAACTATTTTCTTGTGAATATTTTTTATTGGCCTTAAAGTTAAAAGCTCAGTGCATTATAAATTAGACAGGCATATTATACACTCAGCGAGTGCAAACCTCCGCCGTCACGGAGTCCTTAGGAGCCTTCCGAGGCGGGAAGTTTTCACGACTGGGGCTGCGTAGAGAACCGGGCGAGGTTACCCTCGACGGAAATTTCGAGAGGAAGACGCTCCCCGCACCTGATTTCACAGCAAAGCGACATCTTTGGCAGAGTAGGCTAACTTAAAATATTTATTAGCATTTAGCTCATTTTTCTTCCTAATTCTGCACTCAGAGATGCCAAAACTTAATCACTTGTTCCTTTTGGCATTTCCAACAACTCCACAAAGTTTCATCCGAATCCGTTCTGTACTTGTTGATTTATCCTGCTGACAAACAACCAACAACTAACAAACCAACAAACCAACGCCAGTGAAACAATACCTCCTTCGGCGGAGGTAAAAACAGTTATTTCTTCAAGTTTAGACACATAAAACAAATAGCCATGTCAACGGGGACGAAAATGACGTCATTTTATTGTAACTGATCAACAATCGGAATGTTACGCAAGAAAAGAATATTAATTGATTAAAATCGGCCTTAATGTAAAATTTATTCATGTATACTATTATCATGTAATACCTTACCGATGAGCCAAAATTGAATAATTATTGCTTCATTCCGAAGAACAACTCTCAGATACTCACAACTCATCTATACCCTTAATGGATTTGAAATGAAATGAATAAAGGCCTCATGTTAATTGAATGCAAATCTTTATGAATAATTTTCCTCGTTATAAACATGTATTTTGAGTGGCCTCAAAGAAGGGAAATGCAGTAACTGCACATTTTACTGCATTTGGGAAAAGTAAAAGGATTATGTAGGGTATAGTCATTTGAATTTTAAATTCAATCGTTGCGAATATGTAAGCAGGCTTGGTAAAATTACATTTTATTTTATTTAAATATATGCTGAATTAAAAAGCATCTTTTCCACATTTTCTATACATATTTATGTTCAATATGTTAATAATACTCGAGGCAAAGAGAAATGGTTTTCTCTTCTTTATGACTTGAAAGATGAAGCTTATTCATCTTGGAAAAGTGGATAATATACGAGATATAAAAATAAATTATATCTAGGATGCTTCATCAACCACATATAAGGTATATATATATATAATAATAATAAAAAATATATATAGGGGAGACCGAGTATAGTTTTAACACATTTTGCTTTCCCTCTCACAATTGATGACTGTTAGTGTTAATCCTCCCAAACTTTGAAAGATGGAGCCAAGGTAGTTTTACAATATATATTACAGACTTTATTTAGCTTAAATCTCTTATGTCTGAGTTGAAAAGGTGCCCTACCACTGTACCGTATTTTTTGTGCTACAAACGGTACCCTTACCTATCAGCCATGCTTATGCTAACATTGTCTCCATGTGGTGCTAGCTTGCATGAAAAAGTCCTCGTAAGATTGGAGCTAAGAGCCACGAGATTACAGTCATTCGTAAAAAATAAGTGGACATTAAATAAAAAATGTGATAAAGAAAAAGTTTGGATTCTTATAGGAAAATATGTTTTTTGAACATAAAATGAAGGTGCAGGCTGCCTGTGGGAGCTCAAAATGGGTAGGGGGAGTGGCCTATAGCGATGACATCACTACAGTTGTAACTTGGTAAGTTACAACTCTCCCGTGTTACAACTGTACCTGGTCTCTCTCTCTCTCTCTATATGTATATATATATCAGGAAAAGACCGGGACACCTTTTTTCGCCGTGATCCCGGCCGGGCCGGTATTTAAATTTCAAGCCGGCCGGGACATAACATATGTTTTCGTTCCTTCGATATTCGGAAGTGAAGAATTTCCAAAAAAAGTGACGACGTATTTTTTAGATAAGGATCTCCAATAAAGTGCCGAAATTTAATTTAGAATAGAATATTCAAAAAAAGTGACCACGTTTTTTTTTTAGAAAACAATCTCCAAAAACCTTTCGTATTTCGAAAATTCCTTTCTAAAAAAATGTCTTCACTTTTTATGATAATTATTTTCTAAATAAAATTTATGAATGATAAACGAAAGAAAATATTGATGTCCCGGCCCGGTGTCTATAAAACCGGACACCGGGCCGGGCCGCTCAAAAAAAAGCCGGGTACCCGGTCGTTCCGAATATATAAGTACTTCATTGTCAAATAAAGCAAATATAGCTTTACTTATACCAAGACTATATATTCAACGATTTATCACAATAAATAGTCTGTTTGCCAAAAGCCTCACTATTTTTATATTCCATATTGTACATTACTTTAGACATCTTTGAAACACACATCCAGTGGATCCACAAATATTGTAGGGTCTTGCCAGATGGCTTTGATAAATGAATTGTTGATATCATGTAGAATCCTCTGCTTCTGAAGCCGTATGCTTTCTCCATGTAACGTATAGTTAAAGTTATCTCTCTACTTTTATCAATGACCGTAAACTTTAAATAAATCCGCAATACTTTATAATTATCATTGTCAATTAATTATGAGCAGGCCTTTACTTTATTTTTAAAGATATACAATTTATGTAAGTTTATATACAATGTTAGGATTATATGTATATATATATGTTAGACTTGTTGATTTATCGTTCATTTGTTGTCGTTCGCGAACTATGACGACAAACTTTTGACGAACGACGAACAATAAGGAAAATTCCTTATCGTTCGTCGTGCATTTTTGGCATAAAAAAAAGAAAAAGATTTTTTTTTTTCATGGGACCAATTTCCTTTCTAAAAAAACGTCATCACTTTTTTCAGAAATTTCTTTCTAAAAAAAACGTCGTCATTTTTTAACAGAATGGCGAACGACAAATGAACGAGGAACAATTTAATTTAGAATTAATGATGAACGACGAACGATAACTTTTGGCGAACGACAAACAAATGACAATTTTTGCGAACGTCAACAGTCGGATATATATGTATATATATATTTATTTATTTATGTGTACATCTATTGTAATATCTACAGTAATAAACCTTAACTAACACAAAAAAAAAAAATATATATATATATGAGTTGACTTTGGGTACTCAGAAAAATAAATTTTCAAAGGAATAATGTTATATTTGAATTGAAATTGTAAAAGAAAGATTCTCACTCATTGACTAAAAAGTTGTTTTTACAATGGCATTCCTGGTAATTTTTTTATTGCAAAAATAATAATAATCAATCAATGAAAATATATACTCATATTATAATTTGAATGAATTTCAATGAATGGCAATCTAAAAGAAACTAAATCCCATATCATCAAACGGCTTCCCTTCCAGCAAATACATTCCTTGGACCATGAAGCTTATTAAGGGTATTTAAAACAGATTAATCACTAAGCATCATACCTTAATGAATGTTTCTGGTTAATGTAGAGGAAAAACAACATAAATCATATTGTACATTGTAGGTATTTTATACTTTTAATCATGTTTCACATGGAAGAAAATCTTTAATCTCTCCAGGCTTTCTATTATAATTACACATTTTATCACCATTTTTTTCATGTTTAGCAGAAGATGCGATATAAATAACAATTTAATCATAGAAAATTGGTCCCTTTAATTTTTATTTGGGGGATATTTGAAATCCCGTGTTTATGTCAACCGCCCAAAAAGCCTACCAGACTTGAAGGCCAACATCAGAGAAGAAATTGCCAATATACCCGCTGATACGCTGATGAGGATCATGGCAAACACCCGAAATCGGTATATACAGTATATGGACAATGGGGGACATCACCTATCTGATATGATTTTCAAACTATGCGAAACAAAACTTTAAATACGTACTAAAATCATGAAACAAAATTAAAACCTTTTTTGATTATACATCTTGTTTTATTGCCTTTTGAAAAAAGGAAATTATGTGCTACACCCTGTATGTAAATTATATATATATAATTATATATATATATGTAATTTATATATATATATATATATTATATATATATATATATATATATATACCATTATTTTTGCCTTTGCCATTGTAGTATTTTACAAAATCACGATATGGGAATATAAACAACTTTTTAAACCTGAAGGGAGTGTCTAAAAACCGAAACCGAAATATCATCTGTTTTTTATATCGTAGAATCATAAATGCTAAAAATAATTAATTAAAAATATTTCATAAGATCAACATAATATTAAAACTATTAGTATGTATATCAATAGTGTTTTTATTTCTTTAAATAAAAAAATTATATATATATATATATAATGACGGGCATATTAATACAAGATATAAAACTTTTGTGAGATGCATTGCTTTATTATATGAACTCATAATAGTATATCTTTTCTTTCCTTCCCCTTTCACACCTATTAGTGCATCAAAATTATAATTATCATAAACGAAAATAAGAATATTAAAAATCTCTCTGCATGCATTTTTTAATTATGTCTTGGCTGAAAGGAGAAAGCTTTTTACTTTTAATTTCTCTTTACTCTCTCAAAATCTAGTGTATCTATTCATTCTTATACAGGAATTATAAAATAAGAATAAAATACAATACTTAATAAATAAAGAAACATTTTATGGGGGCAATGTTTCAAAATAGTATATCTTTTGTATATAATTTTTCGACTAACACATGTTTCACATAGAAAATGACTAATATTTTTAAAATAAATATTTTGTTCATCATTCGTATAAATATTTTTTGTACATCAAAACTTAAAAGGCAATCATTACCAGACTGAGCAAAAAAATTTCAAGTCACTTTGATAAATATTTTTTTAAATAAATAAATGAGCTCCGGCTTTGAATCGATACTAAGCAAACCAATAGATTTTGTCAATATCTGTGGAAGTTTGTTTTTATCATCCAATCAGTACTGAGATGGAGGCCGAGAAGATATAAATTTTGCTCCACGTGGGAATTTCCTAAAGAGATTACGGCCATCTTCGGCTGCTCGAGCAGGACGGTTAGTATTGTCCTTGGGGTTGTGGAAATCCAGGATGTAGAGGAAAAGTCGAGACCAATGACATCCTTCAGGTCTTCTCTGAGGACCAACGCTAGTCCTTGAGGTCTATGGCCAAGGGCTAGGACGTGGATCCCAACTGATTACAATTTTCAGTCTCCAGAATACTCTTTGCTGTCCCCTTCAACAAATTCCTGAGACCCAATCAAAAGGCTCGCCCCGAATCCTTGATGCACCATATTCTAGCCAAAGGTCTTATGATATTACATGGACAAGTCATAATACGGAGTCATCCATAAAGCTCCCGAGGCTTCCATTTCCGATCGGTTAAGAAAGGTAAGCCGATATCAGCATCGGATTCTGGTTTGTCCTATCATGTCTTCATCACGAAAACCTCATCTATTCCCCGAGAAGGGGACAGGGTCAATAAAAGACTTTCCATGATGAGTTATAGTCCCAACAACAACAGTCAGAGTTAATATTAAAAAAGTACAAACCATAATGATAATGAGATATAATAATAATAATTGAAACTAATGTCCCTTTCTGGGGGATCCTAACACGTAGAGACACCAGGAGATAAAGTCCTAGAGGCATTCCAAGAGAATATCATCGATAATTCCAGCTATCTTCGTACCGACTCCTGATTGCAAACCCAGTCAACCGTATCCTTAAGGGAGAAGTATTCTCAAGACTCCTTTACGTAGACTGACGGTTTTAGGGCAAATCATAGTAAACAATAAATCAATGTTATTAAATAATACAATCGTTCTCAATCGTAAGACACTTGGTAGAGATAAATTAAGAATGAAGTTATTTGGACGTTCCTTATTTTCACAAATCTCTCTTATAGCTAGGCTGACAAAACTTTTTTCTGGTCATATTATTTTCTGTTTCTTATTAGATAAAACATACAGTATGCAATTTAAACAATACTAAAATTATATATTACTATAAAATATAAAAAACATTATCGACGTTGCGCGGGGTAAACTTTTGATTAATCCAATATCCACCATCATTTTATTTTCGCAGAGGTTGCACATTTGATATAGTAATTTTTGGTTCCGACAATGACACTTACTATTTATTCTAGGTAAGGTATACAAGACATCTGAAAAAGGAAGGCTATATACACAAAGGTATTGCTGTTATTTATAAATAAATTAATTTCCAGGCAAATAATAAGCTTTATAAATCCTCCATTCATGTTTAATTGTGATCCGTTGTATCTTAAATAGTTCGGTTCGAACCTCTATCCGGTGCATCACCAGGTGTACTTTAAGAGGGAAGCGAACTATTATTACGAAATAAAGGACAGTGTTTTATGAGAAGTGGTGTGAACAAGACGTTATTCATACAAGCTATCACGGCCCTATAAGTAATGGATACATTAAAGATCAGAGACGCAATTCCAAGTTCGGAGGGAGCTGTGACGTTTCCATATGGATTAAGCAGGTGGACATCGCAAAGGACCTTTTAGGTCTCGATGAACTCAGCAGGAGCATCCTCTCTTCTTGGAAGGGAATGCCTTCGCCGTATACGATCACTATCCGAGAGGGGAAGAAGGATGAAGCTATGATAAGCAGGCGCTTATGCATGCTTTTTTTATGTCCAAGTTCGAGGCTGTGTACGATGAGATGGGAGCCTGGAGTCTTCTGTGGACGTTCCCACTCGCTCAAGTGAGGTCACTCGTAATCTTGTGGGAAAGGAGGCATGGACGAGGTTGTAAAGGTTGTTGTTACAAGCCTCCCATCTGGAGTCTCTTCTCAGCTCCAGGCAATCCCAAAATCGAGTCTTTGTCTATGTCAATGGCAGAGGTGGCAGGTGTAGCGAGAGGCCTTCTCGCTCAATGTAGCCCCTCGCATAACGAAAATTGCATGATCGGTATGGCTTTTGACGAGGTGGACCAAACATCCTCAGCGCCTGCGGAATCGAGGTCACCGAGGACGCATCAAGTTTGGACTTGCTTCAAGTGTGGGAAGGAGGGGCATATAGCCCGCTCGGAGGACCAAGTGCGCCGCCAATACCATAACGAGGCTGCTCATCAATGGGAGGGAAGTCACGGGCCTCATCGATACCGATGCACCCAGACGATCCTTGACCCTCCTTCAAAAGCCTCTCTAGTAGAGGAAATTCCCGTGCTGGCATTTGACGAAACGTCGTCTTCTGGACGGAACTGCCTTTGTCTTGGTAGAGCTTGATGGAGTTCCTCAAATGTGAATGCCTTATCACTCCAAGATGATCGATGAGTTGACGCCATCATTGGGACCGACATTCTTCGTCCCCACAAGACTCTTAATCGAAAGGAAAAGTAAGAGTCGGTGGTATTCCGGTGGTTTGTTCGGTATTGGCCCCGAAAGCGGAAGTGAAAGGGAGAAACTTCCGTGCTCGTTTTGATGGGAAGTTTTTGGTGCACAAAGTGGGGACTGGATCCGTCCCCCGGCGATTTCTAATCGTGTATCACAATACTCGATAGGCAGATCAATGTGAGAGAGCAGTTTGAGAAGATTCGGGAGGTGGGTCAAGAATGAATGGATCGTTCCTAGCAAATCGTGTCC
>CP045891.1:24431260-24472892 GCA_013387185.1 Caligus rogercresseyi
AATTTCTTGGGGTCCTAATTTTTGTCATGAGGACCTAATTTTTTTTTTTTCCCTAGGAGCATGGAAGGTTTAGCTTTGTAATAAATCTATTACATATTTCCACAGCCTCACTTTTGTAGTTGTCTTCAAATGACATTTTCAAGTGCCAAGGCTGTGGTACTTGATGTTCTAAAGCAGATTTTTTCAGTGGGTAATAAATTCCCACAATTTAAAATGGTGCCTTCCAAATCATGTAATGATAAAATTTTGTTTTTTAGAGCGACAAGTTCCAATTCTTTAGGATGTAAAAGATTTTTAAAGTAAAATTTCTTATTCCGATTTTGGTGAATCACGTCAATGGTCGAAGATGCTTTAAATGAAGGAGTTCCACTCCATAAAACTCTATGAGCTGACGCTATCCAGGGGGGAAGTTCTTCTAAATGGAATTACTACTATTTGTGCCAAGCATAAGCCACGTGTAAATGGGATCTACAGAAAATGTAGCCCTCCATTCAATTCCAGGACGGCAAGTGATGTCTATAAAAACCTTGCGGTAGATTTTTTGTAAAATTATCTTGAGAAGAGATAGCGCTCCTCCTAAAAGAGATCTAGGTCTTATTATTGAAGATATGTAAAATTTGTGGAATAATTTGAACTTTTCTTCATTTAAAACTTTTTCTGCAAGCCAGGGAATGCGGTTGCTTTGTATAAAGTTTTCGGTGTTATAACGTAGTTAAATGTATCGATCCTCTTCTGAGATTAACCCTCTTGACGATGAGATTGTAGAATCCACATAGTATTTAAGTGAAGTCCAATTAGAAGAAGATGATCCATGTCTGTCCCATGAAATCCCGAGAACTGAGATAGAGTCTATGATCGAGCAGCCAGCAATTTTAATTGTTTTCCAGGACTCCACTCCCTGAAAGGTAAAATAGCTGTTTTTTTTTTATTGATTTTTAATCCAGACTTCTTCTCATATTTTTTGAAATAGTCCAAACCACTTCAATACGCTTAATCAGTTGTCTCTCAGACTTAGCTTCTAGCATTATGGTAATATCGTCTGCGTACATATCCATGATGTGTCTCTTCCCCCTCTAAATCACTCAAAAGCCTTTGAATTTCTTTAAAATTGAATTTCTAAGACTAATAGAGCGGCAATAAATAAAAGGGGCGCTGTTGGGCAGCCTTGCCGGCAACTCCTCTTTAAGTTGATTATGTCACTCATATGGTTTCTCAGTGATATAAATGACGTGCCATTGACGAGTAGGGCTCTAATAGGATTGAAAAATTTCTTCGGGAGTAATTTTTTTATGGAGTTGATGATGAAGTTGTGAAGTAAGGAGTCAAACGCCTTACAAAATTCTACTGCAACGATAGCTCCATAAACTTTCCTTTTTGTTACCTTCTCAATGACGGTCTCTTTATTTCTTGATATGTCGCTACTTTCCATCCTTCAGGAATCCTTCTTGTTGTGGGCCAAGTGTAATATTTAATATAGGCCCAATTCTTAAGCAAGTACACCAGAAAGAATTCGATAGTGTTCATTAAGAACTGTAATTGGCCTCCATTTGTTCGGATCTGTGGCCAGCCCTTTCTTTGGTATAAGAACTATACGCCCTATGGTGCAGGATTGAGGAAGCTTCCCATGAACTTCCATTGATTTCCCCAATTCAACCAAATAGGGGACTATCTCTTCCGCACATTGTGTGTATATCTTTCCACAAATTCCATCGGGACCTGAAGCTTTTTTATCATTATATTTTTTCATGATATAGTTATATATCTTTTCTTTAGTAAAAATGATATGTTTCCAGTCTTGGCACGGGGAAAATTGCTCCTCTTCGTATCCACAGGATATTGAAAACGTTTATAAATACTTTTTAAAATTTCTTGAGGATACGTTATAGTTTAACCATGTTCTATGATCTTTTAATAACGGGGGCACCTCCATCTTTTTAATTAAGTTCCTTATCTTCTTGATCCATCGGTTTCCTATGAATTTTTTTCTTTAAAATCAACTTCTGCTAATTCTGCAGCGCGGAATACATTAGTAGCGTCGGAGATTTAGTACGTAAAAAAATGATCCATTATTTAAAACTTCTTCAAGTTCCTCTTGAATATAGGCATTTTCCTTTCTCTTTAGACGAATAAAAAGTAAGGTTTTATCTAAAGCTGTTTTAGTCAATACCTTGACTATCTTTTTAGTGTTAAAAGAGGGTTGAAAATGACGAGTAAAATCTAATTTGGGCGTGGTGGAAAAATCTATCGTTCGTTGATGATGAAACGTGAGCTGTCGGTTCTTGAAAGTATGCCTTGAGGACATCGGAATCTTAAATGTTATTGTAGTGATGTTGAAATCGATTTCAATAATCTTATGATCCGAACCTGGATTTGCATTTTTTTATTGTCGATAAAATGGAGGAAGAAGCAAGAGCCAAGTCTATTCGTGAATAATTATTCCCACATCGCCAGGTTATAAATATCTTGAGGATTAAAAATTTAACGGCATCAAAAAGATTTAGTTCTATGATGAGTCTAGACATAATTTGATGATTTGGTTGCTTAGACTTTGTCCTGTATAAGTCAACATTCATATCACCAATAAACAGAGCAGTGTTAGATATGTCTTTTGAGACATTGATGATGCCTGATAAAAAGCCAAGGTTTAACGTTGGGTCCATAGGCATTGATAAGTAGAAGCCACCATTCGTCGTTGAAAAAAGAGTTTATGCCAATCTCCTCCATTTGAAAGTTGCTTTACACATTCCGGTTTGTCTATATTATTTGATACTAAAGTTAAAACTCCAACTCCACGATGAGTCCCATCACCGGTAAAATGAAAATAGTTTTTAGGGATACAGAAATGACAATCCAATGTACATGACCCAGAAGAAGGGATTTAATGTCTTGTAGGCAGATGATGTCCGGTTTTTCATAAAAGAGACTTCTCATAAGTGAGTGACGTTTAGTTCGGTTCCTTCCTCCTCGTCTTTAAGGGAAATGATGCGCCTAATTCCCATGTTCATTTTTTGATCCCGAGATATTATAGGATCGAAAAAATCGTCAACTTTAGATTGTATTCTATGACACATGTTTTTTTAATTGAAGTCTACTCAATTCTTTTGCACCTTATGAGGGGGTCTGTCCTTCTTGTGGAGAAGATCTGGATTTTGAAGATGACCTTTTTGATACCGAACCGGACCTCGTTCTAGACGTTAAAATAAGATCCGGGTTATGTATCGATTTCTTTGAGTTTTTTGGTATGGTTGATGTAGCTATTCTTTCGGGCACTTTTTCTTCATCTTTATTCCGAAAAGTTTCACTTTCCGAAGCAGAGCTTTCAATTACTTCCACTATACTCGATTTTTCCCGAGCCAATAAGCTATGCATTTATATGAAAGAATCTATATTTAACAAAAATTATATATATAAAAATAATTCATTAAAAACGTGAGGTTTCATTTTTGCTATGTAGTAAAAAGTCATGTGAAGAATCGAAGTTTAATAAAAAAACCTATGTTGCAATTTCAGGTCTCATTTTTTATTAGATGAAAAAGTCTGGCGTAAACTCTCGTATATTATATATATATATATATATATATGTCGAATTAGTTTTTATTAGCATGGGATATTGATTTACTTTTTTCATAAATTTCCATTTATATTCATAGGTATATTCCATGATAAAGTACCTAAAGGCGACCAGGAAACTCTTCAACAACCTCAAAAAGTAAATAAAAAATACTCGCAGGATTGACTCTTGTTCTTAGACAATACCCGTAATCACTCTGACGCTGAAAAACGGGAGTTAATGACCCCAAGGGACTTTGAACCGTTCAAAAAGAGCCCATACAGCCCAGATCGGAACCCTCGTGTCTGGTTCCTGTTTCGGGAGTTGAAACATCTGCTCAGGAATAGCAAGTTCGGGTAGCATAAGGAAGTCGCTGATACCATGCAGCGGGCGATGAAGAGGGTGAGCGAAGACGAGCTGTTCGACCATCTTAAGAAACTTCAGAAACACTGTTATGACCTTATCGCAGACAAAGGGAATAACATTTATTAATCTAGATGTGTTTTTTAAATGAAAATCCTGACTATTTCATGATCAGGCTAATTTTTGTGGTACATCCTAATATCGATATGCGTGTTTTTATGTCAACAATTTAATTTGAAAAAATAAGCATCAGGTGACAATGGAACCTCCTTAACCGATGATATTGCTCATATTGATAGTGGCGGTGATGCCTGCCTTTGATAAAATCACTCCAAAAATATTCACTCAAAATATTAGGCTTGGCTCCCAAAATGTTTTGAGCCGAAGGATCTTGAAGGATAATATGATCAGATAAAAAGAAGCCAATGGGCTCTTTAATATATATCCTATATTACTTTATTTTCTAAGATTATGATTGTGTTGATAATCCAATAGGTAGGTGAATACGGTCATATAAGTTTAATACCTATATGTTTTTCATATTTAATATTGTATGTTAGTCCTTTGAAAAAAGATGTTCTTTAGTTAAAGTAGGTAACCTTAAACCTTAGAAATATTAAGAAATAGAAGGCTATTGGATTCTTCAGAGGAATCGTCATATTGCCTATATAAACAAATCTTTCTATCTCTATGATCAGCTTACTATGACGTAGTACAAATGCTTTGTTTCTATTGGACACAGTCGACAGCTGAACGATGTGTCTCTGCTACTGAAGGGAATAAGCTCTCTATACCTTATATATCTCTATATGTACTCTGAACATTTCCTCCCTTTTTCATAGTTTAAATGTGTCTCCCTTGCAAAAATAGCGAAGACAATTTCTCCACCAATCAAAAATCTTGCCCGACATTCACCCCTGAATAATTACACTCTTTAATAATGAATTATATTTTTGCAGTTTAAAACAAAAAAAGTATTGCCCCAATCCCTCCAACAAAAAATAATTATTCGCCAATGAATAATTACTTTTTTTTACCTCATGATAGAAGGCAAGGGCACTATACACCATTTATGTGTGTGTGTATGCAAATTGTAAAAGTTATAAATATTATCTAATTAAAACATATGTTGAAGGATTAACACATTTTTGCGGCAGGTGAAGCTTCTTTGTGTGTTTGTGGCTATGTGTGAAGTATTTAAAAATCAAGATAATTACTTTGGTGTATCAGAGAGTGGAGAGGGTCAATGAGTCATTCAGGGTTAAACAGATGGGCTTCCGTATAAATGATGGATTGAAGCTGAAAACAATGGTTTTTTTTGACAATTTTTTTTTCAGTATTCAATATACGGCCCACAATACAAAAATTATACGATGATAGATATACATTATACATAGACTTTCATTGAAACTCATCCAAAATAACATGTGTCAAAGCGGATGCGTGTAAACGCTACATTCACTTAGTATGCCTTCGCAACGATTTCCTCTGAGGTAATCTCAATCATAGAATAGTCCGTAACGGAGACATTTACGTATGTATTAATATGCCAAAACTTGTGTAGAAATACCTTCCTCACAATATAACGATCCCTTGGATCCATATCATTTTTTAAAACGATATGTATTTATTTTCATGAATTACTTTTTAAAAACAACTATTTTAGCTTGTAATACATATTTTTTTTACATATTTGGTTCTATTTTTGTATTTGTATGCATATAAATGAACAATCTAGCGAGTAAATTAGTCCATCGAACCTAGTATCTTATCAATGAGGTAGACCAAAGTGACCTTCCCCACTCGGGAGTCGAACCGCGACCTGGACATTTGTATTTGAAGACGAATTAACACATTGAGCCTTCGCGTTCCCTTTCACATAAATATTATTTGATATGTAGATGAATAAAAGGTGTACCGTAAGTTAGTGTTTCGTCCTAGCTAAAAGTATGATTTATTTTCATTTATGGAAATAAAAAATAACTTAAGATAACGACAACAGCATTAATTATGACGTCACGTTAAACAAAATCATATGCAATAACAGTAAGCTGAAAATTATATACATATTGTCTACAATTTAGTTTTGTTATATTTGTGCGCGTATAACTCAACAGTTTGAAAACCATCAATGTTGAGCCTAAAAATTATCTCAGTAATGTTTCGCTCAATAAAGGATATTATGCAAGAAAACAGTCCATTTCATTGCTTGGTGGACGGGTATATGTATATCTAAGAATGTGTATATACACCAATATTATTGTTAATACTTCTAACACAGTTTTTTTTTTTTTTTGGCCATAAGGCCATTTAATTATATTTCTATAAAGATTTATATAGACATGACGGAAAGAACATTCTACTAGACAGATAAAACAGGAATCAAATAACAAAAAAGCATATAAATATTAAAAGTAATCACAACACTTTCCAATTGGATAAAAACTTTTTTGTAAAACACGAAGATGTAATTAATAATATTGGAAACGCCAGAAATATCGTGGTCATTGGAGCTTCTTTTGGCATATAAAATTTGCTGGGTTTTGGTGATGATAGCGTTGATGACGGCCTCCATTTGACCAGTGTAAAAGGCTATAAAATGGTCCCTCGTTGGAGTATAACAGTTGTATTGGAGGCGAAGAATTTCTCAGTTTCGGTATAAACTTCCTGTAGCTTAGAGCAATCAAATAAAAAGTGATCCGTCGTTTCCCTGTTATCGTGGCAAAATCTACAGAGGCTCTGTGGGCCAGAGAAGAACTTTTCCCGAACTTCAAGTGTCCCAGTGAGCACTCTATATTTAAACCATCTTTCAGAAGATGAGAGGAGGGGATTCTTAATCATTTTAGTACTCATGCTCACTGTTAATTAAGTTGTCTTCTTTTTAGGTAGTTTTGAAGGGTTCTAAGGTAGGTGTTTGGGAGAGACTGCGAAATTTTGAGGATGGTGTGTTAAACAATTTTAAACGAAATGGGACTTCGGGCTTGATTATTGGAACATGTTTCCCGAAAAAGTGAGTATATCTTTGAAAAGCTAGTTTGTAAATGAGAAGTTCTTTATTAGCTGTTTCAGCGGCAAAGTTCAAGCTCCTGGAATATGTATTTAAGTCATTAAAACACTCTCGTGTGGGCATTTCCCATTAAGAGATATTTCAAAGTTCTTAATACTTGATTCCAGGCTGTTACAAAGTTTTTGTATGCGCGAAGAGTATTGAGAAAGCTCATGGAACACCTTTTTCAAACCCGCATATGGATCACTACGGTAATTTAAGTCTATACATTTGACTAAGTGTATACTCCAGA
Organism: Caligus rogercresseyi; assembly: GCA_013387185.1. Classification (NCBI taxonomy): domain Eukaryota; kingdom Metazoa; phylum Arthropoda; class Copepoda; order Siphonostomatoida; family Caligidae; genus Caligus; species Caligus rogercresseyi. The sequence goes on from CP045891.1 coordinate 24,438,473, forward strand.
ATTCATCCATTGCCCAGAGTTTTTGTATCCAATAAAGATTCAATGATTTCCATAGGTCTTTGAAGGACAAAATGGAGAGGCCACCATAAGAAGAGGGATTGTGAAGTCTTTCGAATGATATATTTTTTTCTTGTTTAAATTGAAAAACGCTTTTTCTGTATTTAAAATGTCTTGGCATAGGCTGTCATCGTATGGGGTCACTCGGAGGAGATGTGTGACCTTTGGAATTATATACACATTCCATGCCTGGATTTTATCCCACATGTTGAGGTTCATAGACGAAAAAAAATTAAGGCCTTTTTAATTCTTACTTTAATCTCATGAAGATTTTTCTCCGTACACTTATCTCCAACCCAGGAGCCCAGTAGGTAGATACATGCTTTTGATTTGAACATAGGCCATGCTTTCTCAATTATTTCTCCGTAATTACTCAGGATCTCCGTTTTCTCCTCGTTAACTGTGAGGCCTGCCTCAATCGAATACTTATTAATAATTTTCATTGTGCTTTGTATGGACCTAACAGTCTCTAGAGGACTGCCTCCAAAAATCAAAGTCATGTCGTCAGCATAACTGAGACATTTTTGATTTAGGTTTGGCGAAAAGCCATTGATCTTGCTGTCAGTGTTTAATTTTATTATTAGCGGATCCAAGCAAAGCACAAAGAGAAGTGCTGCGCTTGGGTCGCCTTGTCTAACGCCTCGTTTGTTCTCAAAGAAGTCCATTTGACTCCCATAGTGAATAAGAGTTTTAGATCTGGCTAAGATAGCACCAACCATTCGAATGATAAAATCGCCAAATCCTTTTTTAAAAAGGGTATGAATGATAAATTTATGTGAAAGCGTATCAAAGGCTTTGGCAAAATCTATTGTCATCACAGAAACTTTATCCATGGACTCTAATAGGGTTTGTAGACCAAACGTAATGTTTTCCATACGCTTTTGTTTTATAAAACCATATTGACTAGGATTTAAATTTTGGATAAAACGAGGCTCAAACGATTCGATAAAATTATTGAGAAAATTTTAAAAATACAATTCTGCATTGTGAGTGGGCGAAGATTCCTCAGATGCCTGGGGTCTTTGTTGCTTTTTGGTATTAAAACGATGCGCCCATTAGAAGCAAACTCTGGGAAATGTCCAACAGCCATAACTTTTTCGTAAAAATGCAGTAAAATTGGAATTAAAAGATCACTGTATTTTTATAAAATTCAAAGTTGAACCCTGATGGGCCTGGGGATCTGTTTAGCTTCGCCTCAGAAATAGCTTTCCTTATTTCGTCCTTTGATAGATGTTTTTCCAGTAAATTTTTGTCTCTTTCACAGACTGTGTTCTTCTCATCCTTTTGTGTTCTTAGGTTATGGCAAAATAAGTGTTTTTGATGGTGCACCTATAACACTTAATATTGTTCTTGCAGTCGAAACAGTTGTATAATTCGGAGTAGTAGTCTCGTATTTTCTTGCAAATGTATTCGGGTTTATTTGAAACTTCACCAGACTGTGTTACAAGTGAAATAACCTTTCGTATGCTTCTTCTTCTCTCTTCTTCGACGCACTTTAATCTTGAGTGGAGAGATCTTGAATGGCCTCTAATTTAAGCTTTGTACGATAGCTTAAGTCGGCTTCACGATACAATTGATTGGCTTCAAAGTACTTTTCTGCTGAAGACTGAGCTGATTCTGTTATTTTTTCTAATCACCTAGTTTTCTTCTTTTAGCTGCAGCACGAATAGAGCCTTTTCTGCGTAGGAGGCTCTTTATTTGGACAAACATTTTTTCAGTCAATTCAAAAATGTCCGCCCTTTGGTTTATTGATAATCTAAAATTAGTATCTTGAATAATACTTTCTATTTCCTCATTAGTAGATCTGTCTTGAGTAAGAGAAATGTTTAATTTCCAAAAGCCTTTGCTTCTGTATTCTTTTCTTGAGGGTGTAGTTGCATTTTTAGAGCCTTGTGATCTGATAACCTAGTATCAATGACATCATAGGATTCTATGGCGTCGTTCTGAAAGCCTTTTGTTAAAAATAAGTCTATTCGGGATGACACTTCAATACATTTTTTGTCCTTAGAGAAGAAAGTATGACGAAAGTCTTTTTTCATATATGCGACATCTTGAAAGCCAAAGGAGGACATGATGGAAGTGAGTTTCTTTGTTGCACGAGGATGGTCATTTCTGGAGCTTTTGGAAAGTCTCGTCCGGCTCGAAGCTTAATACTTAATACTTCTAACACGTGATCCAACAAATTTGCTGGTCTCCTACCAATATACATAGATATTTCTCTCTTTTTAATCACGTGGATCTTTTCTATAGAAAGTATAGAAAAGATAATATATGTTATTTGTTTATTAGATTTAGTCTCCCCTTCTGAAATAAATAAAGTATTTTATTTATGCATGTGTCTATTAAATCTTCCCCTCCTTCAACTTTATTTTCACGCATATTTGATCAAAAAACCCTCTTCAATTATTAGAATATATATTAAGAGAGAGAACATTTGAAGGGAGAGTGGAGAGGGGTGGGGGGAAGTGGGAGTTTTAGGAATCCATGAACTTTGATTAAATTTATAGCATAAATATCCAATACAAACAAAAGGGCTCACGCATGCCTGGTTGACCTTTTACTTCCTTGGTAACTCTTGAGAGATCCATTTAAATCTCATCTATATTGCATGAACAGACTGACAATCATTGGGTTTTAATTCAAACTTGGTATTTACAGGCTTGTACTACATTTTTAATGGGACTCTAAAGAGTTATTGATTAATTGAATATTTATTTGAAGCATTTCAAGAGATTTAATTGTGCATTTTAAATGTGTATTTAAAATTCGTAAACCTAGCCTTTTTCCGTGAAAATAATTATTAGTTGTGTCACTAGCTCTGCTCACTTAAAAACTTCTAAGTCTTATATGTTTGATAAACTAGGCCTAAAGAGAGAGGTATATGCGTATATATAAGATATTTTAAAGGAAATATTTAAACAAAGTATGAAATTAATAGCGAGCTTGTTTGTTTTTGTTTAGCTCCTAGCCCCAACAACACCGGATATGAATCCGGTATCAGCCGGTAATAAACTGTCTAGGAGCTAACCTTTATTGCGAAATAAATTAAATTGATACAAAGGCTTTTAGAAGATACTCCTCCATGGGCTTTTCCTTCTTGCATCTCCTCGGTCAGTTCGTCCATCTCCATCCTCGTTCGGGGACACGTGCAGATTAGGTGGATAGGGGTTTCATCGTCTTCCTCACACAGTCAATAGCGAGCTTGTCATTCATTCCTGCATAGAAAAAAAGAGACTATAATGCTTGTTTTATCACTATTGAATAGAAAGATACTGAAGGAAGATGATGTCATCAAAAATGTAGAATATCTTTCGTCCACAGAGCTACAGTTAATGAAGTACTCATCATAAATCATAAAAAATGACATTCGATCGTACATATCATGATTATTTTTTTTTTTTTGCTTCAGTTATGGTATATTAATTTCTTGTATTTGTATTATATGATAATTCTAAAGTTTTTATATATGGATTTTACAAAAGTGCTTGTTTGAAATGATATGTCCTTTTTATGTTTCTTTTTATACTTTTACTTATAAAGAATTGAGGCCATTGATTGATTGGATTAGGGATACATATGCCATCCCAAGAGATTGTTTATCTCATCGATTGTTAGGTTTTAGGTCTTAGGAGAATCAACAAAGTTAATATATATTTAAGAAGTGAAAGACCCGATTCCATCGAACTCCTAGAAGATGGCGGTCATATGTCGTCAGTTAATGATGTTTCATATCTCAGATTGCTCCAGGACATAATTTGGCCCAGGCTGCGCCATTCTGCAACTCGTTCTTCACTTTGGTGTATGACGGCGCTCCACAATGTTGCACAAATGCAGCTTTAGAATTTCTAAATGAAAAGTTTCGAGGCCGGAGTCATCAGCAGAAGGACGGAAAATCCCTGGCCAGCTCACAGTCCAGATCTCAGCCCTTTGATCTTTCACTTCTGGGCTGCAACACAAACTCGAGTTTATAAGAAAACCCAGATCCCATTGAGTCTCTTATACAATATGTTCAAGATATAAACTCGAGTTTGTGCTGCAGCCAGAAGTGAAAGACCAAAGGGCTGAGATCTGGACTGTGAATTGGATTGGAATTTGGTCTTTCAATTCTGGGCTGCAGCACAAACTCGAGTTTATAAGGAAAAACCAGATCCCATTGAGTCTCTCATACAATGTGTCCAAACCTTCGCTGAAGGATATAGCCAGGAGACGATCAAAAACGTTTGCAAGAATGTCCTGAAGCGTGCGTCGTTCTGTCTTCAGGCTGGAAGGGGTCATTTCCAGCAACTTTTGTAAGGCTTCAGATGTGCCTCTTATGATATAGGACAATGAATTTTTTATAATCATAAAAATCCATTCTTTTCCTTTAAAATGGTGTATCTATGAGGTAATTTGACGAATTTATATATTCTATTATAACATATATATAATATATATATATATATATATATATATATATATATATATATATATATAGAATATCGAGAGCTTAGTCGACCTAAAAACTTCTTCATTTGAAAACAATTGACGACGTTTTTTTAGAAAGAAAATTTGTCCGTCGTCATTCTAAAAAAAGGGATGACTTTTTTTAAAGGAACTTTTCCCATGAAAAAGAAAATATTTGTCTTTTTTTTACCAAAAATGAACGACGAACGATAGGAATTTGTAGTTGTCGTTCGTCATTTGTGAACGACAAACGATTACTAATGAACGACAAATCAATAAGTCTTAAAATCTTGGTTTACTTAATCAAGAAATAAAACTTCTTTCGATATTTTTCATTAAAGGGGAAGAATTTTTTTATTTATTCGATTCTGAGATGGACACCAAAGGAAACGTGATGAATGGCTTTTTACATACCATAAAGTAGATTATCAATTTACTCATTAAGAAGTGTAATATATGAAGTCCCTAACATATGGTCAGCAAGGTGTGTGTTTGGCATGCCTCATTATTTGCAAAAAAAATAAATAATAATAACTCGGGCAAAATATGTGTTTCTTAAAATATGTAGTCTTCCAAGACACACATATGTAAGTAGTACATGAGCAGATAATATGAAGAGGGGGGTAAGTAATTAAACAAAGTTAATGAAGGACTTGCCTCACCTCCTTGTTATCTTTCAATTATTTTTGAAATATGTGAGTAAAGGAGTTACATGAGAGATCTATAACAATAGAGTCTGAGCACTAAAGCCGTATTTTTCGGATTATAAGTTTCAGCTTTTCATAGTTAGCCCGGCAAAGTTCTATCAAGAATAAGAAAAAAAACAAATGATAACCACTTAGACGATATCAATTCAAAAGAAGAAAAATACAATATTAATGCTGTTCTTTCACTCAGAATAGTGTTTATTTTCATAAATGAAAATAAATCATAAATATGGTAGAAGCTAGGAGGAAACAATTAAAGCCATGTGTGTTAAAGCGTGTTCAACTCTCAATGTTGGGGGACCAAGTTCAAATCCCGAGAGGGGATGGTCATTTTTGGTCTACCTCATTGATAAGATCCTAGGTTCGATATGCGTTATTAATACCTCCGCCGAAGGAGGTATTGTTTTCACTGGCGTTGGTTTGTTGGTTGGTTGGTTTGTTTGTTTGTCAGCAGATAACTCAAACAGTACGGAACGGATTCGGATGAAACTTTGTGGAGTTGTTGGAAATGCCAAAAGGAACAAGTGATTAAATTTTGGCATCTCTGAGTGCTTCTTTAAGATGCAAAATGAGCTAAATACTAATAATATTTCAAGTTAGCCTACTTTGCCAATAGATGTCGCTGTGCTGTGGTCTCAAAGAGGAGAGCACAGCACAGCGACATCTATTGGCAAATGACAAAAGACCAAGTGATTCATTTGGTGGGGATCGGTGGAGGTTTGCACTCTCTGAGTCCTCTAGTTATCATTATTATTATAAATATCATACCCTACATAGCCCTCATATATCTTGACCTAAGGATACGATTTATGTGTGAAAATATTTATACATATGTTACCTCAATATTGTCATTACGAGTCAAGTGAAGCTAAAAACCCATATTTCATTGGGATTATCTGCTTATTCATCAAAACAATGTTGAATTTCGGCGTGAATTGGCAGTTCATCATCTTTTGTGTTGTATATCACATTTCTTTCTTTTTCTGGCAGAGTCGAAGCCAGAGTTCCTTCAAAAAGCAGAGTATGGATAAATGTGTGACTTTCGGAATTCATGAGCAATTAAGAAATTATGGAGTGATATTTAATTGTGTTTTAATGATTCTGTTATTGTTCTGGATGTGTCTGTATGTATGTGTGTGTGAGAGAGACAGACAACGGAAGGGAGGCGGAATGATTGTCACACGTTGCAGGGCAAAGTATGTAGAGGTAGTTGTAAGACTTAAGCTTAGCTCTTCGCCTCACTGACTCAAGCGGAACAATGACGCGAAATGACTATGATTTATTCTTTTATACTTAAATAAGAGACAAATTTATCAACCTTATAATGTTGAGATGTATTTATGGCGCGAATTTCAAATTGAGGTAAATTTAATGTATTCATTTCTAATTATTTCCTTTGATTTAATATAAATGGGTAGCCAAAATAGCGATTGGATACTTTTACATTAAGTATATAGTGAATTTTCAATACTTTGTAAACTATATATATATATATATATATATATATACTTTATATACATATTGTAGTTTAAAATTAATTCCCTAAATATACAAGTTATTCATCAATATTAAAACCAACCATAATTTATCAGACAATAACAATAATTATAAAAAATAGTTCAATTCAAATAAAAGTAGGAAAATATTATATATTTAATTATGGTGAAATAAAATTTGTAGATTCCCAGGACAAATCCGCAGAAGGGATAAACTATAATCTCGTTTATTCAATTTCATTAACTTTTTATTAACCTTGATTAAGTTTTTTAAGAAATTAAGATATTCTCTTGAGCAGGACGGATTAAATTTGACTAAATCGCCTAGTTTCCATAAGTACTAGTAAAGATTGAGCAGGGTGATTGCGTATATCCCATTGTCTTTTTTCAGTAGTCCAATTGAGTCTTCTATTGTTTTTTTTTCATTTTAATCAGTTTTGCAATATCTTTAGTATTTGCAGCTTTACTGCAAAATTCCTCCATGCCTCTTTCTTCTCGTTTCTGAGTACTGTACGATATACGTTTTTCATTTTTAAGTACTCCTCTCTATGTGTGCGGTTGTCCTGCTTAGGCTCAAGTTTATGAGTTTATATCTAAGGCTGGAAAGATGTTTTGTCCACCATGGCATGGATTTAGATGCTGTTGTTCTCCTTAATGGGCAAGCAATGTCGAGTGCCTTCATTATTGTATCATATAATGATTCTGTACATTTTTTTGCGAAATAATTGGTAATTACTTTAGGCAGTGAAACATTTTCTGTTTGGCATCTAAATATATCCCAGTTGAGTTTTTTGAAATATCTTGACTTTTCAGTGATAGGTTTGTATTTTCCGAAATTGAAATGTATATAACGATGATCTGACATTGATGCTCGTAGATCAATTTGACATCCACGAATGTTGACTTTATTAAGTGCATGTTGATTCATAATGATATTATCTATAACTGAACTAGCCCGTTGTGTAACAAAAGTGGTTTCATTTCCTTCATTTAATACCAAAAGATTATGTTCATCTATTAGGTTCTCCAAAGATTCTCCTCTGCTATTAATGTCTATGCTACCCCAAAGATGATTATGAGAATTAGAATCCATAGCCAACAAAAGAGGTTTCTGTTGATGTTCACGTGTTTAACAAGACGCAAAAGGGTTTTGTTCTCAGACGGTAATACTTGATCAAAATAGGCTGCACAGATATATGTATGCCATAGATTATCTATTTTCAAGCAAACTGTACAAACATCTCTGTCAGATAACTCTGGAATAAACCATGCATGCAAAATGAAGTTCAAATAAAGGCTCATGGTTTGGCTTCAGACTTATAATGAATAGTATATCCTTTAAGTGTAAGGCTTTTTGTTGAAGCATCAGATACGGTTCTGTTATTAAAGCTACTTGTGATGTTCTCAGCTTTAATTTTAAATTAGCTGCTTTGCTGTGTTGTGTATTCATATAAGAACAACTAGCCATTTTTACATGTTTTATGTTTTGGCTTATTTGTTGATTGTTTTGGGTAACTGATCTCTGTTGCATCACTAAAAAACCTGTTTATTTACCCTGTTTTTTATTGATTGTAGGTGTTGTTTTATTGATCGTGCATGTTTGAATGTCTGAAGTTTTTATCAATAAGGTTTTAATCACTATTATCGTCCTTACCAATATCTCCAGCTGCATCAGCAGTCTTGTTATATTTTGACAAGGTTCTTTTGAACCTTCCTCCGTTCTGTGTTGCCCTTCTTCAGTATTGTCTTCTTGTGTTCCTTGTTGTTTGTCCTTTGCTTATTCATCCTCAGTCTCTTCGCTCTGTTCCAAAATGGGTCCTGGATACGCACTTTACCAGCAGAAGCAATTTTGAGGGTAAAATTTACAGATTGAAGGCCTCCAAAAGATTGATTGTCTAGGCAAATGTGTAGAACTTTACCCAGCTTTGTAAGTTCTGATCTTACCATTTCAACCACTTCTTTTATTTTCAAGAATGGTGCACGGATGTGCAATAATTTTACTCAAAACTTCATCCCCAATGTTACTAGTAAGACCACGAATGAATCCAGTAAACCTCTATTTTCCTCTTCGTTCTTCCCTCATCCTCTCTGCCTCTAACCAAGAAGTGGACAACAAAGGGGTGTGAGCTTTGTTTATTCTTCGTCCATATTGGCCGGAAGCTTCATCATTGACGAAAATTATAGCTCTTGGTATATTTACGTCATAGTTAGATATAAATTCATTTGGAATCGAGTGGCGATGGACGTAATCCGTGTCGATATTTTTTACGACTTTATTCCATTCAGCAATGGAAATGTGATTGCCGTTCTTTCGAACAATGACGAATTCGTTTCATTCTTTAGCAATTTCTTTTCTATTTAGACTTTTGAGGGTATTGGGTTCGTTTAGTTTAGTTTCCTCAGAGTGTCCCTCTCTCTCCTTCGTTTCTTGTCATGAGGAGCATCTTTCAAATGTTGCTCCTCTTTGACTAGTTGCACAGTTTTTATCTTTTTAAAGAATTTGTTTTTCTCTTTTGGAGATTTTTTGCTTATGAAGCATAAAAAGGAATGAGGTTTGCCGAAGCAGTTTTATATGCAAATATTCATTAATCTTTGTAATAACCCCTATTTTTTATCTCGACTTATGGTTTAATATCTCATAAATTTCTTGATGGTAGGTTTAAATGAATGGATCATATTTTTTTATTGTGTACGCTAAAGAACTAATTTAGTTAGGATCGTTATTGTTCAAATATTTTATAGCTTAATAAAGATTCATTCTCTACCTAAATATGTAAGCAAATGAATTACGGCTAGACAAAAAATATAGATTAAGTTGGAAATGGTTTGTGTTTTCAGAATATGCTGTAGATGCGTTTAAAACCCATGTTAGGAGGCGTCTGGATCGGAGAAGAAAAGGGGCTTGCACAATGTGTTTCAACGCATGCAACAGTGTAGAAATCATGATGGAGAAAAGCACAAAGACTACATCAATGATAAATAATCGAACTTTCAATATTAGGTTTAATTTCAAAGTACATATTGATAAGTCAAAATGATATATTATGAAACCTCAAGGTTAAAAAATTATTACAAATCTTAAGATATATTTATTTAATAATTGGCTGACAACATTCGTCAATCCCAAAAGCTTTTGCTAAAAGCAAACCTTTGAGAGATGTTATTTTTAATTATTTATATGTTAGCAAACAAATATAATGGGCAAAATGCAATTTACTCACATTAGAAAACCAAGAAATTGAAAAATCTACAGACTGTAAAGTTAAGAAACATAATAGATAACTACAATATTTATTATTACTTGATTGAGATGTTCAACTTGTCATATAAAAATAAACATAAAATAATATTAATAAATGTTTTATTTATACTTTTCAATTATAGTTTTGTTTATTCATATTATTTAGATCTGCATAAGGCTAGGGATTACTTTATACCCGACATGCAATAGAAAGAGAAAAACAGTTGTCTATGAGAAAACATAGAGACATCTTTTCTGTATCCCTCTGGCATCTATTTTACTATACTATAAAAAATTCAATTATTAATAAGCTGTTGATATCATTATCATTATTATTACTATTATTATTGCATTATATTAACAGCTTAAGTTATTATATTCTGGAGGAGGAACCCTGATATGGAGTTCCCTCCTGTGTCTAAAGCTACTTACTCCACAAGACTCGATGTCGGGAGGAGGAACAAGCCCGCCCCTTTTTAAAAAATATTAACAACATTCATATAAACCCATAACTGTATTTGTTTTTATTATTGTGTTATATTAATTTTTTTAGTTCTTCTATTCTTCAAATTAGGTTTCCAATAGCTGTTGTTGTTTTTATTCTTGCGTTCTATTAAATTTTGTAGTTCTTCTATTCTTCAAATCAGGGTTCCTCCTCTAAAATAGACAAACTCAAGCCGTTTATGATAACACAAACATATAATAGCAACAGCTTATTGATAATAGAAAAAAGGGAGAGGTTTGTGATTAATTTGATACTATAATCAAAGAGATGCAAGAAAGATTGCTCCATATTTTCCCATCGACAGCATTTTTTCTCTTTTTATGTCATGCCGGGTATAAACTAATTCCTTGCCCTATATAACTGTGAACCGCCAAAAAATTAAGGTGTATAAGCCTTTAATAAAAGCACAACGACACAGCATCATCATTCACCATTTTATTCCCTTTCAATTACACGATTTTCAGCACTCTAGCGTGAAACCCCTCTCCACCCTTTTCATGCCTACACACACACACACTAAATGCCTCTTTTTTCATTCTCTTATCATTATTTTAATAATAAAAAGTAAAAAAAAAACTAATTAGATACATCGTTTTTGTTGTTCCTTGCTTGCTACAGATTATTTATCTCTCCTTCTTTCTTCCAAAATTATGAACAAACATTTTCATGCACACAAAAGATAATTGCTCAAAACTTAGTTGTTTAATTGTTCTTGTAATATACTTTCGTAGCCCTTTTACAAGGGCTACAAAATTTGCATAATTAGTATTAAGCATGTTGTTGTTGTTTTAGAGACGTAAACATGGGAGCCTCGTGGTGATGACCTCCTATTATTTTTATTATCATTAAGAAAAGGCATTTCAACAAGCTGAGAAATAAGCTCGGGAGAGTTATGATTCCTTTGTGTCTATAGAAGGCTGCCACTAAAGTCGTTAAGAACTTTGCATTATTTTTTGGGGGGTGTAAAAAGTAATTAGTGTGTGTGTGTGTGTAATATGGCTTTGGACATGAGGTGAGATATGTATGAGTTGCAGAACACTTTTTGTTATCTCTTTATGCCATGTATATTCCGGTTTGCTAAGACACCCTAAAACATACTCTTTGCTTATAAAGCAAAGTACCCCGATTTATGTCTACTGAACATGTTAAAATGTGAGGAAAACATGCTGAAAAGTGTCTTCCCAATGATTAAAGTAATAATGTTTGTTGTTTTATAAAATAATATTCACTTATATTTAGGCCTTATAACCCTTACTATGGTCTTAGATGCATTTATACAGACTTAAAGTTTCCTGTACGTCGTTAAAAAAAGAAACATGAGATTCATATTAGAGGTAGATATCGGCGCCGATATTATATCTTACAAAGTATCGGTATTGGCGAAATTTTGGAAACTATAGTATATACATAGTATATAAATTTTTGATTATTTTTCAAAAATATGTTTAAAATATTAGGGATTACATTTTGGGGAGATATATATATATATACTAATACATATATACATACATTAATTAGAATGTCTTACACATATATATATAAATAAAAATTAAATATTTCTTTTCTTTTTTGGGGGTACTCATAGTATTCATAGAAGACCCTATAACTTGAAAAATAGCTAGGGTGTAGAGCAGGGCTATTCAATTGGCGGCCCGCGGGCCAGATGCGGCCCGGACACGGCCAACATGTTTGGGTCAACATACACTTGCGAATCGAGCTTTTCTCACGTGAATGCAATTAGGAACAGTTATCGGTGTTCCCTAACAGACAAAAAAATTCACCAGTGCCTTAGGACTGCATTGACATCTTATGAGCCAAACATCAGAGATCTTGTGCAAAACAAGAAATGCCACTTCTCTCACTAAGTCACCGGCAGCAGTGGGCTAAAATAGCCCTGTTCTGTTTAGCAGCCAGCCTCATGAACAATGATAAATGTTGAGTTAATGTTCTATTCTTTGTTTGTTTTAAATAAAGGAGATGGAGCAGAGAGTTGTTTGTGTTCATTTTTATAGGCCTATTCAATTTTGAAAGCTAAAAAGGTCATATAAAATAGGCCCAATAAAAAATAATAGGCATAGTAACCATCGGCCTAATTATACTAATAGTAATACTACTAATGTTAAATAAAAAACATAATAATAGACTTATTTGAAAAAAAGTGGCCACGGAAATTTTGCGGCCCAGCTCAAGTTCTTGGATTCCAAATGTGGCCCACTTGGAAAACTAATTGAATAGCCCTGGTGTAGAGCTTTGCTTTCATTTCCAGTTGCAAAAAATGACAACGGAACGTTTTAATTAACAAATGGAGTTATTTATTTCATTATAATCTTTTATAACTATTTTTTTCAATAATTGACAACAAATATAGATACAACCAAACTATGTTAGTGGTCACCTCTATTTGTATCGGTCACTCGTTACTAACGGCCACCCAATTTTTTCCTGTAGAATAAAAAATAGTAGTAAGACCTTTTGTGACTAGCATCCATTTTTGTGTTCCCTTGAGTGGCCGCTAAAAACAGGTTTGACTGTATACATATAGAAGAAGCTATCGTATTCGTATTTTCTTCAAATCAGTTATCGGCATTATATCTAGCACAAAAATCTACTATCGGTATACCTCTAATTCATATACATGGATTCATATTAACTGTAAATTGTATCAATAGATTTACAAAAAAATCGAAAAAAAGTAAATAAATCAATCGATATAAGTCTTTCAGACTCAATTGGTATATTGTATTGGCTCAAAGCATAGGATTATAAACTTTCTGGGTTCTTTTTAACTACAACTTATATAAAATAATTTTAAAGACTTTAAATCTCAAAAAGTATATTTCAAAAATTAATTTAAATCATGTAAACCAATCGATTGTTTTTTTAAATATTTATAATCAAATATGTACTTTGAGATACATTAATTACACAGGCCAACAAAAATCAACTAAAAAAATTAGGTCGGACTAATTTTCACTAATTCTTATAGAGTTTTATCCACTGATTCCGAATATGGTATTACTTTTCAAAGTTAGTGATAAATTCAGAGCTAAATGGATTTCAAATTTTCAGCACTTTTTCGATTCAGAGCCATTATTGACATACAAAGACTGAAGTATAGAAAAAATAAAAAGCAATGATTTGATGGAGCTTAGATCAAAGTACTCATTTCAATTTTTATTTTGTCTCCGGCACATTTAGAATTTAAAATATATGTCATTTTGTACGAAAAATGAAGGGTTTTTCTTAGAGACTCACTGTTCCTTACTCTTCCTCACTAAAATGTCTTACATGATTAAAATTCATATGAATATGAAGAAAAAATATCAAGCTTTAATTTGATATGCTTAATGTTCCATAAAATGCCTTATTTTAATCAAAATTAGCAAATGAATATTTTTTAAATCCTCTCCATTTTGCCCTTTTTTAGAGAAATTCATAAGTCACCCAGTGAGATAGAAACAGAGAGAGAAACTGACGTCACAACGTAGGTAAACAATAAAGAGGAACTTTATCCCTTTCATTGGAATTTGAGTGTTTTTTGCCGGAAATCTTCCGAGGATCCAGGATTCCTAATGACTGGCCTGCCGGCTGTGCCGTCGTACACAACATTTGTGACAAGAATTCAGCCTCGGATCAAGCATGGAGCAAGGAGTAGAACCTTAGGAGGACATGACTCCCCAGAGCATAGGTGCTCAGCCTATTCTCTTTGTATCAAAGAGGATGACGAGTCGGAGACAGACAGACAGACCCTCAAGGACCCTTCCTAAATGCTGGTTGCCTGGCGTATTCCGTCTGCATCAAAGAAGATGACGTGTCGGACACCCCGGAGGAGGGAGGAATGCACTCCCGTGAGAGAGAGAGAGAGAGAGTCATTGCCCTTGTTCTCTCTACCTACTATCCTATTCTATCGGGGAGTCTCCTATTCAAGTGAATCCATCGTTTTTTGCAGCAGAAAAATGAATTACTTCCTTTTTCGTTTGCTAAATTCACCTTTTATTAAGTATGGAAAAGATGCAGCGGGACGACCTCCCTTCCAGCCACCCACCCACGTCCTTCAAACTCATAGACGCCGCCCCGAGTAGCCCAGTAGCGTACTGCCAAGACAAAGACAAGAAATCCAACAACACAATCCTTTCACCAGCCACAAATCACAATCATACAAATTATTCATTTATGAGACACGGAGTTGTCTACCCACCGATCCGCCACGGTCCTCTATTCCGGGGGGGGGGGGGTCCACCTGCCCTACATTCACTCATCCTGAAACAGAGCACCATTTCAACAGTAGCCGCCGGGCATGCCATGAAGATACCACACAAGCGAACCTGCATGGAACTGGGGGAGACTTCCATCCCCAAGGACGACCTCCTCCAGACAATTTCAAAGTGGATAGGGACATCGCAAAAGCCGAGTCACAAATCAACAAGCTAACCCTTCCCAATAAGCATTCCATATACAATCAACCCTCCGGGAACACCGCCTGGGCACCCGACGGGCCATCTGCTAGAGACAGACATCGAGCAACTTTAAGAACAAACCCTGGAGAACCAGAAGATGCATTCCTACGCTATAATTGTGACAAGATTTTGGAAAGTTCTTTACACTACGTGTTGTCCACCCAGCCTCCCGCAGGACCTAGCCTTAGCCACGGAGCTGAAACGAGCTAGTCTTAAAGAAATAGCAATCGTACAAGAACTGTTACAATTTTCTTCAAATCATTGGGACATCAAATTTAAAAGCTGATTATCGCCCATTGAACCTGTTTTGATATGTAAGGTGCATGAAAATAAAAAGGAATTAATTGCACTCTAAACATTCTTTTAACTTATTGATTGTTGCCTAGATTTCAATAACTTATTTAGTGGTTTTGCACTGCTGAATCCCAAATGCCTTCGGATCTGGATGGCAGTATGGTGAGGATTTGATCTAATTTTATCCCAAAGTTTTTACTAAATATATATCAGTTAAAAAGAATGATTAAATCGTATGAAGCCCTTTAACAAAAATGATTTTTTGATATAATTTTTACATTTGTATACATTGTTTGTCATTTGTCAAGCCCTCATTTGCTTTCCTTGTTGATAGCTGCCCCTTGGAGAGGACGCTCGAAAGCTTCGATGAGGATACTCGTAGTGCTTCAATAAGCTCGTATGTACCAACGTCGCTGCTGTGAATATATATATATATATATATATATATATATATATATATATATATTAGGGATGCAAAAGTTAATCTACTAACGATTAATAATCGACAATATTTTAAACGATTAAAGTTTATTAGTTGCAATTAATCTATTTGAAGTTAATGTACCTTCAACATCTTTACCGGTTTTTAAATCCGTTCTTCTAATCAATCTTCACATAAGTTCTTTCTTTGAAATAACTATTTTAATTTAATCATGAAACGTTCTAGAAGAAGTGCAGCTTGGAATAATGGTAATCCTTACCGACGTCTTCCCCATTGCCGTTGCCGCTCCTGTGTTTTTCCAGGAAACATAAACTCCTCAAGTTTAGACGTGGAAAAATACAAAGAGACGTCATTGGAATAAGATTTAGTATTGAAAGCATAGATATGTATATTTTTTTATCTCTATGATTGAAATTCGACAAATTAGAAAAACTTCTATAGAGAATTATAACCCAGTGACGTCAAAAAAAATTTCCTATTAAAATAAAGATGGACTTACCCACAAGATAAACTGGTTCCTTAATCCTGGCGCTATTAACGATTTATCGATTAAAAGTCGACTAATTGAAACAACTAACGATCAATCTATTAATCGATAACTTGCATCCCTAATATATATATATATATATATATATATATATATATATATATATATATACAGGGTAAGGAAGCTAAAATGTCCTATTGACAAATTTGAATGTCCTGCCCAAACGGTGATGGTAATCAAAACAATACTTAAAATCAAAGTTCCTTACCTGTAAACAACCCTTTTATTATTTATCAGACCTTGGTGGATTGTGAGATGAGCAAACAAGAAGCAAAACGCAACAGAGTTCGCGATCTACTGGATGCCCAAGTCCCTCAGAAGGACATTGCCAAGATTGTTGGCATCAGTGAGAGAACCGTTCGCCGCATCCAGCATGCCAGACAATCCGGTTTGGGCACCAATAGATCTCCAGGCTGTGGAGGCCACAACAAGAAGAGAGACAAAACCTTCCTGAATGTCCTCAAGAAGAGAATCAAGGAGGACCCCACTGTCAGCATGGGGAAGCATTCTAAAATCCTAAAGGTCGACCCCAAGACTATAAGGACCGCTGTGCACAAGGACTTGGGCCTCAAATCTTTTGTCAGAGCTCCAAGGCATCTTCTGACTGACCGCATGAAGGAAACGAGACTTGAAAGGTGCCAAAAGATCCTCTCTTTCCTTAAGCACAATGGCAGCACTGTGAAGATTTTTAGTGATGAGAAAATATTTACTGTAGAAAAAGTGCATAATAGGAGGAATGATCGCTGGATTGCAGAAACAACAGAGGAGGTCAAGGGGTTTTCAGAACCAAACATCCAGCCCAGGTGATGGTCCTGGGAGTCTTGGGCTCAGATGGCAATAAGATGCCCCCCTACTTCTTCAAATCAAAACACAAAATTGGAGCTGATGTGTACTACAAAATTCTGAGGTACACCGTTTTGCCCTGGTTGAAGGCCACCTATCCTAACAACAACTATGTGTGGCAGCAAGATGGGGCTCCTTCCCTCACATCAAACAAGGTCCAAAATTTTTGTGAGGAGAATATGGCGAATTTCTGGCCCAAAGACTTTTGGCCCCCGAGCTCACCTGATCTAAACCCCCTGGATTTTTTCTGGTGGAGCGTCATTGAGTCGAGGACCAATACCACCCCTCATGTAAATGTGGAATCACTTAAGTCTGCAATATCCATGGAATGGGAGGTCTACCCAAAGGAGGATATCAGAAGGGCCTGTGCCTCTTTCAGGGGCCGCATCGAGGCCTGCATCATGGCTGATGTAGGACATATTGCGTAAGCATGTTTCAAAAGCTTTCAATTTGTGTTCTTGAAGAAATCAGTTCAAAATTTCAATGAATAAAAAGTTAAACCCAATTATAGTTGTTTATTTCCTGACCGGACATTTTTGCTTCCTCACCCTGTATATATTTGTATATCAAAATAGTTACAGCTAGGTTGCTATGCGTTATTAGATATAATTATTGACACTCCACAATTATCAGTTTACCTATATTGAAAAAAAGTTTTTGAGCAAGTTAGTTCCAAGTGTAGAATTACATACATGCTAAAAAATGCCATTTTGAACCATACCTATAATTTCCCTCATTTAATTACTTCTCTATTCTTCTTTTTCCCTTATTTCTTCCTCACTAAACTAATTATCTTTATGCTTTTATAATGACTGCTTACAGCTATTTTTTCATGAGAGAAAAAAGGAACGTAAGAAAAAAATGGTTCTTTGACATGGACCATTTTTAAGAGAGAGAGAGCAAAAGGAGCGAGGAGGAAAAGAATTGCAAGTTCCAATTATAATACATAGGTTTATTTGTGGAAAGCATATTTAGACATGATTAATTGTGCTTGAAGTCCTTCCACCTAGTTTAGTGTCATTAGCTTTCGATAAATCATAGAGGAGAGAGATTCTTAATTACCCAGTGCCTCAAGGCACACAATGGCACAACGTTTAAGGGGGCATACTCATTTGCATTCAATATAATTAGACGCACCACTTTTAGTAGGCCTTAAAAGAGGAAAATATATATATATTTACTTTTTGGAGAGTTTTTTGTTTATTTATCATATATCCTTTTTGTTTAGAAGGTGAAAGAAATAATGAAAATACAAGTAGCTAGGTGCCCTACGGCCCCATGCGTTCAAATAGGTTCCCCAAATGTATAGGGCGTTTATTTGGAATAGTAAAATAGGATTGGATTATTTTCTAATTAGTATACCTTCATATCTACACCGACTGAGGCATGTTTTATGTCATAGTATACAAAGAATATACTACATTTACTATACCATTTCGACGGACTGGTATAGTAAATGGTTAATTAAGAAGAAATAGGTTTAAAGTCAGTCGTCAACTGTAGTTTAATATAATGTATATACAATTTGTTCCATCAGAAATGTAATTTTTAAATAACATAAAGGAAGTATTTAAAGAATTCAAATCGTATTATGTATATGCCATTTTGCTCATAAAAAGGGATTTTTGTCAATTAAAAAAAAAGTTTATTGATTAGTAAATCATTTTCAACCTGAAAATGTTTTCTGAACTTGAAAGAAAAAGGATCATCCTGCAGTTCAGCAAAACACCTTCTCCTTTCACAGTAAGCCAATAATTTATACTTCACTTAAAGATCAACGGAGGAGTGGCGAAATCTTAAGTTATCATCCAGTTCTCTAGAGATCTTGACAATTTCAATGAAACTGGTTCCATCCACAAGAAAAACAAATAAAAAGAAAAACGAAAACAAAAGAAACAGTTATTCAGGAGGTGAAGAGTTTTTTAAGAAACCCCAGTTGTTCACTCAGAAAAGCTTCTCAGCAAATTTCACCCACCAAAACAACGTTGTGGAGGATCTTTAAGCATGATCTTTGATTCCATTTTCATCATTTCACTTATGTTCAACCATTAACTGATTCCCACAAAGTGCAAAGAAAGCAGTTTTGTAAGTGGATTCTGCAGCAACTATTCAACATTATCGATATAATCATTTGGACTGACGAGAAGTTCTTTTGCCTCCATCAAAAATCACATTGAAAAAACGACGGAATGTGGACAAATGAAAATCTACGAAAGAGATCTCCAATGATCAGAGTCGAGAATCTGTGTATTCAATCTTAGTACTCCAGCCGGAATGAGGGCACTACTTTTTCATTACCATGAAAGCATTCTGGCCTAGACTTCAAACAAATCGAAGATCTTTCGCTCACTTCCTCTTTTCGTCCTCCTTGAGCGATTGGGACGCTCTTGACTCTTGAAATGAGTAAGGGAAGGCGTCTCAATACATACAGGCAATGCCTTGGTCACCCTCGAGTCAGTCTCCTCCCTTCCAGAAAGATACCAAGTTCCCTTCCCTCGTCTTCGTGAAAGGAGTTCTTTCCCTCGTCTTCGAGAGAAAAGTAAAATCCCTCTTGTTCGAATGGAGTCCCATCCCTTGTATTCGTTATAGGACTTCTTTCCCTCGTCTTCGTTATAGGACTTCCCATCCCTCGTCTTCCTGAAAAGAGTTACTTTCCTTTACCTTGTTATAGGACTTCTTCGGGAAAGGATTCTCATGCCTCATCTTCATGAGAAGAATAGGTTGCGTGCGAGTTATAACGAATATCAGTTGAGTCTTACAAAAAGAGCTCTTTAGCTGTCCACCAGTGCAGATGGTAATTGAGTTTCAAAAAATCAACAATTATCTTGTTTATCTCATCCGTCAAATATATCAGAAAACTGACACTATAAGTCTAGCTTAGTTTTTTAGTATCTTCGTCATTTATTAGTTTTCCATATTTAAAAATAAATAAATTTAACTTTATTTTTATCATAAAATTTGAAACTTATCTCTCACAAACACTATCTCAATAAATAATATACAAAACCCTCGACCTAACAATAAATATCTTACAAATGTAATTTCATGCTAACAATGAAGGCCAAAGTTCCCTTGTAATGAATTAAACCTATTTATAGCTATTATAAGTTTCCCCCCTTATTTCTTGATATTTTTCATTTATCTCACGAGTTACCCGCCTCTACCTGCACGTTTTTTATTATTATAAAATCCCTCAAAAAAGATATATATGTTTATAGCCCTGGGGGAGAAAATCCAGCTTTGTATTGGGCAACTCTACAATGCAACTGAAAATTTATCTTCAGATCATTTTCTTGGATCCATGGAAGACTTGCTCCAAGAATGTAAATGAGGCTATTACTTCATCAAATGGACGTTGATCTTATAAGGTCACTTTTTGATCAAGGTTATATTCCTTGTGTGGATGATTTAAAGTTGGTGGACATGATTGGAGTATGAAAAGAAAACATGATCAAATAGATACTAAATATCCAAATGAAGAATGAAGATAATTGAAGAAGGTATAAATCCATACTGAAATTCATTCAATGAATTCAAACGAATTAAAATACAGGGCAATTGAAGAAAGTAAACGAAGATGCTGATGTACCTCGGACGAATACAAATTGATTGATTCACCAAAAAGGAAGTGAAAAGAATAACCCAGCACATGATTTGAAACAAATTAAATGTTTTAAAATGTTTTTGGATGAAGTGGCAAAAACTGTGTCTGGCTTAGAGAAAATGCCTTTTCTCTATATATTTTCTTATAGTATAAATTGAGCTAAATCACGAATTTAATTTTATTAAGAATTTTGAAGAACTGATATATAGATATCTTAATATAAATACAATGTACCTCACATTGTTGTAAAAAAATCACCATTTGAATACTTTAACAGCTGTATACAATTTAATTAATACTATTAATTTAATCATCTGCATAAAAACGTGGTCATATTTGAAATCAAAGTTAATTTGCAAAAAACGTGGTCATATTTGAAATCAAAGTTAAAACAACGAATGATCATGAATTAAACACATCCAATCATTAAAGTTTTTGAATAGTTGTGTATTATTTTTTCCTTTAAACAGTATTTTTACATTCAGCAATAGATTGATATTTTTGTACATTTTTGTCTTTAAACGTAATTCGTATCAAGGATTTGAAAAACTTGATATCTAAGGATCAAAGTCATCTTAATATGAATATATAATATCACTTCGAATGTTGCATTTAATGACCCTTCTCACCCTTCAACAACTGAATATACAAAAAATACATTTTCTCTTCAATTGCAGATTCCCTCTGGTGCATTCTGTCATATAGACGGATAATTTAATTAGATCCATTATAAATAATAATTAAATGCGTCGAGGGATATGTCAAGTAAACGGATAGCAATCATAATACCTCAGGTGCGTATTCTGGATTTAAAGAGTAGTAATTAATTTGACATGTATGTAGGTGGTGTCGGGCAAACGAAGTTGGAGGATTTCAATGCTATAAATGAAATGCAATTAATGTGTCCGGGGGTAAAGGACAATTAACCGAAGCGCATTCACTCAAAGGGTTACTAGACAACTGCTACATCACTATACTATAGTGTAATTGTTTCATAAAGATTTCTAGCATACTTCCTGGTCTAATTTATTTCCTTCATTTCGATGAGGGGGGAAAAAGCAGCTGTTTGTAAATTCAAAGCTTTTGGTGCGCTAACGGAGTGTGCGTGCTTGTCCAAATATATATATAAATAAATTACTGTGCTGATATAACTCCCTTTCATATCTGCTTTAAAGAGACAAATATAAAGTAACAGATAACATAAGTACATGGTAATAAAGATTCAAATCTTAGATTCGATACATAATTTTTAATACTATGATTGTGGTGAGTTGATATGACGTAAGAGAGGGAAAGGATGACGTCACAGCGGAGTGGATCGAATAAAGATATATTTTTGTCAGACTTTTCCCATTCATCCTAATCCGGGTCAATCCTACTTCCTCCCGTCAAAAGATACTTGTTAATATCCACTTGGATGCAATTCTTTCAAACTAATTGGACAAAAACAACATGAGAGAAAAAAACTAAAAACTCGTCCAAAATCCAATTAGAATTGGCAATATATATTAATATATAAAGACCATGTCTAATACATAACAATGAATAACTGTCCACTTATATTTTCATGTCGAAAGGATTAAATATTATACATTTTGGAATTTAAAACCATATTAAATCTATTTCTTATTCAATTATTGTGGTGTGGTCAAATGTATCAAAAATGTAACATTTATATCTTTAGTTATTGATTAAAGTAAACTTAATAATGCTCTGAGCCTCTTTGCAATAACAAACACAATTGAATAGTCCTTCTTTCTTTTTCCGTCATAAAAGGTTTTGTTCTATATCTGCTACAGCAAATCAGTATAATAAATTATAAATATATATACACACTTTTGAACAGTTGAGTAAAACAAAGCATAAATGATCATTATAGTTCAAATTGACGGTTCAAAAGTGACATAAATATGAAATTTTGATTTATTGGTTCTTTAAAAAATGCTGGTATTTTCTTATAACTCTCTTGGCGGATTTTTAAACTTGAAATTAAGGCGATGGCACGAATCCTTTGGCACTTTCAGCCCATTTCCAATCTTCCGATGTTCTTTTCGTAGTAGGTGGCTGCTCTATATATATATTACAGTATATTCACTTTACATAAATAAGTATTTATATGGTGGAAAGTTATAAGATGATCCACGCATAAAAAATTAAATATATTCAATAATATGAGTATTTAATTTAATAATATATATATATCAATTTTCTTACAATCAAGGACATCAATGAACACTTGGCCCCCAGGCATGTTTCTTTGTACCCCCTTATCCATGCAAACTTATAAAATAAAAAAGTCTGTTTCAGTATACTTTATTAATCCCAGCCTAGGTAAATTAAAATTCACGGTACGCCATATTGCCATTAGAACTGACTTTTTGTTTCTCGATTATTTTTAATGACGTCTTACCGGCTAGCGATTGAAAAAAAATATATTTGTACTGTTATTCTTCCCACCCTCGTCATCGAAAATCTATTTTTAAAGTATGTTCTTGATTAACCTAAAATTAATAATAAGATTTCTTACGTTTCTCTATCAATGAAACATAAGATAAACATGATTCATCCCGACTATATTAAATGTAGATGCGGCAATCTAAGGGCTAATATTTATATCACGTGATTTTAGACCACTGTAAGCACCGGACATCCTGGTGGCATTGTCACAAAATTAGTATGTACAGTTATTTATTTCAATAACCAAACATCATTGATTTATTTAAAATCGTTTAATCACCCCCATGGATAATGAAAGGTCTATTTTATTTGAGCATATTCTTTTCAGCGCCGGTTGATATGAAGTAAGTCGATGCCAGTGCCAGTCTACGGTACATTGGACCTCTATTTCTCTTTTTGTGTGTGTTGTGCCAGTCGGCCCAATTGTACACAATATATATATATATATATAATGAATGTCTTTCTCATTAGATTGCTTTGTAGCATGCATGTCTTTCCATTGGGAAAGAAAGAGAGAGAGAGAAGCCCTTCCTAGGACATAAATAATAAATTGACGACGACTGAGTAGCAAAAGAAGAGGATAATTGGCACCCCTTCAAACACACACACACATAGTAAACGTACCTCGACATATAGAGCTATGATTATGTCACATAGTGTAAAAAGGAAATAAATAAACCAGTAAGAAGGGGAAATGAAATTTAATAAATTATGGATCCTTTAAGGACCTTTTTTATTATTATTATTACATTTCTGCTCCCTTTTTCTTTTGAGTTGAAAAAAAAGAGTGTAGTTGGAATGGCATTTAATGCATTTTTTGAAGCTCTAGGAAGCAAATGTATATAAAATTGCTTCTTTCACTTAAGTAGTTTCTCATAATGACTTTAATTCTCTGTAAGGAAAGGGAAATTAAGTTTAAATTATAGGTCTGGTGGATCAGCTGTGTCTCTAGTCACATGGACGAAGGGCACAAGGAACGCATCAAACAAAAACAACAAGAGACGAGTCATCCATCATTCGTCCCCGTAAACACATGTGTGTGTGTGCACTCCATTTGGATCCGCTGGCTTCCCCCCCCCCCCCTCACTCTTGGAGAGAGAACAAAAAATAGTTCAAATTATTTGAGTTTCTCTGGGAAGATATCTGCTTTTAAAGAAATGTGCAAGTTAAAATAAGTACAGTCACATGATTATTATTATACCTGGGTATACATGGACCAACTATTTGTGCCAGAAGTAATAAAAAACGCGTCAACAGCTTAAGCAGATCAACGAAATCCTTAACTTTTTTTGGCTATATGGTTCGATAGAATTGCATCCGTCTGGATATAAATAAACATTATAGCATTAAAATTAGTTTATTCAACCTAGGATCTTATCAATGAGGTAGACCAAAATTGATCATCCCCTCTCTTGATTCGAACCTGGTCCCCCAACATTGAGAGTTGAACACGCCTTAAACCCTTTACTTTTATAAAGTATACCTATATATCATATATAAATGTTAAATAATGGTATAAAAGGAATTTGATTGATAGTTTTCGAGATTAAATATTCTTTTAACTGCTCAGTAATCATTGCCTTCAATATGGCTAAATGAAAGATTATGTGCATATATTTTTTTTTTTTTTTTTAGACTTCATTATTTTTTTATTTTTTTTTCACATCTATACTATTTATCCTTATTTACAGAGAGAAAACTAAAAGAACGAACATAGTACATAAAATACTAATAAAATAAAGTTTGCAAACATTCCACATGGAAAAAACAGATTAAAAAAAAACAGACATACAAAAAGTATTAAAAGGACAGTGATATTTAAAAAATTACCTCAAAAACATCCTAAAAAATCAAATTCATTTAAAGCAACGGTGACAATTGAATTGCTTAACTTTATTTTCATAAAATATGCATATGCAATCAAGGTCTGAAACTTGGCTATTGCTTTGGAGGCGGTTCTGAGTATCTTCGACTGGGGATGAAACCCGTAGAGCTTCTCATCCCGCGTTGATTGCCTCCCCACACGCTCTTCAAATGTCTTGTCCATTCCTTCCCAAAGCCTGCTGATCTCTTTACAGTCTCTGAAGACATGGGTAATTGTTTTTTTTCTTCTTTCCCGCACATCACACACTTTGTTTCCTCACCTAAATAATACAGTCCAAAACAGATCCTGTATTTGAGGTAAGCCTGTTTGGATGTTAGGATCGGATCAAATATGGACGTCATGACGCATTTTTTATTTTCTTGGAACATCAACATTGGGACCTTTAGTTTATGTGTGAGGTCAAACGGAGGGTGGTGCAACCTTCGTAGCTCATCCTTTAGAATAGAATTTGGGACGTTCAAAACCTCTGCTAGTGGAGGAATGTTCTTCTTGGACTTGAAATTCCGTCTGAGAGACTTCTGGAGAAGATAAATCCCAGGGTGGGTTGTGTCCTCCAGGACAAGGACATCGTTGATTCTTTCGAGACCCAAGTCCTTCCTCAGCTTGCTTGAGACGGCTACTTTGATCAGCGGATTTTCCTCGATTGGACCAGAGGCTCCCAATGTTAACCAGTAAGTGTTGAGCACCTCCTTTGATGGGCTCAGTTCCTTCCAAGGAGACGCTTGTGGAGGGTTGAGAAGATTCCCCCCGCATGACTTGAGATACATTTTTTTCCAGGGGAAGTCCACCAGTTTGGCCCGCTTATACCAAGAGAAAAGTAAAACTCTCCAGTGGAGTTCGATGTCGACCATTCCAAGTCCACCTCTTGCCTTGGGGACGAAGAGTCGGTGATGTCCGATGTATTTGGGAGTCCCAACAAATTCTATTCCTTTCCTTTTCCACGCGGACGCGGCCGTCGGATCGAAGGGAGTGCATCGCAGGACATGATTTATTTTTGGGAGTAGAGTGGCATTCCAACTCACGATTTTGTCTAATATGTCCATTTTATGTCGTTTCAGGCTAGAAATTGTTCGATTGATTTGATCTTCCACGCAAGCGAGGTTCTTTTGTGCCCATTCGTTGGTGGAAATAATATTACCAAGGACCGTAGCCTCTTGGACTATATTTGAAGTGGCAAATCTATCACTTATACACTTGATATTGGTAATGACTTGTGTTTTTTCGTGATTAATTATAAGACCTGACTCTTTTCCATACTCTTCCAGGATGTTCGTAAGGATGGTGAGCTCGTGGTTGGTCTCCTTCCCACCAAATATTGCGGTGCAGTCGTCAGCGAAGAAAATGTTGGTGATTTTTTGATTCTCTACTTCATACCCCCGGAGAAGCTGATCCATTCTCCTTTGGAGCGGGCACAATGCTAAGGAAAAGAGAAGTGGGCTGATTGGATCCCCTTGTCGGGCTCCCCTTTGGAGTTTGATGACTGGCTCTCCAACGACATCAATCGCTGACTCCGCTTCGGATAAAATATTTTTTATTGCGTTGATAAAAACCTTTGGGAACCCCATACATCTCATTTGTTCTAAAAGAAAACTATGCTCTATGCAATCAAAAGCTTTTTTAAAATCCAATAAAAGTAGACAAAACTCTTTTTGTTTATGTTTAGCATCCTCAATTATTGACTGAAGGGACATAACCACATCATTGGACTGCCTGCCTTTTCTGAATCCAAACTGGGTATCAGGAAGAATATTCTCCAAGATTGGCTTTAGTCTTTCAGTTAGGCATCCACTATATATTTTGTACTCAGTTTCCAATAAGGTTATTGGCCTCCAATTTTTATTTCCTTAAGGTCTTTATTCTTCTTTGGAAAGAGCGTAATCAAGCCTTTTTTTGATTCCTTATCAGGTCCATTTCCATAGAAATACTCGTTGAATAAATTTGCAAGAGGCTCAGCCATTTTTGGAAATGCTTTATATAGCTCGGCTGTTATTCCTGAAGGTCCGGGAGCTTTATTATTTTTTAACTTGGTTTTTATATAACCCCATACCTCTTCTTTGGTAAATACTTTTACTAGACATGCTTTTTCTTCCTTCGTCAAGCAATCGTCTGCTTTGTCGTAAATGAGTATAGGCTCTTTCGATAGGTAAAGGTCCTGGTAATAATTTTTTATCATAGTTGCAATTCTTTCCGGCGCTGTAACTTTTTGGCCGTTCATATTGAGTTCTTCTATAATCGTTCTCCCTTTCTTTTTCTCCAAGTATTTCAATAAGCATAAGTTATTAGACTTGATTTTTTTGTTGAGCATTCTAGTCCTTACTCTTGCTCCTTGAATTTTATATTCCATAAGCTCCTCGAGCTGTTCTTGTAGGCCGGTATCTTTTGAATTTTCTAAAAGGGTTCGGATTTTCTTTTCTTTAAAACTTTTTTCCCGAGCTTCCTGTTTTCCAATTGTTTTTAAAATTATTTTGGCTGATTTATAAAATTTGTTCAGGGCTTGTCTAGCTGTCCAACCAGCATTAATGTCATTTCTAATATCGTCGATTCCTTCGTTAAGGCATTTTATCACAGGGGGTATTTTTAAAAGCTCGCTATTGAGTTTCCATGAATGGTTTTTCATATGTGGGACTGCCTCCGTAAATTTAGCTTGAAGAAAGAAGTGATCCGATAGTCCGTTTGAGGTTAATCGTGTTAGTTTGAGTTTAAAATTTAAAAGAGCGTTGGATACGTAAATATGATCAATCCTGCTCATTGATATATATTTCTTGTTTCTTCTGATAAAGGTAGGTTCGAATTTCTTAAGAACTTCTGCTAAGTCATTCATGCAGTTTCTATTTTTCCATTTTATGAGCTCGGATGTATTTGTAAATCCAGAGGAGGATGTGAAGTCCCTGCCTTTTTGTTCTGCAACGTTGAAGTCCCCGGCAACTATTACATTATCTCTCTCTGGTTGAATGTTAAAAGTTCTAAGGTCTGTATCTAAAATAATTTTGTCTCCAGAAGGTACATACAAACTTAAAAAATAGTAGTCTGTATCAGAATGATGTAAATGAGTAATTAAAATGTTTCCTTCATCATCTGAGAATATTTTTTTATGTTAAAATACGGGCGAGCTAGAATTGCTACACCTCTTGATGGGTAGCCAACGTTGCTTACTTTTGCGTTTGATGTTATAGCTTTGTATGTTTGGGATAAAAAGGACCAGTCTTCATTTCTCTTCAGTCGTGTATCTGATATTAGCACTATGTCAGGGTAGTTGAGGACATGTAAGTATTTAATTAGCTTCCCCTTCTTCTTGCTGGACGAAAGCCCGTTAGCATTCATATGTATGATATCAAAATTCATTACCTATTGAGAGACGTCCTTTGACTTCTTACTATCGCTGTCCTTATCCCCGCCTGATGACAATCTGTCTTTTCTTTTGTGGGACTTTTTGCGAATGGTAGATTTCGAAAGAGTAGTATCATCTTCGGGACTCAAATCTTCACTTGAATCCGTCGTGGTCTCCTCGTCTTGAGGCTTCTGGGCTTTCCGGTCATCCCTTCTTGGTATGTTCTTCTCTATCCTTGTATTCACTTCCTCCGGGAATTTCTCTGAAGGTTCTAGTTCCTTCTGTGGAGGTTTCGGTTTTTTGGTTGAAGGTTCTGGTTCCTTCTGTGAATGTTCTGATTCTTTCGTCGATGTGTATGGGCGAGGTTCTTCATTTTCATTTTCGTTTAGACTTCTTGACACCGTTTTTTCTTCTTCTTCATTAAGATTTTTCTTCTTGTGCTCCTCTACTTCTAAAGTAATCGGAATTTTCTCTCCATTTTCGTATGTCCTTCCCATTCTCCTTGCTAGCCATCTCCTGTAATCGGAGGGAGATTTTCTTTTATTTTTGCATTCCATTGCAAAATGGCCAAAGCTGTAACAATTGGAACACTGCTTGGCTTTTCCAGGAAAGTTCAAAGGTCGAATCGTTTGGTCAATAGGCAAGTAGCAAGGAATGTCTTTTGGACGGCCAATTACCTTAACGGTGACATGGGGAGTATGTGAGATAACTCGGGTTTTAACACTTTCAGGCCAGTCTTTTATGATTTCCGAATTGTGCAGAGCAAATTTATCTTCAGCTTTTTGGCCAAGACTTTCGTATGACTCAACTTTTGCGAATAGTCCTACGCAGTGCTTTACTATATCAGGGGCTATTACACCTTTGACTTCTGGAATTCGGATTTCGAAGGGTATTGGGGCATCCATGGCTTTCATGAGCTCCCTTGACTCAATTTTTGCTTCATATATACTCCCATCTTTATCCGAAAGTTTGACTATGCATGGCAGTTTTACTTTTGCGAGTAATCTTTCTTTTTGAATTCTTCTTACTGAATTGAAGAGAGGGCGATGAGGAATTCTCAAACACATTGATTCCAAGTCTTCAGGCTCCAATCCTAGGACATCCGTCCATAACTTCGCTGCATTGTTGTAGGTCATGTCCTTATACATGACCCTGCGGTCGTCTCCGATCTTCGATACATATAATGGTATTTGAAACCATCCCCTTTCATTGTTCACCTCGTCTTCTTCGCGGGGTATACGATTTTTTATTGTGAAGGGATTCCACTCCTGGAGTCCCTTTTCTGTCACAGTGTTGTAAGACTGTTTTCCCATTGTTTCAGGCATTGCGCAAGACTCTTCCGCACGTTGTTCGATCCAAACTTTTTCTTCTTCGTTTTTTGAGGGGCTATCATCCTCCTTACGGGGGGCATCAGGGGCATCATGTACCCGGATTGGATTTGAATGCTTTCCAGCATTCTCCAGAGGATCTTTTTTAAGAGCTAAAAGCTCATTAATTTTTAGTTGCTTCTGGGAAGCCTTTAACGACGGCTCCTGGAGCTTCTTAGGCTTCGGCGGCTTCTCCGGAGGATCTCCAGGATCATGATTTTCTCCTGTCATGATGACAGGCTAATTAGGTTGTCACACTCTTTAATTATCTCTAATTTAGGGTGATTTAATTTCAGCTTTAAAAACAAACGTCCGAACGCTGCTTCAGTGTTTATTCAGCATATAATGGTCATATCAATTGTACATAAAAATTATGGTTTGGGTTTATTGGCTTTTATTATAGAAATAATATTTTTGGTTATATCGACTAGGATGCGGAATTTTTTACGGATATCCACAATAACGAAAATCTAGAATCCCAATTTAAAAGGAAGATGGAATATTTCTTGGATAAAAAAAATAAAAAAATAGTGTTGTTTGGTGGACTTCACGATTATTGAGGAACGGTTTGATTAATAAAAAAATAGAACTCAGAATAATGAAATAGTCTTAAAAAGATAATTATGAAAAACTAATTAAGTGATAATTACGTGAAGGGCAACGATTTTTTAAGGTGATTATTAGAGAGTATTAATTATTTAAAGATTTAAAGTAATCAAAATGATTATATGTTGTGTGATCTTTCAACCCTATCAAAGTATTTACTTAACCCAAGAAACGTAAATCCCTTGTTTTGTTCTCGATATAGAAAACTATATATAAATATAGAAACTTTCAATTCAACCTTTTTTAAAGCCATATAAAATAGGTAAACAAATGATCATATAGCTCGAAATATAAATTTAATAAAATGACTTAAAAACCTTAAAAATGTTCATGCCTATTCACTTCTTAGCGCAAAAAAATATGCTTTTTAAAATCGTTGATATTTGTCAAATAATATGTTCTATTATATAGAAGCTAAAATAAAATAAATCTGGCAAAGCAAATAGACAATATAACTAATGTGTGTGTGCTCAAAAATAGGTAAAAAAGAAACAAAGATAAATGGTACAATTAGACTGATATGTGAAAACCAAAGCCCTTGATGAGTCAACCTCTCAAGAACTGTATACTATAAAGACGATACATATCATAACTGATATTAAACTGCACTTAAATTCAGTGGTGTAAAAAGGGAAATGCTTCATTGGTTGAAGGGGCATTTTTCCAATATATAATTAAAAAGAGGCATATATACACTCAGAGAGTGCAACCCCGCCGTCACGGGGGTCCTTATGAGCCTTCGAGGTTGGATTTTCATGACTGGGGGGGGCGGACCCGTGAGGGACGGGGGAGGGTTCCCCTCGACGGAAGTCGAGAGGAGACGCTCCCAGCACCCGATTTCACAGCACAGCGACCATTCTATTGCAAGGGTTGGCTAACTTGAAATATTCATTTGATTTAGCTCGTTTTGCATCTTAATTCGCACTCAGAGATGCCAAATCACTTGCTACTTTTGACATTCCAACAACTCCACAAAGTTTCATCCGAATCTGTTCCCTACTCTTTGAGTTATCCGCTGACACAACAAACCAAACAAAACAATAAACTAACAAACCAACAAACTAACAAACCACACACCAGTGAAAAAACAATACTCCTTCGGGAGAGGTAATAAATAAGAGTACTTTTTGGGAATATTTCTTATAATATACATTTGATCTATTTAAAATATGATTTAATGAAGGGATTATTTTTATTCCTGGAAGGGGCAAAGCAAGTAAAAGTTAATTCTTTCGTATACTTTATAAGAACTAACATCTTTCGATAATATCTTTCTATAATGATCCAAATTCTAAAAGGTTTTTTCGGGAAAAGTACTTTCACCGGGTTTTTTCCGCCAAAAATAGTAAGTTATGATATTCAAGTTCCCTGTCTCATTTAAGTTATTTTCGTATATTAAGAAAAGTTCTGAATAATATATTTCTTTTCTTGAAATATTGAGAGCTGGTTTTTTAAGTATGTTCAATGCCTTTCGTCACTCTTTTTATTACTTGATGTATTTTAGTTCTTCTTATTCTTCTGTTGTCCTCTACAAAGTAATGATTAAATACTAGATTGTTTATTTTAACAAATTACGCTAAAAATAACCATCAACAAACAAAAACATGATTGGGGCATTGCATCGTTTTTTATCAATAATATTTCTTTAGACAGTTGACTAGTCGATGCATACATGTTTACAGAGTTAATGTGACCTTAATCATGGGTGTACGCAAAAGTATTTATTATAAATCGATAAGACATCACAGATATCAATAGACAATTCTCATAGGATCAAAGATTATATCCTTGAGACAATAAAGTTTATCTGTATTCCTTTTTCTTCTTCTCTTGAGAATCGTTTTAATGACATTTTAATATGATGTTCACATCTTTGTGCTTATTTTCTTTCAGATGTATAAAAAATACCTAGAAGCAAGTTTTATTATTATTTAGGAGAGAAGAATTCCTTTGACTAATTTAATTTTGGTTCCGTGGGTATTTTATTCTTTTTTATAGGTTCACATAACTTCTTACACCGGCGGGGTCTGAACTCTTTTTTTTTGTGGGGCAACGATAAAATCCGTATGAGGCGTAAAGTATCCAAGGAATGTACGCGGGGTAAATTAAAATGAACTCAGAAATTAATGAATTAAATCAATGAAAATCCTTACCCCCTCCTTTGATTCTCCAAATGAATCTTTATGAGCTGAGAGAGAAAAGAAAATACATAAAAGCCCTCGCCGACAACAATTGGATGACCATTTTTCAAAACACACACACACAAACCCCGCTGTCAAAAAGAGTAAGATAACTCCTTGTAATTACAATTCGCCGAATTTAATAGTAATAACTTCTGAAACAAGAGAGAAATACATAAATATATTCTCATGAATGATAGTGGTGGCCTTTGCCCATTACGTACGGAGTACCGCAAGTTATTTTTAGATAAAGAAGTTAGATATTATGTTCGATTGAGCATGTTGTGAATTAAATGTGTTGTAAGAAAAAAAATGTTAATTTAAAAAAAGACTAGTTTAAGATCAATGAAAACTTTATTATGTGAGGAAATGGTCTCTTAAAACAAGTATACATAATCGAAGCCATTACAATATTAAATAATTAAAAAAAAAGCTTTTTAAAATAAAATATAAATTAAAAATAAAGTATTTACTTTTGTGAGTTTTCATATATTATTTTAGATTTTTTATGTATTCTATTGTACATATCATAAAAATGAACTGTTGAAAATAAATAATATAATTTATAATTGGAACAAAACTTTTGCCATGCTTATGGAGTATATAATTATGGCTTGATGCTACAAATTACCGAATATGAAAAGAATCGATAAAAAAGCATCCAAAGGTTTTATACGACGAAATCCAAAAATAAAATTGTATGTTCATAATATAACTACTTAGAGAATACTTTTATCAATAATACATGTATTTTTTAATATATCAAGGAAGCATGAATGTTTTATGGGTTTGAAATACTATTTTTATCATGCTGAATGCAATTCATTTCATAATCGTCGTGAGTTGAGTCAAGTGCAAAGATTTCAATCATTATGGATGAACTGCACCGAAAAAAGTGTCTCTAATTTAATAAATAATTCAATTATCAGGCTACAATGGTTCAGTCATTATTTATTTATTCTATGCACATTCATTTCTGATACATAATTTAAGTGCATGTACCAAATTGATATTAAAAAAATTATCTCAATTATTTGTTATTTATTTACAAAATTAGGCCAAGTTTTAAAAAAACTAGATCGGCACATAAGATTAAATAAAATCTCAAGTATCAATTTCGAGTATGCTCGACGGTACAAATTCAAATATCGCTACTTATCCTGTAATCCTCCTGAAGTCATATTGTAGCCAGTTTCTAATAATAATAATGATAATATTTGTTTAAAATAATCATAAATATTGTATTTTTTTTTGAGCAGTCATTCTCCAAATACACCAGTGTGCGACAATCTCATCGGTAGTCCCTTTGCTCATCAAATCTTTCAAACACCGGGGGAGTTCAAACGTGTGATTGTATTTATTTGTCATGTTGAAGGGTTTTGTGTTTTTACCGGGGTGAGTGTGTGAATAAGTTGAACAACATAACAACAAAAATTCTCTCCTCTCCTTCAAACGCGCAGACGACATTTAATTAAAGGGGACAAAATAAAGTGTAAGAAGACCCAATCTCTTCTTCAATTTTTCGCTTCCTTTTTTCTATTTCAAGGGAAGATGACTCGCACTCATCATCCTAGGTGGTGAACTCGAGTACTTGGAAAGGGTTGGACCGGGGATAACCGAACTCAAAAGACACGTTGTATATTATGATTTCTTAGATAAATAAATAGTTGCGCTGCATTTTAATTTCGTTAATTTTAATTTTAAGAAAGGGAAATAAAAGGAAAAAAAGGAAGAATAAATTGTCATACGGAATTGCTAGAAACAGGCCACTATTACCTAATAATTACATGAATGGAAAGGAATTGTAGACGATCTGGTCATAAGTGACTCTGAAAGCGAAAACCAAGGCATGACGTCGGAACATCACAAGCTTCATCTAGATCGATGATGAATATTTCTTTATTTAGATCATAGATTTACTCCACTTTGCCAGAATTTGATTAATCATAGTGATCTATGAG
>CP045891.1:24472992-24493376 GCA_013387185.1 Caligus rogercresseyi
CAAAAGTATGACTGACAAAAGGAATATTAGTGTTTAAAAATATATATTCTTAAGGCTGGTGAGTTAGACTTAATGTCTGCAAAACCATTTCTCTTAAGATATGGTTTTGTAACTTTCAGTCTATCCCAAAAAAATAATATATTTTTCCTTTTTAATTATGATATGTTGCTCAGAGTTTTCTTTCTACTGAAGTGAATCGACTAATAAAAGTACTTAAGAACAATAATTATATATTTTAAAGGTTATATTTTTACAATAGCTTTCCATAATAATAAAAATGTACTTAGGCAAAAGAAAAGGAACACAATCAAAAACGTATGTCAATTATAATGACAAAATAGTTTATAAACCTATCTTGATTCCTTTGAAATACGTTTCCTGACATAATTATACATTTTTAAGTTACAAGCATTTTGAGTATTTTTATCCTCCTCCTGGAAAATGTTAGTCCATTGTAGGCCAAGGTGTGAAATTGGATCAAGAGATGTATTTGTGGTTCTTCTGTGAAGTAATCACATTATTACGTTTTCCATTTATTCAGTTGAAAGAAAAACAAACAAATACACGATACTCTACTGCTTGAAGAGAGATTTTTATATTCTTCAGCCGAATTTGGATTCCTTGGGCCAAGAGATATTTAATATACCAGTCATTTGGGACTTATACGTGATCATTTATAGTGTTAGCACAATTTTTTGACAACAGAAATCAAAGGTGGCCAAATTACTAATGTTATACATTTTCCCCGTATACATATCAGAGACATCAGAGAAGGATGACTGTCCCTCAAGAATATGTTTTATTTATTTATATGCCCGCTTAGATGCCTTTAATAGTTAGAAGAGGTGCTCATAGATCACTATGACTTAATAAATTCTGGCAAAGTGGATTAAATCTATGATCTATATAAAGAAATATTCATCATCGATCTAGATGAAGCTTGGTGATGTTCCGACGTATGCTTGGTTTCGCTTTCAGAGTCACTTATGACCAGATCGTCTACAAATTCCTTTCCATTCATGTATTATGTAGGTAATAGTGGCCTGTTTACAATTCCGTATGACAATTTATTCTTCTCTTTTTTTCCTTTTATTTCCCTTTCTTAAAATTAAAAATTAAACGAAATTAAAATGCAGCGCATCTATTTATTATCTATGAAAGTCATAAATATACAACGTGTCTTTTGAGTTCGGTTATCCCCGTTCCCACCCTTCAGAGTACTCGAGTTCACCTAGGATGAGTGAGAGTCATCTTCCATTGAAATAGGAAAAAAGGAAGCGAAAAAATTGAAGAAGATGATTGGGTCTTCTTACACTTTATTTTGGTCCCTTTAATTAAATGTCGGCTGCGTTTGAAGGAGAGGAGAGAATTTTTTGTTTATTGTTTCAACTTATTCACACACGCACACCCGGTAAAACACAACAACCCTTCAACATGACAAATAAATACAATCACACGTTGAACTCCCCGGTGTTTGAAAGGAGTTTGATGAGCAAAGGGACTACCGATGAGATTGTCGCACACTGGTGTATTTGGAGAATGACTGCTCAAAAAATACATAAATATTTATGATTATTTAAACAAATATTATCATTATTATTATAGACAACTGGCTACAATATGACTTCAGGAGGATAACAGGATAAAGTAGCGATATTTGAATTTGTACCGTCGAGCATACTCGAAATTGATACTTGAGATTTTATTTAATCTTATCTGCCGATCTAGTTTTTTTTAAAACTTGGCCTAATTTTGTAAATAAATTAACAAATAATTGTAGATAATTTTTTTAATATCATTTGGTACAATGCAATTAAATTATGTAATCAGAAATGAATGTGCATAGAATAAATAAATAATGACCGAACCATTGTAGCCTGATTAATTGAATTATTTATTAAATTAGAGACACTTTTTCGGTGGAGTTCATCCATAATGATTAAATCTTTGCACTTGACTCAACTCACGACGATTATTGAAATGAATTGCATTCAGCATGATAAAAATAGTATTTCAAACCCATAAAACATTCATGCTTCCTTGATATATTAAAAAAACATGTATTATTGATAAAGTATTTCTAAGTAGTTATATTATGAACATACAATTTTATTTTTGGATTTCGTCGTATAAAACCTTTGGATGCTTTTTAATCGATTCTTTCATATTCGGTAATTTGTAGCATCAAGCCATAATTATAATACTCCATAAGCATGGCAAAAGTTTTGTTCCAATTATAAATTATTATTATGTATTCAACAGTTCATTTTTATGATATGTACAATAGAATACATAAAAAATCTAAAATAATATATGAAAACTCACAAAAGTAAATACTTTATTTTTAATTTATATTTTATTTTAAAAAGCTTTTTTTATAACTTATTTAATATTGTAATGGCTTCGATTATGTATACTTGTTTTTAAGACCATTTCCTCACATAATAAAGTTTTCATTGATCTTAAAACTAGTCTTTTTTTTAATTAACATTTTTTTTCTTACAACACATTTAATTCACAACATGCTCAATCGAACATAATATCTAACTTCTTTATCTAAAAATAACTTGCGGTACTCCGTACGTAATGGGCAAAGGCCACCACTATCATTCATGAGAATATATTTATGTATTTCTCTCTTGTTTCAGAAGTTATTACTATTAAATTCGGCGAATTTGTAATTACAAGGAGTTATCTTACTCTTTTGACAGCGGGTTTTGTGTGTGTGTGTGTTGAAAAATGGTCATCCAATTGTTGTCGGCGAGGGCTTTTATGTATTTTCTTTTCTCTCTCAGCTCATAAAGATTCATTTGGAGAATCAAAGGAGGGGGTAAGGATTTTCATTGATTTAATTCATTAATTTCTGAGTTCATTTAATTTACCCCGTGTACATTCCTTGGATACTTTACGCCTCATACGGATTTTATCGTTGCCCCCACAAAAAAAAAGAGTTCAGACCCCCCGGTGTAAGAAGTTATGTGAACCTATAAAAAAGAATAAAATACCCACGGAACCAGAAATTAAATTAGTCAAAGGAATTCTTCTCTCCTAGAATAATAATAAAACTTGCTTCTAGGTATTTTTTATACATCTGAAAGAAAATAAGCACAAAGATGTGAACATCATATTAAAATGTCATTAAAACGATTCTCAAGAGAAGAAGAAAAGGAATACAGATAAACTTTATATGTCTCAAGGATATAATCTTTGATCCTATGAGAATTGTCTAATTGATATCTGTGATGTCTTATCGATTTATAATAAATACTTTTGCGTACACCCATGATTAAGGTCACATTAACTCTGTAAACATGTATGCATCGACTAGTCAACTGTCTAAAGAAAATATTATTGATAAAAAACGATGCAATGCCCCAATCATGTTTTTGTTTGTTGATGGTTACTTTTTAGCGTAATTTGTTAAAAATAAACAATCTAGTATTTAATCATTACTTTGTAGAGGAACAACAGAAGAATAAGAAGAAACAATAAATACAATCAAGTAATAAAAAGTGACGAAAAGGCATTGAACATACTTAAAAACCAGCTCTCAATTATTAGAAAAGGAAATATATTATTCAGAACTTTTCTTAATATAACGAAAATAACTTAAATGAGACAGGGAACTTGAATATCATAACTTACTATTTTTGGCGGAAAAAACCCTGGTGAAAGTACTTTTCCCGAAAAAAACTTTTAGAATTTGGATCATTATAGAAAGATACTATCGAAAGATGTTAGTTCTTATAAAGTATACGAAAGAAAATTAACTTTTACTTGCTTTCCCCTTCCAGGAATAAAAATAATCCCTTCATGAAATCATATTTTAAATAGATCAAATGTATATTATAAGAAATATTCCCAAAAGTACTCTTATTTATTACCTCTGCCGAAGGAGGTATTGTTCTCACTGGTGTTGGTTTGTTGGTTTGTTTGTTGGTTTTGTTAGTTTATTGGTTTGTTGGTTGGTTTGTTTGTCAGCAGGATAACTCAAAGAGTACGGAACAGATTCGGATGAAACTTTGTGGAGTTGTTGGAAATGTCAAAAGTAACAAGTGATTTGGCATCTCTGAGTGCAGAATTAAGATGCAAAACGAGCTAAATACTAATAAATATTTCAAGTTAGCCAACTCTGGCAATAGATGTCGCTGTGCTGTGAAATCGGGTGCCGGGAGCGTCTTCCTCTCGACTTCCGTCGAGGGGAACCCTCCCCCGTCCCTCTACGCCGCCCCAGTAATGAAAAATCCACCTCGGAAGGCTCATAAGGACCCCGTGACGGCGGAGGTTTGCACTCTCTGTGTGTATATATGCCTCTAGTTTAATTATATATGTCAAAATGCCCCTTCAACCAATGAAGCATTTACCTTTTTACACACTCAATAATATGTCAAATATGAAACAAGAAGTTGATTCTCTAGTATATATATAACATAAGATCATATTTCGATTTTTATTTTATTACTTATACTAATTCAATCTATCGCAATGGAACACATGAAAAATATACACCATGCCTACATAATAAATAATGTAGGAGTTCCAAGATATTTTAATTATTAATTCTAATAATATAAGTCTTGACTAAAAGTAAAAGATATATTTACTTAGGATATCATTCATTTTCTAATATAGATCCAAAGGATCATATAACATATCCAGTTTATTACAAAAATACTTTGTTGTTGGTGTCAATATCCCCTTTCAATGAAAAACACTTATACTACAATAAAAAAATCATTCTCTTGATTACAACTTAAGATTATAGTTCAATTTAAATTCAACCTAACAAAAGTCTAAATAATCTACAAATGTGTACAATTAACACTAGTCATAAATTTTGAATAATTTAGGAGCTCCAAGATATATTTCTTAATTAATTTTAATATTATCAGTCTTGACTAAGAGTAAATAACGTTTATTTAGGACATTTTTTCTAATAATAAAACCATTAAATTTTAAAGTGCTTGTGCAGTTAAAAAATTGACTTCGTCTTGGTATGGGCCAATATAAAAGTAAACAAATCTTTTGATCTTAGAACTAATCCGAAAAATTCATATAACTTTTTTTCTTAAAATGCCTAATATTTCACCTACTACTGGACACAATAATAAAAAATGACTGTAAGTTTCAAAAGATTCTTTGCAAAAAAAACATTTTCTGTCCTCTTCTGTCTTACCAAAGATGCTTCCCAAGGAAAGAGTTTTGGTAACTATTCGGTATTTCAACCAGTATAGTGCTGAGTTAAGACTATAAGAATTAAGACCCTTAATTATTTTGCTTACAGTAGCTTTTAAATCAAATCTTCTTTCTTCTCTCAATCTGTCCCAGATACTGTAAGGTCGTAGGCTTGTCAATTAGAGCGTTGCGTAAAAATTTGTTTCTTGTAAACGTTAAAAAATTAAAAAAGTCATCCCTTGATCCTATCGATCTTTTTTTAAAGTTATTTCATCTAAAATCTTTCTTTTTTCTAAAACTCGCTCGGTGTAAAATCATTTTCTTTGTTAAAAACCTCCCCTAAAAAAGATATTTATCTTTAATGAACATTTCCGATATAAAAACTAGTCTATTCTTGTCTTGTACTGGTTCTTGCCACTTCATTTCTATGGCTATTTCCCCACTAGCTCGTCATTTGATTCCCTGCATTCCCTCCAGAAAGACTAATCTCTGCAGTCGTATCAAGAACTCGGGATGGGCCTTTGCCCCTAGCTTCTTCTAATATTTTTTCCGTGTTTATTTTGAACTTTTGTCTCAATATCCCGTTCCATACTGTTTCTTCTTCAAATATTCGCTTAAACCATTTAAACAGTAAAACTCTCCAAAAGATTCGGAAGGGCACAGCCCTAACCCCCCATATTCCTTCGGACAATTCACCCGTCTCCAAGTGATTGTTTTACTCTTTCCTTCAGTAAATAGAAAGTTTCACAAATTCCTCCTCCACTTTCTTACATATTGTATCAGACATAGGGTTTAAAATTAGTAAATGATTTATCTTTGATAAAATTAAAGAGTTCCAGATTAGAATTCTGGCCGCTATGTTTTTCTTGAGAATACCACCAAACCTCCTCACGCCATGACGTATCCTCGACACTATCTCCCCATAGTTTTCTTCAATATCAATCCCCCTCACACCCATATACGTACCCAGTATTTTCATTGATTTTGTCACTTGAATTCCTTTCACATCCAAAGTTACGTTAAAATTGGCCACTATACTTGATTTTTTAAAATTAATTTGGAGCCCTGAATCTTTCCCATATCTTTAAAACATTTATAGATTGATAAAATGAAGAACAAATTTCCTCCTCATTTCCTGTGAATATTAAATTCACATCGTCGGCAATGCCTCTACTTTTAATTCTCCTACACCTGTTCCGACGCCCTTAATTTGCAGTCATAATTCAAACGGAGCAATAAAGGATTTATGGCAATGATAATAAAAATAGGAGAAAGAGGATTTCCTTGCCTACAGCCTCTACTCACTTGGAACTTACAATTTGGTTTTTCATAAAAAGTAAAAAGATCGCATAAACTTGTACCAATCATTCTTATAAAATCTGTACCAAATCCGTGCACTTTAAGACATTTTATTAACCATTGATGTTTGACACATAAAGGCTTTGGTTTTCACATATCAGTCTAATTGTACCATTTATTCTTTGTTTCTTGTTTACTCGGTTTTAAGTACAACACACATTAGTTACATTGTCTATTTGGCTTTGCCAATATTTCCTTTTTTTAGCTTATAATATAATGAAATATATTATTTGGTTTACATCAAACGATTTTAAAAAGCTCATTTTGCGGTAAGGAGTGAATAGGATGAACATTTTTAAGGTTTTAAGTCATTATTATTAAATATTATATTTTGAGCTATATTATGATTTGTTTATTACAATTTTAACATAGTTTAAAAAAGGTTTAATTGAAAGTTCTATATTTATTGAGACAAAAAAGGGATTTACGTTTTGAGTTAAGTAAATATTTGATAAGGGTTGAAAGAATCACAACAGTGTAATCATTTGATTACTTTAAAATCCTTATAAATAATTAATACTCTCTTAATAATCACCTTAAGAAATCGTTCCCTTCACGTAATTATCACTTAATCCAGTTTCATAATTATCTTTTTAAGACTATTTCATTATTTATGAATTTCTATTTTTTTAAATTAATCAAACCGTTCCCTAAAATATATTGTTGAAGTCTACCAATCAACAACTATTTTTATATATTATTTTTTTATTCCAAGAATATTCCATCTTTCCGTTGTTAAATTGGGATTCTAGAGTTTGTTATTGTGATATCGTAAAAAATATCCGCATCCTAGTCGATATAAGCCAAAATATGATTTCTATAATAAAAGCCAATAAACACCAAACAATAATTTTATACATATTGATATGCACATAATCCTTTCATTTAGCCATATTGATGGCAATGATTAACTGAGCAGTTAAAAGATATATTTAATCTCGAAAACTATCAATCAAATTCCTTTTTATACCATTATTTAACATTTATATATTGATATATAGGTATACTTTATAAAAGTAAAGGTTAAGGCGTGTTCAACTCTCAATGTTGGGGGACCAGGTTCGAATCAAGAGAGGGGATGATCAATTTTGGTCTACCTCATTGATAAGATCCTAGGTTGAATAAACTAATTTTAATGCTATA
Organism: Caligus rogercresseyi; assembly: GCA_013387185.1. Classification (NCBI taxonomy): domain Eukaryota; kingdom Metazoa; phylum Arthropoda; class Copepoda; order Siphonostomatoida; family Caligidae; genus Caligus; species Caligus rogercresseyi. The sequence goes on from CP045891.1 coordinate 24,480,670, forward strand.
ATGTTTATTTATATCCAGACGGATGCAATTCTATCGAACCATATAGCCAAAAAAAATTAAGGATTTCGTTGATCTGCTTAAGCTGTTGACGCGTTTTTTTATTACTTCTGGCACAAAATAGTTGGTCCATGTATACCCAGGTATAATAATAATCATGTGACTGTACTTATTTTAACTTGCACATTTCTTTAAAAGCAGATATCTTCCCAGAGAAACTCAAATAATTTGAACTATTTTTTGTTCTCTCCAAGAGTGAGGGGGGGGGGGGGAAGCCAGCGGATCCAAATGGAGTGCACACACACACACATGTGTTTACGGGGACGAATGATGGATGACTCGTCTCTTGTTGTTTTTGTTTGATGCGTTCCTTGTGCCCTTCGTCCATGTGACTAGAGACACAGCTGATCCACCAGACCTATAATTTAAACTTAATTTCCCTTTCCTTACAGAGAATTAAAGTCATTATGAGAAACTACTTAAGGTGAAAGAAGCAATTTTATATACATTTGCTTCCTAGAGCTTCAAAAAATGCATTAAATGCCATTCCAACTACACTCTTTTTTTTTTCAACTCAAAAGAAAAAGGGAGCAGAAATGTAATAATAATAATAAAAAAGGTCCTTAAAGGATCCATAATTTATTAAATTTCATTTCCCCTTCTTACTGGTTTATTTATTTCCTTTTTACACTATGTGACATAATCATAGCTCTATATGTCGAGGTACGTTTACTATGTGTGTGTGTGTGTGAAGGGGTGCCAATTATCCTCTTCTTTTGCTACTCAGTCGTCGTCAATTTATTATTTATGTCCTAGGAAGGGCTTCTCTCTCTCTCTTTCTTTCCCAATGGAAAGACATGCATGCTACAAAGCAATCTAATGAGAAAGACATTCATTTATATATATATATATATATATATATTGTGTACAATTGGGCCGACTGGCACAACACACACAAAAAAGAGAAATAGAGGTCCATGTACCGTAGACTGGCACTGGCATCGACTTACTTCATATCAACCGGCGCTGAAAAGAATATGCTCAAATAAAATAGACCTTTCATTATCCATGGGGGTGATTAAACGATTTTAAATAAAATCAATGATGTTTGGTTATTGGAATAAATAACTGTACATACTAATTTGTGACAATGCCACCAGGATGTCCGGTGCATACAGTGGTCTAAAATCACGTGATATAAATTATTAGCCCTTAGATTGCCGCATCTACATTTAATATAGTCGGGATGAATTCATGTTTATCTTATGTTTTCATTGATAGAGAAACGTAAGAAATCTTATTATTAATTTTAGGTTAATCAAGAACATACTTTAAAATAGATTTTCGATGACGAGGGTGGGAAGAATAACAGTACAAATATATTTTTTTTCAATCGCTAGCCGGTAAGACGTCATTAAAATAATCGAGAAACAAAAAGTCAGTTCTAATGGCAATATGGCGTACCGTGAATTTTAATTTACCTAGGCTGGGATTAATAAAGTATACTGAAACAGACTTTTTTATTTTATAAGTTTGCATGGATAAGGGGGGTACAAAGAAACATGCCTGGGGGCCAAGTGTTCATTGATGTCCTTGATTGTAAGAAAATATATATATATATATTATTAAATTAAATACTCATATTATTGAATATATTTAATTTTTTATGCGTGGATCATCTTATAACTTTCCACCATATAAATACTTATTTATGTAAAGTGAATATACTGTAATATATATAGAGCAGCCACCTACTACGAAAAGAACATCGGAAGATTGGAAATGGGCTGAAAGTGCCAAAGGATTCGTGCCATCGCCTTAATTTCAAGTTTAAAAATCCGCCAAGAGAGTTATAAGAAAATACCAGCATTTTTTAAAGAACCAATAAATCAAAATTTCATATTTATGTCACTTTTGAACCGTCAATTTGAACTATAATGATCATTTATGCTTTGTTTTACTCAACTGTTCAAAAGTGTGTTATATATATTTATAATTTATTATACTGATTTGCTGTAGCAGATATAGAACAAAACCTTTTATGACGGAAAAAAGAAAGAAGGACTATTCAATTGTGTTTGTTATTGCAAAGAGGCTCAGAGCATTATTAAGTTTACTTTAATCAATAACTAAAGATATAAATGTTACATTTTTGATACATTTGACCACACCACAATAATTTGAATAAGAAATAGATTTAATATGGTTTTAAATTCCAAAATGTATAATATTTAATCCTTTCGACATGAAAATATAAGTGGACAGTTATTCATTGTTATGTATTAGACATGGTCTTTATATATAATATATATTGCCAATTCTAATTGGATTTTGGACGAGTTTTTAGTTTTTTTCTCTCATGTTGTTGTTTTTGTCCAATTAGTTTGAAAGAATTGCATCCAAGTGGATATTAACAAGTATCTTTTGACGGGAGGAAGTAGGATTGACCCGGATTAGGATGAATGGGAAAAGTCTGACAAAAATATATCTTTATTCGATCCACTCCGCTGTGACGTCATCCTTTCCCTCTCTTACGTCATATCAACTCACCACAATCATAGTATTAAAAATTATGTATCGAATCTAAGATTTGAATCTTTATTACCATGTACTTATGTTATCTGTTACTTTATATTTGTCTCTTTAAAGCAGATATGAAAGGGAGTTATATCAGCACAGTAATTTATTTATATATATATTTGGACAAGCACGCACACTCCGTTAGCGCACCAAAAGCTTTGAATTTTACAAACAGCTGCTTTTTCCCCCCTCATCGAAATGAAGGAAATAAATTAGACCAGGAAGTATGCTAGAAATCTTTATGAAACAATTACACTATAGTATAGTGATGTAGCAGTTGTCTAGTAACCCTTTGAGTGAATGCGCTTCGGTTAATTGTCCTTTACCCCCGGACACATTAATTGCATTTCATTTATAGCATTGAAATCCTCCAACTTCGTTTGCCCGACACCACCTACATACATGTCAAATTAATTACTACTCTTTAAATCCAGAATACGCACCTGAGGTATTATGATTGCTATCCGTTTACTTGACATATCCCTCGACGCATTTAATTATTATTTATAATGGATCTAATTAAATTATCCGTCTATATGACAGAATGCACCAGAGGGAATCTGCAATTGAAGAGAAAATGTATTTTTTGTATATTCAGTTGTTGAAGGGTGAGAAGGGTCATTAAATGCAACATTCGAAGTGATATTATATATTCATATTAAGATGACTTTGATCCTTAGATATCAAGTTTTTCAAATCCTTGATACGAATTACGTTTAAAGACAAAAATGTACAAAAATATCAATCTATTGCTGAATGTAAAAATACTGTTTAAAAGAAAAAAATAATACACAACTATTCAAAAACTTTAATGATTGGATGTGTTTAATTCATGATCATTCGTTGTTTTAACTTTGATTTCAAATATGACCACGTTTTTATGCAGATGATTAAATTAATAGTATTAATTAAATTGTATACAGCTGTTAAAGTATTCAAATGGTGATTTTTTTACAACAATGTGAGGTACATTGTATTTATATTAAGATATCTATATATCAGTTCTTCAAAATTCTTAATAAAATTAAATTCGTGATTTAGCTCAATTTATACTATAAAGAAAAAAATATAGAGAAAAGGCATTTTCTCTAAGCCAGACACAGTTTGCCACTTCATCCAAAAACATTTTAAACATTTAATTTGTTTCAAATCATGTGCTGGGTTATTCTTTTCACTTCCTTTTTGGTGAATCAATCAATTTGTATTCGTCCGAGGTACATCAGCATCTTCGTTTACTTTCTTTTGCTTTGGAATGGCCTTGCTGTATTTTAATTCGTTTGAATTCATTGAATGAATTTCAGTATGGATTTATACCTTCTTCAATTATCTTCATTCTTCATTTGGATATTTAGTATCTATTTGATCATGTTTTCTTTTCATACTCCAATCATGTCCACCAACTTTAAATCATCCACACAAGGAATATAACCTTGATCAAAAAGTGACCTTATAAGATCAACGTCCATTTGATGAAGTAATAGCCTCATTTACATTCTTGGAGCAAGTCTTCCATGGATCCAAGAAAATGATCTGAAGATAAATTTTCAGTTGATTTGTAGAGTTGCCCAATACAAAGCTGGATTTTCTCCCCCAGGGCTATAAACATATATATCTTTTTTGAGGGATTTTATAATAATAAAAAACGTGCAGGTAGAGGCGGGTAACTCGTGAGATAAATGAAAAATATCAAGAAATAAGGGGGGAAACTTATAATAGCTATAAATAGGTTTAATTCATTACAAGGGAACTTTGGCCTTCATTGTTAGCATGAAATTACATTTGTAAGATATTTATTGTTAGGTCGAGGGGTTTTTTATATTATTTTATTGAGATAGTGTTTGTGAGAGATAAGTTTCAAATTTTATGATAAAAATAAAGTTAAATTTATTTTTTTTAAATATGGAAAACTAATAAATGACGAAGATACTAAAAAACTAAGCTAGACTTATAGTGTCAGTTTTCTGATATATTTGACGGATGAGATAAACAAGATAATTGTTGATTTTTTGAAACTCAATTACCATCTGCACTGGTGGACAGCTAAAGAGCTCTTTTTGTAAGACTCAACTGATATTCGTTATAACTCGCACGCAACCTATTCTTCTCATGAAGATGAGGCATGAGAATCCTTTCCCGAAGAAGTCCTATAACAAGGTAAAGGAAAGTAACTCTTTTCAGGAAGACGAGGGATGGGAAGTCCTATAACGAAGACGAGGGAAAGAAGTCCTATAACGAATACAAGGGATGGGACTCCATTCGAACAAGAGGGATTTTACTTTTCTCTCGAAGACGAGGGAAAGAACTCCTTTCACGAAGACGAGGGAAGGGAACTTGGTATCTTTCTGGAAGGGAGGAGACTGACTCGAGGGTGACCAAGGCATTGCCTGTATGTATTGAGACGCCTTCCCTTACTCATTTCAAGAGTCAAGAGCGTCCCAATCGCTCAAGGAGGACGAAAAGAGGAAGTGAGCGAAAGATCTTCGATTTGTTTGAAGTCTAGGCCAGAATGCTTTCATGGTAATGAAAAAGTAGTGCCCTCATTCCGGCTGGAGTACTAAGATTGAATACACAGATTCTCGACTCTGATCATTGGAGATTCTCTTTCGTAGATTTTCATTTGTCCACATTCCGTCGTTTTTTCAATGTGATTTTTGATGGAGGCAAAAGAACTTCTCGTCAGTCCAAATGATTATATCGATAATGTTGAATAGTTGCTGCAGAATCCACTTACAAAACTGCTTTCTTTGCACTTTGTGGGAATCAGTTAATGGTTGAACATAAGTGAAATGATGAAAATGGAATCAAAGATCATGCTTAAAGATCCTCCACAACGTTGTTTTGGTGGGTGAAATTTGCTGAGAAGCTTTTCTGAGTGAACAACTGGGGTTTCTTAAAAAACTCTTCACCTCCTGAATAACTGTTTCTTTTGTTTTCGTTTTTCTTTTTATTTGTTTTTCTTGTGGATGGAACCAGTTTCATTGAAATTGTCAAGATCTCTAGAGAACTGGATGATAACGTAAGATTTCGCCACTCCTCCGTTGATCTTTAAGTGAAGTATAAATTATTGGCTTACTGTGAAAGGAGAAGGTGTTTTGCTGAACTGCAGGATGATCCTTTTTCTTTCAAGTTCAGAAAACATTTTCAGGTTGAAAATGATTTACTAATCAATAAACTTTTTTTTAATTGACAAAAATCCCTTTTTATGAGCAAAATGGCATATACATAATACGATTTGAATTCTTTAAATACTTCCTTTATGTTATTTAAAAATTACATTTCTGATGGAACAAATTGTATATACATTATATTAAACTACAGTTGACGACTGACTTTAAACCTATTTCTTCTTAATTAACCATTTACTATACCAGTCCGTCGAAATGGTATAGTAAATGTAGTATATTCTTTGTATACTATGACATAAAACATGCCTCAGTCGGTGTAGATATGAAGGTATACTAATTAGAAAATAATCCAATCCTATTTTACTATTCCAAATAAACGCCCTATACATTTGGGGAACCTATTTGAACGCATGGGGCCGTAGGGCACCTAGCTACTTGTATTTTCATTATTTCTTTCACCTTCTAAACAAAAAGGATATATGATAAATAAACAAAAAACTCTCCAAAAAGTAAATATATATATTTTTCCTCTTTTAAGGCCTACTAAAAGTGGTGCGTCTAATTATATTGAATGCAAATGAGTATGCCCCTTAAACGTTGTGCCATTGTGTGCCTTGAGGCACTGGGTAATTAAGAATCTCTCTCCTCTATGATTTATCGAAAGCTAATGACACTAAACTAGGTGGAAGGACTTCAAGCACAATTAATCATGTCTAAATATGCTTTCCACAAATAAACCTATGTATTATAATTGGAACTTGCAATTCTTTTCCTCCTCGCTCCTTTTGCTCTCTCTCTCTTAAAAATGGTCCATGTCAAAGAACCATTTTTTTCTTACGTTCCTTTTTTCTCTCATGAAAAAATAGCTGTAAGCAGTCATTATAAAAGCATAAAGATAATTAGTTTAGTGAGGAAGAAATAAGGGAAAAAGAAGAATAGAGAAGTAATTAAATGAGGGAAATTATAGGTATGGTTCAAAATGGCATTTTTTAGCATGTATGTAATTCTACACTTGGAACTAACTTGCTCAAAAACTTTTTTTCAATATAGGTAAACTGATAATTGTGGAGTGTCAATAATTATATCTAATAACGCATAGCAACCTAGCTGTAACTATTTTGATATACAAATATATACAGGGTGAGGAAGCAAAAATGTCCGGTCAGGAAATAAACAACTATAATTGGGTTTAACTTTTTTATTCATTGAAATTTTGAACTGATTTCTTCAAGAACACAAATTGAAAGCTTTTGAAACATGCTTACGCAATATGTCCTACATCAGCCATGATGCAGGCCTCGATGCGGCCCCTGAAAGAGGCACAGGCCCTTCTGATATCCTCCTTTGGGTAGACCTCCCATTCCATGGATATTGCAGACTTAAGTGATTCCACATTACATGAGGGGTGGTATTGGTCCTCGACTCAATGACGCTCCACCAGAAAAAATCCAGGGGGTTTAGATCAGGTGAGCTCGGGGGCCAAAAGTCTTTGGGCCAGAAATTCGCCATATTCTCCTCACAAAAATTTTGGACCTTGTTTGATGTGAGGGAAGGAGCCCCATCTTGCTGCCACACATAGTTGTTGTTAGGATAGGTGGCCTTCAACCAGGGCAAAACGGTGTACCTCAGAATTTTGTAGTACACATCAGCTCCAATTTTGTGTTTTGATTTGAAGAAGTAGGGGGGCATCTTATTGCCATCTGAGCCCAAGACTCCCAGGACCATCACCTGGGCTGGATGTTTGGTTCTGAAAACCCCCTTGACCTCCTCTGTTGTTTCTGCAATCCAGCGATCATTCCTCCTATTATGCACTTTTTCTACAGTAAATATTTTCTCATCACTAAAAATCTTCACAGTGCTGCCATTGTGCTTAAGGAAAGAGAGGATCTTTTGGCACCTTTCAAGTCTCGTTTCCTTCATGCGGTCAGTCAGAAGATGCCTTGGAGCTCTGACAAAAGATTTGAGGCCCAAGTCCTTGTGCACAGCGGTCCTTATAGTCTTGGGGTCGACCTTTAGGATTTTAGAATGCTTCCCATGCTGACAGTGGGGTCCTCCTTGATTCTCTTCTTGAGGACATTCAGGAAGGTTTTGTCTCTCTTCTTGTTGTGGCCTCCACAGCCTGGAGATCTATTGGTGCCCAAACCGGATTGTCTGGCATGCTGGATGCGGCGAACGGTTCTCTCACTGATGCCAACAATCTTGGCAATGTCCTTCTGAGGGACTTGGGCATCCAGTAGATCGCGAACTCTGTTGCGTTTTGCTTCTTGTTTGCTCATCTCACAATCCACCAAGGTCTGATAAATAATAAAAGGGTTGTTTACAGGTAAGGAACTTTGATTTTAAGTATTGTTTTGATTACCATCACCGTTTGGGCAGGACATTCAAATTTGTCAATAGGACATTTTAGCTTCCTTACCCTGTATATATATATATATATATATATATATATATATATATATATATATATATATATAGGATGCAAGTTATCGATTAATAGATTGATCGTTAGTTGTTTCAATTAGTCGACTTTTAATCGATAAATCGTTAATAGCGCCAGGATTAAGGAACCAGTTTATCTTGTGGGTAAGTCCATCTTTATTTTAATAGGAAATTTTTTTTGACGTCACTGGGTTATAATTCTCTATAGAAGTTTTTCTAATTTGTCGAATTTCAATCATAGAGATAAAAAATATACATATCTATGCTTTCAATACTAAATCTTATTCCAATGACGTCTCTTTGTATTTTTCCACGTCTAAACTTGAGGAGTTTATGTTTCCTGGAAAAACACAGGAGCGGCAACGGCAATGGGGAAGACGTCGGTAAGGATTACCATTATTCCAAGCTGCACTTCTTCTAGAACGTTTCATGATTAAATTAAAATAGTTATTTCAAAGAAAGAACTTATGTGAAGATTGATTAGAAGAACGGATTTAAAAACCGGTAAAGATGTTGAAGGTACATTAACTTCAAATAGATTAATTGCAACTAATAAACTTTAATCGTTTAAAATATTGTCGATTATTAATCGTTAGTAGATTAACTTTGCATCCCCTATATATATATATATATATATATATATATATATATATATATTCACAGCAGCGACGTTGGTACATACGAGCTTATTGAAGCACTACGAGTATCCTCATCGAAGCTTTCGAGCGTCCTCTCCAAGGGGCAGCTATCAACAAGGAAAGCAAATGAGGGCTTGACAAATGACAAACAATGTATACAAATGTAAAAATTATATCAAAAAATCATTTTTGTTAAAGGGCTTCATACGATTTAATCATTCTTTTAACTGATATATATTTAGTAAAAACTTTGGGATAAAATTAGATCAAATCCTCACCATACTGCCATCCAGATCCGAAGGCATTTGGGATTCAGCAGTGCAAAACCACTAAATAAGTTATTGAAATCTAGGCAACAATCAATAAGTTAAAAGAATGTTTAGAGTGCAATTAATTCCTTTTTATTTTCATGCACCTTACATATCAAAACAGGTTCAATGGGCGATAATCAGCTTTTAAATTTGATGTCCCAATGATTTGAAGAAAATTGTAACAGTTCTTGTACGATTGCTATTTCTTTAAGACTAGCTCGTTTCAGCTCCGTGGCTAAGGCTAGGTCCTGCGGGAGGCTGGGTGGACAACACGTAGTGTAAAGAACTTTCCAAAATCTTGTCACAATTATAGCGTAGGAATGCATCTTCTGGTTCTCCAGGGTTTGTTCTTAAAGTTGCTCGATGTCTGTCTCTAGCAGATGGCCCGTCGGGTGCCCAGGCGGTGTTCCCGGAGGGTTGATTGTATATGGAATGCTTATTGGGAAGGGTTAGCTTGTTGATTTGTGACTCGGCTTTTGCGATGTCCCTATCCACTTTGAAATTGTCTGGAGGAGGTCGTCCTTGGGGATGGAAGTCTCCCCCCAGTTCCATGCAGGTTCGCTTGTGTGGTATCTTCATGGCATGCCCGGCGGCTACTGTTGAAATGGTGCTCTGTTTCAGGATGAGTGAATGTAGGGCAGGTGGACCCCCCCCCCCCCGGAATAGAGGACCGTGGCGGATCGGTGGGTAGACAACTCCGTGTCTCATAAATGAATAATTTGTATGATTGTGATTTGTGGCTGGTGAAAGGATTGTGTTGTTGGATTTCTTGTCTTTGTCTTGGCAGTACGCTACTGGGCTACTCGGGGCGGCGTCTATGAGTTTGAAGGACGTGGGTGGGTGGCTGGAAGGGAGGTCGTCCCGCTGCATCTTTTCCATACTTAATAAAAGGTGAATTTAGCAAACGAAAAAGGAAGTAATTCATTTTTCTGCTGCAAAAAACGATGGATTCACTTGAATAGGAGACTCCCCGATAGAATAGGATAGTAGGTAGAGAGAACAAGGGCAATGACTCTCTCTCTCTCTCTCACGGGAGTGCATTCCTCCCTCCTCCGGGGTGTCCGACACGTCATCTTCTTTGATGCAGACGGAATACGCCAGGCAACCAGCATTTAGGAAGGGTCCTTGAGGGTCTGTCTGTCTGTCTCCGACTCGTCATCCTCTTTGATACAAAGAGAATAGGCTGAGCACCTATGCTCTGGGGAGTCATGTCCTCCTAAGGTTCTACTCCTTGCTCCATGCTTGATCCGAGGCTGAATTCTTGTCACAAATGTTGTGTACGACGGCACAGCCGGCAGGCCAGTCATTAGGAATCCTGGATCCTCGGAAGATTTCCGGCAAAAAACACTCAAATTCCAATGAAAGGGATAAAGTTCCTCTTTATTGTTTACCTACGTTGTGACGTCAGTTTCTCTCTCTGTTTCTATCTCACTGGGTGACTTATGAATTTCTCTAAAAAAGGGCAAAATGGAGAGGATTTAAAAAATATTCATTTGCTAATTTTGATTAAAATAAGGCATTTTATGGAACATTAAGCATATCAAATTAAAGCTTGATATTTTTTCTTCATATTCATATGAATTTTAATCATGTAAGACATTTTAGTGAGGAAGAGTAAGGAACAGTGAGTCTCTAAGAAAAACCCTTCATTTTTCGTACAAAATGACATATATTTTAAATTCTAAATGTGCCGGAGACAAAATAAAAATTGAAATGAGTACTTTGATCTAAGCTCCATCAAATCATTGCTTTTTATTTTTCTATACTTCAGTCTTTGTATGTCAATAATGGCTCTGAATCGAAAAAGTGCTGAAAATTTGAAATCCATTTAGCTCTGAATTTATCACTAACTTTGAAAAGTAATACCATATTCGGAATCAGTGGATAAAACTCTATAAGAATTAGTGAAAATTAGTCCGACCTAATTTTTTTAGTTGATTTTTGTTGGCCTGTGTAATTAATGTATCTCAAAGTACATATTTGATTATAAATATTTAAAAAAACAATCGATTGGTTTACATGATTTAAATTTAATTTTTGAAATATACTTTTTGAGATTTAAAGTCTTTAAAATTATTTATATAAGTTGTAGTTAAAAAGAACCCAGAAAGTTTATAATCCTATGCTTTGAGCCAATACAATATACCAATTGAGTCTGAAAGACTTATATCGATTGATTATTTACTTTTTTTCGATTTTTTTGTAAATCTATTGATACAATTTACAGTTAATATGAATCCATGTATATGAATTAGAGGTATACCGATAGTAGATTTTTGTGCTAGATATAATGCCGATAACTGATTTGAAGAAAATACGAATACGATAGCTTCTTCTATATGTATACAGTCAAACCTGTTTTTAGCGGCCACTCAAGGGAACACAAAAATGGATGCTAGTCACAAAAGGTCTTACTACTATTTTTTATTCTACAGGAAAAAATTGGGTGGCCGTTAGTAACGAGTGACCGATACAAATAGAGGTGACCACTAACATAAGTTTGGTTGTATCTATATTTGTTGTCAATTATTGAAAAAAATAGTTATAAAAGATTATAATGAAATAAATAACTCCATTTGTTAATTAAAACGTTCCGTTGTCATTTTTTGCAACTGGAAATGAAAGCAAAGCTCTACACCAGGGCTATTCAATTAGTTTTCCAAGTGGGCCACATTTGGAATCCAAGAACTTGAGCTGGGCCGCAAAATTTCGTGGCCACTTTTTTTCAAATAAGTCTTATTATGTTTTTTATTTAACATTAGTAGTATTACTATTAGTATAATTAGGCCGATGGTTACTATGCCTATATTTTTTATTGGGCCTATTTTATATGACCTTTTTAGCTTTCAAAATTGAATAGGCCTATAAAAATGAACACAAACAACTCTCTGCTCCATCTCCTTTATTTAAAACAAACAAAGAATAGAACATTAACTCAACATTTATCATTGTTCATGAGGCTGGCTGCTAAACAGACAGGGCTATTTTAGCCCACTGCTGCCGGTGACTTAGTGAGAGAAGTGGCATTTCTTGTTTGCACAAGATCTCTGATGTTTGGCTCATAAGATGTCAATGCAGTCCTAAGGCACTGGTGAATTTTTTTGTCTGTTAGGGAACACCGATAACTGTCCTAATTGCATTCACGTGAGAAAAGCTCGATTCGCAAGTGTATGTTGACCCAAACATGTGGCCGTGTCCGGGCCGCATCTGGCCCGCGGGCGCCAATTGAATAGCCCTGCTCTACACCCTAGCTATTTTTCAAGTTATAGGGTCTTCTATGAATACTATGAGTACCCCCAAAAAAGAAAAGAAATTTAATTTTTTATTTATATATATATGTGTAAGACATTCTAATTATGTATATATGTATTATATATATATATATATCTCCCCAAAATGTAATCCCTAATATTTTAAACATATTTTTGAAAAATAATCAAAAATTTATATACTATGTATATACTATAGTTTCCAAAATTTCGCCAATACCGATACTTTGTAAGATATAATATCGGCGCCGATATCTACCTCTAATATGAATCTCATGTTCTTTTTTTAAACGACGTACAGGAAACTTTAAGTCTGTTATAAATGCATTAAGACCATAGTAAGGGTTA
>CP045891.1:24493476-24511101 GCA_013387185.1 Caligus rogercresseyi
TATATTGTCAACAAAGTTTAAAGAAAGTATACCATATCAAGAAATGAAGTATGCAAGGATCCAGGAGAATATTATTATATAACGAAGACAAGTCTTATGTCCAACATCTAAATATGAAATGGGAAATTATTTATCATTATAAATATTTGTGATATAAGTGAATTTGCATGATAAGCGCTTAAACTGAAACTTTGCCGGATTTTATTTACATATGTATATTTTGTAGTACACGTTCTTCTCTGTAGCTAAGACTGGAAAACATACAAAGATGTTTATTTTATTTATGCATAATGAATTAACTTCCTAGCACTCATTTATTTAAAAAGAAACATACTCAACCCTCTGACACTGGGTAACTTTAATATACCACTAATAAGGCTATCCAAGATTATGATCATGTTCACTGAAATAATGACTGCATTAAAATTATAGCTTTTTTTATTCCCAAAACAACCGTTCAAAAGCTTTTATTTATTAGTGCTGTTTTTTTTATAAGCAATTGTTATAAAACGACAATAAAAACAATTGAAGGTAACGCCTGTTGGGGTTTTTTTTTTTTTTTTGGTCCAGCCCAAGTTTTCCAGGACCATAATTACCCACACACGTAAGAGAAAAGAGAGGCTAAAACAATTAATTACCGCTAAAAAACAACATGTTTTTCGCATTAAGTATTAAAAGAGAGTGCTGAAACCCTCCGTGTTGTATGGATGTTGTGTGTGATCATGGAAACGGTTTAAAAGTGAGCTTTGAATTGGGCTCCGCCCCCCTTTGGAGTAGTGATCCATATATAGGTTGACGGACTTAGTTATGCTGGTTTTCATAATAACTATTCCCAATGGGTTGGAGGTCCCTGCTCTTTAGTGTACTTTGTCCCCTCTTTTGTCAAACAACACGCAGTAGTTGTCTCTGATCAAATAGTGTTGTGTATGTGTGTCATATCATACTTAACAATGTACACTGGGAATACTTCCCACCTCGGGTCTTGATGGCTCACTTAGAGATATAGTAGTGACGGCAGATTATTTCAAAATCAAACAAGCCATCAATGGTTCTTCTTCGAATGCTGACACAATAGGTGTGTCTGTATGCAATTTAAACTAAATAAGAGATGTATACATTTTAAAAGAAAAGGGTTTTATTTGTTGGTTTGAGAATCCCGGAGTACGAATTGAGGTCTTTGATACAAGGCGGAATCGAATACACAAATACCTTTGGCCTCAATCACATATAAGATTGTTTACTCATTTTCCCTTTAGTTTAAGCCAACTAATTATAACCATACTAGAATGTCAAAGATTCATAATGGATCTGCTTTAATACATGGATTTTATTTTATTGGTATGGAATAATGAATACTATATTAATATGGTTATATATATATCTTTCAAGTACACTAAACTTTCCTTTGAATCATTTATATAATTTAGCGTATTATATGTAAATCCAAAATAAAGTTGTTAAGAATTTTTTTTGAAAAAAAAATCTACATTACCCAAATATGGTGATTGAAGGCGGGTTTTCTTAAAACCCAATGGAATCGATTAATATAATATCATATAAATTTCTTATTTATATAAATACAACACATCCAAAATAACTTTTTAATTCCTAAGAAGATCTGAGAGTCAATATTTATTCATATATGGCTCATCATGCTATTTAAACACTTATATAAATATTTATTCTGTCAAAAAAATAAATTGGCGTTTTTAATCCATTGATATAGATAATATCACTACCATACATGCATGTTTAAAGAGTGCTACAAGCACAATAGAAGGAGAGAGAGAGAGATAAACGATTGTATATTTGTTGACGATACATGTGGAGGAGGATGAAGGTAGTAATCAGAGTCTATGATAAAAGTTATCAATAAATATTATGTTTTTTGAAGAGCTATCATTAAGATGGAAGGGTTAATCATAGGTCCAGGCAACTTCTTCTTATTGTATTAACAGCAAGAATCACACAATGATAAATAATAATCCTAAATACTGACTGGCTTCAGGACTGTTTTTGGGATCTTGAAGAGTGAAAATAAATCTGAGTACGCATATGGTCATCGCTAAATTAATTGTATTGTTGAAAAGGATATAATAATAATAAAAGTAATGCTGATGGCTCTTTTACCATACATTGTAACATAAGAGGAAAAAAATCCTTTTTCCATCTGTTCCTTCAAACAATGAGATTTTCACTTTTTTTCCTCTCCTCTCATTGTTTTACTTCTAGCCGTATTGCTCTTTCTTTTTCCCTCTCTTGTTATTTATGGGATGAAATCATCCCGCTCATCAACGATTTCCGATAGAGGAAAAAGGAGGGGGGTCAGGTTTGAGGGACCATTGGGGAGTGTTTATTTATTGTTTTTATAGATAGCAGGTCGACGTTTCCTCTACCTGGTTGCCGGGTCGCTAATGAAAACACTCAAAAAAGTAAACGACCAATAAAAAAGTGGAAATTCATTTAAAAGAATATGTCATTGAAATCTGTACAATGTTTATAGCTGGGCAAATTATTATGAGTATATGCAAGGAATGCATTTTATAAGCCTTTTATTATGTATACCCTCACCAAACTCTTCCCCCCAAGCATTTTGACCGACCTCACAATCGTTGTGTGCGAGATCCCCATGTCCTTTGCATGAGCCCTCATTGTTGTCAGTGGTTCCGCCTCCAATGCCTTCTTGATGACCTGTAGGTTCACTTTGGCCTTACTACCACTTCCACGTTTCCTCTCGATGTTGTCCTTCTTGCCAATGCAGTACGCGGACATTCTGGCTACGCCCAACAGCTTCAAAATCTCTGTGGGTGTCTTCCCAGCATCAAGAAGAGCGCAGAATTTTACACGGGTGTCTCGTTCTGAAGCCATTTTCTCGTGAACTGATTGAGTGATCAGCTTGAAATTTTCACCAGGTACGCTTTTTTGTTGTGTGCTTTTTGCTAATACCTTGGACTGTTTAAAAATATGTCTTTAAAACCACTTAATTTAGATATTAAAGATGTAACAATTTCTACGTTCCACCCGGTAGATATATTTTGTAGAATGAAATTTGTAAATTTGATTAGTAACTTGAAGCACAACTCTTTTTTAAGTAAATAAGGTTAGTAGACACTTGTTGAAAACGATGGAAGGCTCATTTTTTAAATTATTAATCATTAATTTATAATTAATATGAAACAAAGTTACTCTATATTATAAGTTTATATATAGTATATACCTACATATAAATATATTTAATTCTGAGATAAATTCTTTAATAACAACATTGATTGAAAAATTCCTTTCCTTTTCTCTGACATCATTTTTCAAGACAATTTAGTTTCATAAAACAGGTGTTAGAGGCCATTTCATGGCTAAAATTGATAACCTTTGTTAAATATTTAATTGTAATATAGCTATATATAATATATATATATATATATATTAATATATATATATTAGATTTATATATATATATTATATATAAAGGATTTTGAAGAAATTCTTGCTGCGTTGATGTCTGACTAACGTCAGGTAGATAGCCTATATTTGAATAGATATCAATTATACAAAAGTGCTTGCTGGAAAATATGTTATTTGTAGATTTATGGATGTTGCAATTTTACAATGTGTATTTTTATCCGTGATCCTGCCATGTTGACCACCGATAAGAATCAAATTCTTAAACTAATTTATATGCATGGACACTTGATTCAAGATGAAGAAAGAGGGGGGGGGGGGGGGGTGCAATAACACCTGGGCACCAGAGCTCATAAATTATTTCATAACCATTAATAAGCCAGTCTTTTTGAATGTGAGAGGGGAACAGCTGCGGGAGTCCTTTGTTAAGAGGGGAGGAGGTATTGTTTGATTTTAATTACATGTTACATTTTCTTTAAACACACACAAAAAGTTGGGGCTTTTGAATGGGGTTGTTGCGGCGACAAGGAAAGGATCGAATAATACTTAACGAATTTGTCATTTCTTCGTTCATATTCATAACGATGTACTGGGCGGGGAAAATATATAAACAATGTGATAAAATAATGTATTGTCCTTGCACATATTTATTATCAACTTAGAGTGATCTCCAGTAGACTATAAGATGAATATTTTAAGTGCCTGTTGTTCGATCAACAAAATAGTATTTCACGGTATATATTAACTGAAAATTATATTTAGTTGTACTCATCTAATTCCCACATCGTTTTTTCTTTTTAAAGAAAGGTTTCTTTAGGAATAACGTTTGTATAACGTCCTGTAACATTAAATACACTTAATAAAGAACTTTAATATATTAGGAAATAAGGGCTTAGGAAAAAATGGTCAAAAATGCTGAAAATGAGAATGAAAATACATAAATACTTCATTTCGCCTCTAAAATCGTTCAAAGTCATGAAAATATATAAAAAGTGTCATAGTTGTTATTCATTTATTTACTGCACAACTCAAAGGCTCCAATGGAGTTATTAGACCCTTTTTACATCTATCACTTTTTCCAGAAACCGATTTTTAATTAAGGGCCCAAGTTTTTTTTGCGTAACATTAAGTATAACTTTATGAGTTTCCATCGTTCTACCAATTATATTAAAAAACGATAGTATAAGAGCTAAAGTATATTCTACAACTGCATTGGATAAGGTGGGTACTTATTACTCAAATCATAAAGGCGAACAGAAAAGCCAATGGTGTAATTTTGAGTTCATTATATTTTGAATGTATATATTTTTTATAGTTATTGTGAGATTATATTGCTTTACTGAAAAGGATATCTACCCCTTTTAAATAAAATGGAAATTAGATAAGGTTATGTATTTTTGTTCCTTAATAGCTCATTTTGTATAAAAAATAGCTTAAGGAAGACAGATTATTGGCTATAGGCCCAAAATGCAATCGAAATACAATTCGGAACACCAAAGTTTGTACAAATGACAGTGCAGGATTCCGTATTGTTGTACATAGTTTGACTTCTTAGATATTAGACTTTGAAATTTGTACATAGAAAGGTAACTATTTTTCAAGAAATAACAAGAAATGTCCAGGGCTGTTTCAATCAGACACATGAAATCACCGTTAACTTTTAATGATATCTTTGAGGTCTTTGTACATAAACAGTAACTAAAATACATTTATTAGGCAATTGTTAATTCGCTTCGGTTTTTTATAAAACTCAAATAACTTATATTCATTGCGATGTAAGATGATAAACATTTGTTCATTAGTCAACAATTCTGTGTTTTTTAAACTCCAATTTTAGTCATTAATAAAAATATATATACACAACTTACTTTATTTTACCCATTTGTTTCTTGTAGTTACTGATAGCCCCCATATGACTCAATTTAAATATCTATATACATACACGGCATATATATATATATATAGGGTGATTCTTATTTCACATTTTTCGGATTTGAGAGTCGGTCTCCCCCTAGGATTTTACTTTAGTGCATAGAGATCATCCTGTGAAAGTTTGAACGAAATCGAATAATGGGAAGTACCCGCTCAACGGGCCCAAAAGTTATATAGTAAACTTATGTAGTAATTTTTTTTTTCGCCATTCGATCGCCTCTAATTTCCTTAATTTCTTTGCTATTTTCAAACAATTTGCCGCAAAATGCAGGTATGCTCGCAAGGGCTCCAAATCAGTTTTTATTTTTTATGTACATCCAAAATTCAACAAGAAATTTAAGTTTGAAATAGTCATTTTTGGGTATTTTCTATAAAATGACTATTTCAAAACTTTATATATATATAATATATATATATATATATAATATAAGGTTATTGCCTAAAAATCATAATTTTAATATATATATTTATATACAATAATATACAAAGTAATTTATATGTATAACTTTGCTCACTGCAGAAAATTTTGTAACATAATATTGATCACACACACACAAACACAGTAACGCATGGAGGCTTGCACTCTGAAACAATCCACACAAGAACCCCTTGTAAATCATACACTAAAATAAATCACAGCATAGCTCAACGACTAAATATGGCCTCAAATATACTCCTGTACACTATGATTCCTCCAATAAAGATATTTGATAAGCAAAACAAATAAGGGAGAAATAACTTGATTAAGCATGGGTAAAAGGGTGAATAGGAAAATAGGAGCAGGGAGAGGTCCCTTGAGACTTTTCATTCAATCATTTGATTGCCTCAAATCTATATATTTATAAAGTCATTATTCTTGTTCTATTAGCACATACACAAACAAAAATAAGACACCTGATAAGAAAAAGGTATATAATACATGTATATTTCCTACAATGATTATGATTGCAAATGTGTAATGCCATTTGTTATCTTTATTTATTTGTATTTCTTTATAATTTATGATACGATCGCGTTTCATATATGTGAATTATACATATTAAGGAAACAGATATGACTCTAAATAACACTATTGCGCTTACACAAAGAGTATCTTTATATGTATATGAACGACATATGTTTATATTAAGGTAAACCTTTTGAAGCCCGATAAAAATTGTTCAATAACTATTATTACTACGTATAAGTATTGAGAATTGCAGGATAAAGTACATACGATAATAGATAGCATTCTTACCAGAGGGGAAAGGTGAGCAAGAACGGTGCGTAGCGCCATACTTGCAAAATATTTAATATTAGTACGGCTGTCCCTTAGAAGAGTTAACGAAATAAGTTTAACGAAACTTTAATATTTGTTTGCATAACTATGAGTTCAATGCTATGGTTATAACATATTTATATATATAAAAAAATATTTATAATTAAGGATATTATAGATGCAGATATCCGGCTAGAAATTTTAAGCATTTTCCCCACTGTCCTACCACTTTATAACTTCATGTAACGCTTGAAAGATCGAGATGCCCTATTATTCAATTCATCATATCATATATATTTGTTCACGGGTAAAAATAATGTGAATAGTATATTATTCATAAGTCAGACATAGAAGTATGTATCATTGGGGTAAATGTATTCTAGCAAACAGATTGCTCATATTAAATTTACTGTACTTCACAGGTCTCAGAGTATTAACATTTATGGGATTGAAATGAAATAAAATGATGCCCATGAATATTATTGAAATCATAAAACTACATTTTAGGTACAGAGGATATTTAGGAATATTTACATTCAATATGGAAAAATAAAATGAAACTCGCGGCAATCGAACCATCACTCAACCTAACTCAGTAATAAAATGACATTTTTGCATACAAAAGACAATCAGTTTTTGATTACCAGTGTCTACTGCTAATGGCATCAAGCGCAATGCCATCACTAAATTCTTAAATTCCTCTTTTGTACTAGTTTAAAAAAAGTTAAAGCGTAGTATTTAAATATGGTTATAAATTAATTCAGATTTCAAAGGTAGTCGATTGTCAGTTACTATACACATTTTATATTAAAAATATAATACATATATGTTTTATGTAATATACAGAAACAACACTTTGCGAATGAATATTATCATTTTAAACTCTTATAGTATGTAATATTTTAATTTGATGCCCTCTACCATGCGACTTAGTTGCGAGCATATACAAAACAACACATGCTTCATTCAAACCCCTTGGATAATATTAATAGCCCCAAAAAACCAATGACCAAAATATAAATATAAGAGGAAAATATATTTGAAGAAGCATTTATAAGCAATTATACATGAAAGACCAAATATATATAAACTACTACTAAATATATTTTTGTGTCTTCCATTTATAAATTGAGGCCTTTCAAGAGAGAGAGAGAGAGAGAAAAGTTAAAATAAATCCTGGTTTGATAAGATGTCAAGTACTAAAAAAAGAATACTCTACTAGGTATATCAAAAACCAACTACTTTTTTTGTAGGTTAATAGTTTTTGTCATGATATATCTTCAAATATATATATATACATTTGACGTGCGTTAAAAGAATAATATAAAATAATAATAATAAGTCAAAGGAAGAATTTTTTGTATGTCATTTTTTTCTTCTTCTTCAAGAGTGTCTTTTTGGGGGGTTCACGTCTTACAGGGGAGCAATAGCTATGTTGTTGTTGTTGTCGTTTGGTAGGTTTGTAAAATGTCTGGAATGTGTTTCATGATAAAAGTAATTATGCCTTGGCCATAATGCAGCATGATAATACCCGGGGAATAGCTCGCTCAATCGCCCATATAATTAATTTATTCAATGGAGAGAGGAAGAAGATAAAAATAAGTAGCTGGCAAATAATCTATGGAGACAGAAGGAGGGAAGGGATGACAGATTTACGTAATTAATTCCATTCAGATATCTGAAATATATATACACACACACACTCAATAGGGTAGAAATCACCCCTCCACTAATAAAAATAACAGTATGTCATGAAACCAAAACGAGCCAAGGAAAATAAAAACTCTGTCGTGAAATAACAATGAGTCTATTTGCAATAAAAAAAGTAAAAGGTAGGATAACTTCTAACAAAACACTAGATGGTGTTAGTCATAACATTATTTTTAAATTATCTCTGATAAATGTTAATAAATATTATAGACAGTTGTCGAAAGATAGCTTAATGAAAAAATATATTTTATGATTACAGGAATTTTAAAAAGTTATTAATTTCTTGGATGGCGTTAAAGTTTTAACATATCAAATGAATTGTTCATTCAACCTGTAAGTTTGAAGGTGATTTAAAGCACTCTTAAATTGTTCTGAAGAAAAAAACTATGTCCTTTGCTCTAAGATTGGGCATATAGTAAGCTGTATTGTCTAAAATAAAGTATTGAATACATCATTTATTAACGATGCTAGACAACTGAAAGTGATTATGGAATGCTTATGTTTCAAAGCCGTAAATAAAATAATGTTTTTGTTGTTTGATTAAATCAAGGATGAATCAACTTATGTTATTTTATTCTACTGAAAGCACTACTTAAACATACTCCTAAAATAATATGTATTAATAAAAATCCTAAATTACATCTTTAAATATGAACTAAATGTGATTCATATTATATAAGTGTACGCTCAAAAGTACTTCACGTCTAAAGGACACTACTATCACTAATCTCTATATCCTTATCGGGAACAAATATCTATAGATTGAAAATCAAATTGAAAAATAATTTATTCTCTTTGAACACAAAATAAACGATAGAGAGAATATATATATATTTATATTTTATATTATGAATATTCAAAGTTTTGATGTCTTGAATCAGACGTCGTCCCTTCTCCTATTCTTTGACATTTTTTTTCTTCTCAAAATAATAATAATGTCACTTGAAGTTTCCTGCTCACACAAAGGGTGTCCTCCCTTTTTGTTTGTATACAAAGATAGCCAGCCTTTGATGAATAAATCAATGAAAATGGACGTTTTCATTTTTATCACCTATTGATTTTTTATGTATGTAATCAGATACTTACTCCTTTATAAACACTATGAGTAATATATAAAAAGTGAAGAAAGACTAATTTTCGGATCAAGACTAAACAACAACAAAAGAGTAATATGAGGTGAGGACTATGTAGAAAAATAAAAAGTAATCAGGACATGGAGGCTCTTACTCAATGAGCAAATAGAGTAGGATAATCCCTATTATATAGGATATATATATATATATATATATATATATATATATATATATATATATATCAGCAGACTGATTGATGGCAGATGATTGTGAGGAGCGTCTCTCAAAACAAAAGCCGGGTCTAACCCTATTAAGAGCTATATAATTAAGGAAGAGGCCTTGCTAAAGAACCTCTCATTAAGACAAGCAAAAGGAGTGCATTTAACCAAATATATATAAATCTAAAAATGACTGCTCATTAGGAAAAAGGCCCTTCCACTCTATAATATAAAATATATAGTTTTATGCTGCACGTGTATATAGAACTTAAGCATGTCTTTCAATTTCAATTTATGCCGAGATTATGACCTTATGTTTATTAGGACTGATGATAAAGTGTGCCCATGGACAGCGATTGAGCTATTTTCACAATAACAAATTGTACACGGCTTAAAACGCACGCCTTATATACACATGATTAAACATGAGGGGGAGAGAGAGTCAAGAGTGACGTCACCATCAACAATCGTCAAATAATAGAGCCTCCACTGATCATAGTTGGGAATCTATTTTTTTGGGTGTCATGAAAGCATTCTGGCCTAGGCTTCAAACTTGTTGGAGATCCCTCGATTCCTGGGACTCCAGTATAAATGCCTTGGACATCAAGAAACGAGTCTTCTCCCTCCCAGTAAGAGACACATTCCCCTCACCTCGACTTCGTGAATGGAGTCCTACCCCGTCTCCGTCAGTCAAAGGAATTCCTTCCCTCATCTTCGTTAGAGAGCTCTTGTCTCTTGTCTTCGTGAATGGAGCCCTACCCCTCGTCGGACTTCGTTAGTTCGTTAGAGAGCTTCCCATCCCTCGTCTTCCTTATAGGGCTCCCTTTCCCTAGTCTTCGACCAAGGAGGTCCTTCCTTCGTCTCCGTTAGAGGGCCCCCCGTCCCTCCTCTTCGTGAATGGAGTCCTGCCCCTCGTCTTCATGAATGGAGCCATACCCCTCATCTTCGTGATTGGAGTTCCGTCTTCCATAACCTCCTCCATATTGACGACTTTTTCCTCTTTTTGGAATTTGCTATTGGACGCCTCAGTCCTGTATTTCAATGAAATAAGTCATATAAGTATTGTCCAACCAATTTGAAACATAATAGATAAGTTTTTTGTATCACTCAATTTTGATCATATTAAGACGTTTTCCACTCAAATACTTGGCCTCCATGTATTCTGATCATATATTCCATATTTTATTGTTTTTCTCTTATAGACCGTTTTTCCAATGACGTTTTTTTCCTTTAACCGTTCCTATGTAGGTACATCAATATAAAATATCGTACATTATAAGGTATAAGATTGCTCTAGGATATATTTTTTGAATTACTTTCCGTATGCCTCTACATTCTTCATATGTGCGATCCTCTCTGGCCCCCATTAACCCCCTATATATAAAACCAAAAAGAGTTTTTTATTTTTTATAACTCGTAGTTTATTTATTACAGTCACTCTGCCTTACGTTTTTCGCAAGACAAGAAAAATTAGAAGAGTCGTCCTCTAATCCGCCTCCTCTCACGATTCTTAATTTTCACACAGGAAACTCTGCACTAAACAAATAAAAAATACCTTCTCTCTAAATGCATTAGCCTCCCATAAGTCACTTTTTTTTTCTCAGCATCATCGAATGGACACTCTAATGGGGATAAGGCGTGTATGTATTTATATACATAGACGCTGTATATATATTTAAAAAATCCCCCTCGCCCGTGACAAATTATATAATAAGACAAGCAAATAAAAGGCTTGCTTTTTCCATCCCCTCAAAAAAGAAAAGTGTCAAAACAAAACGTAGGAAACAGTGGAGTCCTCCTGCCGTTGCACTGTTATCATAATATCAATTATGGCTGTCTCAAGAGGTCGCTTGTATGTACACAGATAAACCATGAAATTCTTACCTGCATAGGTATGCTCCAAACTAGTAACTGTGGAGAGAAACTATGATAAACACAGACCTTGGAGTTCAAACCACAAGGACCGATATCTGTTTTACATTTTTGCCCCACTGGTCCTGAATCCAATGTATATATTCTTATCTATGTAATAATTCCAATAAGCAAAAAGAATTTTCATAATATATAAAATAATAATCTATAAGTTTCAACAAAAAACTTAAGGATGGAACAAATGGTTGATAATAATTTCGATGCTATGATGAATTTTATACCATAAACAATACTTCAGGTTCGAATCCATTTGCATCCATATATTTTTATTGAAATTATCATGTTTATAATATATATTTTTGCATATATATATATATTATTTATAATATATATATTTTATGTAAGTCCGCATATTCAAAATAAGAGTTTTTTTGTACAACTGCATATTATGTCAATAGAAGGTTATTTGCGATGAGCATGTTTTCAATTAACAATTGTATGCATAGGCCATTCTTCTCCTAATTAAAAAAATAGTTTGTTTTCATTCTTTGACACATAACGAAGGGATCGGTTTTTTAATTTTCATCGATGTACAATAATTTGTATATAAAAAGGTTTTATAGTTTTGTGTGTAATATATAATACATTTTATTGACTTTTTATAGTATTTATTTTATATGCATGGGGATTTCCTGAATTCATTTTAAAAACTACACGGTCTAAAAACAATTGTTAATTTAATTCAATTTTATACCTTCCAGGGATACAGTCCTAATGAGCTTTTTTTAATATAGCTTTGATAATAAATTAAATCATGATTACGAAAAGTCAGGTAGTATAGTATTTTTATAAAATTAGCAAAATAGCCTTAATATGTAATAGTGTCTAGACACGTATTACTTACCATAGCAGACCATGCGCCATTTTTTATATTATATAACAAAAAATAAATCTTATATATTTATTTATGGTCAGTGTGCTGTGTTTATATTTCGATATAATATTATAATTATATATATATATATATATATTACAAAAAATATTTTTAGAAAACAGAAGTTTGTTATGTTTGCCCGAAAACATTTATCAAATGGGATTCCGATTCAGCTGACATTTCGATCATCATATAGGTTTTATATACTTGAATAATTATCACGATAACTCTTAGACGTTTCTATTGTCATACAAATATAACCTCCTTAACAACGTGATTGCAACTGGAAACATATCAGTCAGTATAAACGATCCCAGTTACCATACAAATAGGTACATAGTATAGGTACATGTTTCGATGGGGCACATCGTTGTTGCATCACCAAAAAAAGGTTCAGAATAACCAATAACTAATTCTTGAAATACTAATATTACAGAAAATGTATTGAATTATTACTTTTAAAACAATAGTGGTCTTAATTATTAAAATGATCATATTTTGATACCTTTAAGTCAATAATACTTTTGAAATGAAATTGATCTTATAATAAGGGAATTTATAAAGGAATAATAATGGACAAGGTTTCGTTCACCTCCGTAAATATAAGTCCAGCGTATCAAAAAATATATGCATTGTTCAATTTATCTCAAGAAGTAAAGAAAAAACATTCCTTGTGGAGTGCCTCATTAAGAGAAGGGTGTCTCAAACAATATCCAATTAATAATTATTTTTAAGTGCTACTGAAAGGCGTTTTAAAGTAAAATACTTTTGTTTTGTTTAGCGTTTTTCGTTGAGTTTTATTGTAACATACCCACAATAATATATTTCGAATAATCAAATAAAACGACCATTACATTATAACATCTTAATCGTACATAGCCTTAAACAAATAAATAAGGCAAACAATTCCCTTATAAGGCAAATATTATTTCTCCGTATATTTGGCACTCGACAAATGATAAGAAAAGGATTCTATCAATGAAAAATGCCTCCCTTTACATTCACAGGCCTTGAATGAATAACCCTTTTCACTACTCATATCCCCTTCCAAACGTCCATTACAATAATAATAATAATACCAAAATATCGACTGGAAAAAAGGGGGCGGGTTGTAACGTTGACGTAATAAAAAACACATAATATATGATGATGATAAAACATAGTACAAAATAAAGAGAATAAAAGACAGAAGGGGAGAAAATAACAATTTTATTTATAAATATAATTTTTTCCAAAGTCATGACATCAGACTTCTTTCCTTCCTTCGTTCTTTCTTTATTTCATTGTTGCCTTAAACAGCTATATATTATATATATATATATATTATATATATATATATATATATATATATATATATATATATATATATATATATATATATATATGTGTGTGTGTGTGTATTTCCCCTTTTTGCCTCTGTATTATTCTTTCTTGATATTAATTATAGGGGTATCTCCGAGATTTTTTCTTCCAACGGACGGAAACAAGAGATTTCAATTCAAAGACGACATCGAAAAACAAATGCATGTCCCTCAACGCATTTGTTGTTGAAACTCAATGTTCGCCTACCATTGTGTATGTGTGTGTGTGTATGTTTCTATACGCTTTCCATCCATTCAAATCGAATAATGTCAGGGATTAGCTTTTTTAAATGTCCAGTGAATATATCATTATCCCTCAGGAAGTCGATATCAATAAATTTAATTCTCTTGGATAAATGGAAGCCGATTTCTGTGAGTCATAGAAACAACGGAAATGTTCATGTCCAGGGGTCTTTATTTTGCATTTATTCTTTATGACGTGATTGTCAAGATAAGATGGAGACAGCTGCCTGCCTCCGGCTACTGGGTAGATCAAAATTAGCATATAAACAACGTGTAAAATGTGTGTTGAGAGAGAAAGGCAGGGGCAAAAAATATGTATATATACGAAATAAGGTTATTATTTTTAAGCAACAATAACAAAAAATATATAATGTATATACATATATGTCGACTATATTACAAGATAATCGATTTGACCTCTTCACTTATGTGCTCTTTTGAAGCCAGAGCCGATGATCTGTATAAGCATGCTTTGATTCCTTTGCTAGATACAAAGGATATTGACCAAAGAAGGAAAAGTACATTTATTCATAATTTTATTTTGTTTCATTCTTGATATGACGATTTAAATTAATTCTGAGTCATGATTGAAAAATATATTATATTTAAACAAAGCATTTGACCTAAGAAGAAAATGTATATTTATTCAATGTATTAAACTGTCCATGAAGCAATTTACCATTAACTTTGTAGATTCATTGATATTTGATATTATATGTGAATCGAGAAAGGAAAATTATTTTTGTTTCAGATATGTCTTCATTTTTAGCTTCAATTATAGAGACTCAGAAAGTGAGGAGCCTTGATATAACATACTTAAATGGAAAGTAATCCTACTATTCCCTACAATTGGAAACTGTATGATAAAATAATGTATTATGTTAATGAACAATGAATGTTGTTTTAACAAAATCAAAATTAATATTAAAAACAAACATGCAAACCTTGCTATAAAATCGAAGGAGCCGTGAAATTATTCCACTGTTAAACCTTATATATGTAGATTGACATTATGACTATAAACATAATTTAACAATAGAAGGAAGCAATTCTTTAAATTTACGGATACAATTAATGTAAATTATAAAATCAGTGTTCATCCCTTTAATTTTTTGGGATTGTGTGAAGAGGAATTTTAAATGTCATGCAGTGAAGGGCCAACAACCTTTTGGAAGCAATCCTTGGGTTTTGTATCAATGGAGTCAAAACTCCAGCAGCAATGATAATCTCTATAAATCCATTGACTCGTGTGTCGTAGGTGTTTTCGCGATGAAAGTGGTATGGTTGTCTTACAAATATAGTTGTGAAAGTAACCCGCACATGTTTTAGCGCAAGCATTTGAGAATAATTGCATAAATGAAAGACGGGCTGTATTTTCCTCTTGTTTTACCTTTTCCGCTATTCCTGCATATGCAGAAATTAAATGATAATATGAGAAAAATAAATATGAAGGCACTCCCTTGTGGCTTGAGACACACAAATGCTATTGGTATACCTGAAAGTGCATTGGAATATATATTACATTTGTCTTCCTTGTAATAGACAACGAAAATATTATCTATATTGTTAATTGCAACCGTGCATTAATAGGTTGGCGTAACTAGAAATGAGTTTTGTCTAATAATGGGGACTTTAAGAGTAAATTATTTTCAAGTTCCGAAATGAGGAGCGAAATAGAATCGATTTTGGCAGAAATACTATTAATTAAATCAAAAGTTTTTTCTCAAGAAAGCATATATTATCGAGAATAATATTGTAGTAGTACATTCATTATTCAGTAGATAGTATGTAAATCAGGGCTGAAGGTTTTGATTGTATTTCGTATAATTAAAAAAATCATCACCATATTATTTGTTTATAACTTAATAGATGAGTAATGATTTGTACTGTACGAACTCATTTTCCCAATATATATTTCCATTATTTCCATCCTTATTCTGATATATGTTCTAGAAACAAAAATTTGCAAAATATTTATTTATGGCAAACCTGAATATATTGTCTTTCATTTATATGTCAATATAATTTACACTGAGGATACATGAAGATTATTTTCAAATACCATATGGCCAACTTTCTATATATGAACGTACATACCAAGTTGAAAGTTGGTTAACAAAATATGACAAGATAAACAGCTAGTTACTAAACAACAGTATTATATATGATAAAGTCGTAATTAAACAAATATATTTTAATGAAACTTTTTTTCTGCATTTTATAGACAAAAAAATCTAACTTGTGGCATTATAAAATAGACACAGGGCAAAAATGATAATAATTTTATCAACATGGCATTAAACAGTTACTTTTTGAATAAATTTGAGTATAAATACAAACATCAGATTTTTTATTAGATGAAAACAACGCTTACATTTATATATGTATATATATATATATATTCCTATTTTTGCACAAAGTGATCCAGGATGAGCACACAGAGCTGTTTTAACAATTTTCCATTTGAAATCTTGAAATATACTTAATTGCGTCATGATTTTAACATAGTCATTCGACGCCTGATTGAATGAAGAAACATAAAAATTTCTATCAATCAAGGATGTAAAGTATGATTTAATAGCACGTCAAATATATAATCTTTTATTTTAAGAAAAACTTGATAGAAAAATCAAACTATATATTTTTTTATACTTCCATTCAAAATAAATATTTCTTTATATTATTATATATTTTGACTTATTTAGTTCGATACGCTTGCATCAGTATGGATATAAATAAAAATATATCGTTAAGTTTAGGCCTTCGAAAATAGAACCTTTTGACCAAAATTGATCATCCTTTCTCGGGAGTCGAGACTGCGTTCGTAGGATTATCAATCACGCTTCCACCGAGCTATTTCTCTCTCTCTCTCTATGTATTATATATATATATAAATTAATATTTGTCAATAAACATAAAAAGAAAAAAGATGTTTATTTGATCATTAAAATTTAATTAGACTTAGACATTAGCTTTGCGAGGGAAATATTTCTAATGAAATGATGGTCAACAATGGATAAAAATTAAGTCATAGGTCAAAAAAGAGATAAGATATGTTATCTCTACAACTATTTTATCGGCGCCGGGTCATTTTTTCATGTTATAACATAATAGATCTTTCTTATGGGTGTGTGTGTTTTTTTTTTGGGAGTGCCCTTTCCTCCAAGGAGCTAATAATCCTCTCAAAACAAGGTAAAAAGGTAAACAAAGAAGGAAGGGACTATAAATCACTCATTCTTATTATTTGACTCTCAAAAAGGACGTTCCTTTATGAGAGGTCAGGATCAAAACTGATGCCTTGTAAAGTAATAAACGAGGATTAGGCATGAGAGAGAGACCCTCAGCGTCCTTACCTGATGTCTTTGAGGATTATGGGATATGGACCTTAAGTGCGGAATGAACTGAGGATTACGTCCTTTTACGTATTTTAATTTTAAATAAAGTTGATAAAAAAGAAAAAAAATAGATTATTATTTTATTCTTTGTAAAAACTGTTGTCCGAAGTAATGATTTAAACTATAATGTCTATTTGTGTTTTGTTCTCAACGCCAAATACTTTGGAATATTTTTAGAAACTAAAGTAGATAAATATGGAAGTTGCAAATGTTTATATATATATATATAT
>CP045891.1:24511201-24556270 GCA_013387185.1 Caligus rogercresseyi
AATAATGCGAATAAAACATGTATAAAATTCTACAAAAAGTCAAATACATTTTAAAATTTGTAATCTTTAGATAGTCAAGTATTTTTAAAAAAATATTAAAGTAATAATAAATTAGCTATATCGGAGTTATTATATGCGATAACTGTCCTTTTTGATATCTCAAAGAATAATATACTACTCAGATTTTTTAAATTACTGTGTCAAATTTGAAATTGTAAGTATTTTGAACCAAATGAAAATCTAAACTCCAAAATCAGCGATACTCAATATACACCTCTTCACCCACATGATTCCTTTGAAATCAAAATTTTATGGACAAGTACCGAGAACATTTTTAAGTTATACCCATCCATATCCAATGAATATTTGCAAAATATGAAGTACATAATTAATTATTTTGAATAGCTATATGATTATTAAAATTATAATGCGTGTTGTTTAGATATTTTATCATAAACTACAATGCTTATATTTGTAGCATCAGACATTTATGTCATCTACAGGACTGAGATGTCCTGACTATCACAATTACATGTATGATACGCCTTATATACATACATAATATAAATAATACAAGACATAAAATCAATAATTCACTTGCCTTCTAGCATTTCTCTTACTAGATTCCTGATTTTTTCATAATCAAAACAAATGCCTCTGCTCATATTTTATATTTTTAATTAGTACTTGACATGTTTAAAAGTTAGCCAAACTGGTTGACCTTCTTTCAGAGTATTTATTTATCTGAAGGAACTAAATAAGAATAAGAACTTTTAGCGTGGGTATTAGTCGATTGAACCTACGATCCTTTAATGAGGTTGACCAAAATAATTTTGCACTCTTGGGAGGAGTACAAAAGTGAGAGTCGAGCACGTTTCCACTGAGCTATTGGCCTCACATAATATATATAATAATATATCCAGTAAACTTCCTCACTTACTAACTGGGGATTATGCCAAGCCACTGATAACCCTCCAGCCTGAAGACAAAACGACGCATACTACAGAACATTCTTGGCAAACGTTTTTTGATCGTCTCCTGACTATATCTTCAGCAAAGGTTTGGACACATTGTATGAGAGACTCAATGGAATCTAGTGTTTCCATATAAATATCAATTTGTGTTGCAGTCAAGAAGTAGAGGTCCAAAGGGTTAGATCTGAACTGTGGGCTGGCCCGGAATTTTCCAACCTTTTGTTGATTACTCAGTAGTGACTAGTTGTGGAATGAACTAAAACTATTCATTTTGAAAGACCTAAAGCTGCATTGTGCAATGTGATGGAGCGCCATCTTGCATTCACTAAAGTGAGGAACAAGGGCAGAATGGTATGCAAACCTGGGACAAGTTTGTCCTGGAGCAATCTGAGTATATGAAACAACATTAATCCGACGACAAATGACAATCTTATCAAGGAAGGCGACGGTTGGAACCATTCCCAAAAAATAATGCGACAAAAATTACGTTAACAATCCTTCCTATCATTTTTTTCACAGATATTTAGAGGATTTCATTACATCGTTTTTAGATGTGTGCAAAATAAATTATCATCAATAACAATTATTCTATCGGCAATGTAGATTGGCTGCTGCAGAAACTCACTGACAAAAGTGCCTTCTTTGCTTTTTATGGGCATCAGTAAATGGTTCAACTGAAGTAAAATAATAAAAACGGAATCGAAGATATGTCTAACGATCATCCATAACGTTGTTTTGGTGGTGAAATTTGCTGAGAAGCTCTTCTGAGTGAGCAAACTGGTATATTCATCAAAGAAACTCTTCACCTTGTGAATCACTGCTCCTGTTCTTTTTGTTTCAAATATATATATATATATATATATATATAATTATATATATATAATATATATTAGCCGTAAACTTCCTCACTTACTAAACTGGGGGTTATGTCTAAGCCCCTGATGAGGCCCCAGGAACCTCCGTACCATCCTCAAGCAAGAAATTTTTACAAATTGATGAAAGGTTAATGGAGGGATCCCTCTGATTCTTATCGGCGAGGAAATAAGGGTACTTAAATATTCATATATTCAGAAGTTACATGAAGAACACACCACGTGCGAATGGCATTGCCTGCCTACCACAATTCCTTCCGCGCATTTATTATATATATTAGTTACCTTATTCTTAGTACGAGAGCAAGGTAAGGAATTTTCTTGGTTGCGCAGCTCTTGAATATGTTTGTATGCACCTATTGTGGCAATGATTACATTCACTAAAGCGAAACTCTGGAACTACGTCTCCTATAATATGCATAACATGCAAAATAATAACAAAATAGGTAATATAGTATTCTCCCGCTTGAAAATAAAACTACGCAAGGCAGCAAAGTTGTCCGTCATATAGTTTTTATTATTATTCAGCTTTTATTTTTTAATGACATTGCAAGGGATGCTTTTGTTGTTTGTAGTCTCGGGCAAGTCAACAATACGAACCATTTATCAGCTGGCCAACTCCATTGTCTTCTTTTTCTACTCCATACTATCTGAGTAAGGATCTATACAATGATAGGGATAGTATATAAAACTTTATAGGTAATATTCTTTCCTTCCCTGGGCCTCAAAAATTGTTTTATTTCATTTATATGTTGTTAAAATTGGAATAAATTATAATTATTTTGACATTCTTATCTCAGAGTTGGTTTTCAGTCCTCAAGAGCACGAGATAAATGACGGCATATGTCGTAGTGTTTTTATACAAGCTCCTTTTTTTAATACCAATCACGTTTGAGAAAAAGGTGTGGTGGTATCTACATATATGGTTAATATATATTACAAGACCTATAGAGCCATCAATTGTTCATAAAAGATGTGGCACGTTAATTTAAATCTTTTATTTCTTAAGCGTCCAAACCATTATAGAAGTAATTAATAAAATCACTTCAAGGAGATTATTATAATACTGAATATCATTTTTTTCTTGGCACCAAACGTAACTGTATTTCAGAGTGAACAAAGAATAATAAAAACTACATTAAAGAATTGTAAACTTTGGTATGTAACATAACTATAGGTAAATCGTTGCGACGATCAAGTCCTCTGACGCTCTCTTCGCGTATATGATTTGTTGCTCTTTTGTGATGATGGCGTTGACTTTTGATTCCTCTTCTTCGCAGTAGAAAGCTAAAAAAAACTTCCCTCCGATCTCCGCAGCGAAAGTCTCCTTGTGAGTTCTGAGACAAAGTTAAAGATTTCGCGAAGCGAAGTGCAGCTCCAAAAGATATGATCTGTTGTTTGACACATACTCCTCTGCCCTGGAAGAACTTGTCTCTCACCTCCAGAGTTTCAGAGAGAAGACGGTATTTCAACCATTTTCTGACGCGTGATACTGCATATAATTACATTTATATGTATATATTTATATATATAAATAAATAATATATATATATATATACATACCATTTATGATTGGTAATATTTTATAAAACGTAATTAGCAACTTTCAAAACATATAATTCGCTTTGAAAAATATTTGACGAACAGTACTTGGAGACTCTTCGTTTGGATATATCTTTATTTCCTTCCTCAGGTGGAAGTATAAAGAACCCATATAGACAATACTTCAAGAAGGCCCTTACCGAGCCCAATTGAAAAAAATCAAAGAATAGCATGTTTACTTATGATAAAATATATGTCAGTGTTGTACATTATTTTAAAGAATAAATAATCATTATTCGAAGCAATCAAACATATTATTACGACTGTGTAAGGCCATAGCCAATGTTATTAGACCTTGCTATCTCCTCTGTGACGTCATCACAACAGCTGAGTCAGCTGATTTCAAGCCTGAATGCTTAAGTAATTTAACTATTATACTTTGCAAGAAAAGAATATATAAATGACTAATGTTTAAAATACGAGGATGTACATTTTCCTTCAATGTATATGAAGGGATTAAAAATAACCTTTAATGACATATAATATGGAGAAAACAATAACTTTCACACACACACACACCCGAATTCACTCACTTCAAAAGTTAACGTTTATCTCAAAAGAAATTGCCGCGCAAAAGGGTCAAAGCACCCGCGTCACCTTATGCGCGAAACCCCAAACAAGAGAGAAAGTACATTTGAAAAATAATAAAGACAAATAATAAAAAACAATAGTTTATGATGTACAGATAATGAGAAAGAAAGAAATAGTTATGAGTCACTACTCAACATGAGAACCTCATTTTAACGCACAAAGTCCGTATTCTTGAGGGCATCCTGATTTGCCCCCCCCCCCCCCATTACAAAGCATACTCAAATGTATCATAAATGTATCAAAAAAGTAATTTATGAGGATAACATACATATTTATCCTTCTCTGAAGACACAACATGTCAGATATCAATCATTTAAAATAACAAAATATTATTATTATTTTGTTCTTCTTGATTCTAACGGATAAACTCATTATGTTGAATTGTGAACATGAAGACGATGATGGCCCTACGATGAAAGACGAAACAACAATAATATCTTCAAGGCATGTCAACCATTTTCTTTCTCCTAACCATGCTTATGACAAGTACCTATATGAATAAATAATTAAAATTATATTTTGTAAAAAAAGAATGATTTCTACTTTATTTTCAGAAAAATCATCGCTATTATTGTTATCGTGTATACTATTTTTATATATAAATAGTAAAAGAAATAATAATAACAATAATATTAATAATTGGTTTAATATCATTATAATATTAGCAACAAACAAAGGATTCAAAAATAAAGAGTTGATGGGGTGGGGGATAGAAAATAAGATAATTTTGTAACATCACAGCAACACAAATAATCAAAATTTTGGCATCGGAAAGTTTTACTTAAGAGATGCTCGCTGGCTGAAATAATAATAATAATAAGTATAATAATAATAATTGTAATAAACATAGTGGGTGTTGTTAATGAATGGCAAACATAATTAAAGGGTGTTGTTGATTGGCTAGTGCAGAATGGGTTTCATGTCCACTAGATCCGTGTGTCCGTGGTGTAGCCCGGGTAGATGAGTGTGTGGTGGGTACTGATGGTGTAGCGGGGGTGTGTGAACGGGGCTGGAGGCGGACATGCCATGACTATTCTCGGAGTCTGAGTCACAATCACTTTTCTTCCCCCCCTCGAGGTCCCGGAGACTGCGTTGTGGGTCTTGACATGTTTGGAGAGATGGTCTGAGCGCATGAACCGCTTATTGCAAATGGGACAAGCAAAGCGTTTCTCTCCGGTGTGTGTTCGGAGATGCCGCTGGAGCTCGTCGGAGCGGGTGAATCGCTTCCCACAGAAGAGCCAGTTGCAGACGAAGGGTCGCTCTCCCGTGTGCCAGCGGAGATGGGCCTTCAAATGGGAGGTCTTCCCGTAGACCTTGCCGCACCCAGGGATGTGACAGCTGTGAATGTTTCGCTTGCGAAGGTGCTGACCCGCTGGGCCAAGGCGCTCGGCCTCCTGACAGTTGGGACAGTCACAAGTCGCACGGCCGGTGTAGCGACGTTGTGAACGAGAACTGCCGCTTGACGAAGAAGGTGAGGAGTTGGAGTTGCTGCTGGCACCACTACTGCTCGTAGTATTCACATTATTACTACTGTTGCCATTGGCTGTGTTTGTCCGGGTGATGGTGGCGCGGGAGTTGCTGCTCCAGGGGAATTAGCTCCACTCAAAGCTGCGGCAAACCCGCTCTGACTCGGGAGCATGGACTTGTATGGCTCTTGAAGGAGATGTCCTCCGCCTGGCGGGCCCAAAAAGTGATTGGAGAGTCCTCCTAAGGTTGAGGCGGAGTAGTCTGGATAGCTCTGTGCGGCGTGCATGCTTTGAAGCCCTCCTTCGAGCCAGTTACTTTGACTGTGCATGTCCCACCAGGAGGCGCCGCCTTGGTGTGGGATTTCGGGCTTGAGAGCCCCGTTGCCGCCGTTGAAGGGCCAGGCCTCGTAGGGGTTCATGCCGGGAGGGACTCGTGAGTACATCTGCATGTTGGGGACGTGGTGTGGGGAAGGGGCCTCAACTTTGGGTTGTGAGAGTCCTTCAAGAGTGTTGTTGTTGTTGTTGCTGGCACTACTTGGCGAAGGCGGTGAACTGGATGGGGGATAGTAGCCAGGGGCGTTGCCGGCGGATGAAGTGTTATAATTGGAGGACGGTGGAGTGGAGGAGTGATGATGTGGGCTTGTCGTCGAGGGAGAAACTGAAGCACCACAAATGACTGCTCCTGTTGATCCGACTG
The DNA here is from genome assembly GCA_013387185.1 of Caligus rogercresseyi. Taxonomy (NCBI): domain Eukaryota; kingdom Metazoa; phylum Arthropoda; class Copepoda; order Siphonostomatoida; family Caligidae; genus Caligus; species Caligus rogercresseyi. Next base: position 24,517,404 of record CP045891.1, read on the forward strand.
ATTGTCGCTCGTTACTACTACTGCTGGACGAATTGTTGTTGGTGTGGTATTATTATTATTGCTGCCGTTGTTGATTGTTGTGTTTGAGGAGCTACCACTGGCCCCTGGACTGGATGAAGACTGAGGAGATTTTTTCCAAGGGTGAAATCCTTTTCCAACTGCAGCATCAGCAAGCGGGGGTGGGGACTTTGTGGTCAGTTTGTTACACTGGGCAGCCAACATGGCAAGAGGTGTTCCGCGCAAGCCGGGATGATCCTAAAAGGTGTGCGAGAAAGAAAGAGAGTGAGTAAAGACAGGGAGAGACAACCATTAAAAAAGGGACGCTAATTACTTTGCTAAATGGGAACCACCCAAAAATAAATAATTATTTACATTGAGTCCCTGCGATGACAAGTCGTCTTTCAGGCGAGAGAGACATATTCAGAGAAAACGGGAACAACCCTCCCCCCTTCCCTAAGGCTCATTTTTTGTATTTTCCTCAAAAATCATGACGATAAAAAACAACAATAAAAAATTATATATATTTTTTTATACTTTTCTACGTTACTTTGAGGGTTGATGCACTCAAGAAAGAGAAGAAAAGATATGATGAGGATGCTTGAGGCATCTTAAAGCCAATGGGTATAACGAATATATGAGGGGAAACAGAGACTAAAAAAGGAATCTATCAGAGCAGTTTTTTTTCACCAGCAAAGAATAAGAAGAAATAAAGTTTTTTAATCGGCCACGCGAGTCACAAACTCTTAGAATTTGCAAATTAAAGAAGCTACAATAGGAATTCCCCTGAAAAACCTTACACAATATTCTTAGAAGTTTCATGCAAGGAACCCTAGAAGAACTCCTATTTAGGAGTTCATTAAAAATACAGCTCTTTACTCTCATATATATTTCTTTATTTTATTTTAAAGGAAGAAAAAACAATTGACAAAAGAAAATTAGAATTTTTTTCTCTTTACATTATACTCTGTTCTCTAACTATCTTTCCCAAAAGATAGTTTTTTTTTATTCAGTAGGAGATCTCATTAAGAGGAATGAGATCGAGAAAAAGAAGGAACATCTTGAAATAAAAAAAGAGTTTGGATATTTTGCCTAAGGGACTTACATAAAAAACCCTCCTGGAATGATAGCAGAAGCAGTTAAATCACACAATGACCAGTAGCTTCTAAGAGCTTTCTGTGACTTATGTGGACACAGGCAGGTTGTCTGCCGGCTTTTTATTATCTTTTTTCCTTCTTCTTCTTCTTCTCATTTATGAATTATAAAAAAAGAGAATAAAATGAGCTGTGATTAAATATATATATATACTTTTTTTGGTCAGAGGAACGCGAAAATATGTATGTATATACTGGCTGATGTGAGGTAGGCTGCCTTATACCTTATCTGACAACCTATAATTATCTAGCAAGAAAAAAATGGATATAAGGAGATGAATTTTCAGGGCTTGGGCTTCTTTGGGATGTTTTGATTCTTTCTTTTTTTATACTTGTTATTCGTTGCCCTCTTACATAATCAAGATTCTCGAATCTTCATTGTACCTAAAAAACAGCCACATCAAATAACAATAATAATTATTAATCCAGTTTGTTAAATCGATGAACTAAATATGTTATTACTATTAAATTATATATATATATTGATTAGAGAAATCTACAAAAAGGCCAAATTAAAATGTTGTTCAATGAGATTACATCGCTCTAAGGGGCTCCATAGAATTTTTATAATTTTAAAGATGCATCTTTTTACTTTTAGGGCACTATGTGTTTATGAAGCTAAAATATTAAAAAAAATTAGTAATATAGGTTGGAAATTGCAATTATTTTGATCAGTCACATTAAAAAAGTAAAATCCTCGAATATAAAATACCTAAAAGAGTATTTAATTTATACGTATTTACATGCGTATGATAGTAATTCTATTAGATTATATAGGCACACGCCCTTGTTTTGGGGCATATTTGGCTCAGAAATGCTGTCTTTAACTGTGGAAACGTATGGAATAAGTTGTTTATATAATCTGGCAAAGAAATCAATGAACATCATCCTAATTGAACAAACTATGATTTTTAAAAAATACTATGTGTGTCATTACCTCGCAACTACCATGAAACACGAACTAAATTATGGGGAGTGTCTGTTGTTTGATAGAAAATTTAAGCTTTGTTTAAAACTTTTTTCATATATAAATATTTATATAGCTAGCGAAAGCAACAAAAACAAGAATATGCCAATAATTTTTTTGATTACAAACCCTATATTGTAGATTAAAAGTGTATTTGATATTTCAATTGTAATATATATTTTTAATTAACAATAGATATCCTTTTTTATCTTCATCAGTTGGTAAAGTTTTCTTCATATAATTCTTCTTAATTTAAAAAAATAATAAAATGATAATGAAGCTGCCATTAACTCATGATATCATTAGCAGTTATAATTTAGTCAATGATTTGAATTGAAAGTTTTATCCCTTTAATTGTTGGTTATATTTTTGTGAATTAATTTGTTTTTAATTTACAGTCAGTACATTCATTAAATTACTTTTAATGATTAAATAATTACAGTAAATGCAATTATGCCCCTTCATATGAAGGGCTGCATGGGAATGGCTTTTATGTTTTAATTGCTATAAAAATAAATATGTCCGCAATTTTAAATTATAAACAAGTAAATGAATCTATGATTTACTTGATTCAATCAAAATTAAGTTAACTTCATTCATTCACGATTATGAGTACATTTATTCCATTGATTATATATACTACAAATTGGATGATCTTTATTTGAATATTTTTTTATTCAGAGTTTTCATTTTATCGACATTTTAATTAAGTGAGGCGTTCAATAATTCTTGCGATCAATATGATTTCATTGATTATTATATATGGATTATAAATTTTTTATGGTATAAAGAAAACATGTCCCAAAGTGCAAAAAGGGTTTTTAATCATTTAAAAAATACGAATGCTTACCTATTTCAATTTATGACCCAAAATAAAGAAGGAAAAAAAATAAAATTAGGATCCATATTTATCTATATTATTATTTTTCAAATACGTACATAAAATATTGTTCTTTGTATTCTATCGCATAACAAAAATGTAATCATAGTGTTAATTGTTGTTATGCTTGATTGTAACGAAATGACAATATTATTTTAAATTCTATAGCTGCTTTATCAATTTTGAAGCTGAAATTATTCATTAGAAAAAAAAAAATATGGATTATACAAATATATATTTTGAAATCATACAGCATGTAAGCCCCAAACTATTATTGTTAAAAGCCAGTTTTTTTCGACTAAAGTTATAAATCAGTGTGTATCAATTCATTTCAATCGTCGTATATATATATATATATATATATATATATATATATATGTAATAAATTTTACATAAATTATAATATGGGTTTGTCAATGGTATGTAATACAGATTTGAATATAAGATGTAATTTTTTATAACATTGTAAATTTATGTGATATGTGGATTAACTACAAATTATTTAATAAATTACAAATTCAATCATTGAGACATTTTATTATTTTCTTCCATTGTTATGAAAATAACTGTAATTATAAAAAGGATAATATAATATGATGATGAATACATATTAATTTAAAGGATTTTAGAACTATTCAAAAAGAATTCTTGGTTTTTAAAAATTATAAGATCTTTATGTAAATGATAAAACCCTAATATATAATATTTGCAATGTATATTCAATAATGTAAATATTTGCACTAATATATTTGATTTTTGTATGAAAATAAAATAAAAATATATACTTTTTAATATCAAATAGTCATTGGAACAAATTCAAGGTGACATTACTGAATTTAAAAATTCATAGGAATGATTATCGTAGCTTCATTTTTAGAAATATCTGTGTACTATCTTTTGCATAAATATTTGGATTTACTTATAATATACGAAGGTCGCTTTATTTTCATTAGTTGCTTGGATTAAAATTTTGGTACTTCTTAGAATATTTATATTTTAAAGGTGATGTAGTTTCTTTTATATGATTGTGTCAGACAAAATAAATGTAAAAGAGTTGCTTTAAGACTACAAATGATACATTATGGCTAAAAAGTATTATTTGATTTAAATGAATAAATTATCTCATCAGCTGAGCGTCTTATTTTCCCTTGAGTTAAGAAGTTCATTTCCATAATGAAAGTAATTGCTCGAATAGACAATAAACTTAAGAGCTATTACTTGCTAATTTAGTATGTTTGAGTATTATTATTTGCTTATAAAAGAAAATAAAAATATACAATTTTTATGGTACACAAATAAACATATTTTTTTTCAGTTATTAATTATAATAATTTAAAAGGTTAAATGCCATAATTTAGTAATTTAAACATTATAAATCACTGTAACATTTTCTTCTACATGATTCTGAAGGCCAATACATATTCAAGCATTTAAATAATGCCAATTCATATAACTTTAATTTACTTTATCAATCAGTCAAAACATTTAGTTTACAATCGTGCATTTTTACTGTGAAATCGCAAGTCTATCTAGACAACAAAGCAAAAAATAGTAGACATGTAAGACACCCAATAACTCATTGCATTGAATTTAAAATCGCCACTTATTATTTACAATTATAAATAGATTGGTATTTGTTTTTGTAAAACTATTTTACAATAATAATTCGTGTTATGAATCACGTAAATTAAATGAATAAAAAACAGCTTTAATTCATATATTTTCAAAACTATCAACATTTTATTAATTTAATTTCGTCAAAATAACACAAAAACCATCAGAATTTAAACCATTTTAAATAAACTTTATGCATTTACACTTCTTACTTACAATTCCAGTCATGGCCATGCCTCACGAATATTTTTCTCTTATTATTATCTCCTAAATCAATTTGCGTTTTGAATATCTAAAGCTGTTGCTGATTTCCTTAGAGCTCCATGAGAAGGCTTGATTTAAATAATGGTTGGAGTGTAAATGGGTGGTGGTTGGATGATGCACTTTTCCTCATGAGCAGGAATATTGACTTATCTCTGCACGACTTACAGAATTCAACTACTCCAACCTTCTTCTGAAATGTTTACTTATGGCCTGATACAGGTGTGTGTGTGTGTATGAACTAGAGGCTTGCGTGAGTGTAAGAGTGCCTCTCTTTCTCTCTCTCTCTTTCTTAGGTGAGTGTGCTCACAACACGGGAGCGACGACAACAACAAAAACAACTAGACTTATATGCCAAGAGGCCAGATAATATATACATATATAGAGAAAGAATAGAAACAGAGAACGCTCTCTTCTTATACAAAAAGGGAGAAATAATGAGAGAAAATCCACCGGCGATATCGCCGTCGAACAGATGTTTTGTGTTGGTGAAGAGGGGAAAAAGAAAAAAAACTCGGGAAATATTTGCCGCCATAAAAAATAGCGGTCGCCGACGCCGCCTTAACCGGTTAATATCATTCTTAACCGATAAATGAAGGGAAAATATTTATTTTTTATATTCTTTATTGATATTGACAATGATTGAAACTTTAATTAATAATTCGTTTGAGGGGGGGGGGGGGGGGTTAACCTCTAAAATAATCCAGTTCTCCAAACTATTTTTACCTATACTATGATGATATTGAAGATTTTTAAATACTCATAAGCATATGAAACCCAACGATTAGAAATATTTTATATCGACTAAGGAAGTTTGAGGGGGTTTGAACCTAAAAAGTTTTTTGGGCTTAAATACTTTTGAAAAATAATAAGTTGTCTATTTATTCTTTGATCGTAAATGTAGTTAGAAGGCTTTGAGCAAAAAGTTTATATTATGGTTTTCAGATACTAATATAAATATAAAATGGTTAAACTCTTCTTTAGCTTGGGGGCTATTTTATATATAATGACCAAGATGTACAAAAAGAGTGAATAAACTTAACCAAATGTTACAATTTTTTATATATGCAACAAAATCAGCGATATTCAAGATCTACCAAGGAAATGTTTTATTGTTATATTATTTATTCGCTAAACATCATAATACTTGCAATGTCATTGAAGAATCATCGTCCTTATGCTTCTTCAATAACATTGCAAAGATTTATTCAATATTTTTGTACATCTCTGATAATGACTTTAAAATGCTTACACGTATATAAAAAATGGTAATATATATATATATATATATATAATATATATATATAAACGATACTATAAGTGTGTTGGTTTTTTACCGAAAAAAGTATTTATTATATTGAAATACTATGATATTAAAGATGTAATCTCGCCTATTTGTTCCAAAATGTATTGGATACTTAATCATAAATATGTTTTTTTAAAGACAGCATTTGTAATCTGCAACTACTCCTTCTAATTTATTATATCAAACTATAGGAAGGGTTTTTTAATTGAGTCAATAGAAAAAACTTTTAAAGCAAATGGATTCTAGAACCTTATTTTTTCTTCTTTATTATATATAAAATGACTAAGACATATCTTTGTTAAAACTATGGTGATTTAAATACTTATATTTCGTTAAACATACAAGAATGCTTAACTTAATTAAAAGCTCAAATTCAAGACTTTTGGTTGGCAAAAGGTCGTGCTCGTTTGCTCGCTCAAAAATAATATTTTAAATGATTATGTAAGTAATTACTTCTTTTTTGAATATTATGCATTATTCTAAATAATTTCAAATGCTAGGTAAATATCAGTCATTCTACGATGGATCATATATTATTATTATGATGAACCTCTCTTTATCTTTGTTGTTTGGTAACTTCTGTCTATTATGGATTGAAGTTGCGTCTGTCATACAAGGTGTAATTAAATAATCAATCTCAAGATGCCTAACAACACCCTACATAATATTGTTTACATTTTGCTTCTGGTCGCAGAGATGATGATCCTTAGATTTGAAGTTTATTGGGGATGTTGTCATGATTGATCCATTTATCGTAATATAACATACAAATTCAAAATATCAACGTTTATAAGTTTTAAACATGTTTAGGGGTTAGGATAAAAGAGCAACTCTTTTTTATGTCTTCTGTACATAAATATTTTAAAACACCAAATTAGTCATTTTCATAGAATTAACACTTCCAAACTACCCTTTATATATATATATATATATATATATATATATATATATATATATATATATATATATATATATATATATATATATATATATAATAGAAATTCGCTACAAGCCAAGTGAATTTGATTTGATCTCTTTATTGTTAGATGATGTATAAAAGCTATATATATATATATATACATAATATTCTAAGTTGCTTAATCGATTACTACTATATACCTTAAAGTATGGAAGTTCTTTTTGTTGGAAATGATCAAAAACTTATTATATCTTCATCAATGGTATTTAAATATATATTTGATAAAATTAGGGGAAATGAAGTTATGTCGAATGAAGTGATTGTATGTCCATGGGTTTTAATCACAATCAATAATTATTGCCGTAAGAATGTTAAAAGTAATTATACCTTAAATGATGTTAATAATATACGATAAGATGTGATGCAGTTACTAAGCTCCACGTGGGAATACTAGATAGTAGGTTTAGAGAGTTCAGCAATATATATAAGTGCCCTATTTGTTTTCTATTTGTTTTTTTTAATATACTGGTTTTCAAAACATGAATACATAGTTGACATTAATAAATATATTTTACGCTTTTACTTTTCCCTTGATATGTTCAAAATACCTTGGATAAAATGCTGATAGTTGAGGTATTATATAAGTCAAATTATATTAGCATTATTATATTGTATGGATACGATATCGATATTTTCGCTCTATTTACATTAATATGGCACCATTTTAATATTTAATGGTTAAATATGTTTTTGTCTCAGTATTTGATATTCGTACTCTAATGATCCAAAAAAGGCACTCGACACATGTTCAAATCATACGTTCCACGTCGTTCAAACGATTAATAAAACCAATTTATCCAGGTTTTTTTAATAGACAAACTCTATTTTCAATTTGAAATCTGTAATAGTACTTCATTACTTTTTACATTGACAGTAGAATTCCATAGAATCAGATAGAAAATAAATGGCTTATATGCTTTGAATTATTGTTGCAATTTATTATGCTTGTGCATTCATTCAGAAGTGAAATGGAAATGCAAATTTAATTTTACGTGTATTATAATATGTGAATCCTTATAAAATTATGACATCAAACTTGTTTTTTTTTTCAATCTACATCATGATATATAAAAAACTCAGGCAACAGCTAAGGATTGAACTTTTATTAGCCTTTAGAGTGATTATAAACATAAAGAATGGGTATGGTAAAGAAAGTAGATCAATTTCATGATATTGTCCAGAAAAATCAATAAATTGTGTTTTTATATAGAAAATGAATGCATTGAAAGAAATCACAACTATCTATATTTATAGCATGAACCGTAACTATTTAAAGTAAATATGTGAAAGTGCAGAGTTTTTTCTTTTTGTGTTATAAGACTCCATAGTTTTTTCCAATTTCCTCTTGGGCGTGTATCATTAAATTGATCAGAGGGGGCTGATAATATTCATTTACAAAATGAACACTACCTCTAATGTTACTTTGGCGAATACTTCTTAAAGACATTTAAAACATAATATTTGCAACCTATAAATATATTATTGTAATAATACCCAAGAGCTAATTCTCAATACAAAGTTCATAATCTTGCAAAAAATTGAAATAATAATTTATAAAATAAAGTATTTTTGTAAGGAAACATAACTAAAAATCCTCAAATATTTTTGATTTGACGAAATATTAAGGCTATTTTATACATAAGTCTGAAAGACTATATACTTTTCAGTTACTTATACGTAATTGTTAGAACATGAAAATTCTTCTTTGTTGACAACTAAAGGCTCCATGTATTAAAATGAAATGTATATATATATTGCCCATAAATTTGAATTATAAGAGCCTTCTTGTAGCCATATTGGAGTAGCAATTCAAGTTATATCTTAAAGTTTTTTCAATATATTTTCTAAAAATGAAGGAATTGCTTTATGTAAGGTATGTCAAGACATACAATAAAAATGAATGAAGAATAGTGTTCTTTTTTAAATGTTTATAAATTAAAAGAGTGCTTTGTAAACATCTAACTAAATGTGGATTACATTATTGCCGTGACGTCATTCATGAAGGTTTTTCTAATGCTCATAAACACGTTAATGCATGACCGTTATTAATCATTTCATTGCGTTGGTAAAGCTGAATTAGCTATTCGTTATTGCTAATCCATTTTTGGGGGAATCACCTTTGAGGGATTTCAAATTAAATGATGTATTTTAAACAGTTTTAGTTATGCATCAATACAGCTACTTCTAGTATATAATTAAATAAGTATGTTAACAAAACTTTATTATCAATATAAATTATTACAATTGATGTTGTAATCAAAATGCTCTGATAGATCATAGGATGTTTTTTGCCTGGGTCGTATTGTATTCCTTAATATCTTATTATTATATTCAATAATAAAATCCAGACAAAAAGATTGTATTTTTCATGTTTTAAATATGAAAAGGGTTTTAATTAACATGTAAGTGATTCAATCTGAAATTATATGGCTAGAAAATATTATATAGGTGGACTTATAAGCCAGTCAAACGTTCTGTATGAAAAAGAGGTTATTTCATTGAATGATTTTATCTATTTCCTTAAGTGTCCATGGTTTATTGGTCTGCCAACTTGATTGCAGGGACTATACATGTAATTAACAAAAGGTTCCGTTACATAGGATATATATCAAACAAAGCGTCAACATTACAATACATTGCTAAATTAAATATTAGTAAGTCAATAACATGCAAAAACATTAATCAGTTTCCTTACGTTTTTGGAATCTCCGTAGTAGTCCTCGTGTTGACTCCGGCCCCGCTGGTATTGCTATGATTAGACAGTTCCGTTGGCCCCAATGCACCAAATTCCGAATGACCCCCAAACATCATCATATGTTGTCCTCCAGGTGGATAATAGTGTCCTACAGAGGGGACGACAGACACTCCGGCCCATATGGCCCACCACCTCCCGAAGGAAGGTGGACGTGGTGGGGATCACCCATGGCACCTGAGGCAGAGCCCTGAAATATCATGGAGCAAGGAAGTGGAATCCTTCAGTGCCGAGTCAAATGATGATTCATGCCTTTTTTTTTTGTTGCCCCTCTACTTTAATTTGTTGTTACGATTTAAAATAATAACAAAAAAAATAATAATAAAAGGAAATCTTGGTAACCATCAATTAGAGGAGGGAGGCTCACACACACAGACAGACAGATATATATATAGAGAGAAAGGGCCACCGGGTTTTTTGTTGGCTTATAACTAACTGGTCACTTCCTCCAACTGCTTTCACCAAAAAGTGAAATGGAGTTTTATATCAAGTATTTTTTTATTGTAAATTCCGGTATCCCTACAAAATATTACACTTTGACGGATGAAAAGCAAAGGAAAGACTGATACTCTTCTCCATTTAAGCTTCTAAATAGGAGGAAGAAAAGAAAGAAGAAATAGGCGGAGAGAGAAGAAAATCTTTTTTTCCCTGAATAGAATTTTATATTATATTTTATAACAGTCAGTCATTTATTTATTATGTTCTTTTTAGTGAGCTTTTAGTGAGTGCGCTCGGAAGCGTTAGGGATTTTGTGAGTGTGTGTGTGTGCTGCTTATATAACAACTATAATTCTATTGCTTCCCCCCCAGTAGAGGGGGGAAACTATCGAAAGAAAAAAATTCCCCCTTCTTGCTTTTAAAAAGGGCGGTTCAAAAGAATACAAGAGTAACACATACATATACAAACGACGACACACAGAAAAAAAGAAAAGAGAACTGCTGTTTCTTTTTAGAAAGGGGGGGGGGGGGAGAGGATAAAGCGACATCTAACGTCGAGTCAACCTATAATTAAGCTCAGCCACCACATTTTGTTAGTTAGACAGCCCCTAATAAGAGGTTTACACGAAAGGCATACGAGGCTGAGGGACGTCGGTTTCGTAGCCTTTGATACCTACAAAAAAAGCCCCTCTCTGTTTTCTGTCTGGAGACAAATAATTGTGCATAAGTGCAACTCAATTTGTAGGGATCCAATAGGGAGCACTTGCGTAGGGGGGATTGTTTATTGGTTCAAGCTACTTTTGTATCAGATATATTATTATTAGGCTAATCACTCATTTGGCTAGTTATCGAAATTAGGATATTTTTCATTTTAAACTATAACATTGAATTAGACATTTTTATGCAACTACTTTTTGTATTGCCATGAAGGCTTGCTAAGTATTTTAAATTAAAGAATGGGGTGAAATAATGATTCTCTGCTTACACTGAATAGAGTATATATTATTTCGTACATTGACACATTTTTGCATGCTGCAAAAGTTATATTGCACTAAGGCTAGGTAGAGCCGATTTGTAATTAAAACATTTGAGCTATATTGATATCAAATACTGTGTGCCTTTTCCATTAATATTTTTAATATTTTTTCATGAGTATATGTATAGTACATATATATAAATATATATATATATATATAGTATTATTATATATATATATATATATATATATAATATATATATATATATATATATATATATATAATATATATATATATATATATAAAAGTAAAACAGTAATAAATATTTAAGTAAAATATCAACTGAGCACCTTAAGCCATTGATCTCAGAACAATTAACTACAAATCTGGAGCAATCAGAACGAATAAGAAAAACCATTCCAGAGCAATCAAAAGAACAATGATGCTCAGTGCCTCCGACGAATGCAACTGGAATATTCCCCGGAAATAGCAAAGAACGGATAAAATAAAAATTGTTAATTTTTCTTAAAAATAGAGAAGATGGTGTCCGGTGAACCTAAAAACCTAAAAATAATTATAATTTCATAATAAATTAGTATTCATATGATTGTTAGTAAATTTTAAAGCTCCAGTTAAATCCGCAGCAAAGAAACCCCGGTGTGTGGTTATACTTTGTTGATTTATTTTGTATTTACTATTGTGAGCAGATATAAATTAATTATAACTAACAAATAAAATATCTAAACTGAAATAAGACGTAAAATTGAATACTGAACCAAAAAACTAAAAAGAAAAAATACATAAATTTTGGGTGAAAGTAACGAGATTTCCAAAAGAAACATTTCAATAACAAATAAAAATCCGTATTCTTGTAATATCTAAAATTACCTCTACATAAGGAATATTTTTATACTACAAATTCTTACAGTAAACTAACACAAAAGAATAATAATTTAAACAGAATTGCAAAACAAGGAAAAGCAACAGGGCCAGATGGCATCTGTAGCAAAATCTTCGCTGAATGCAACCATGAAATCGTTCCCTATTTGTTTGAATTTGGTAAATCGATGGAGATTCACGGAAAACTCCCGAAAACCCTACGAAAGGACGAATTACCTCAATTCCCAAAAAAGGTTGTGCGACTGATTTAAATAACTGGCGCCCTATTACTGTTCTCAACGAGAGCTATAGGATTCTTTCCGTTGTTCTGTCTCTAAAATTGAGCCAATTTTAAATAAGAAAATTGGAAAAGAACAAAGGGGATTCCTGAAGGGCCGAAAATTTCGGATATTTCAAGGAACATTGGAACCGCTATTGAACTTTTATCTAAAATAAATACATAAGGAGCCATCATCGCCGTCGATTTTAGCAAAGCCTTTGACACAATAGAGCATCGGCATATTTTTATAGCAATCTGGAAAAATCTCCCTAAAATATATTTTAACCCTATAAGAGCCCTGCTGTACAATGGTACTTACACAATCTCTATGGGAGAAGTAGAAAGCGACCCTATAATCCTACAGAAAAGTTGTCGTCAAGGCTGCCCTTTAGCCCACTCTTATTCATTACCGGGCTTGTAGAGTTGAGCGAATCAATTATTAAAAAGCACGAAGGATTTGGTGTGAACTTTGGGTCTTCTAAACACATTATTGATTTATATGCTGACGATGTGACCCTAATGATTGAAGCAAATTCAGAAGAACAATTACTCAAGAGAATTGAAGTAATTTTGGGCCACTTTAAAAAATTTGAAAGCGGTCTGGGCTGAAGGTAAACAAACAAAAAACTTCTATTCTTCCCTTAGGCAAGTGGAACCCTCTAAATGCCTTGATCATCTCGGTTTACTCTGTTAAAAAAAGTGTGCAAATTTTAGGAGTTACTTGGGAAGGAACAGGTGCTTCGGAATCAAATTGGCTGAAATTGAAAAATCTCATCAGTCGATCGATCCCACTCTGGAGAAATAATAACCTCCAAAAGAGGATTGACCTCTATAATTACATCATTGTCCCCGCCATTATTTTTAAAACGACTTCTATACCTTGGTTAGCGGAGCAAGCCATAAAGGAAGAAGAATTTTGGCTGAACAAGTTATTCCATCAGAGCTATCTGAGGCCCTGAAAAGACCAAGATCACATCTAGGAGGAGGTCTAATTTTGTTGTCCAAAATTTTACCAAAGATTTTTTTAAAGGTTTTAATAGATATCTCAACGCATCCGCATGATGAATGGTGCTCAGTTTTTACAACAAGCCCTGATTTTATTTGGTTAATGTTAGGAACAGATTTTACAAATGACAAGCTAAAAATTTTATCTGCTTTTTAGGCAGCTATTCAGCGATTAATTTGGAAGGGTACTCCTTGTTTTAATTCAAATTCCACGATTGATATTGTTCGACAAAACTATAAGAACAAATTTTTCTTCCGAAACCTTCTTGCACCAAAAGAGCTGGAGTGGATTGCTCTATCTTGAGAGATTTATTCAATCCACGATCTTCATCGAGAGCCAGTATTTAATTCTGGAAAGTTTTTCTTTCCACTTAAGCGAGCGGCAATCTCTCATCAAGTTCCAGACCCTTGGCATTTGAAGATGTTATTTTCGTCGAATTCTAACGAAGAAGCTGACCAAATTTGCGAGAAATATATTAAAGAATTGGACCTTCCATTATCGTGGGGGCCACGAATATTGAGTTCAATTTCGGGAATTTATGAGGACAGTTCCAAATATCGTCGGGTTGTATTTTGTTTAACACTCCATGCAAAGATGGTGGAGTGATTTACAACAAAATATCACATGCATTTGCAAATTGCCCGGCTCTTGACATCTTGAGAGAGTTTGTTTCTCTAAATGTCAGGGGGATATGTGAAAAAAATGTACCTCCTATTCTTTATTTGGTCTTGATTCAAACCGTAAAAGTCCTCCAAAATTGCGTGCCTTAGACATGTCTCTTCTAAGTTGCCGAAGTTATATTTCTCAACAGCTAGCTAGCGCCGATTTTATATCCAAGTATGATATCAAAACTATTTTGATCTCTACTGCAGCTAGGTACTCAGCCTTATCCATTAAGATCCCTGATGCCAATTGTTCCTCTTGGATGTATACAGGCGACTTAGTCAGATTTTATTCGTCCTGCTCAAGAAATATCTCAATTTCTTAAAAACTTACTTAAGGTTAACAAAAAAATTAAGATCGTAAGCTGATCATAGAGATAGATTCTATCGCTAAATTTTTTAATTTAGTTAAATAAATAATATTATAATTACCCCTTCTGCGGAAGTGATTCATCCTGGGAACTTTCAAATTGTATTGTACCATATTCATTATACAATGTTTTGTTACTTTTCTTTGAATTTAATTTAATTTTTTTTTTTGTCTGATGTATGTGTTGTTTTAATAGTGATGAATAACTTTTATATTTAGGGAACTATTTTAAACTACATGTTTATTCATACATTATATTATGTGTAATTTCTATGATTAAATAAAGTTATACAAAAAAAAGAACCAAGTGTACTTGTAATTATTTTTTAAATCCTCAATCTATAAATGTTCCATTATGTTCCTTAAGCTGTTTGTGTTGGGCAATCAAGTAATAAAAATGAGGTTGCTTATAACAACTAAAGTACATTCATATAATGAATATTATGATACTACAAATGGTCACATGAAAATAACACAAATGTAAAGTAGCTTAATACAGAAAATTAATTTAAATGTATTGAAATGAATATTTATTTAAATAATAAATGTTTAATTTAGATTGCGTGAGTATTTCATTTAAAAACACTTAATTCATGAAATAAGAACAAAAATTATGATTCGTGTAGTTTAAGTAAGTACACAAATTAAATTATTTAACGATTAAAACGTTTTGGAACTACAACAACCTTGCTAATATTTATATTCTTTGAATAAATCATTTTTTTAATTTGCTTATATGGTTCGAAAACATTGCATCCGACTGAATATAAATAAGCATTATAGCATTAAAGTTAATTATCAACCTAGGATCTTATCAAGTAGGTTGACCAAAATGACCACCCCCTCTCGGGATTCGAACCTGCGCCCCCAACATTGAGAGTTGGACACACCTTAACGCAAATGGCTATCACATTCCCTACCATTGAGATTTTTAATATCAAAATCGACAATTATAAATCATTTTATTATGGACGTATTATTACCAAATAAGTATGTTCTAATTTTTTTATATTAAATGTTAAGAAATGAAATTTTAATTATTTAATAAAAGACATATTGTTTCTACTATGACTACTTCCATTCCGAAAAAATATTTAATTTTTTTATTTTATATACAAAGTATAAATATGATATTTTTGAACAATAAAAATGTGCTTCGCAATAATCTATTTTAAAACGGTGGTTTTTTTAATGTAATACAATTAAAATCCATTTTTACTCTAAAAAACAGGCATTTTTAAAAATTTTCAAAAATAAACATTCGTTCATCATATAATATTTTTAAATTTAAAATGAACTACATCCCGTATAGTCGATGATTATTTTAGAAATTAAGATTGCATTTAAAAAAATATCATTGAACCTATGACATAGGACTGCTTAGGACAGTGGTTCCCAAACTTTTTCTGCTGGGCCCCTTTGGTACATAAGAAATTTTTGCGCCCCCCCCCCCCCAAAAAAAAAGAACATACACACGTTTTGTTCTCAGAGTCCATTGCATTTTATTTCACACATTGTAATTAATACAAACCTCAACTTTTTTTTTTTTTTCCATTTTCTAGCAGTGTTATTTAGTCTATGCATTTATATTTTCATTCATTCCACGCCCCCCCTGCAATTGCTCTGCGCCCCCTAGGGGCGCCCCCCCACTTTGGGAACCACTGGCTTAGGACATAACACATAATTGTTTAATCAAAAACGTTTCAGAACCCTTATATCCTAAATTTTTAAAGATCCGTGGTAAAAACATTTAAACAATAGGCTGAAAAATATGGCTGTTTCCTGGCTTCAAAAATTACTGCATGATTCCAAAATTTTGTAACCGATGTTCGGCGAAAATATTATGGAATCAAAATATTTCCAGACGATAGCAGAAGAAATATACTACTTAAAATAAATAAGAAATACAAAAAATATGGAACATATTCTTGAATATAAGTTATGTGTGCTCAAAAAACTTATATATTTTTGTATTAAAGATTATGAATGCGCAAATTCCTGGTAGGATTCATCCCTCTGTGTGGTCATACTTTTAATCTGTAGAACTAGCCGTGAGACGGAAGGTATACCATTCAAGCGTTAAGAAAACGATTTATAAGAAGACGAAGAACACATATTTTACATATAAATTCCTTTATAAATGGCCTTTATCACAGGGCAATTATTTGTATTATTAATGTATTGACAGTAGTTGTTATTCATATTTTGGATTCTTTATATTTTATGAACAAAATGTATGCTTAGAAATTCTTATGCTTAACAAAGATTTGACAAAGACCCCGAAAGAAATAGCAGTTTCAGCTTATAATTTTAATTATTTAGTGACATTAAGGTTAATGATGTATCTTTAGTTTTATGATTATTTAGTAAGGTAATGAGATAAAAAAAGTGGTTTGATTCGTCATATTTTTTAACCCAAATAGTGAGTACAAGTTAAAGTGCCAATCAAAGAATATATTTAACAAAGATGAATTTTCCGTTGAAGCAATTAATTATTTGACGACAGTATGTTTGATCGTTTACCTTTCATTCAATGACTATTTAGGTCAAAATTAATCGTGAATAGAAGTCTTAAAAGATGGAACTTACTTTATGCATACATTAAATATATGGAATAACATTAAATGATTAAAAAGTCCATCTTATATTACATGAATCAAAAATAATATCTATCAAGGTGAATTATATTCATTCATGACAAAATCTACGGCTAAGATCCTTATATTGTCGAAAGTAAGATTCAATAGTTTTTGAAAAACAGTAATAGTCGTATAACAATTTAAATATATTTCATCCTCCTCTACTGAATTACTATATTATAGCTAAAATCAATAAAACTAGAGGCATATATACACTCAGAGAGTGCAAACCTCCGCCGTCACGGGGTCCTTATGAGCCTTCCGAGGCGGATTTTTCACGACTGGGGCGGCGTAGAGGGACGGGGGAGGGTTCCCCTCGACGGAAATTCCGAGAGAAGACGCTCCCGGCACCCGATTTCACAGCACAGCGACATCTATTGGCAGAGTAGGCTAACTTGAAATATTTATTAGTATTTAGCTCGTTTTACATCTTAATTCTGCACTCAGAGATGCCAAAATTAATCACTTGTTTCTTTTGGCATTTTCAACAACTCCACAAAGTTTCATCCGAATCCGTTCCGTACTTTTTGAGTTATCCTGCTGACAAACCAACCAACCAACAAACCAACGCCAGTGAAAACAATACCTCCTTCGGCGGAGGTAATAAAATGTTTTCTTATTGATATACAGTCAGCATACACATTATGCGCATACAATATTTATTTTTGGAATACTAATGTGGGACGGACAGATAAGACATTGAATCGGACTCCCATAAACGTCCACGCAATAAATCTATATTGACAAATATTCCTTTTTTTCTGCAAGAGAGAGGAGTTGACCGGAAGTTGATCTCATATCCGCTTATTTCATCGAACTTTTTGAACCCCTTAATTCCCTTTTAAATCCTCTCTTTAAAGGATGACACACACACACACGATCAGTAAGTAAAAGCTCGAGTATTGTGTATGAGTTAAGCGAATAAGTATTATTTGTGATGTTGAGAGAGAGAGAGAGATAAACACATCCATATGTGCCGTTGCTCATCAGATAAGAGAGAACGCCTCATCAAATCTCTGATGCATGTATTGACAGAGAACAAAAACAAAAACAATCACTCAATAGCTTTATTCCTCTTCTTTAGAAGGAGCATGAAAAAACACAATTAGCCTTCCCTGTGTCCATCTAACACACAACTAACAAATGAATAGATGTTGGTAATACAAGAGAAGAAAAAAATCGATTATCACTTAAAGAATAGAGATTAGAATCGCAGGCGTTTAAGTACTTCTTCTTTATGAAAAAAGGTTGTCATAAATGGTTATAGATGCGCAGGACTTTATTTATATGTGATTGATGCATTAATGCTTACAAGACTAATGTAATGTTATTTTATATGTTTGAAGCTGCTGTTTGAGTCAAGATAACATTTTGTGCAATATTTTCCCTTTCGACCAATAAAAAAATAAATTAACAGTGGTCAAAAATGAAATAAACAAATTCAAAGATCATATAAGTAATTATCAGTTGTATAAAATAGATCCCCATCCACATTATTATTATTTTGCACATATGGAACTATTTATATGCATCCAGATTGATAGATATGGTCATTAAAACATTACATTAACCATTCAACCCTGCAGGAGGAACGTGCAAAAAGAGAAGATTTCTGAAGGCGTTAATGTATGGTCGTTATGTTATATTCATATCAATATAAAGTTACCAGTATCAATATATTTTGTGCCATATTTACGTTTTATGGTTCTTAGTATTTCAGAGGAAACATTTTTTCCATTTCGGTTAAAAACGTTTTAATTAGTAATTTACGAAAGTTTTATGAAGTGTAAAAATAAAATACACTAAATTATACTTAGGAAACAGAGTAAAACTATTCAGGGCAGTTGCAAAAATACATAAATGAACACTTTAGTTCACGTTTACTGCCTTGAAGAACAACCTTAACTAAAATGATACATCATTTATTAAATTTGTTTAAAAATTCAGAATGTCTTTTTAAAATCCTTTTGATAGTTTTTATGGTTAGCTTCAATCTTGCTGGCACATATTTAAATATGTCACCAGCCCATTTCGACATTGGTAGTCCTAAATCTGGTGGAACATTTCTGTTTTTGTGTCTCCTTCGAAGTTACTCCCTCTACAACCATATGAAACCACTCCAAAACATCATAATGTGTAAGTTGTGATGCTAAGCGCCTGGACTGCAGGTATTTGAATGCCTGGGTGGGTTTATGTAGGATGGTGTTAGTCCTATGCTTATTTGCCAGCTAAACTGGTCTCGTAAAAACTAGAAAATGTCATAGAGATATAAAGACATAGAGAGCATATTGGATTCTTCAGAAAAATACGTCATTGTGTCCAGAATACAACTGAACGATGTTTCGTTGCTATTGGAGGATGAATTCTTCAGAGTAATACGTCATTGTGTCCTGAATACAGTTGAACGATGTTTCTCTGCTATTGGAGGGAATAAGCTGTCTATATCTTTATATCTCTATAGAAAATGTAAATCAATTATATGGAAGCATCCCAACAAATTTTTAAGTCTCTTAAATATTTTATGGTTAAACCTCTGAGTTCGATTAGGGTGGCGTATGTGTCGGGACTCATTGTGTGTGTCTGCCATTTAAGAATCCTTGTACTATAGAATTGTTTCATATTTGTTGGCTTGTATTGGTGCATATCTTGTTTTTTATCGTTTGGAAAACATCCATTTTATATTGTGTATAAAAGTATTGCATGGTTTGATTTATGAGATTATTGACTCATGTTATGAATGTTATGTTCGTATGCAAGTATAGATCCGCGGGATGTATATCTATTGATCTAATATATTGAAGATTCTCTTCATTAGTAGTCGTTTCCCCCTTTCTGGATGTTATTCTGCAATTAAGCAAAAGGAGAGGGGGCCCATAATTAAAGAAAAAAGAAGGAAAAAAATAATAGAAGCTTGACCCCAATCAAAGCCCTATCAAAGGATCAATAGATGAAATTAAAGCTAAAGAGATATACGCTAAGATTTTTTTATTATAATTTATCAAAACATGATTAAAAAATAGATTTCTTTATATTTTTAAAGAGCCATACTTATTTGACACACAAAAAGTAGTAATAATAATTTTTTTAATAACATATCATTTGATATATATATATATATATATATATAGGGTTGTTCTTATTTTTCAAATGTTTGAAATGTTAGCAACATTGTGGATTTTCTGTTTCTTGGTGATAAAAGAAGACGACATACAAAGTTGAACAAAATCGGTCAACATTACGAGGTCGCGCAACGAGGTCAAAGTTTTAAAAATTTAGTAAAAATATAGTTTTCCGCAAATTTCTTCAAAATGGTGGACGTTACAGACTTCAATAATAATTATTAATTTAAAGGAAATCTAATTTACTACCAGACGTATGTTTGATGTTTTTTAATAAAACAAAGTTTTCAGTAAAAACAAAGAAAAAAATGGAGTGTGTATTGTTAGCTTATTTCATAGCTTTTTATCAATAACTTCACTCGCCTGTAGAAGATGACTTGTTCGCTTCAGAGTAAAATAGTACTTTTAAGTTTAGTAAAACTTTAGATGATAAATCCAAAAATGACCTTGGTTGCATTCTATCAGTTCAGAATTCAGTACAATCTGAGTTTACATCATATGATTCAGAGCCTGTATTGACCTATAAGAAATCGATTATGAAAAAATAAATAATAATTGTTTCTTAGATTTGCGTCAAGGTATCCTCTCAAAATTTTACTTTGTCTCTGACGCATACATAATCCATTATATGTGTCATTTTGTACGCGAAATAGGCTTTTTTTAATGTACATATAACTTTCTACTTATTAAATTGACATGATTTAGTATACCAAAATATTAAGCTGGTTAACCAAGCTTTTATTTGATATGTTTGGTGTTCTAAAAATCGCTATTCTTTAAGAGATATAAGCAAATACGTACTCTCCCCCAAAAATTGATCTTTTGATATGAGAATATACGATTACCATTTGGTAAGGCTGTTAGTGTTACCTGGATAGAAAGAGAAGGGAGAGAGTATTTTGCCTCACTTCTCTCCCTTCTTTTTTTTGCTATCCAGGTAACACTATATATATATATACAGTCAACTTCGCCTAAGTCGAAATTGCATAAGTCGAAAAGTCGCCTAACTCGAATATAATCAAAAGTCCCATTTTTTCTCCATTGACAAGTGTGTAATAAAAATCGTTCAAGTCGATTTTTGTAAGTCGATATTTCGCCTAAGTCGAACATATATTTTGACAGTAACACATACATAAACAAGAAAATAACTTTGCATAAGTCGAAGAGGGCGCTCACTTTCCGAAACACAGTCTGCATGCACTGCGCCTGCCGTTCACACTATGTATTAGAAGGAAGCAGACACAGATGGTTGAAGTGGAGAAAAATATTGAAGACTTAAGAATTTGATTGGCTCGCCCACTTGCTGCCTCGCCGATGATTTGCTACTGCATGTGAGCGAGTGCACACACACACACGCCTACCTGTAAATCGAATTTTTCTTCGCCTTAGCAATCAAAATTTTTAACTCGAATTTCACATAAGTCGATTGTTTTTACACAGTCCCGAAAGAATCGACTTAAGCGAAGTTGACTGTATATTCAAATGATATATATTAAAAAGTTATTGCATTAATGGCGTATTAATTCTTTTACAATACCTATAGCAACATTAGCAGATCTACTAATTAACAGACAGGGATTTTACGGTACTAAAAATATACGATTCCTTAGCTTGTATGTAGTCTGGAACATTCTCTTCAGTTATCCAAAATTTCCAAGAAAAAATAGTGCTAAAACATTCTGTGTATAGCAGTCACCAGTCTATAAAGAAATCTGTCTATAACGACTACACGTGTATGACGACCACCTGTATATAACACCCACTTGTATATAACGACCACTTTTTGGGTTTCCTTAAGTGGCAGGTTTGACTGTACTTATTGAGCATTTCAATTTAAAAAGTAAAGAAGTATTTTTTTAAATATTGTAATATCATATAAGTACAGGCAAACCTGAGTTAGCGGTCTCTTGTTCATAGGGGTCACCTAAATTTGTTTATAAAATTATATTTTACAGAAACAATCTGTGTTTAGCGGCCACTTTTTAGGTTCCCTTGAATTACCAATACAGTTTGTCTATTATTTTTAGTTGAAATGAATAGTTATGATTTTGGACTATTTGTTTGAGAAAATTATAAATATGTGATAATGAATTATCATAATAATATTACTATATTTTACACATCCATCCCATAGAGATATAAAAACATAGAGGGCTTTTGGATTCTTCAGAGAAATACGTTTTTGTACCTAATATATACAAATATTATCTCTGGGATCAGCTTACGATGACGTAGTACAAATTACATTGTTATATTGGGCAATGGCGACAGCTGAACGATGTTTCTCTGCTATCAAAGGGAATAGGCTCTCTATATTTTTATATCTTTATGATCCATTCTAGTTTCTGACTGATGTTTATGTTTTTTTCATAATAAACAATTCATTTGAAACTTCTTGTTGGCCAAGTTTTTTTGTCTCTTTGGTTCGATATAATTATATCCGTGTGGAAATAAATAAGCATTATAGCAGTAGGTTATTAAATCGTGTTGAACTGACATCTATGTAATTTATTCTATGCTGTTCAATAAATAAGTGGGCTTAAGCATTTTTCAGCCTACAAAATATGACTTATAGTCAGCACCTTATAGGATTGACTTTATTCATATTTTTTTAAAGAAACCTTTTCAGCAGCTGGCTCTTAACATAATAGCTAGTAAAGCAGAACAAATGAGCGAATTTAACAGGATTCTTCATATTAGTAAAAAAATAATAATATAATCATATTGAAACCTGTCAAAGGACCATGACTAAAAAAATCATGACGTTTATTGAGGGACTTCAAAAGCTTTTCTTCGTATTTGGAGGGAAGTATAATTAAAATCCTTGGCATTGTTTATGAGTCTGCTACTTCATACATTTTAAGCCTTGCATCGACTACTAGATATGTATGTTTGTACTGAAAATACTGATACGATAATTAACTTTCTTAATATGTAAATGAATGAATAAATTTTCAGTTATTATTATTATTACTTCAGTGGATGAGTTTGTTTGCTGTTTAAATATGTATATTTGAAGCTTCTTGCAATAATTTATTTACGCATTTTTCAGATAATCTCTTTTTTTGTATATGGGGGGGGGGGGTATAAGAGCGTCGTCTTGCCAAGAATGTATGTAAAGTAAGTTATTTAATCGAGGGATAATTTCATCAATTATGAAATAAAATTTTATTTTAATTATTTGTTAAGTCAAAATAATATAGAAAATCATTCATTCACAACAGAATGAAGGAAGTTGGATTTCTCTAAAAAGCATTGAAAATAAGTATTTATCCTCTCCAACTTACATTTTGACCTCAATGAGAACTTTAGGAATCTATGTCTTGACATAATTTCGGCGTTATTTTGTTTTTCCAACACCCGGGACTTGAATCGAAGACTTCATTCTTTTTGTGTCTTCCCATTTTGTCTATTTTGACAATATGATTAAATATACCATCAAGTAAATTTAAATACAATACAAAGCTTATGGCAATCTTAAAACAATATGGAACCATGATAAAATGATGATTTCGATATAACTATTTTAGCTGACCTTCAGGACCTACAGGACGCGAAGCAGAAAAAGACGAAGGGATTCGATACTTTATACTTTAAACAAATTTATATACCTTTTACATCAGGGACCTCCTTGAGAGAGATGGCCTTCCCTCAGTCAACAAGGTGGCCGCCTAGGCAGTGGCCCTGGAGACGTTTCTACTCCAACGACGGTGGCGGAGGTGCCAGAACCCTGTTGTGATGTCTTCCACTCTCGAGGAAGCCCATGAAGGGTCCACTACTCCTGTAAGCGTATCTGCTTGCCAGGGAGACGCTACTGGCCTGTCACGCATATCGGTGTGGAACTGTTAAGGCTTTGAGGTCGGCCACGAACCTTCAGCTTTTATTACATATTTACGTTTTATATACCTGTTACAGGCGTTGGTACTACACTTAATCGGATGCAATTAATTGAACCATATACAAAAAAAAAAAATCATAAGTAAAAAAAGTACAAATAGTGAAGTGCAATTGTCATTACGCATTTGTACATAACATAAAATTTAAACAAAAGTGAGTATAGCATCATATCAGATGAACCAGTTGATGTGCTTGAGTGTCCGTCAGTCTATTTTGTCATCTCATAAGGCTGCATCAATTATTCCATAACTTCAGGACTCCATTGCATTACTTATAGGAGCTTTTTGCCATTATCAAAAATGTTTAATAATAAAATGGACACACTCTTCAATAACTGCCGTACTTATGGCTTAGGTTGGTGCTAGATAATGATAAAATTTTGAGGATTAATAAGCTTATTAATTTATAGGAATTTAAATAACTAAAGGCAGCAAAATATATTTTATCTCCTTCTTTTTTCAGCAAGATTCATTTTCAAAAACACATCATTTATATATATACATATATTTATATGTTTATACATAAATATACAAATCATCGGGTACCGAGACACATCGATCATAGCGCCCTCTAACTAAGACGTTGTTGACGTTCACAAAATTTTGTTCTTCCTTCTGAAAGTGATGACGTTTTTTTTTAGAAAATATTTTTTAAATTAAAAAAAGTAGTGCTATACTTTTTGATAGGAAAAATTCTTTAAAAAAACGTAATCACTTTCAGAATGACGAACGAACGAGTATATTAAAGTCCCGGCCAGGCTTGAAAAATTTACTCCTCGGCCCGGCTCCCGTTGAAAAAAAGTGTCCCAGTCGTAACCTGATATATGATATATATATATATATCTTATTTTTAGAAGAAAGCTGGTGCACATCTCATCCTAATACGGAGTCCCTCAAATCACCAGTTGAGAAGGAGAGGGACGAAAAGACCTAAGAGTTCGTAAAGAAGAACTTCGACACTTTCGGGCCGAGGATAGAAGCCATGCTTGGGGCAAGTGGTGGTCATTTAGAAAAATGTGAAATAAAAAAATATATATTTTTTGGAATGTTAATTAATTGATTTGTAATAGCCATTTGAGGATGTAGCCTCGGGTATTATATACATATATTTACTCCAAAGTTTGTTCTCCCATGCTGAAGAGAAAGAGTGCTTACAAAGTGTAAAAAAGGATTGGGGAGTTTAAAATGATACTTTTCATGCCAAAAGGATTCAAGGAGTAGATATGTTATGTGTACTTAATTATTCCAATATATTACAATAGCTTAATAGGGTCCTACAGAAGTAAAAGTGAAATATATCAGATATGTTACAAACTTTTCTAATTAATTATTTAGAGAATGATATTTATTGTTTGTATCCTCTCAACTTCTTTATAAACATGTCTACGATCGATCTTTCAATAACTCCTTCCATAAGCATTTTAGTTGTTTGAATACCAAAGACCAGATACTTTATTTTTTTTATTGAAGGACATAAGCAACATCAAACCTTCATCCTCTCAACATTTGCAACTAATTAACTAATTTCATTTTTCTCTCAAAAGAATAGAAACAAAGAGAGGCTTGTCAAGCACCACCTACTTAGGGCGTTCAATCTCCACCCTCCATCCACCCCAAGTTTCATGTCATGTGTGAAGATGGAACTCTTAAGTGTTCTGTAACTTGTTATTTCAACAAGAAACCCACAGGTGATCTATGTATGATTGGCACGATGGGCTATTACACAAAACAAAACAATATTGTTCATTGTATAGTAGCATGGCTCTGACAGCATCCTTAGAACTCCTCCGGCACGAAAGTTTTAAATCTCTTAGATGCTGTGTATACATATTACACAACAAAAACTAAGTTGGAGTAGGTCCTCGAGTCCACAGTTGAAGAGCATAAGAATCTAATAAACAAGTAGTTTATAAGGTATTTGTTCAGACGGCAGACGAAAAACTCATCTCATTGCCGCAACTTCGGAAGTCTTATGCTTTAAAGAAGGCTTTAACTTTAATAATTAACAAATAATGTCGAAATAAATAAAAAAATAAAGTTTTTACGATATCACTTATAGAGGACATTTAACGATCTTTTCGGAATAAAGGTCGATAGTAAAATATACATTTATCTTAGAAAAAATAAATGAGAACACTTACATTGTGAGTGAATTTGAGAATAATCTCAATTCCTTAATGAAATGAAAACTGTGACTGAATTTATCTTTTCTTAAAATATGACTTACTTTTAAAACTTAAAACATCCTCGTTTTCATCCATTGAAGTATTGATCATTGATTGGATTATCTAATTTTACAATAAGTCTTTTAAAAAGAATCGCTTTCTGTAATTATTGAAAATAATGTTTTTTTAAACACAGGCTAACCTTTATTTCAACCATTTCATCAATCAAAACTTATAATACATTTATATTGTCAACATGATAAGCTAACTTTGTAGTTTATAAATATAAAATTTATTTGTGTAGTATATAATTAATTTATTTTGTGTTGTAGGATTAAATAAAAAAGTAATAAAAAGATAATATTAAATTAAATTGTAATTAAACAAATTCACAGTGTTCTGATCATCCAGAAAGAAGTGTCATGTCTTTTTCCTTGCTTCTCCACGATACAAGCAATATTTTTCTTCTGTGTTTTTTTTCATGAGTATACGCAAAGACAAAGCGTTGGTTACTATTTAGTATATTTTACAGGAGAGGCAATTGATTGTAAATTTGAATGAAGACCCTTCAGTCTAACATTGATTGGATTTTCTAATTTACCAAAGAATAAAATATTCTAAGGGATGTTTTATCACTTGATAGTAATTATGGAAATTAATATTCATTTATGTTATTGGTATATGAGCCAATGTGCTTAATCCATTTTTTTCTAAATTAAAAAATCGATTACGTATTTAAGTAAATTAAAGTACCATCAAATACTAAAGGGAGGACTTTATTTCAGTGAAAGCGTGCTCTAATCTCAAATTTGAGGTTACAAGTTCGACTCCTCCAAGAGAGAGAATATATGCATATAAATGGTATATATACATAATATATATATATATATATATCTATAATATATATATATATAGTATATAATCTATAATATATATATATATCTATATATATTATATATATATATATTATATATATATCTATAGGTACATATATATTATTGCTGTGAGCACGAACTTAGAAATTTCCTTTTGACCTTTCTGGCTACATATTTTTCGAGTCCTAAGCCTCGTAATTGTCTGAAACTCTTATATCAAAACATAATATTGCACATTTATTCAAAACCTTTCTTCAAAAGATCTTCATTTAGGGTCATTGTTAGAAATACGGTTGACATGCAACACGACGAAGATGATGTCACTTCTGCAAATATTAATGTATTATAATAGAACATAGATGTATTAATCTTATTATTATTATTATTTAGTTCCATATGAATATGCTACTCTCAGGTTACAACCGGAAGAAGTCTCACGTGGACAGAAGAGGGTGGGAAAGGCTTTCATTCAAAGCTCTTTCTCACTCTTACATGGAGGGGCGGTGGTCAAAGCCGGTTGTAGGTACATGATGTTTGATTCATATATGTAAGGAAATCCATTATTTAAAGTATCATGTAATATATTAATATAATATATGATAGATCAACATTATTTTATATTTTTTAAAATATCTATTGGAAAAATTATCCATGAATTGAATTTGATAATATATATAACATAAATATATATATAAGGATGAAATTGTGTTATACAAAGGATTATTTAACGTATAGTAA
The DNA here is from genome assembly GCA_013387185.1 of Caligus rogercresseyi. Taxonomy (NCBI): domain Eukaryota; kingdom Metazoa; phylum Arthropoda; class Copepoda; order Siphonostomatoida; family Caligidae; genus Caligus; species Caligus rogercresseyi. Next base: position 24,545,357 of record CP045891.1, read on the forward strand.
AAAATTAATGAACCAATAGAGATGAAACAACATTTTAAAAACAAATGAACAACACCTTTTGGGGTACATGACACGTAAATCGTATTAACTTGTTTTGATTTTATAGATGGGGCAGTATGGTAATAAAGAGATCCCTCAACACAAACAATTCTGCAACACAAAAATACTATTATTTAAGTCATATTTTGTGAAATATAAAGTTATTGTTTATTTTTTTAAATGAAGATTTTATTGCGTAGTGACGAATCCCTCCCTTTAAAAGTCCCTGATTCTAAGAAGCCATGGAAAGAAGAATGATTCATCAATGAAAGGTTAAAGCGAACAGCAGGGGGTTTAACTCGGCGCGTGGATGCGTGAAGCATTTCATCAGGGTAATAATAATAATAACCATTATTATTATTTGAGGACAAACCATGTTAGCATTAAACCTCGATTATTTATCATGATGCTACTCTATGTTGTTATTATTCTTTTTATTATTATTATTGCAAAGAAGATTCACAAAATGAATACTGAAACCAGATGTGTTGGTGAAAGTAATTTTATACATAAAGGAATACGTACTATTTGTCAAGGGGAATACTTATCTGCATACAGAATTGTATAATTCCTTTTATACTGTTGTAGATTTACACACTTTATTATAAATGACAATGTTATAAAATAACTAAACTGATCAAGAACGTTGAAGCATTGAGTAAAAAAGGAGGACGCATTGTTTGAGGCCTGGTGGGCTTCGCAAAAGAGGGAATTCAAAGGATTAGTTAAGGAAATACTACTATCACTACTTCCTCATGATGCCAGAACACAAAAAGCAATACGTCACTGTGCTTTGAGGGATAAAAAGCGTATCAAGAAAACCTATTTTATTAGTATTGACGAGTATTATAAGTGATTTTTAACATAACATTTTAAACATTATCAAACTCTTCTAATCATGTATCCGGTGAGATTGTTATAAACAATCTTTTTATAAGAAGAAAGAACGTTCATTTTATCTCATCTAATTTCTTATGGGAACGCGATAGTCTTAAACACCAAAATAAGAAATGCACGTAGAACACAAATGGCTATTGTATATCCCCTTTTATAAATATCGAATTTGTGGTTCTTTTATAGGTAATTTAAAAATTCTTAAACATTGTCATAGTTATATTTATAATTTGATATATATTTTATGATTGTTTCAATAATGCTTTTTAGTGTATTATATTTTATGATTGTTTTAGTTATATATTTCTTAATTTAAAATGTTGTTAAATTGTTTAAGTTAAATTTGATAAATTTAATGATTACTTAACTTTTTGTTATTGGGGGGGGGGGGGGAGGAGGAATAGATAATTAATTGTTTACTTTATTGTATGTGTACCATATAAATATTTATACTTTTTTCAGATTATATGATATTTATTTTGTAGATAAAGACCCAACAGATGAGAAAAATAATTATTAGGTCAAGTCATCATTCTCACAAATTCGAACTGTGTATAAGTTTAATTTATGTCTTGATTTCGAAGCCGCAAAGTATAGTTATTACTTTTGTTCTGAATGATTCGGCTTATTAAAGTTATAACAGTCGCTCTTGAATCTATCATTATTTCAAATATACAAAATATTATTAGTCGTTTTTATTGCAAACAATTCCCTCATAGCACACTATAGTAAAATCACATACACTTGAATCCATGGACTTCTGCCAGGAAAAAGTATAGAAAGAAAACCGTTGATCCTCGCCTAAGTTCTTTTTTTAAATATATATGTGAACATTTATACATTTATATTCGTATATGTATATATATCTTTCAAATGTATAGAAGAGAAGGCTCCTCTGTTAAGTCTGTCTTCTTTTATTTCGCCGTTCATCTTCTTCCACGCCCCCCTTTCATTGGATGATGAAAGATTACCCCAGATACATACAGTGTAGCAACTAACTAACTACACACTCAGTGATATATATATATATATATGTATATTGTTCGCATAATGCACGACCAACCCAGTGGTGAATCCCCCCCCCCCCCCCCCCTCTCTCTCTCTTTCCCCATGTATTCATTCTAACGGTCGTTCCCTGTTTTATTATGCCACTAAATATGTACAGTGTACACTGATGATTCGACTTTGCAAATCCATGAGTGAATATTAATACTTATTAAGTTCCTTTTTCATAATCTCTCTTCCTACTCCTAAGTATAGTCACATTTTTCCTCTTATTATTTTTTTCCTCCTATTAACGTACAAAAGTACTATATGTCTTTAAGTCATATTATGGGTACGTAGGTCCCCCTACATGCAATGTCCATGTCATATCACATTAAATATGATCTATAGCACAAGATAACGTAGATATATGTACTTAGATACTTTTCACATATTTAGCAAAAATATTATTTAAGCTTATCTATGTGAGCTATTCTCACTATAATAAAAATTACGTTTTTAAAGAAACTATTTTTGATTATATAAGATATATAGTCTTAAGATAGTTTATGCTTAATTTTTATAAATGATAGTTTTTATATGATGGTACTAATGGAGCTGAAGAATTCTTTTTTTGTGCTCTAGTTCATGTATCTATCAATATTTATCTATTTCGCTCCCTCTCGATATTTATATATAATTACTTTCGGACTGAATAATTGTTTCATACATTAATTTAAAAACAAATTAATAAAGTAACATATATATAATAAGATGTTACGTTACAATATACATATATATATATATATATTGCAGGTAAAAATTCAAACTAAATTTAAAAAAATTAAAGATGATAATATTTATTAAATTTAATCCAACTATAATTTTAGGAAAAATATCTTGATTCCATTATCACAATAGAACATCATAAATTTATATATATTATATTTATGCAGTTCAATTGAAGTCAAAGAGAAATAACTTAACCAATGGAAAACAAATTATTTTTACATTTATAAAAATAACAATAACTAGAGGCATATATACACTAAGAGAGTGCCAAACCTCCGCCGTCACGGGGTCCTTATGAGCCTTCGAGGCGGATTTTTCACGACTGGGGCGGCGTAGAGGGACAGGGGAGGGTTCCCCTCGACGGAATTCCGAGAGGAAGACACTCCCGGCACCCGATTTCACAGCACAGCGACATCTATTGGCAGAGTAGGCTAACTTGAAATATTATTAGTATTTAGCTCATTTTGCATCTTAATTCTGCACTCAGAGATGCCAAAATTTAAATACTTGTTCTTTTTGGCACTTCCAACAACTCCACAAAGTTTCATCCGAAAAAGTTCCGTACTTTTGAGTTATCCTGCTGACAAACAAACCAACAAACCAACGCTAGTGAAAACAATACCTCCTTCGGCGGAGGTAATAATTGTTACTTATCTTATAAAACATTCACACGATCAACAATCACATTGATATTACAGCTTTGTGCCATTTGGACAATTGCCATGTATTAATACTTAATTTCTAAATGTATAGAACAGTTTACGTACCATTTTCATGGTATATATTCGTTTACAAATTACATAGTTGGAACAGTTTACGTTCATGACTAAATTGCTTTTAAACGGTCATATATTACTTTAATCAAACTTGCTTCGATTGACACAAAACCCAGTTAAACATGTTCTAAAATGTGTAAAGAAAAATGGGTTCAGAAAAAAAACGTCCTAAAAGTGGACCGAAGAGGAAAATAATGAAATACAGAATGATCGGTCAAAACACATGGCGGACTGTATTTTAGAAAGAAAAAATACAACAATATTTTAACTTAGTTGAGAAATTTCAAAAACTTTTTGTGGCCATGTTTTTTTGGGATATTTTGACGTATCTTACTCTTATATACTAGCTTGCTAATGTATTTGAGTTTTATTTTGTGAAGACATTTACTTTAATTTCCCATCCATCACTCTTTCCAATGAATTTTTTTGAGTATTTCTAATCATGTAATGCTTGATGCTATATCATCAGAGGCGCGGGAAAGACATTTTTTGTCAGGGGGTGCTGTTGGTGGGGGACGAACTTTTGAAACGGGGATCTGGGGGCCCTCCCCCAGAAATGTTTTTTATAGATGCAACTTCCTGCATTCTAATCAATTTTAGGGCATGGCAAATCCCATCTGACTCACTCTTTCAGATCTATCAAGAGTTGGTACACACAACACAATCATTTCTGTAGCAATCAGAATAATGGTAGCAACTCATGCACTCGCTCTTGCCAGCACTACCTACGCACTGAAAATACAATAACACAAAGCACTCGGCGGTGCTATACATGAAAATAGCATAACCCAATGACTTGCCAATTCCCCCTTTGTTGCGGAAGAGTTACTGCATTGCTTTTCAGTGCAGCTGATATTGAATAAAAATAAATACATTATCACAGGACTATTATTATTATTATAGACCTATTAGGCCTTTTGTCCCTCAGCTCTATCTCCCCTCAGTGCACCTACAAGTATAATAACAAAGAATGTGTCATATATACAGTATTTATATATAGCTTAGGCCAGGAATGTCAAACTCAGGCCAGAATGATTTATAAATACCATATCTAGTAGGCCTATTTATTGCCTATATTTTGTTTGGTCATGAAAACACAATATAATTGTAGGCTTATACAATGAAGGAATCGGATTCTTACTCATGCGCTCCTTTAGAACGAGGATGCACTCAAGTGCGCCGACACACTTGCGTTGTCACCCTGCAGACTCTTTGCACTGTCTCACATGGCCCAAACATCGCTTCACAGCAAAGCAGACCGTATGCTGTTCTTGGCTTTCTGCGCTTGCTTCAGAGTCCAAATATTTTTTGGCGAGTCTCGCCACGAACAGTTCTGTCCTCCTGTAGAGTGCGTAGGGTCTGGAGGAGCGGCCCGTAACCCTGTAGCAGTCTGCTTATAGCCCTGGTCCTCACACACCACCTTGTGGGACACAGCGCTGCTAGGTTGGTGACAGGTTCCCCCTCTGATAACAGGCTCTGTAGACTCATTCGTTTCGCAGAATTCTCCCGATGACAGTGGAGACGCTTTGTACAAAGTTGAAGATTTCCGCTATCAGAGAAACATCCCACGCCACTCTTGCAATGCCAGGTCTAACGAGTGGTTACAGCAATAGACAAACAATGAGCCAGGGCAAGTTCTGCCAGACGCGTCCGCACTCCACTTATTCTTCCGGCCATGTTGCTTGGCCCTGTCAAAGCAGTAGCCCTGCAGTTTTCAATAGGCAGGTTCAGTTGCAAAAATATGTCAACAATGCACCTGAACAGACTGTCTGCCGTGGAGTCTGGTGCACTGTATAACCCAAAAAAAACACTTTGTTTGCCCATTTGATAATCCACGTAATGTAGATGGCAGGAAAACTGTTCCGATGAGCTGATGTCTGTGGTGCCATCAGCTGTCAACCCGAAGTAACTTGACAATTTGCCTCCTGTACCAACTTTCGCTGCACAGCATGTGCAAGCTGCTCAATCATTTCGTTTTGGATCGTATCCGAGAGCCAATTATCTCTCCGCAGCATCCATTGGCGAGCTTCAGGAAGAGACTCGGTGCGATCCAGCATCATTAGGCAAAAATTGCCGTCCGATGGTCGTGGCCACGGAGTGGTAAGCCCTGTCTGAGTAAATAGCGCACCGACTTGAACGCCTCGTTCAAAACGACCCTTGGCAGTTTTCTGATCTTTTGCCACCACGTCGGAGAGTAAAGCGCTGATTGGGGGTGTTATTAAGTGCAGCACTTTATTCACGGCGCCAGATGAAATGTCGATCTCTCTGCTCCCTGAATTTGTTGGTGGCTTTACGTCAATTCGAAAAGCCCCCTCTAATGAACACCGCCGTCTGACTATTCTTCTCCTCCTGTATAAGACCTTTCTCGACCGCAGACATGCAGGTGTAACACAAAGCTTTTCCACATCCTTTAGGTAATGCAGCCACTTCATTTTCAAAACCATGCTGATTTGAAGGATCTGGTAAAAGTTTCAGTCCGAATTGTTTTGCTGGAAAATCCAAAGCTTGCGGCTTGAAACGGCTCTGATGGCAGAGGTGATGTCCCGTTTCCACGACAATCTCTCAGTATCTTGCGAAGGGCTAACAGCAGTGAAACAGGGATCACATCAGCAGCAACAGCAACTTGTCCTGACGCTCCAGTGCTTGATAATATTCTTGGTCCAATGCGTTGGGCTGTGGATTACTATTCTTCAAAAAGTTTGTTTTGGGGAGGCTTTGAAAAAAGACGACATCCTCTTCTGCGACATGTTTTTCGACTCTTTGCTTATTTTACACAGCGGCGCTCGCGGGTTTTGTTTCGAGGAATCTCAATCACGTCAGGACAAAAGAAAATCTGATTTGGCCCACACAACAAATTGTGTTAATTTAATTTTTTTATACCATTGTACAACATGTCTATCTTTAGTTTAATATTATTTATTACTAGGCCCTCCGGGCGGGTGGGTGGCCTACGGCCACAGCATTTATACATGGTAACAATATCTATGGATAATATGTTGAGGGCAAGGATTGAACCTTGCACATCAACAATGAAGTTTTTTAAGCTTGTTTAGATGTATGGAGACGTTCGTATAGAAAGTAGCTTATATGATAGAGAATGATGTGAATATTTTTGGGGCTGATGATAGAAATGTCCCAGCAACAGAGCGATAGAGCTATTTCACAGGAACAAATTTTACACGGTTCAAAACGCACGCCTTATATAAACATGAGGGGGGGAGAGTGACGTCACCATCAACAATCGTCAAATAATAGAGCCTCCACTGATCAGAGTTGGGAATCTTTTTTTTTGGGTGTCATGAAAGCATTCTGGCCTAGACTTCAAACTTGTTGGAGATCCCTCGATCCCTTCCTTCCTCCATCCCTCACTTCTTTTTCCCGGGACTCCGGGATAATGCCTTGGATACCAAGAAACGAGTCCCTCCCCCCTCCATTAAGAGGACACATTCCCCTCACCTCGAATTCAAGAGTGGAGTCCTACCCATCGTCGGACTTCGTCAGTCAAAGGACTTCCTTCCCTCATCTTCGTTAGAGAGCTCCCCGTCCCTCCTCTCGTGAGTGGAGTCCTACCCATCGTCGGTCTTCGTCAGTCAAAGGATTACTTCCCTGATCTTCGTTAGAGAGATCACGTCCTCCTCTTCGTGAGTGGAGTCCTACCCATCGTCGGTCTTCGTCAGTCAAGGACTTCCTTCCTCATCTTATTAGAGAGCTCCCGTCCCTCCTCTTCGTGAAGGAGCCTACCCCTCGTCGGACTTCGTTAGAGAGCTTCCATCCCTCGTCTTCGTTAGAGAGCTCCCGTCCTCTCTTCGTGAATGGAGTCCTACCCCTCGTCGGACTTCGTCAGTCAAAGGACTTCCTTCCCTCATCTTCGTTAGAGAGCTCCCCGTCCCTCCTCTTCGTGAATGGAGTCCTACCCCTCGTCGGACTTCGTTAGAGAGCTACCCATCCCTCGTCTTCGTTAGAGAGCCCGTCCCTCCTCTTCGTGAATGGAGTCCTACCCCTCGTCGGACTTCGTCAGTCAAAGGCTTCCTTCCCTCGTCTTCGTTAGAGAGCTCCCCGTCCCTCCTCTTCGTGAATGGAGTCCTACCCCTCGTCGGACTTCGTTAGAGAGCTACCATCCCTCGTCTTCGTTAGAGAGCTCCCGTCCCTCCTCTTCGTGAATGGAGTCCTACCCCTCGTCGGACTTCGTTAGAGAGCTTCCCATCCCTCGTCTTCGTCCAAGGAGTTCCTTCCTTCGTCTTTGGCATAGGGTTCCCCGTCCCTCCTCTTCGTTAATGGAGTCCTGCCACTCGTATTCATGAATGGAGCCCTACCCTCATCTTCGTGATTGGAGTTCCGTCTTCCATAACCTCCTCCATATTGAAGACTTTTTTCTCTTTTTGGAGTTTGCTATTGAACGCCTCAGTCCTGTATTTCTATGAAATAAGTATCATGATGTCCTGATGAATCTAACAGTCCAAAGGACATGAAGATCATTAAATCTCGGTGAAGGAGCCTTGATCATCAAACCTAACAGGACTACCCCTCCCCCAGACTAACGCTCCCCGGACTATCACCCCCCGTGCCATTTACTCCCATTACTAATATTTTTATTCCATGAAGTCCGCTTATGAAGTTAACTATGTTTTTTGTGACAATTGACCAGTTTAAAATTTGAATCAGTAAAATCATGAAATAATAATATATATTTTAATACTTTAGTTTACCATTATTTAATAAATCTTATGTTTCTCATTTCAAATCTCGCAAGAATTGTAACTGGTCACCAAACTTATCAAAAATTAGTATTAAAAGTGCTAATTAATTTTATTTATTTTCTAAGATATGTCGTTAAAATGATTAAGCTAATAAAATTTTACTTTAACATGACTTGAAAGAGTTTTTACTATGGATATATGGCCTCTTTTACAAAATTTCTTACAAATCCTAGAAGTTATAGGCGTCACTTTGAAATAAATCATTTTAACTACTTTTTCACTAGTGCTTTACACTATTTACACTTTATTGAATTTAACGTGAATGCATGTTATAAATATATAAATAAAAATTATAGTTTAAAAGTTATACAGTAAATAAAGTCAATAAAAAAAATTATGGCATTAAAAAATCAAGTATAAATATAATCAAAATCTACTGATATAAAAATATCATTAAAATGTTCAGGAAATAATGGTTTTCATTCAATTTAAGATTATAATTTTTTGTAGAACCGTAGTAAAAACTTCAGATAGGGAGAGGTCCTCTTGGAGCAGGAGGGGAAGTACCGAAAGATGTCACCCGCAAATCGCCAGCTTGAAACCTACGGAATCATTATGTAGAGCGCCATGTTACGAGCTGCTGCTGATATTAAAATGGCTTTTAGGCCTCCCCCATAATTAAGATATTATCTTATCAATTTATTATATTATAATACAGACATAAATTAAATATTACTATAGATGAGAAAATAATATTGTAAACGAATTTACTGTTCCTACACTTTAATTCATGAAAGTAATTAATTATATTAGATGGCAAATAAATTTCATTCACAATTTATTATTGTATTATAATACAGAAATAAATTCAATAGTACTTTAGATGATAAATATTAGTAATGGGAGTAAATGGCACGGGGGGTGATAGTCCGGGGAGCGTTAGTCTGGGGGGAGGGGTAGTCCTGTTAGGTTTGATGATCAAGGCTCCTTCACCGAGATTTAATGATCTTCATGTCCTTTGGACTGTTAGATTCATCAGGACATCATGATACTTATTTCATAGAAATACAGGACAAAGGCGTTCAATAGCAAACTCCAAAAAAGAGAAAAAAAAGTCTTCAATATGGAGGAGGTTATGGAAGACGGAACTCCAATCACGAAGATGAGGGGTAGGGCTCCATTCATGAATACGAGTGGCAGGACTCCATTAACGAAGAGGAGGGACGGGGAACCCTATGCCGAAGACGAAGGAAGGAACTCCTTGGACGAAGACGAGGGATGGGAAGCTCTCTAACGAAGTCCGACGAGGGGTAGGACTCCATTCACGAAGAGGAGGGACGGGGAGCTCTCTAACGAAGACGAGGGATGGGAAGCTCTCTAACGAAGTCCGACGAGGGGTAGGACTCCATTCACGAAGAGGAGGGACGGGGAGCTCTCTAACGAAGACGAGGGATGGGAAGCTCTCTAACGAAGTCCGACGAGGGGTAGGACTCCATTCACGAAGAGGAGGCACGGGGAGCTCTCTAACGAAGACGAGGGATGGGAAGCTCTCTAACGAAGTCCGACGAGGGGTAGGACTCCATTCACGAAGAGGAGGCACGGGGAGCTCTCTAACGAAGACGAGGGATGGGAAGCTCTCTAACGAAGTCCGACGAGGGGTAGGACTCCATTCACGAAGAGGAGGGACGGGGAGCTCTCTAACGAAGACGAGGGATGGGTAGCTCTCTAACGAAGTCCGACGAGGGGTAGGGCTCCATTCACGAAGAGGAGGGACGGGGAGCTCTCTAACGAAGATGAGGGAAGGAAGTCCTTTGACTGACGAAGTCCGACGAGGGGTAGGACTCCATTCACGAAGAGGAGGGACGGGAGCTCTCTAACGAAGATGAGGGAGGGTAGCTCTCTGACGAAGTCCGACGAGGGGTAGGGCTCCATTCACGAAGAGGAGGGACGGGGAGCTCTCTAACGAAGATGAGGGAAGGAAGTCCTTTGACTGACGAAGACCGACGATGGGTAGGACTCCACTCACGAAGAGGAGGGACGGGAGTCTCTAACGAAGATGAGGGAGGGTAGCTTTCTAACGAAGTCGACGAGGGGTAGGTAGGACTCCATCACGAAGAGGAGGGACGGGGAGCTCTCTAACGAAGATGAGGGAAGGAAAGTCCTTTGATGACGAAGACCGACGATGGGTAGGACTCACTCACGAAGAGGAGGGACGGGGAGCTCTCTAACGAAGATGAGGGAAGGAAGTCCTTTGACTGACGAAGACCGACGATGGGTAGGACTCCACTCACGAAGAGGAGGGACGGGGAGCTCTCTAACGAAGATGAGGGAAGAAGTCCTTTGATGACAAAGTCCGACGATGGGTAGGACTCCACTCTTGAAGTCGAGGTGAGGGGAATGTGTCTCTAATGGGAGGGAGGGAGGGAGACTCGTTTCTTGGTATCCAAGGCATTTATCCCGGAGTCCCGGGAAGAAAGAAGGAGGGATGGAGGAAGGAAGGGATCGAGGGATCTCCAACAAGTTTGAAGTCTAGGCCAGAATGCTTTCATGAACCAAAAAAAAAGATTCCCAACTATGATCAGTGGAGGCTCTATATTTGACGATTGTTGATGGTGACGTCACTCTCCCCCCTCATGTTTATATAAGGCGTGCGTTTTAAAAACCGTGTAAAATTGTTCCTGTGAAAATAGCTCTATCGCTGTTGCTGGGGACATTTCTATCATCAGTCCATA